>OZ002741.1:258327889-259564123 GCA_963924295.1 Dioctria rufipes
TTTTATGCTCATATTCGCATCAAAAATAATTTTGTTTTTAGTGAGTCCAAAGCGTCAATGTCAGTTTAAAATCAATTTTGTTTTTGTCGGAAACGTGAATTCTACAGGAATATTTCTCCCACTTTATTTGAAATTTTTATTTACGTACCGAAGACATATTGACGGCAACAGATAACGATTCTTAACAACAAGCAAAGCATGCAGTTAAAAGTCCTAATTAGCCATGAAATCAGCTGCTTTCCCAGCCGTAGCAATATCCGACTGCGGATAATCATGCAGGATTAGCTGAGTCTACATGCTCTAATTTTTATGATATTTTGGAGAGAAGCGAATATACTTCAATACTGAATCGAAATTTCTTGTAATCTCACTAATTATACTTTTTCAAAAGCTTGCTGCGAAAAATTTGCAGGATTCAACGAAGCTAAAAATAAAGAAAACTCTCTAACAATAATTTCTGCATGCTGGTGATCAGGTTACGTACGAAAAAGTTAAAAACTTCAGCAAGTCTAATTGTAAGTTTATCACCCACACTATCATCAACATTACGGTCATCGACCTTATTTTGTAATATTATTTTAATTTTTTATTTAACAGTTTTCATTAAAAGTTTTCTTACGAAATGTGAATTGTTAGCGTTTTATAGAAAAATTTCCTGCTATCGGGAAAATTGTTAACTTTTTCCAAAAATTGGTACGCGAACTAAATACAAAATAAAAAAATATATCGCATCGCGATAAAGTTAAGATTGTCTTATTATTATCATGAAAGAGCCATGAAAAGACTCGTAAAAAAAAATCTTGGACATTTCCTGTTCTCTGATTTTTATCGTTAAGAAGTTGTCGTTGTTGTACGTTAGGACTTTTTGCGTAAACATTTGATCGCAAACGTCAAGAAAACGATATCTATAACACGATAGATGACAACTTTTTAAAGATAAGTGATAATTTTGATTTTTAATGTTTGCTGAGTATATTTTAAGATTCATTATTGATATCTACCGTAAAAAGTTGGAAATAAATCAGGGTAAAATTGCAAGTCTAATGCAACATATAAATTAGGGATGACAGATTTTATCCGCTGGATTGTCACGATGAATAAATGTACAATGTGTTCGTGAGATGATGTTCTAATCTTCATGATTAGTTTGCATTTGTAATTGAATATCGATTTTCACTTCGTTCATAACTCCTTTTTAGGGTTCCGTACCCAAAGGTTTAAAACGGGAGCCCTATTACCAAGCCTCCGATGTCCGTCTGTCTGTCACCGGGCTGTATCTCATTGACCGTAACAGGTAGACAATTGAAATTTTCACAGAGTGTGTATTTCTATTGCCGCTATAACAACAAATAATAAAAATAAAATAAAATAAAATTAAAAATTAAAGGGGGCTCCATACAAGAAACGTGTTTTTTGGCGTATACATAGTGTTAAATTTTGTACGATGGTACGGAACCCTTCGTGTGTGAGTCCGACCCGCACTTGGCCGGTTTTCTTCAAAAGTTTTAAAACTTTAATGGAATGTTGGGGGAGTTAAAAAAAAAATATAAATTTAATTTTACAACCATCACCGAGGTCCGGAAGATACGAAAAAATGAGGTGAAAAGTGTTTATAAACTTGTACAGCCCGGGTACACGAATCTGGACTTAGGTTTCTCGGTCATCTTAGTTAATAAGAAATAATAACAAATAACAATAACTAATTATGTTGCAGTGGCCGAAATAAGTTGCAAATTCAATACATTGTGAAATATATCAGAGTAAATATTTTATAAAAAAAAAAAAACTTCATTTTTTAATTTTATGCATTTTCCGGACTTTGGTGATTGTTGCAAAATTAAATTTATTGTTATTTTACCACACCCAACATTCCATAAAAGTTTGACTTTATATTCGTTCGAAACTATATTTGTTCTTTGAATGTGTCATTGTTAATTCTTTCTTCATAAATAGATGGGAATGTGAATGCAGTGGCGTAGATAAGGCACCCGCAGTCCCCGCCAGGCGTTGGACCCGAAATTTAGCGGACCGTCACTGGTAACTAAAATTTACAAAGAATTCCAGCATTTACCGAAAATAATATAACGTATAAGGATATTGCATGACATTGCTTGGCTTGTACCAGAAAATTGCTTCTTGGGATTTCTTAGCGGAATCTGTTTAAGGATTGTTTTGTTTTTTTTTTTAATAAAATATCCTGAAATAAGAACTTTGCTTGTATTGTTTACGTTGGATGATTTTCGTGGGTAAATAATATGTATGTAGTATATACATACATGAATGTATGCTCCAATTCCAATATAAAATTAACGATACCTCGATCTGATGTAGAAAAGCCCTAAATTTTCTCTTAGAAATTTTCTTGGATTTTTTTTAGAATTCATATGCATATTATTGAAGAAAATCTGAAAATAACTCCTCCAAGAGTGAACAGACTGTGTCCATAATGATTTAATTTCAAATTCAATCATTTCAATTAAATGAAGAGGCGACAGACTATGGACGAAAATCATCTCATTTGGAATGTCAATGACAGTTCCTCAATGTGAATAAAGATCATGGCAGAGCTCAAAACTTTAAATAAATGCTATCAAGAAAATTTTCGAGTATTTTACTGTAGTTGCAAAGCATTTAGTAGAAGAAAATTTTTGTCGTTGAAAGAAACCAAAAAGAGAAGAAAGTGGCAATGAAATTTCTTGTATGATCAGTTGATGGCTGTCACTGCTAATTTTATTGGAAATACTTTTCACTTTCCAATAAATTCAGCTCATTTAATTGACGTTAGGTGGCAGTTTAACTGCAATTTCATTAAATGGAGTAAAATTTGGTCCAGTTGAAAATGCAGCTAATTGTTTCAAATCGGTCCTTGATGGACTTCATTTGTGTGACAGCACATTTGACTCCATTTAATTAAAAATTAAGTCATTATAGATACAGTCTGTCTAGGGTATTACACCACCTTAAGGTTTTCAAAAAATCTCAATTATTTTTTGCTAGATATATTGTTCATAATTATAAGAATATTTTAAGCGTTTGACCATTACAAAATTTCTCCGAAGTTATAGCAATAAGTAGTGAGAGCCGCAAGGTATGGTTTTTTTTTTTTTTTTTTTTCCCCGAATTTACGTTTTTCAAACTGATGTATAAGATATCTCAAGATTTGTTTAACCGATTTTGATAATATTCAAATCACATATTCTTTATAATATTATCTATTAGATATAAGAAAATTTTTTATAATAAATACAAAATTTTACACCTTACTTATTTTTTCACCAGAGAGGATTTATATATATGTATATCTAGTTATGATATTTATATATGTATTAATGTACATGTCCATACTTAACTAGAAATATGTAGATATATATTCCACAACTTTTTGCTCTCAATTATAAATTTTTTGCGATCTATAAAGTACAGTATCGACTATACTTGAGGAGTTACAAATTGTGACTTCTATTTCTAAATATATATTTAAAAGGGCCCTTAAAAATTTCGCGGGTGGGTCCATGAATTCTTATCTACGCCACTGTGTGAATGCTATACAGGGTATTTCCGTCATGGGGGTCAATAGGGAAGGAGGTGATACTATTCACCTAAGCCAAACAAAAAATTGTATGGCATCGGGAGGGGCATCTCAACCGTTTCGTATAACTCCGAAACGTGCGATTAAGAAAACATGCTTTTCACAAAACACCCTGTATATTAGTTCAGAGTGTACGGTCACCGTTAAGAAATCATTGTATGAAGAACCCCGTGGCCTTTCCAACGACTGCTCAACCAGCTCCTCTTAAAAAAAAAAAAAAGAAAAAAAACAAACAGCTGACAAACATAATTTTCTTTTTATAAAAACTGTAAACGGTGGTATCTCTTCTTTAATTTGACCTATTACACCTATGTCCTAGTCGTTAACCCATAGAGTCCATCGTAGGATTGTCTTGAAATTTTCTTAGAATGCTTATACATATCATACAAGTTGGGCAGAAAATTTTCAGATTTTTACCCGCATGCATACCTGTGAATCGGGTATTCAAATGCCCAACAGGCTTTAACGGGTACAGTTTACATGAATTTTTGAATAAACGAAAGTCTGCTTAGAGAGTTGCATTTTGAGATCGAGTATAATTGCAACGTCGATAATGTGCATTGTCGAACGCGTTGCGATGATATCTCAATGGTATTTGACGGGGAAGATCTAAATGATGAGCTATATCCTTTAACATCACGCGTATCCCCGCCTGTCACACTCGTCACACAATGCCAAAAATGAAGCTAGAGCTGTCGCCACAATTATGAGTTTGAGAAGGATCCAATCAATGACATCCTGTTCACTACTATGGCTCCCACACTTTGCAAATATAGCATTTTGGCCCAATCCGGCATCACTGGGATGCCAATTTATCAAGGATTCTGTGAGCAGAGACAGATTCAAACGAATCAAACAGAATGTGCATGCAACAAGAAGCTGAATAATGAAACAAATTTTCAAATTTTTCTCCACTGAATGAGCTAATGAGCCGCTAATTTATGCAAATCGGCGTGGTCTCATACCATTTGTGAATCGACGAGCAAACTTGGCAAGCTTGGCATCCCAATGGATTCTGCTACCTGTTCATGCCATATGCTGGTGCATTAACAAATAAGGATACCAATTATGGTCTTGGCGAAAGCTTTGTGTGGCAATAGCTGTCTCATCTGGAGACTCCAGTAAATCGACATCATCTTTACCAGTCATAAGCTGATGTGTCGGCTGAATACTGTTGGGTACTTCATATCCAGAACTGTGCATGACAATCGCACTAACCGTGTCCCTCTAATAGAAATAAAATAAATGAAGAACCAGTCACGTGGCACTTCTGATTTTCAATTTGACAGAGATAATAACTTGCGCTGGAATGATAACTCGGTAATTATTCAATCTTTCAATTGATTAACTCCATTGACTGTTTAATTGCTACATTTTAGGCTGTGACTCTATTGTCTAATTTTTTGAGATATACGCCAATGTGTCGCGACCAGGGCTATGATAAGAAGAATTGCAACATGAGAGCAATCGAGCAGCCATTGCTCATTCATGAATACAATCAACGAATGGGCCATGTGCAACTACTGAATTAGAGTACCTACGTGGCCAGAAGTGATATTGGTGAAAGACCTGGTAACACCGCGAGAGGTTTGTACTCCAAGTACCCATCGAGCCGTTAGTAACACGTTTCAAGTGGCCAGGCGCACAGATTTGATTGAACATATTGTGTAGAAAATGCCAAAATGTGCTAGTTTTGGGTAATGCGGCATTAAAATTGAGTTTGGGTGTACTAAATGCAAGGTGAATCTACATTCGAGTGCTTTCTGGACGTGATATAGAAAAGTAATTTTTAATGTTCATGTAATGAAACTTTAAATTTTGTCCTTTTAATACAAAGAAATTTTTTTCAAAATTTTCATGTGCATTTTTTTCACACTTTGACACCGGTTGAGTATTTAAATACCCATCAAAGTAAATTATCTCTAGAAACCTGAGGAGTGAAGTAAATGTGGTGGATTTTTTTTTATTCGATAGAAGACACTAAAGGCTAACTAGGCCTAGAAGGTTTTCGAGATTTTCCTATTAATAAAATTTTCATAACAAATTTTATCGCAATTTCTTATTTGAGAAAAATTCATAACATTTGATTACGAATTTCGATTTCTTCCCAAGAATTATTCATAGTTCTATCTTTCTGATCTCTAATGGAAAAGGAATAAAAGCTTTTAACCTATTTAGGTCACAGATAATTTGTTCCCTTAGTAACTAAAAACACGTAATTTTAAGCAAATATCTGCTTTAATGTTTTTTACAGTTAAGATATAGAAGTAATTGGTCAAATTAAAGAACAGAGTCCAAAATTTAGTTTTTATAAAAAAATTAGGGAACGAACCAGTAACGAAAAGTTTACTTTGCCTATTATTCTTGACCGATAATAGTTTTGAAGCTAAAAAGTAAGCGCGAGAGCTTTATACTCTTTTTCGATAAAAATATAAAGCCAGCACGGCTTTTTAATTTTTCTAGCAGAAAATCAGGTTTCAATGCTAACTGTTTTTTTCGAGTAAATATGAGAAGCCAATTTGGCTTTTTACTTTATGAAGTGGTTAGTAACTGGTTAAAAGACTTCTTTGAAATTTTTTAGACAATTGGGGAGCGTCGTAAAAAACTGTTTGAAAAATAATGTTCTATTTAATTTTTTAATAAAGAATTGAGTCGAGCAAATTATACTTATATTTCGCAAATTTTCGTTCGACAAATTGCAACGGAGATCATTCAAAACGATTTCTAGTTCTGAAAAAGAGCTCTCAACGCTGACTTGTGTTGAAGGGGGGCGTGGACAATATGGGCCAGATTTCGTAGAACAGGAAATGAAAACTTCTGTGACTCCCAGTACTTAAGAAGATCGGCATCAATGTCGACACACGATGTCAATGAACAACTGCAGTGAAACAATAAGGCCATGTACACATCTGATGACTCACCTTATTTCGTTGCCGCATCATAGCGCAGAAAAAATGTTTGAAAAGCGAATAGGATTTCCAAAGCTCGGCTTGAAAAAATAAGAACCCAGATTGGCTTTTTATACTTCCTTGAAAATATAACCAGCTTCAAAACCTGTTACTTCCAGCTCGAAAATATAAAAAGCAAAGCTGGCTTTTTATTTTTGTCAGAAAAATAACAAGTTTTTCAACTTAGTTTTTTTTTATTTTTGATCCACCTCGTCCGGACGAGGCGGTTGTTTTTTCGCTCGTATTTAATAATTTGATTCGAATCGTAAAAATAAAAAATTTTTTCTAAAAATTTATCTATTACTTTTTTTTAACTTTAAATTATTTTCTGATAGAATACGTTTTTTAAAAAAATGTTAAATTTTCAAAAGCTTTACAGGAATCGAAACGGCTCTCACGAGAAACATTTTGGAATATTTCAATAAATTGCATGATCATAATTTATTCCAGCTTTTTTTATTTAAAGTTTTCAACATATCAGTTATTTTCGGTCAGTTATTTTTTAAAAAGAGGTTAAAGCAAAAAATACGAAATTTTTATTTTAGACTACTATAACTCTGGAGAGGAGTATGGGGCTATTTGAGCAGTCGTCGGAAAGACCATGAGCTTCTTCATACAGTGAGCTCTTACCGGTGACCGTACAGGGAATTTTATGAAAAACTAGTATATTTTCTTAATCATCTCGTAACTCCGAAACAGTTGAGATACCCCTGCCATACAATTTTTTTTTGGTTTTTTAAATGTGTATTATCATCTCCTGCTTTATGGACCTCTGTGAAGGAAACACTCTGTATATATACGTTAACCTGTTGTAAAAAGATAGTCACAAAGAAGACAACATATTTTCAAATATCAGTACGACTTAAAAAAAGAAAAGAACATTTTTCACTAACAAGAGATGCCGCATTAATTGATAAGGTCATCAAGTCCTAGAGAGCTAAAGATTTAAAGAAAATTTTTATTGTAAACATATTGATCACACAGTAATAATTTCTGAACCTGGCAGTCAAATTATTCAGCACAATCCAAATTTCCCGTGCATGAGACTAATTCGAATTCAATAATTGAAGTCTGCTAACTAGCAAGTAAGAAGAAAACATGAGAGTAAGCTTTTTAGTGTATGTCTATAGTTATTACCTTACACAACCTCTTTTCTACATAGCAATAATACATACTAACAAGACGGTCAGTTGATTGCATAAAACCCTTAAAAATTATAACAATAAATATTTCATAATAAATATATACACAATTAGCGCAAAGCTATTAAAAATTGCTTAATAATCATTTTTCTCACACGTAGAAAAGTCTTTAGATTCTTGTACTCTACTATTATAGTACCATGGTACTCAATCAAAGCGAATATGCCACGTTAGCAGTTTGTAGTTCTATTAAAGAACCGGGAAAATTCTCTTGAATTTTATATTCTGTAAACATTTGGATGAAATGTTTTTATTGTTTTTGTCTCTGTTCGCTGTCCATACAAAAAAAATGTACATTATTTTTGGAGCAGTCAAACAAAGAGTGTTATCATTACTTTGCTTTAGCTCTAGCTAACAAAAAAAAAAAAAAATTTTTGTCTTCTGCGCAATTGACAAAAAAAAAAGTAAATTTTTTTCTGGCCTATTTATTGCAGAGATAATTTTAGCAAGGAAAATCTTATCATCAAAGAGAAAATAATAAAATTAAAAAAAGAATTCAATAGAGCCACAAAACAATACCTACCAGTAAAAGATTTGGGAGAGCTAGAAGAAAGACAGATAACTAATCAGATTCAGATCACTCTCCCCTCTCTTGCCGCACTTTTGACATTTTTTGTTGTTGTTCTTAACTGAATTGTTATTTCGATTAAGTAATTTTTACATTTCGATTTACATATTTATATGAAATTTTAACAAGTCATCGGTTAAAGTTTACCACGTGTGCGCGCGCAACTATGTAGCTTTTAAGTAAGAAAAAAATCTTATACATCTTATTTTATACAGCGCTTCAGTCACATTTCATTAAAAAAAAAAAAGAAAAAAAAAAGTAGACTTCTTGTGTTTATTTTGGTAAGTAATATTACGCACTAACTACCACCTAATTAAGCCAATATAGCTTTTCAGTGTCTAGCTAGCTTGAGCTGCTGCTGCTGCTAAACCCGTTCGAAGGAAAACAAAATTAAACTTTAGTATAGACGAGAAAACGAAAACAAAAAAAAAATTAATTTTAGCACTTGTGGATAAAATTTGAAATGAAAACGGAAAAGTGAGTTCCCAATAGTAGACGCACCTCGAACCGATCATTGTACGTATCACAGCATGACTAAGCATTTAAAAATAGTAAACACACCGATGAGTCTGGTTGGTTAGGTTTTGTGCTTGAAGCTTTACAAAGTAGAGTATAATGGCAAAGTATAGTCAGTGCGCCCGCCCGCCGGCCACTTCTGCTAGTATATTTTAGGTAAAAGTATGACACCATCAAACAAAACGATATGTAATGCTCGCATTAGCTTACAATTATTTCTAGCTGAATTTTGCTAGATAGCTTGCATTGGATAGCTTTTTGTTTTTTTTGTGAAAGCACTAAACAAGAGCAGCTGAGAAGAAGAGACGACCGAGAACAGAAGCTCACTAAGCAAGAGACGATTTGCACCTTTCTAGTATGACGATTTCATATTATTAAATGAAGACCAGTGACACCATGATGAACTTTTTGCATCTGTGCTTTTGGACTGAGTTAATTCGAGTTCACTTTGTAAATTGTTGCTTCCAATCGGGTATAATTTAATTAATTACAGTCAATCGGGATTAGTTATTGCACATGCGAACAATAAAAATAAGATAAAAAATTTTCAATTTTTAATTAATATGCTACGATTGCATTGATGCATTTGAATATGTATACCGACTGCGTAACTACAAAATTGTAACAATATTAGTACAGAATTGAATTTTTAACTTCTACTTCTTAATGGTTTGATCGAAATAACCCAGCGGGAAATATGTCAAGCACTTATCAGGAGAAGCGCTTCCACAACATGGCCAGAAAATATCTTTTTCGAAGCTTTCTTTTACCGTAGCCAACGGAATCTTTGCGGAAGCAGATCTCTTCCCTGAGGTTAGGCTTACTCGTTTTTTGTTGTGAGAGAATGACTCATATGCATTTGAAAGCGCACCAGAAGTTTCAATCTTTTCCGAGGTGCTCTCTTACCACAGCCAAAGGAATCTTCGCAGAAGCAGATCCCTTCTCTGAGTTCAGACTTATTCATAACCTATCTGTTTTTTGCTGTGAAAATATGACTCATATGCATCTGAAAGTGCAGCAGAATTTTCATTCTTTAGTAGTCAGTTAAATGACGTGTGCGGTTAAAATTTTTTTTTTTTAATAATATGTTATAACAATATTGCTATTTTTGTTTAGCAAAAATATCCCTTGTAATTCGTATAGATTGAAAATTAAACGGAGCGTATTCAGCATAAAACTTAAATTTTTAGTAAAGCCCTTATCTTGATTTCCTCTGTATTCCCCATAAGCGCTGCACGAATGATACCCTACAAGCTCTCCAAGAGTGCTACCCTACAAGGGCTCAAAGAGCGTTTCCCAAGAATCTGCATCTGAGCGCTTCGCTCTGCGGACATGGTCAGGCTCACATTAAAATGATATGAACAAGGATACGGTGGGGAAGCGTTCTTGCATTCGTCTTTGAGCGCCTCCATTTTCAGCATAGATGACGTCTTATTAACCTGACTTTGTATTGCGGGGCACTGGTAATGTTGATATGAAAAAAGTTGGTTTCTGGGATGTGTTTTACTAGCCTCGATTTAATTATCACTTCATTATTATTGTCTTCAGCACAACCCTGCTAATAGCAGCAACCAGGAACATCCAAAATCGTGTTACAAGGAATGTTAAAAAGAACCATTCTGTGAACCCTAAACCTACCACTGCGCCATCTATTCTAGAAATGTGCAGAGCTACAGATTCAATGAGCTTTATTTTCTTTTTTGTGACTTGTCTTGAATATATCATATAGTGGTGCATGGTTTATCTTGTGGGTGTTATATCCCACATTCATGCATCTGGCTCTGTCACATTCGCTTGGAAAAACTAAAAACCTTATTGTTATCCTTTATTACGATTTATGCTTCCCAGAGCGATTATATAACAATATATTTTATTTTTGAGCGGTTGATGCTCTCCTTCACTTATTTAATTGATTCTCTTTTAATTTTTCGAGAGACCTAGGCCGAAAATGGTAGTTCTATAATTGAAATTACTTTGATGACTATTGTAAGGCAACCCCATTCAAACACCTTTATATACCCTCTAGATGATAAAATAATTATGGTATACTAAGTTTGTCATTCTGTTTGTAACGCATAGAAATAATGCTGGTAGAGCAGAATGGATTGGACACCCACACAAATTTTTGACAAATGCTTATAAAATGTCTGTGAAACATTTGTCAAACATCTGATAGGAAGTTTGTGTGAAAAATGTTTTCCTAATGTTTAGCTATAGTCATGTTTTATCCAAGTGAAGTAACGTGCATTCAATCATCTTTCGTCGTACTTGCCTCAACGTTTGAGTAAAATTTTCAGAAAAAGAGATGGTGATACAAAAAGTTTTTAGACAGAAGAATACAGTACAGTGATCGTGATTTATTGAATGATAAATTGACGATCTTTCCGATTTTCGAAATTTCGTAAGAATCTAATAATTCTATTAATTTTATTATATTTCTCTTGTCCCATTTCTCGTTCATGATTAAGACCTTCTTATCAAAAAATTCCTAAATGAAATTCCACTATCCACAGCTGTTGAAAACTAACTGATCTTACTGTACAAATTAACAAACATCTAATGATTTCCATTTCAATTGGATTAAATTGGAACTTTTTTAAACATCCATTAATGTAAAATTTGCGTCCACACGCATCAAACATTCTACAAATGTGTGGAAAATGTTTGACAAACGTTTGACATATGCTTGTAACATTTTTGTCAAACATTTGGGGAATATTTGTTATGTGTGGACGCGCCTTAGGAGTGCTGAAATTTTGTATAAGGGCTTTAAAAAAAAAATTAAGTTCGAAAAAGGGACAAATCGGGCAACTCCCGTGGGGTTGCCATACAAAAATTTCGTTGCTCACTATATATTTTGGCACTGCTCGAGAGCGCGTTGACGTAGAGAGTTCAAATTTTGTACATAGCGATTTTATAAAAATTGCAAATACAAGTTCAAAAATGGTTTAAATCGGGCAACTCTTTCTTGGTGTTACCAAACAAAACTTTGGTTTTTCACTATATATTTGAACACTACCTGAGAACGCGTCGACGTAGAAATTTGGTACACAGCGTTTTCATAAAAATATTAAATAAAATTTCAAAATGAACTAAAGTGGGCAATCCGTTTTTGGTGTTACCACACAGAACTTTGGGCATAATATTATTGGTCCTTTTCTCTTGTTTTAAAAAATGCAAGAATTATTGTCTTTGTAGCATATATGAATAATTTAATTCTGCTTTATTTCGGACAGGCCTGCAAATTTTTCTGATCCTATATTAACATCTATGTATATATTTAGAAAAAGTTTGTGCAAAGTTGATATGTTATGAATTAAGGAAACTTCCACGCCTCCCAATCATATAGGAATACTGTTTTGTCATTGGAGTTGAACAGTTATATTTTTGTTTTAACAGATAGATGGGTAGTTCTTTACTGGACGCTTGGTACCTACATATGTCTGTTTCTAACTCGATTTTGAAGGTTTTCAATCTAAAAAAGAAAAATAAGAGTGTGCCATAACATTTTTTTTTGCTAGAAAACTTGAGAAATTTACTAATACTATTATAAAGTGTGTCAAAACCAGATCTGTAAAATGAAAGTACAAGTAAGTACAATTCTTTTTTCGCTTTCTTCTTCTACTTTTATTATTATTATGCAGAGTTCCTTCCTTTGCCCTTTATAATACAGTGTTTTAATGAGTGAATACTTGTATTAGAATTTGATACTTACAAGAACTAAAAAGTACTTATAAGTACAATTTTTAAGTACTACAGTAATCAGACCAAATTTTGAAGAACTTTTTCCAGAATTACAAATATAGTTATATACATAAAGTACAAGTTCAGACAGTACATAACATTCTATACCATGTACTTATATAAAATTTCCTAATACAAATACTCACGAAATATACTTTTACTTAAACAATTTTAAGTACAAGGTAATTGTACTCTAAAGGTCTAGTTAAAAGTATCAAATCTGCTAAAAAAGTTCAATCGTTTCTCCATTATTAAGAAAATATTTTATTTATTTTTGTGCAAACTGGTGGCTCTTTTTGTGCTGTCGGAAAATTACATCTTTAGCAAAAAAACTTCTCAAGTGGCTTCTTTTGTAGAAATACCATGTTTTGTAAAAATTTTACTGTAGCAAGTACCTATACAATTCTTTGAAATTATTTCATTTCGACATATTTCTACCCAAAGAAGAATCTGCAGTCGGATACTGTATCGCAGAGATTTTGGAAATTTGAAAGATGATATAAATTTACCTCTCCGGTTGATATTATATAATTTGAAGAGCTACCACAAAACACTCCACTTCAATTGATATCACTCGGATGTTGTTTGTCTAGTGGGAAAAGAAGAACTTCCATAATGGTCTCCGAACAAAATTATTGATAAAATACATGTGAATCGCAGAGTTGGAGTGTTTGATTCAGAGAAAATGAGCCCTATCAACCGATAAACTCTGTTATAGTCCGGCCTTGGTGTTAATACCGCCACGAAACAGACAATTTCAGTTTTTTTTTAAATACTATACCAGGAATAAAAAAGATGGAAGGAAGCCTTGTACATACTGTATATAAGCGTATTGCGCTGGTTGGTTATTTTATAGATGAAAGAAGAAAGATAGTTAATCTGAACAGGAAAAAGAAGCCAACAAATTACGTTCAGTTTATTATACCCTAGATGAAATCATAGGCTTACTAAGCTTGTCACTCCGTTTGTAATGCACAGAAATAATGCTCGTAGAGCAAAATGTGTTGAACACCCACACATAATATTAAAAATTATTTTGATTTTTGTATGTGCGTCTGGCCTTCCGTCCGTTCGTGCAATAACTCGGGTACGCGTTCACTTAGAGTGCTGAAATTTTACACTCGAGCTTTTAAAAAAAAGTAAATTTAAGTTCGAAAACGGGACAGAAAAATTTCATTTTTCACTTTGAACACTACTTCAGAACGCGTCAATGTATAGAGCTGAAGTTTTTTACACAGCATTTTCATAAAAATATTAAATAACATTTCAAAAATGGGCTAAATCGGGCAACTCATTTTTGGTGTTGCCATATAACATTTTTGGTTTTTTACATATACTGTGAAAACGACCAGTCCTAGACGTCTAGAGTTCTTTTCAATACAAAAAAGTTCTTCAGAATATGAAATCCTATGAAATTGGTTATAATCATTTTTACTGTCCGACGAACCGTTCTAGCAATATATGCAAACAACTACTTCAACAATCAAACTTGCACAGAGACCATACGAACTTACATACGGGCATTCCTATGGCTCTAGCTCTTAAAACAACTTGAATGGTTTTTAAGGTGTGGTTTGGTGCCAATTATCTTCACGAGTTTCAGAGTTCATACTTTCAAGAGATTACTCCGATTTTTTTGTCTATGATAAGAGCGGACTTTGAGTTTATTTCGTTTTTTTTTTTATATTGCGGGCGGTATTTCACCTAAAAGTCTACAAAGCCTACCAAAGTGTAAAGATTATCGACCCGAGGATTGAATAAGAGCGGCGTGTTAAAGTACTATCTCAAGCAATCTGCTTGGGGCACCGGATGAACGCTTTTATATGAATGCGTTACTCCGATAAGTAGGCTCTACTGAAGCAGTGCGCAATGCAAGTTGACAGAAATTTCGTTACACTAGTGGAGTGAAAATGAAACAGGAGACTCCAATCATTTACAGAAATAAAGTGCCGGATTTGTGTCTAGTTTTTCCTATTTAGCTTTACTGCCATTTCCGCAATTCAAATTGACTTATAGCATAGATAAGTAATACCCAGATTTGGAAACCAATGTTAAAAATCTGCTTCTCCTGAGCCAGCCATGATGTATATATCAACCAGCCTTAGCTTTTAGCAAAGGCAAAATCTCTGAACCAGCCTACAGGCCAACCGAACAATTTGGTTTCAGGCTGCGCTTGAAAAGTAAGAAAAAATTGTGAAATCTATAGAAGCTTTGTCAAGATATTCAAAAGATTTAGAAAATACTTTTACCAAAAATAATGTACAAAAAACCTTGAAGATGTCACTACATACGGAGCATGAACTGACTATCCTATTTCCTTCAATATCTAATTATTACTTATATGTGCTTATAGCTTACTAACATCTGGGTTTGGCCTCACTAGCGTCTACCAATGATTAAGGCATTCTACTGATAATAAAATACTGGCAAAAAACCTACTGCAATGTTACAAGTGTTACGCTGTGGTTGAGAACCCACCTAAAATTGTTAATCGAATTGCAGTATGTATTTCTAAAGAAATATACGAGTTTCTCCATCTTGATAACCTCAAGATCCAAGGAGGACTTATGGAAGTCGATTAATGCGATGGCTTATATAATGTATATACATATGTACATACTTGTGTAGTACATATCTGATAATGGTAATTTGGAGTTCCGGTGAGATGTTATTTTGAAAAGAGCAATTTAGGAAATATTTTCGAATTTTTTGCATTATTTGGTCATACCTTCACGGGTGGATTCAGATTTGTGAGATGTTAATACATTTGCAAAATTTCTACTAATACTTGAGGAGTAGTTTTTCATAATTATCTATTACTCAATTTGTGAGAATGAATACAATAATGGAAAACATTTTCTACTTAAGACTCGAGACATGATTGAAAAAATTTTAATGAATGAGCTTAATGAGGATTTCGCGACATTTTTATGTGACTTTTTTAAAGTTTAAAAAATAGCTTATTGAGACTGGAATCAACAACTGAGATTCACAGGTGAGCTCTAATTTATTTTTGTGTTTTTCGTAATTTGAAGTGTATACAAATTATATTTAGAAATCTTTCTATAAATAATAGGAAAAAAAAATTTGTATTTGCTTTCCTCTTTTATTTATGGAAATTACGTATACAATTTTCGAGATTAATTTCGATCTAGAAAGATGGGCACCTTTTCATGCTTACATGGATTAGGAATATTGATTAATAGCTTCTTGTATTTCAGCTTCATTTAAAATAGTGAATTGATTTATTAAATGGGGTGACTTAGGTACTTTCGGCACAGATTGAACAAATGATTAAAATTATTTTAGGGGGGGGGGGGGGGGGCAAAAGATCCCAAGCAGGGAGGCCAAGGCGGTCTATTGTGCTAACCTGCTAGAAATTCTCTCACAAAAACCACGCAGTCTTCTTAAGTTTTTCAACAACTCGTATACAGATAGGAGGGCAGACCCAAGGTACCTATATAGAATACAAGGTATACCCATTACGAACCACGTTCCGCCATTAGTGACGAATTATCGTGAAAATTTATAGGAAAGTACGGTACAGAGGGCACAATACTCTCTCTCCTCTCTCAGTCTTTCCTATAAAAATGTATATGCATTAGTCACGGAATTACGTCACAGGCTAGGCAAAGGCCGGACAAACACATATAAATTGTTCGATTGCCTTAGACTCTCCTTCCCGCAGGACAGACAGTCAGGGGAGTTCTGTCAACAACTCCAATCCTTGTTAGATGAGAGTGATACACATTTTATCCACAGATGTCCTGCAGTCCCCCAGTAACTTTATTTGTGAGTGTTAATATATTTGCAAAATCTCTATTAATATCTGAGGGGTAGTTTTTCATAATTATCTATGAAACTGGACGGTAAGTTAGGTAGACATTAGTACTATACTAGTAAAGCATATTTTAAATAAAAATGAAAATAAAAATAAAGAAAAAATAAATTGACGGAATATTAATAATAATTCGAAAAACGATCTTAATACATAGTTTAAATGACGAAAATTTCAAAGTTTTAGTGCTGAGGACAAGGGTTTAGAAAATCAACTTCATACTGCCTCTACAGCGGCAACGGGAATCAACAATATGAATTGATTGATATAATGTATGTGAAAATATAAAGAATCGCCATCACTAACACTGAAATAACACAACTCGAGCTATATTAGAAATCCTATCCATGGAAAACGGTCAGTCGCCGCGCCACGTTAAATCGATTATGGCAATTATTCATTTGGACATTTTCAAATATAAAGTAGGTTTGCTTTTTTTAAAATATAAACAAAGCTCGAGTTTGAATTTAGGGATTTCTTTTCGGGATGCATACTCACATATGCATAGGTAGGTAGTGTCAGTTAAGAATATTTCACAGCAATATCTCAAGAATTAGCAAAATCTACAGGCTTACTAGCTTTCGAACGTTCAACTCTTATTCTGGGAATGTTCCAATCTTACAAAATAAAAAAGAAATACAAGGCAGCGCTACCTCTTCAATGTATTAGAGGAAACAGAGAGTTGCGGAACCTTAAAGGTTTATTAATTCTTGTAGTTGGTTCTAAATTCCCTAACTAGTTAAATCTAATCTCCTTGAATGGTCCCAAAAAGAAGTATCAGAACGGAATCGTGATGTCTTAGCTGATCGATCGTAAGGTGCATGCCATTGTAATATAATTTAATTTAACCTATATATGCGGAGAAATTATTAGAAAAGGTGAAGGAAAGTGTTTTTCACTATTTTTGTGTGACAAATCAATTGTCATGAATCATTTAAAATTACTAAATTGGTTTATTATAACTTTTGGGCAGGTTCCGGAGCTAACTCTTGCCAGTATGTTTATAAGTACAAAAATAAGTAGTTGTTTGATCATAGACACATCAGATTCGATATGGAGGTCACGTCTAACATACGTCTGGTCTATAGAGTCTCTAGATTGGGATCTTCACCGAGTATTTCTAAAGACTTAACTCAACTGACTCATTTCCTTGACTCTTCCAGTCCCAATCAATGAATAAAAGCCGTGATACGATCGACATCGTCAACTACAGGGTCTCTAATAGGAGCAAAAGCTTATCGGGAGGAATTTTTATTTTCAATAAGGCAAGATGGTCCCATGATTGGTATATTAAAACTTTACAAATCAGCTGGAAGTAAAAATATGTTTCCGGCCCATCAGCCTCTCCTCTTTGCATGGATAAAATCTTAAACTTATACATTTGGAACGAAATTGTAATGAAATCACCACATCGCGGTAAGCAATGTGCTTATCATTTGCAAATATAGAGGAAGACTTCAAACCTTCGATGTAAGGAATGCAATGCTGTGGACAATAGAATTGAGACGTACACGGTAAACTATGCATGGATTCCATGCTTAGAAGAAAGAAAAAAACTACAACACTACAGAAATACTTAGTTACAATTACCGCAGCCTTACACTGCCTATAAGGAAGAGGACCCTCTCCACTCATGTGGTCGATCGTAATAAACGACCTTTTTGTGAAACAAACTGGATGGCCTAGTGTTCACAATACGAGGTAACCATGATCCGACTATATGTATAAGGCCGTATGAGGTCATTGTATAGGTTATGTTAGGTTAAGAGTAGGAGCGACTAGGCCACTAGGACCATGCGGACACTGCGACCAGATTTGATCTATTATATTATCCTCTTGTTAGGCGAAATCTACTCTTTCAACCAGCTCCTTTATTGCCCTAGGGGTTAGATTGTAAATCTTATTTGGAGAGATAAGAGTTTCTCCAGTCATATGCAACCTTAATGCTGTAAGCGTGGGACACTCACATATAATATGGTTCGAGGTTTCATCTTCTTCTTCCATAGTTGACACAGATTGCTGTCGGATTTGTTTATCTTCTTAAAAAAATATAACGGGTCGTGGAAATGGGGACTGACACCAAAAATGATGTCATTTGAGGATCTTAAACTAGATATGCTTCAAGTAAATAAGAAAAGTATATGATATAAATACGAATTAGCCAAATTCCGTAAGGTCATTCAACGTGGTTTTAAGAAGACTGACAACAAATACAATTCAGCGAACCGTCCTCCAGGTCCAGTGGGTGTGGTGTGGTATATAAATCGTTCTAAGACAAACAGTGGAGTCGAACTGGATATATGCCGCATTTGAAAGGCCCTATCCATATTCTAAGCAGTATTAGCTATAGAAAAATATTTAAAAAGAGCTATAATAGTTCAAATATCAACATTCTCTCGGATAGCGAAGCCACTCTCAAGGCTTTAAAGTTCTCACCATAAACTCAAGGATAGTCTGGGAATGTTTCTGCAGATCTTCAAAACATTGGTGAGTGAAAATAAAGTCCTCCTCACGTGAGTATCGGGACATGACAGTCGCAGTGGTTGTTAAAATTGCTGGCAAACTAGCTAAAAGAGGAACGGAAACTTCCTTTATTGCTACCCAAAGCTATTTTGGGAGAAAAAAAAAGACCCTTACATTGGGAAACCAAAGCTTAAAATAATTATGGGGCTCCTAAGCAAGATTTTCTTGGTTGTGACTATATCTTTGCAGACTTGCAAAAAAGAAGAATTTTTTTGGATCCACGCATGCATACCCTTACAGGCTTCTGGGACCTTTATTTTGTTGACCAGTGATGATTAGTCGATTATTGCAGCATACTGTCCTGCTGACCTATTTATGGATGGCAACAATAGCATTTATTGCATTTATCAGACATAAATTTATCACACTTTGCATGCAGTACCAGTTTATTGAAAGCGATTCAGAGGACCGAGACTCCTATTTCATAAGACCACAGCATATGGAATGAGACTTTTTAGACGGACCATAAGTACGTCAATAGTTGCAGGGTGTTGAATATCTTATCGGACAACATAAAATTCACAAAATTCGATTCTTGGGAGTCATGTGCTCGTGTGCTGTATTTAATTAGCTTATAGCTATTTCATGTGATTGAGATTTAGTTTCTCACTTTTGATTTACTTTTCAAGTGTACGCCATGGTATCCTTGAAATGCGGGACTTTAGATTGAGTATACTAGAGACAGGTAGAGAAATCGATGTTTCTTACAAACAGTACCTGGCCTAATATTCCAGAGCAAGAACAATTAAAAGTAAGAAGAAAATTATGCTTGGTTTTGAAGTACTACCTACTTACCGCCTCTAGGAATTTTGCCTGGGTTCATGCTTTCAATTCCCTTGCCTTTATTAAAATTGTTCATGTCTTTATATATATAAGTCTTATATAAGACTTCCTAAGCTTAAAGCGATTGCGATCGAACTGATTATTTTCATAATTGTGGCAATGGGCAGCAATATTTTGGGCATGCTCTAAGCTTATAGTCAACAGGATTTCAAACGAAACCCTTTTGTTTTAAATATAGGGAACACAAAATAATCTTACATTTAACTTATATACATTAACCAACACATTTTATATTTAATGAAAAATTAAGTGAGAATAGATTGGGAGGTTATATATATTATATATAGAAAGATATTGAGGAGAATACATGTTCATTTTCTACACTATATCACTTACCTTCATTGACTCCCATATCCATAAGTTGAAGGTCCTCATCATTTAGGAATGAATTTATAAATCCATCTGTAGTGTGATTCAGTTCTGACGATGTGTTCTAAAATGTAAACATTTCCATGTCAACGGTAACAAAACTAATTTAATAACAAAACTTCATCTCAAATATTTACCGAATAATACATCATATCGTGTTCCATTTTATATCCAGTTGCTCCAGAATCAGCTTCATGGCTTGAATTTGTTAGATGCATACTAGAGGTAACAGCTGAGCCCAAATTGTGTCCATAGTGAGGTTGACTTGCTCCCAAGTCTGCTAGTGATGCATTGTGTAAAACAGGATGAGGTGGATGTGGGAATTGGCCATGTTGTGGTATTCCTGGAGCGCTCTAAAATTTAAGAAATTCGAAAATTATTTTATCAATGGTGACAGATTATTTTTTATGTATTTTACCTGATAAGGATAATGTGTTGGATAATGTGAATATGGTGCCATGTCGCTAACACCCATTCCGACACCCATTCCAGGAATTGGATTAAATAAACTCGCAATATCCTGGAGTCGTTGTTCCATTGATACACCTCGACTTAGAGGCACTCTTGACTAAAAAACAAAAAAAAAGTAATTTGTAATATGGAAATTCGATTTATTTTGGTTTTTAAAAATTATTTAAGAGACGTTTATGTTTTACACATATAAAAAGGGTCATAGAGAAAGATAAGGGTAACGGGAGGAAAGGCAAAAGAGAAAAGGAAAGAGAAGAAGAAGGAAAATAAAAGAATAGCTAGCTAGAGGGACGGGAAAATCATAAAAGATTGTTTCGAAAAAAAAAACATCAAGGCTAACAAATATGTACTACCGAATTGTACTAACAACCGGTTACTCACTGAAAGACCATTAGGATTTTGTAAAGTTTTAAGGCGTCACATTTGGTGGATTATGGTGTCATGTCGGCGCTCATTAATTGTAGAGCAATCTATTGACACCAGATTACTAATTAAAAATACTGGAGTGTGATAGGAATTACCGTTATCATGATCAGTCCTCAAAATAGGATATTATTACCTGCTTTGATCATGTATGGATGAAAATATAATGACTTCTTCTTCTTGGGTTACATTGCCGATGATATAATAATCATTGAGCATGTTGGTGCATGCAAGAAAAATTTCAATGGATTTTACGTCAAGCAGTGACAGAATAAAGCATAGATTTCAGACCCACCGTCATTTAGGATTTTGGCATTAATATTTCTAAAAAGTTAAGCTGGACTGATAGTATCTTCCTTGTTTCAAAGGAAGTGTAGTAATTTTTAAGACAAGGTGTAAGAAATATTATAGTCCACCTACTAATATGGTGCTTCACTAAATGTTCTATATCAGACTTAGAATGGAATACAATTCTTTTATGTGGTTAGAGGAAGCGTCAGTATATCATTAGACAGTGTTTAAAAGTGGCCTTTAATCTTATTGGAGATGCAGCGTTAACATCTCACATCGATCATTTTTGTTCCCCTATGGTTACATTCACGGCCAGATTGTCTGACAAATTATCTAGTATGAAGACTTGTTGCAAATCGCATTCATCTTTTTACACTTCAAAATTATTTTCAGGTGCTCAGTGAAATCTTGGGATTTTATTCCGAACTATGTGAATGTGGAACAGTTTACCATTCTTTGTATTTCAATCTGAGAAAGTTCAGGAGCGACATACTTCACCACTCTCCTTGTGCACTCTGATCCTTTATCCTATATTTTCACTCCACCTTCATGTACTTTGCAACATAGAGTAACTCTTAAATATGGCATAAATATAAAATATTATGAAGTGTCCTGAGGTTGAAGTTGTCAAAAGATTAGAATTTCACTACCATAGATATTATCAGCACGAGACTACCAATTATTTTGTTCCAATGCATGGCTTCACAAAAGGCAGAGAGGAGTGAGACGATTATTGTGTGATCAAAATCATAGAGCCTGAAAAGTTTTTCGAATGTTTTTAAATTTTATTGATTTTACCTCTTGTATGATTCGGGAATCTTGGTATGTTACCTTTTATTTGATCCTACACATGTACCTATCTACATACATATATGCAACCGTTTTTTAGATAAACCTGTTTTAATTATGCTTAATTTCATAAATTTTGCTAGTCTCACAAACAAAATGAGGTTTACTTGATAGTAGTATGAGCAAAATTAATGAAATTATGCATATAAAAAGAGGTTTATCTCAAGAAGATTGGTACGTGTGTAGGATCAAATGGATCCGAGATTTCTGAATCTTAGAAGAAAGTGCTATGATGATCATGCATTTCGGCGGGAAAATCATTAAAATTTTAGAACATTTGGAAAACTTTTTCAATTTTTTTTTTACTTTGACGTCCTATCGCTCTCGAAAAGGGGGGCAAAGAGATGTGATTGCACATTTTTTGGGAAAGCCAAGACAGTTTACTATTATCATCATCTTTGTAGGGTACATCATCTTCGAACTGTTCCACGGCAATTTATCTTAGCATATATTTCTAAAGTATTTCATGTGCGGATTTTCTTAACCATTATGGACTGATAGTGGTTGTTAGGAAACGCCACCATATTGACACGCTAACTTTCATAAAAACACCAGCTAGTTCGGTGAAGACAAAGTACTCATCTCTTTCAGTTTCAGTAAAATCCTCAGTAAGTCCCCAAATTCGTAAATTGGTGCAAGAGTTCTCTATCATTACAGTGGACAATTGTTTCACCAAATCAGTATAGTGAATGATGTAACTCATCATATTTTGACTAAACAACCGCGAGCCCTTCACGTCGGTTACCCCCAGACAAGCTTATCACTGTTAAGTGTGAGTTGGAATTTCTACTTTAACATGGTTTGTTGCTCCTATAGCATCTGCTGGTTCTCAATCTTGCACATGATCAAG
This sequence comes from Dioctria rufipes, assembly GCA_963924295.1. Classification (NCBI taxonomy): domain Eukaryota; kingdom Metazoa; phylum Arthropoda; class Insecta; order Diptera; family Asilidae; genus Dioctria; species Dioctria rufipes. The sequence goes on from OZ002741.1 coordinate 258,350,914, forward strand.
AAAAAGAACGAGAAATGGAGACCATAAGGAGATTACAGACGCTTGAATGCAGCTAATCACCAAATTCTACTGGAAACGCAGGACATTCCGAAAACTGCTATTTTCATCCCATCGAGATTGTGTGTATAATTTTTGGTTTCTGTAATGCGGCCTTTGAAAGGATTAGTTATTTGGCGACCCCGACATGATCCTTAGGAAGGTATTCCTCCACAATATGTAAGGTGGTGCCTTATCCCTGGAGTCACAAAAAAGAAAAAAAAAAGACAACTTGTACTCTGAAATGATCATTGACTCCGAAACCGGACATATAGAATTACAGGAATTTGCAGCACCTTCAACAAATTATGGCAAACGAAATCAGCTTGGCAGTTGCTAGTTAAAAACTATGAAACCAGCTTGAAAAAAACAGCAATTTTCCACAAAAATAGGAAGGTAACTACAACACCACAAACTCAGTTAGCAGAGAAATGGACTTAATGGAATATTAGCTTGTCAACTTTAAATTTATGGGGTTTAAGAAAACTGCTGTTATCAAATAAAATTGTCTTTTTGGTAGGTATCCCGTCTGCATATAAACGATTTGTGTAAAGATTATTTCAACGAAGTAACGGTGGAGAGTTTTTAGATTTTTGTGTTTGGCCTGGAGATCACTGCATTAGGCAACTTTTCTTCTGAAAAAGTCGGAATTAAAAGAATTAATGAACGTGGGTAGGTTCATAAGCAGTACGTGGCAGTACCAACTGTCTCAAGCTACCTGCATTTTAGGATGCTTCCGGTAAGGTTCCACGGATGAAATCTCACAAGGTCTACGTGTGGCTAACAGATTGTCCAACCAGTAACAGCCAAGTAACTTAGCTTAGAAAAAATTACTATAACTTCAGCTATCTTCATCTACCTTTATTTCTTTTCTATTCTTACAAAAGCTGGTATTCCCTGAGCCGTGACATTAAAAAAAAAAAAAAAAAAAAATTATCTGTAATTGCCGCAATAATTGTTCAATTTACTTTAATTTCAAAGATCACTTTTTGGACAGTTTATTTTGATCAACTCGGATGTATATGAGAACGCTGCTAGAACGATTATTTAGTCAATTTTAAGGCCTTTAAAAAAAATTAACTTTATTCTTATGTTTGAAGGAATTCTACTGCTAATTACGCAACCAAGGCATAGAATATCACGCAAATTCTCTATTTTTCTTTACTTTTGTTTAATTTTTTTTTTCCCCTTAGAAGTAATAACAACAAACGAAGAAATTTCAACTCGCTACAACACGCGCAGAGTTTGTACTAACACCCGGCGGGGAGCCAACAACACAAAAGTGACACGATAATTATTCAACTTGTAAATTGTTGTCAAGGAAGCTTTTTGAGGGATTGACAGCTCACATGTTTAATGACAAGCCATCAATATTTTGCGCCAAGACCTTAAATTGGCCGCTATTAATCACATGCAATGCGCAAAGGAAGGTTTGCGCATAATGTTCAAGCCAGGTTTGTCTGATTATGTATGTTTACTTTACATATCGTCCCAGCGCCCATCATCAGTGGCAGCATTGGAGAAGTATAAACTATAGAAGCCAAAGGAATGGTCGATCCAAGGCATAAGAAGAGAAGACCGCGTTGTGTAATCAATGAAAACCATCATGTTTCGGTGCTTTTTCTTTAATTTATTTTCCAATCAGTGCTATAGTTTGTGCGAATAAAGTTCTTTGGTTGATTACTATTAGCACCATGTACTTCTTTCCTATATCTATTATGAAATGGTTTCTACGTTTTTGCATATCCATTCGTCTATTTGCCTGTTTGTTTGTTCGATAAATCGAGAGCGCGTTGGCTTAACAATTTTGGATTATACTTAAAAATAAGTAACAAAAATTGGACAAAATCGCTCCATCAGCCATTTTGGCTGGATATGCTTAAGAAAAAGTGCAAAAAACGCCGAAAGGATTATATTTTGGGTATAGAGTGGGATAGATCATTTTAAATCTAAACTTTTCGGCTACTTAAATTCAATATGAAAAATCGGTATTTATGACGTGTTTTTTGATAAAAATAGTAGTTAAATAAAAAAAATGAGTAAAAATTCTGAAATTTTAACTTTGTTGAGCCATAACTTCAAAGCGGAGAGGTGGACGGGAAAAATTTAGAGACGATTGGAAAGGTACAACGATTATCTATCCAGCAAAGTTTAAATCATCAGCATAGGATATAACCACTGACTTATAACAATGGACTGAGCGATTTGCTATTTCATGTGGCACAAAAAATATTGTGTTTCTGTATATCACCGATAGAGCACCCTTTAAAACGTTTACTACATAAAAATATGTAAAACTCAACCAATCAGATGAAATTTTACACCCGTAAATCGAATTAAATTAAAAAAAATTATTTTCTTTTGTCTAAGTGATATTTTAATCGTTTATAAGGAATTAAACTCATTCCGACTTTAATTTTCAAAATTTATTCTTAACTGAATCCTGCTTATGGGCAAGAGAGACGGAGCATGGTAAACACTATCTTTACCTTATTCCTTCTGAAGTGATTGCATCTGTAGCCAACATGAAAACATCAAATGGCATAAGCAAATGTTCCCGAATGCAATATTTTGTGTTGGTAGCTCCAACTCTGCCACAGGGCGAAAGAGAGAACTATAAAACTTGTGCCATGCTTTCCTATAGGAAAATGCCAATACGCTCAGTCCATTGTTATAAGTCAGTGGATGTAACGTTCAGAAATTACAGGGTGATTTATAAAAAACATATCCAAAAATCTTTAAGTCGCGTTATCTCGGAAACCGTTAGCAAAGAATAAATAACTAAAAGAAGGGACACAGAAGAGTCTTCCGATTGTTTTCCATTTAAATATACACGGCGAGAAAAGGAAGGAAAAAAGATAAAAAAGCAAAAAAAAAAAAACAAACCCTCTTTGAACATTTTACGAATAAGATAAAAAATGTGAAAACGAAGATTACATTGAACGAAACGGAATGGCAAATGATTCATTTTTGTAAATATATGAGAAGGGGCGGAGTTTTCTCGTTTTACTCTCAAAAAATGTTCCCGCGCTTTTGTGAAAACCGGTTTTCTGTGAAATCTTATGAGAAATACCCAATGTTTTTTATAGCGTAGCCAATGTTTGTTAGTGTAATTTCTATACAATTTGAGCAGCACGTGCTTCTGTTTACATTAGTTTTGCTGTGAAGAGATTAAGTGGGAGAAATTCTTGTTGGATTCTCTGATATTTTCGGGAAAAATGAGAATTTTATTTGAGAGGTAAGAACTAAAGGAGATGCAAATGAGAAAATATCGCGTACCCAATTCTAACGCAATGACACTGATATTTTTTGTACATACGTAAGCGCCGTAAAATTTGTACACTTGTACACAATTGTACAACCTATGCACAATTTTAATCGCTTTTATTTCCGTATACTCCAAAGTATTTACTGAATTTGCAAACGTGAACGTAAAAAAGTTAATAATTAACAAGAAAAGTTCAGTGGTAAAAAGTTTGTGAGTAATATTTGCTTCGTGCCCCTACGGTTATTTCACGGGTTTTCCTGCGTCAACCAAACCTAAGTATGGAATTGACAGCGAAGACCAAAAATGGCGGAGTGAAATATACACAAATGCAGGGCAATTTTGGGTACGCTCATGTACACGGATCGTACATATGATTGCATCTCCTTTAGTTATTACCTCGTTGCTTTACATCTCCTTTCAGCATCTAGGCCAAAGCGAAATTTATCTTTTTCTTAAAAATGGGAGGTAGTGTGACCTGATGTTTATTATTATGAATAGTTTGATAGGATTTTGAGCGATTTAATAAGATCGGGTAATCCTTCCTACGTTCTCTCGATTTTTGTTTTTAACTCGTTGTCTCAGTTGCACTACAGAAGTGCATAGACAAGTTCCTTTCCCCCATTCTTGCAAAAGACGAAAGTATATGAAATTACTTGTTTCATTCTAAAAAACACTAAAAATTTGCTATTTTGTTCGCCTCTGTCTCTACTTATCCTTATTTATACTTTGCCATTAGATCCCCCCCCCCTCCCCTTCCGCAACCATTCAATCTTTTGCTCGTCTAAGTATGACCTATCCATAGCCTTCGGGTATCACACCACTTACGGGACACCATGTATAGATATTTTATATGCAGAAATCTGTTACGTATACACTAGAAATGTAATTAAATTATTTAACTGGATTTTTGTTTAATTATATTCAAACTAGATTTCATACTAGAATCTAGGAGGTCCACTCTAGTTGAAAATATTTTACTGCTTAATGTATAGTATCACAGATAGCAGAAGAACTAGATATCGGATGATATAACATAGCAATGTATACAGATTGTGAATTGAGTAGTGCATTCCGGAATGGACACAACATGTTTGACATAGAGCGTGCCGAGAGAAAAGTATATTTTTAACAGCAGTTTTGTATACATTCGATCGAACTCGGCAGATGCGAGGAAATATTAATCACTCGATGTAGGTATCCGTCATTTCAAATGTTGTGGTCCATTCCGGAATGGACCACTCAGACCCAGTTATATAAAATTTGTATACTCTGCTTTGGTATTGCATGCAACTTCTAGTTCTTGTGCCATCTATGATAGTTTTATGCATATACATATATATTTCAGGTTTGGTGCGGATGCGAAAAGAGTCTTGATTCCTAGATTGAGAGTGCACGCAATATTTGTATGTTTCCACAGGAGTAACATAAAACACAGATTTGACCTGATAAATTTGCTAGAGGTTGCTCATAGTTGAGCTGATTAAGGCAGAGCTCTAAAATTTTCTACAAATTCTGCCGAGCGGCGCGCGGCGGTTTGATTCTTGGGCGGGGCAAATTACTGTGTTGAAAAAGCAATTGGCTCGCTCTGGTTTTGCCAGCTCTTAATTGTTCGCTTTCCATTACTCTGTCTACCTCTGAAAACCCTTAAGCTTAACGCAATAAATGTGATGGCTGTAGCTGTTGTTAGGTGCCGACTTTGGATAGCATTAGTACGTTTAATAAATAATCACGTACAGTGACGTACGTAGGATCGTATGCTGGAGTAGAATTATCAATCTTATACGGATTATTAAGGCGGAATGCATCGCTCGCTTCGCTCGCATATGCATGTTCAGCGTTCACTATAATCTCACTTTTACCAGTATACTTATCTGTACATATGTACATTAAAAACGTTTCGTCCATGTGGAAACCTTAGATTATATAGCAAAAGGATAGGCTATGCTGTGTAAAATTCGTGTACATGTGATAAGCATTTTTCTTTGTCGACACGGGATGGAAATGACCAGAAGACTGGGTGTTTAGTTTTTGTCAGTTCGATATTTCTGATATTTCTCAATTTATTTGAATTTACGAAAACAACTCTGGTGTTGTTTTAGTGATTTTGTGAGTGAAAACGTGAATTAAAAGTGATTTATACTTTTGTAATAGTGAGAAACAACAGTGAAATATTGTTTTGTGGTTTAATATAGGGTCCGCCAAATAACATTTTTTTTTTTTGAAACAGGGCGCAAAACATCGAGTGTAGCTTCGGCTGTGTGGCACGTAGCGCCGTCCTGTTGAAACCAAATGTTGCCAATATCCTCTTCTTCAATTTTCCTGAACAAAAATTCGTTCAACATGGCCCGATAACGATTGCCATTGACTGTAACGTCCACTCCTTGCTCATTTTCGAAGAAAAATGGCCCAATTATGCCTCTGGACCAAAATCCGCACCAAACAGTGACTCGTTTTGGGTGTATCGGCTTTTCAATGTATGCGTGCGGGTTTTCTGTGCCCCAAATGCGTCAATTTTGCTTGTTTACATACCCGCCAAGATCAAAATGAGCTTCATCCGAAAAGATGAATTTTTTGGCAAAATCGGCATCTTCTGCAAGTCGATCGCAGGCCCACTCAGCGAAGCGAAAACGTATTGGATGGTCAGTTGGCTTCAACTCCTGAACCAATTGGACTTTGTATGGCGTCATACCAAGATCTTTATGCAAAATTCGTCTCAATGATGTCTCCGAAATGTTCAATTGTTGAGAACGACGGTGAATTGATGTTGATGGCGCTTCACGCACACTTTCTGCCACACAATCAATATTCTCGGGTGTACGCACTGTTTTTGGCTTTTCACGCTTTGGTTTATCGATGAGGATGCCAGTTTCTTTTACTTTTTTCACAAGATAACGAACATACGGAGCTGACGGTGCTTCTCTTCTTCCAAAATCCGTACGCAATTTTCGCACACATTCTGCAACATTACCATGATTTTCAAAGTAATGTCGCAATATTTCCCAGCGTTGTTCAAGCGTATACAAAACCATATTCGTTCAGCGGAAGAATAAAACTAATTATCTGTCAAATCAGACATGAGCTAAGTGTTACCATTCACGAAATAAGCACTAGTTGAAAAAAAAAACATTAGATGGCGGACCCTTTATAATCGAGACTCCGGAGTCTAGAATTATGGTGATGAAGTGCGTTGTGCTGTGGTGCAGAAACAACCGGAGTTATTGCCATAGGAAGTCGTTTTTCAGGCGAGTTTAATTGTTTCAATAATATACTAAAATGTTTTAAATAAAATATAAGCGAAATAGTTATAAAAATAAACAGCTGTGGTAAAAAAATTTAACATTTTCCTATGCCGGTTTGTTTACTTACATTTGAATTCTCAGTGGGTGTCTATATGATATCAGCCATACAAAGGCAACTTCAAAAAATATTATCGCAAAATAAATGGGGCACTAGGAAAATTCTTAAAAATGTAATAAACTGAAAAATGATTCGAATCACGGTGACAGGAAATTATAAAACTTGTTCAATACTTGATAAAGTTTCAACCACTAAATTATGTTCCCGCTCAGAAAATATCGTAGCTTACGACTTCCATGGCTAAACAAACACATCGATGCGATTCTACTACTTGAAGAAAAATGCTCATAGCCTATCCTTTTTGCTTTATAATCTAAGTTGGAAACAAATATTTTTTTGGTAATAGAATATAGTTGCATAGCAACTAATCAAATTATCAAAGCACCTGAGCCGATATGAAATAAAATCTCAAAAGTGCTAGCAGCTACATCAAAAGGTGACTCTGATTATGTAATTTCAGCTCATAAAGTACTACCATATAACATACAAATATTCTAGTACAGTTTGGTACATTTTAGTACATTCACACTTTGAACAAAGGCACAAAATTCCTTGTTTGCAAGATTGAGAATTCAAAAAGTGCCAGAATCCCTATCCATATTCAACATAAAGTCTTCAAGAAAATTTCTTGCATTTTGCCGCCTTATTTTTCGTGATATTGCGTTTTGATCATTTTGAGGGGAAAAAAAAATTTCGATGATGCCAGATTATGAAAGCAAATGCAATTCGCTGACGGATTTAATTATAATCAAAATTTTATGAAACTTTGGCAATTGCTCGAGGCATTTGATAGAGGAAGAATCATTTAATCGGCATACGTGAAGCAAACTTCTTGAAAACACGAGATGATAAATTGTTGATTAATGACTGCAGCGAGGAAAAAACGATCAGCAAAGAAATGTTAAACAAATTCAATATTCAGCGCGATTTTTGTTTTTGTTTTGTTTTTTTATGATAGTAAGCAACAACACTCTTAGACAGCTAGACAATTACGTAATTCTTAGGAGGAATGAGTTTTTTTTTTTTTTTTGTTTATTTTGATGGGAATTTCCAAATTTTTCAAATACGGGGGAGATGGGACTTAATTTTTTATGTAATGAAGAAAATTTTTGACGCTTTAAAAATGGGAAGGCTGTAGAGATTTTATTCCGGAAATTATTTTATCTTTTCGGTTCTTATTAAATTGAGATTAACATTGTGCGCATCGTGCACGTTGTTACGTAAACAATATCGCGGATTATAGAAAATTTTTGAAGTTATTAATGAGATTTTGGTGATTTCCTACAGTTTATATAATTTAATCTGCAATACCTAACTTTCAAGTTACTCGAGTTACCAAATGTAACATCATTAGAGAAGTTGGAAAAGAAGAAAATAACACAACAGAGTGCATCGTAATTATTATTTTGAGTTGTAGCACTATGTACTTAGTACGTATCAAAATAGTTAGAAATTTTTTCCAATTTAGAATCACAGGCAGTGTCTATAGACATAAACCTGATGTTAGTAAATATGAAAAACTTTCTAAAAATTTGAAAAAGACTGTACAGCGCCACCACTCGAAGTCATAAAACGCTTTAATTCTTGACTTTGTATATCTACTTATTTTTATAATCAATGTAATCAATACAAGTATTTAATTTAAGATTATGCGTTAAAGCTACTGATCATCCACTACAAAACAATATAAATAAAAGAAAACAAAGTAAAAATAAAAACAAAAGAAAAATAGAAAAAAAAAAAACTCGTTTAAAAAATTAAGTTAGAATAAAATTTAAAATAAAGAAGAGCCACTGTAATCAAAAGCCAAGCAGACACTTGGAATATATTTGAGGGAATAAATAATTTGATGTACTACACACTTTCTGGATATACCGACCCAAAACAAACAGTAGAGGAATTTCATTATAATTAAAATGTCTGAGTGAAGGAACGAGCAACGACTAATTAACTATAACAGCAGCAGAATCGTGGTACTAGATAATAGATCAAAAAGTTTCCTACCCAACATGAGAAAATGATTGGAAATTTGTTTGAAAATAGATTGGTGAAGGTAGAATATTTTTTTGATGTGAATAACTTTTGTAGCGAAAATAATGATCTAAATTTACGGAATAATTTCTTGGACTTGGAGCCAATGGTCGATATCAGAGAACGGTATATCAGGAAGCTAACATAAGTCTGTATAACTACAGGATGATTTGAAACCTGCAAATGTTAAGAAAAGTAAAAAACAAAAACGATTAACAGATATTAGGAAAATATTTTTTGTAGTTATGGATTCAAATCACATTTTACTGGTTTTTATGATTTCTAAAGTATTCAAAAGTCTGAAATGTGAGTTTACCGTAATTAAATTAAATAGAAAAATGGCCGTAGATTGTTGATATATGACTTTATTGCAATTTTGTTACTTATATCTGCTTGCTAATTTTTACTTATATAAGTGATTATTTATATTTATTTTACGCAACATTCATGACAGATTTATTTTTGGATTTTGCATGACCGAATGGTAGCCGTTCAAACAGAATAAAAAAGTTAATTGGCCGGTGACTGGTTTTCCTAATTTGTCAATTTCATTTTTTTCACAAACAATATTCTAAAACTTTTATTAATTTTCAAATGATTTTTAGGAACTTTATAAATAGTCCTTCGCAACAATACTTTCAGAAAACTCTTGCTCAAATCGCACTTCACATCACCAATTCAGGAAAGAACGGAAAAAAGTGAGACATGTAATCGAAACGGTTGAGGTTGTAGACATATTTGGGTGTACGAGACAAAAGTAAATTATGTTAAAGGCACTTTCACATCAAACACAAGAATCGAAAAAATGTAAACCGAAAAACTCAATTTATTCCACTTTGAAACAAGATTTTTGCTCCAATGATTAATAAAATCATGGGAAATAGGATAAGCTAATAGTTTTGCTAATAAAATAGTATATATATTTCAGATTTTTAAGATAAACACAACTTTTATGTTTTATCGGCCGAATCATTCCGCCGAAAAAGTTTTTCGGCCGATAAAACATAAAAGTTGTGTTTTTCTTCAAAATCTGAAATAAATATAACTATTTTCTCAGTAAAATTCTTAGTTTATCCTATTTCCTTGGATTTTATTAATCATTGGAATAAAAATCTTGTTTTAAAGTGGAATAAATTGAGTTTTTCGGTTTACATTTTTCTGTTCTTGTTTTTGATGTGAAAGTGCCTTAAGGTTGCACGTCTATATCAAATCCACGTATAGCTCTATGTAGGCAACAACAAACTATAAATTAGGTAGCACAACTGATTAGTAAGTCCCTCCCCCCTCCTTCAAATAATTAAATTTTCAGTGATGGGTAATGTTAATATTAATATGTATAATGTTCTAATTTCAAGTGAAAAAGCTACTTACATATTTATAGGCCTAAACTTTTTTATAACTTTTTTTTTCGAGCTTTTATTTTTCGTTTATTTTAGACACGTCAACCTCAAGTTATGTACGTCAACCAACCGAATATGAATAAAGAGAAAATGTACGGGGATATGACTGAGCCCTATGGCACGACACAGATGATTTCAATGAAAAAGAGACCACTTTTAATCTGTTCAGTGCGTGCAATTACAACATAATGTTTCATGATTAGGAGAATTAAATGTTTTTGATTCTGTTAAAGAGACAAAAACCAAAATATTCCTATTAAATTTAAGTTTCATGTTATCAGTAAAAAGTACGTTAGTATAACTGTTATTTAGTTGGGAATTGGATTCTCAGAGGACAAATTGATTTGCAGCTGCATAATAATTTATTATTTCGGGATTTATTATATATTTTCCAATATATTCTAAAAGTATAAATAAAAGGAAATTCATATGACAAAAATCTGCTTCTTATTAGAAATAAGATTATAATCAAAGCTGATTTCCATTGAGAAGTATAAGTAGGCGTATACAATTATTAAAGATATGAATAATATAGGGAAAGGCTAATGTAATAAAACTTTTAGGAGTCGAGCCGAGGGAAATATCATTGGTCATCCCAATTACATTCGACTGAAAAAGTAGTTCTTCATCATTGATTTAGCATTTCACGAAAAATTTTTGCGCATCATGTTAGATGTTTGATCGAACAGAACAATCGATCTATCACAAAATTTTCCAGAGTTTTTGATGTGAAAGGTATTTAATTTCATCTGGTAATAAGAATGGAAGCTGATCTTATTTTTTATTATATTTGCGGTTTCTCAAGTTTTTAAACATCACATACCCGATATTTGTTTTAAAATGTGGCCGAAGAAGATCGCAATTAATTTAGTGCGAAAGGGGGCAAACTAATCCAGCAAATTAATTTTATTTGTATTGAAAATTTATGATAAGGATCATCAGCACTCGAGTGTTAGAAAGACTTCAGGATGGCGATCAGCAGGGTCTCTTGTGTAAAATTGTAGTGAATTTAATTTAATTTCGATACAAGGTAGAGAAACTACTAAGTCCCAGCGAAAAGGAGAGATTCCGTTAAAGAATTTTTTTTTGTATTAATGTGATAATATTTAAAGCTATAGTTTTCGATAAACTGGAATGTCTGCTCTGTTTGGAAGGTATCTCTGATATATAAACACTATATATACGCTTGTCTTGCATCCCTACATCAGGATGAAGAAATTTTGGATCCGTTTTATTCATCAATTTGCTCAATGCAGGAGAACCTTTGGCTGTACATGGGGTATAAGACCAAGGGTTATGCACTGGATGTACACATTGATCATTAGATCCATGCTCACATACACCTCCTGTGTATGGTGGCCGAGGACGCTTGTGGGGACTGCGATCCAGAAGCTGGCGGGCTTGCAAAGGCTTGCGTGCCAGGGAACTACGGGCTCCATGCGATCTACGGCTACTGCTGCCCTTAAGGTCCTACTTAATCTGCCAGCCCTGGATCTTATCATTCAGGCAGATGCCAAAAGGGCTGCGTGCAGATTACGCTCATGGGGATGTTGGGAAGACGGCTGGAGTGGCTCCTCTAATTGCTCCCTGGCATTTGGGCTGCATCTGTAAAACGCTCCGGACAGGATGCCACTTGATGCGATGTACCAAAGCTTCGTTCAGGGTGTCGCTTCTCTGTGAGTTTTCCTCTAAAGGAATCGTGGACTGAAGAAGTGCCTTATCAAGCCTTCCCCGGTCCGCTCTAAAAAAAATTTACCGACGGCTCTCTCACTAATGAGGGAATCGGGGCCGGCATTTACCTTCCTGAACCTGACACTGCGATGGAGTACTCACTTGGAAGATACACCACTGTCTTACTGGCTGAAGTCTTCGCCGTCGACAATGGCAGCGAAGATACCCCTTGATATGGAGACTAATGGAAAGGACATTGCTAGTCGGATAGTTAGGCAGCCTTGATGGTACTGAGTCGCTCTCGGGTAACATCTAAGCTACTGGGGGACTACAGGGCGTGTATGAGTAAGTTGTGTATCCACAACAAGGTGTTCCTTCAGTGGGTTCCTGGTCACATGGGGATCATCTGGAATGAAAGGGCTGACCTTTTAGCTAGGGCTGGCTCTGATTATCCGTTCTTGACCCAGAACCCGCCCCGTAAGCGATGCCACCTCGAGTATCGGGTGTCTCATCAAAGCGGATGCACATAAGAAGCATCAGCACAGAAGGGAGAATCTAACTACTTTCAGGTGCACGAAACTGTTTCTTGTTGGACCCAATAGAAATAGCTCTGATTTTCTCATGAGTCTCGGAAGGAAACAATGTAGAACTATGGTTGGCATCATTACTGGCCACAGCTCACTTCACGCTCGTCTAACAAGAATGGGAGTTATTGGCAGCAGAGTGTCTGCCTTGCCTGGAAGGAGAGCCTGACACAATCGAACTTTTTGTGTGCTTGTCCGGCTCTTGCCAGGAGTAGGCTGGATCATCTAGGTTCTGCCCTCCTATCTGTATATGTAGGTGTTGAAAACCCTTCCTCACCAGGGGCCGCTCTGGCCTCTGTACTTTTGAGCTCTCGTTCCCCTGCCTTAAAAAAAAAGAAGAAAAAAAAAGGTCAATTGAAAAATATTACTGACAATGCTTTTCGTCGTGTATCTTTTCAAAAGGACAGGAAATCTCCAATGAGTGTTGGAAGAAGCAGGACAATAAAGTCACCATGCTAAGTATTTTTCTTCTTTTATAAAAAAAAAAAAAATAACTATAGACAAAATAAACATACATATTAAGTGTATACAATACAGTTTCATCATACACATTCATTACCAACAATTTTTCCACATTTTATAATAACTAGTTTTGCTTTTTAGTTTTACAAAAATCAAATAACAAAGTACCATAGTAGCGAAATCGCACACGTGTCTAAACATTCAGGATCTTAGAAAGAACCTTGAAACGCACTAGAAAACAAGTTAAAAGTTTTTCCTATATAATACCCTCCGGTAATTGATAGTAACAAGTAAAATTGAGTAAAAAAAAAAAAAACAAAACACTAGTGCTGCCGAAGAATAGCACTAATTTTGAGATAAATTCATCTGTGCTAGCTCAAATCAACACAACCGAAAAAAAAAAAAATTTCAATGCCATTTCAAGTTTGTCTGTGCGGTGCGGCACAAGCACAGATTTGTGGTAAATCAAGTGAAAAAGTCTTCACTTGAGAACATATTTTTGGTTGATTTAAACGTGGTGCTTAAGGTAACAACAGCAACAACAAACACAAAGGAAAAAAAAAAAACAAAAAAAAGCCATCGACAATGAGCGTCAAAGCAATTTTTTTTTTTTTTGTGTTAACCGAAGAGAGAAACACAATTACTAAGATAAAGAAGTGAAAATGAAGAAGAAGAAAAAAATTAGTAAAAAATTACATACAATTAGACAACACAAGATTTATGGTATGGGATGTAGTTAAATGGTATCCAGAATGCTAGCCACTGGGTAACTAACTAGTTAGAACTTTATTTTTCCCCGACCCGGGTAACTCGAGTGTATCTGCCACGGGCACTATATATAACTTTGCATGAATTCAAGGTACGCCTATTGACACGCAACCCTATTTAAACTATTTAAATCCCATCTATTACCGATTCGATTGCATATATACGCAACACAGGAAGTATAGTGTGACCTTGAAAGATTTTTTATTTATGTTTTTTTAATCTCAGACTTTCTTAATTACAGTGTATAGGCTCCAGACAAGATTTCTTTGAGAGAAACGAAGTAATAAGTTTAAGTATTTGAAAGTACACAGGACTTTTGTTAATAATACCACCTTAATAGATAGGAAACTAATGCGCTTACGTTCACTGGGTCATTCTTAGGGTATCAATCTTCTTTCGTGTTGAGAGTAATCAATCAAATTTGCGTCTATGTAATCCCATTAAAAGATTTTGTTTGGCGCACTGTTATTAATTCTCTTTGGCCAGTAGGATCTTCAATGTTTAATATCACTTTAATCACACCAAAACTAATTCACTATACACTTTATGTCTAAATATTTCGGTTAAGGGTGAGGATTTAACCAAATATGACTGCCTGAGAAAGTATAGTCCTCCAGCTTACGCGAACCGGCATTTTTGTTGAATTTTTCTTTTTATTGTTATAAAATGACAATAAAAGTATGCGATCAAAACTGAGTGGAATCACTTGAGAAAGATCACTTTAACGAGCGTTCACTTTCAAAGACGAGCCCATCGACTACGTTAATCACTTCTATGTGAGAGCGTCTTGTGTAGACTGACTGACTGACTGACTGACAGCCGCAAATATGAAAGACACGTGAAGTCTCAGCTTTGACTATAGAGTTTAGAGCTAAAGTATACACTAGACTTATGTGGAGGAGACGCAGGTGTTCATCATGGAGTTTTGATCTTAAGTTTTGTTTTTATCTAGGCTTTTACATTAAAAGATACTCATGAACTGAGGTACGAATACGGCTAAAATATATTTGATGGTTTTTATGAATTAAAAATATGTGAACAGTCTTTGGTGGAAATTTGTGATTGTGATTGATTGCAATACAAGTTAATAAATTTGATATTTTTTTTTTTTTGTATTGAAAAACTGACCGGTTCTTGAGAGCTAAGAGCTTTCAGCCAATAGATTCCTCATGCCTGTATTAGTTTTTTTTTTTAATAATATTAATTCTCATTTTAATCCGCGCAATCCGGTTTACACAGACGAAATTAAGAAAGTATTAAAGGAGAGTTGTTATAATAAAAGAGGAGCTATGACAAAATTATCAAGAATACGGTTAAAAGGTATATTTTAGAAGTAAATATCGTTTACAGGTTTCCTGTAGTCAGTTATAAATGACATAAATATGAACTTGAAAGTTCTGATGAGCGAGAATCATAGCCTGTTTAGTGGCTATGATACTTTTGATCTTGAATATTTAAATTGTAAGATGAAAACTTTTGATTGCTATGCAATTTAAAAAATGATAAATATTACTTAATTCTTTCGAAAAAATTTATTTTCGTGAATTGTCTATGCATTAATGTGGGACAATTGTAAATGAATGAACTTTGTTTGCTATCGATTTTGAGGAGTGGAAATTCATTCATAATTCGTGACAATTTTTTTTTTGTTCGGAAAACAAAATGTTTGATTATTATGGTAAGTGCGAATCCATTATATTATGTACTTTTTTACGTCACTATTGCTTGCGTACATATTTATACTTTCATACATATTCGTACGTAATCGATACAAAAAAAAAGAAAACTTTAAATGCTCGCGCGACCAAAATCTTCATTCTCCCCTTGCCTTAAATCCTTCTATTTTGGAGGATTTTTTTCTTTTCTCCACTTTAAAGAAGAAACTCGTATCTCTGGTTCTCGGCAAAGAGATCAGTTTATTGTTTGAAAAGCGTGAATATATCTAAACATCACTACACTTGGAACCGTATAAAGCCAGTCACTTTATTCTAACTTACACCGTGGCCATCGATAGCATTAAATTTGTATACCTTTAACTCTAAGCTATTCCGAGACTTACTGTCTGGAGCAACTAGCTAAAATCTATAAGGTCAAGTTAATTAGGGTGCAAGGATATTAGTGCATTATTTATACTGAGCTCTTCTTCTATGTTCTAAGTTATCCAAAAAGTCACTTATTGGCACAATTCCGGCATGTTGGGAGAACAGAATATAATTGGTACACTTTGCCCATCTAACTTGTAGTGTCAGCGCACCGAATATTGAGCTATGAAGATCACCAGAGGGACATTTGTAAGTTTATACCAGGCACTGCCAGTAAAAATAAATTAAATTTTTATATTTTGGAATTGCAATTTTATTTTCTTGCAATTTTAATAAATATCTATAATTTAATAATATTTGCTTCATTCTTGCAAAAAAAAAAAATAAATCTCATCACAGTAGGTACTTTTAGAAGTAATTTGTAATTCTAACTTACAACCAGAGTCGATTGAATTATTTTGATGGAGCTACATGAACAACTTCAGGATGGTTTATGAACAAGCTTGGCATGTGTCTGAAATAAAATACCTTGGAATGGCTTGTGTCTAAACTAAAACTCTTTTTTCTTTCTTCTTTAATGGAAAGCTTTCATTTTAAAAGTGAAAATATTTATATATATATATATATATTTATCAAATACTTCTATTATTTGTGGAGTTGTTAAAGACCTAGAGAAGGTAGAGTTAACACGAAATATTGCATAACACACACATAAACAAACGCCCAGTACACAAACCCTCGAGAATATTTCCCAATCCATGAAACAGAAATCTATATGTGTGCGTTGGGAGTCCGTTCTCTAAAAAGTTCTATATTGATCTTATGAAAAAGTACCAAACATTGACTTAATATATGCTATAGAGCCTAAACTACTATCCATACAGGAAAATAAACTTCTAGTAGGTAATTTAAAGCTTGGATCCTTACCTTCCGAAAGGCTACACTTACTATATACCTTACTTAACAAAATAATAAAATAGTTTTGATTTAAAAGTGTATCTGCGACTGGAGTCCGAATGTGTAGGCAGACTGACTCGATTTTATCAGACCACGGCATGCCATGGCACATCGTCTTATACAATAATTAATCAGCTGAGAGTTTTTGTTTGAGGAATCGTAGTCATTTGGTTAAGATAAATATTTTTAAATAATTTTGTTAGGAAAGATATAAAAATTTTATTTCGGTTTGGAAGATAAGAAATCAAGCTTAAGATTATCAGAACACCGTTTTTCTGTATGAATAGCAGTTTGGGACGGAGAAGCTATTCAAAGCAAACTTTTGTCAGTTTTACATAAGAATACTAATATTATAGAACATTAGGACTCAGTTGGCTTCTGAAATATTCGCTTCGATAAATGTTTTTCATATGAATGTATCCTGATATCACAAAAGGAATAACACGAAATATCGCTTAATGTGAAAATTTGAAATTTTTACTTGCATATTTTCCAATAAAAAAATTTATTACCACGAAATAACTGTTGTTCTAGCATCGAACACCACCGTTTTACATTTCTGTGATCAAGGTATTATTATGAACCTGAAAGTGATCTACAGAAAATTTCTGATGAGGAAATTTATAGCGCGTGTGGAATCTAAGAAGATTCCAAGGGAGTGTCAATTTTAGACGCTTTACGTCTACTACAATAAGCCTGACGATGTGTAATATCCACAAAAATTAAAAATTGCTTCAATCATGCTGGATTTACTTGGAAGGGCGGCGGCGATTCCCTCCACAAGGGGTGCCTTGTCCTGAAGACGATAAATTACACAAAATTACGCGTGTGTTTACAACTCTGAACTAAGCCACGGATATTACGCTGGAAGATTATTTTAATCTTTACGACCATATTGATACTGCTCCAATGTTAACTGAGGATGAAATTGTGAAAAATAATTAGACCATTACCGTTTGCATCTAAAGTGTAAGACTCAGATAAGGATGAAGAAAAAGAGGATGCAAAGCGTTTATCCAAATTTTTGGGAAAAAAAAAAATAAAAAATTTAATCAATAAGCTTCATTAATATAATCCCAAGAAACTAGACATAGAATAAAAGATTTTTGGTAAGTACAGTTCAGAATACGGAACATCTGTAGCGGATTTCCAGATGTATAGCAGGAATATCGGCAAAAAATTGATTAAAATAAGCAAATTTATTTGTAAATAAGATCTCCAATTTAAGGATCACGACATAAGACATGGTTAAATTTGTAAAGCGTCAGGAATATACTGAAATTTCCCTGACCTTGATATATCACTTTTCATGCTGCCGACTATAGATACACGTAGGATGATGAAACTGCCGAATCCTCGCAGTCTGAATGCTAATCAGGTTTCCGCAAAATTCTCTCAAATATCGAGAAATCTGTACCGATAAATCCCTCGTTTACAAACTTTTTTTATCATTTTCTTCCTCAGATCACTCGTATATATCGAGCAGGTTGAGTAGATATCTATAAGCTCCTTCATAAATACAAATTAGACCACCAACTCACTATAATTAATCGGTTCTGATTTCTTTCCGATCTAACGGGATCGGAGCAAACCACATGGAACTGACTGCATCTATTATTTTAAGTTATTATTTTTTTGAATTTGTTTGTTAAAGAAATTTAATTAACTTTGGATTTCGTTCGTATAAAATTTTATTATCATTGATTCATTGGTCTTTCAATTTTCCAGAATATCTTCCTTATTTATTTTTGTGAGTGAATTAGCAGCTTTCCTCAAAGAAATTATGAAATGCGACTTCGAAGACGTTCTATAACTCTAACCATGCCACTGAGTGGTTCTTGAGATTTTCGAGGAAACAATATTTTGATATATGAACTTCTTACTACTTAGCAAAGATAAAATTTATTTTCACATTAGAAGGTATTTCCTTCATGCTGCACGGGTTTGTAAGTGGAAGATCTACTTCTACTAATTTAATTCTTTCCAAACGTTATGTGTTTAATGCAATTGAGAATGGATTTCAGATAGATGTTATATACACAGATTTTAGCACTTCTTATTACAAAGCTTGAAGTGCTCGGTTCTAATTCTGGCATCTTATATCTTCTAATAGTACTCATCATGTGTATCCACAACAAGGTGTCCCCGGTGAACCCGCCGTTAGCGTTGCTACCTCGAGTATCGGGTCTCTCATCAAAGCGGATGTTCATAGAAAGCATCAGAAGATGGGTGAACCTGAATACTTGCAGGTGTACAAAACTGCTATTTGATGGGCCCAATGGGAATATCTCCGATTTTCTCATGGGGCTCGGAAGGAAACAATGTAGAACTGTGGTTGGCTTCATCACCGGCCACAGCTCACTTCACTCTCATCTAACAAGGTTGGGAGTTGTTGACAGCCCGGAGTGTCTGTCCTGCCTGGAGGGAAAGCCACTTTTTGTGTGCGTGTCCGGCATTCGCCTGGAGCAGACTGGATACTCTAGAGTCTGCCCTTCTCTTTGTGAATGAGCTGAAAAACCTTCCTCACCAAGACTTCAAGGCTTCTAGCAAGACAACACAATGGGCCGCTATGACCTCCGTGCTTGGGATGGGGTCTCCTGACCCCGCCTTAAAAAAAAAAAAAAAAAAAAAAAAAAATAGTACACATTGTGTTAAAGTGGAAGTGTCGAATCTTCAAATTTTTGTCTGGTGTTCCATAAGGAAGCCAAAGGTCCTTTGTTGTTTATAATTTTTTTATTAATGATATGATAACTATTTTTCACTTCGCGCAACAGTTACAATATGCCGACAACCTTAAGGTTTTAATGTCCTTTAAAAATTCATCTGACATTTGCCTTCTTCAGTTGGATCTTGATCGTTTACAACATTGGTGTTTTTCAAATGGACTGCCTCTAAGTCTAGTGTTATACATATTTTTCATCGTATGCTGAATCCACCTCATATTGAATACTTTATTGATAATGTTCCCATTGAACGGCCTAATGAAATCTTGGACCTTGGTGTCGTTTTTGACGAAAAACTGAGGAGTGGTTTGCACACTGCTTATATTTGCTTTAGGCTGTAGAGCTTTTAAGATGCTTGGGTTTTATAAAACGCAATACTGATGACTTCAGAGATCCTCACACCTTAAAAGCTTTATACATTGCCTTAGTTAGATCTATAATTGAGTATGTTTCTGTGGTATGGTGTCTTTACACCAAACAACTTGTTGAGATAGAATTGAGAAAATACCAAAAAATTTCACTCGTTATACATTGGAATGGAAGCATGGTTTACCCAATGCTTTTAGGGTTATAATTCTTGGATACTAAGAGAAGAATTTCATCTATAATGTTTGTGAGAGATATTCTATGCTACAAAATCTGCTCACCAGATTTTCTAATTTTATTCAATATTTATGTAAATGTAACTGCACTAGTCCCCGGACAGCTCCAGTATTCGGACACTTTTCATTTTATTTAATAAAAATAAGAAAAGTACACGCATAGCGTTAGAACTCCGTTAGAATTTTGTTTATTTCATCGTTTTAGATGCACATCCAAAATTTGGGTAATGCACGTGTCGTTTTTTAGAAAATACTTATCAGTCTGTGCATGTACTTCACGCCAGTACGTTCAACACGTGTTTTTATGTAAAGTGCAATTAGTGCATTGGACATCAGAGAAAATGAGTTAAAACTATTAAGTTTTGCTTTATTTAGTTTAACTGTCTTTGTATTGATTACATATTGTATTTTATTAGTATTAAATCAAAAATATGAAATATTTTTTACTAAATTCATAAAATTTTTGGATGTCCGGTAACTAAACCGAAAAAAACAATTTTGTTTAGTTTCCGGACAGGCTGTCCGGACATTGAAAGTATGCTTCAAAAGAGATTGTTTCCTGCTTACTCTCTAATACAATTATAAAATATGTTTTTTATATGACAGAAAAAAATTAAACATGTTTTTTTATTAAACCTTTATTATTCGGACGCATTTTAAAAAATTCCATTTCTGCTGTCCGACTACTAAAATGGCAGTTTCAGTGTCCGGACAAAAATAGTTAATACGTAATAGATTAATTAAAAATAAAAGATAAATAATCATAATAATTTTCAAAATAATAGATGACAATACTTATGCATACAAACCTACAAACCGAGAAAACGTATAAAATGATCCGCTAATGATGCTGAGATTACTTAAGCTGTAGTATAGCTGATGTAAGAGAAAATAAATTGAGCATAATGAAGTGTGCTGAAAAATAATTATGGGGTATTGTTGGCAAGTGTGGAATTTCACTTAAATAAGATAACTTGGTCAACACTGTGTAACATATTAAGAAGATGGTCGACAAGGAAGGACATGGCTCAATTTCTTCTTTAAACGAAACACATTATTGGCTGCAAAATAACAGGAAGTATTACCAAACGCAGAGGAGTCATTACGGTTTTTGAAATGACACGGGAACGGGACCAATATTTAAAAAGTATCGGATATGACGACTTATTAAATGATCCTGCCCGAATACTAAATGGGGATAAAACGAATTTTTTTTTGTCCGAAAACCAGTAAAGTAATTACATGCAGTGGATTCAAAAACGTTTATCAAATTTAGACCGGAGAAGAAAAAGAATTTTATTTTCTGCAGGCAGAAAAATATTCCGCAATGGTAGCCTTTTCACATTTGCGTGACTAAAGGATATTGTCAATAGTCAATTCCAGTGAAACTGTTTATGAGAACAGAAAAAGGATGGATGAGGAGCGATATCTTTTTCGAATATGTAGTTAATGACGGAGTTAAAGGGTGTTTCGAAGAGTAAGAAACTACCAGACTGCAAGCACCCTTTTCGTAGACGGCCACAAGTCACACTTGACGTTAGAGCTGAATGAAAATTACAAGGAAAAAAGTATAATTTTATATGCATTGCCACCAAACACCACTCATTTGATGTATTCAGCTAACATCAATTAAAAAAAAATCGTTCGAGTATGACAGTCAAGAATGTTGGCCAACTTATAAGAAAAAAAAAAATTTCTGTCCTTTCTGGAAATTGCAATCTTGCGAAGTCTAAAAACTTAGAAACACCATAAAAAACACTTCAGAAAATGTGGAATTTAACCTGACGACCCGAAAGCAGCTGTTTTCAGTGAATGTGTGAAAAATGTGGTTGAAAATTTTGCAGCTACTCGAAATGCTGATATACCAACTACAATGCAAGAATCAATTCCAGTACAGAAGTTTCACACTGCTATTGAGGGAATTAAGCTAATCAACAATAAGTTAAGAATGAGAAATATTCACAAAAATCAATTTTTAGACATCATCAAGGAAGCCGGAGCAGAAGCTTCGACAGAAGCGTTACCAGAACTAGATCTTACATTCAACGATCTGACGCGGGAGGCACATATGATTTGAATGATGGCAGTAAGTTGCAACTGGTAAGAGTACTGGTTAGCTATTGATTCTAATTAAAAAAGGTGAAACTATATTTCTCCAGAAGCTAGTCCTTCTTGTGTGTCGTCGTCAACGACTGGTCCTTGTGTGTCGCCGGGATCTATTCGATGCCGTATAGAGAAGACTAATGAAAAACGAACAAAGTCTAAAAAAAGTTAATTAAGAAGAAGAGGAAGAAGCAATATTTTAATTGAATTACAAAGTGTTGTTGAAGATGATGATTTATAAACATTAGTTGGGATTTTAGCACTAGGTAGTTGGTGGTACTACCCCAAGTGCACTACAATGTTTTTATTATATTACGAGGAGCAAGCAAAGACTTCGTGTGCTGGAAATATTAACAACAAAACTAATGTGCGTTAACTTTTTTGAGACTATTATTTTTTTAGTTATCTACTTTATAATATTTTTAAAATTACTTAGGTATTTTTTTTTTTCATTATTACCAAGTTTGAAGCTCATTTTTGTTTAAAACTGTAGTGTCCGAATACTAAATGTTGGTGTCCGAATACTAGCTAAAAGCGATTTTTTTTTCAAACCCCAAAACTATAATAAAATATTATTAAATGACCTAAAAATATTTATTTATTATTAATAGTAATAAAATGTTTGAGCAACAAAGTAAGCGGAAACGTTAAGTGTCCGGTAACTAGTACATTTACCCTACCAAGTTTTACCCTAAGAATTAGATGTCTGTTACATGTACCTTATCACCAAACCTCTTAAGAGGAGTCAGTACCAAGATTTGCAAGTTTCATACATTTTTCAATGCGAATTTCTGGCAAACTATATGTAGCAGAATAATGTTTTATATCTTAAATTAAAGGTAATGAAGAGCTCTAGTAAATAACGTCGAGAAAAATAAAAAAAATGTATAGGAATGGAGATATTAGCTCGGAAATTTGTAAAAAATGGTAAAAATTGATTTTTTCAATTCAAATTCCTCTTAGTAGGTATTCTCATGTCTTTATATTTTGACTATTTTAGAGAGATAAAGCCTAGATCTAGCAAATAACGTCGAGTTTTTTTCATTTTTAGTGGCGCATTTTTTAATTGTTTAATTCTAATAGTACTTGTTTTTTCTCTCGATATTTCACCGACGAGAAATTGCAATATTTCGTTGAAAGTTTTAGAAATATAAAGCAAAATAGCATATTTAACAACTATGTGCAAAATAAAAGTTGGGAGAGTTAATTCTCTTTAAAAATTTTCAATTTCTTTGAACTGCAAATTTTCATTTTCGTCTTAAATTGTCGCATGTTGGGTTTCTGTCTTTTACGCTAGATGTCTCTAATGTGACTTGTGGTCTAGGTCTAGGCTAATTTTATATGTATTTTCATACTTTCAGGACACAAACCTACGTATAGTAAGTTTTATTGCCTACAGGCTCGCTGGCATCTAATTTGAAATTTTTGCTGAGTACTGACTCCTCTTAAATTGTCGCATGTTGGGTTTCTGTCTTTTACGCTAGATGTCTCTAATGTGACTTGTGGTCTAGGTCTAGGCTAATTTTATATGTATTTTCATACTTTCAGGACACAAACCTACGTATAGTAAGTTTTATTGCCTACAGGCTCGCTGGCATCTAATTTGAAATTTTTGCTGAGTACTGACTCCTCTTAAATTGTCGCATGTTGGGTTTCTGTCTTTTACGCTAGATGTCTCTAATGTGACTTGTGGTCTAGGTCTAGGCTAATTTTATATGTATTTTCATACTTTCAGGACACAAACCTACGTATAGTAAGTTTTATTGCCTACAGGCTCGCTGGCATCTAATTTGAAATTTTTGCTGAGTACTGACTCCTCTTAAATTGTCGCATGTTGGGTTTCTGTCTTTTACGCTAGATGTCTCTAATGTGACTTGGGGTCTAGGTCTAGGCTAATTTTATATGTATTTTCATACTTTCAGGACACAAACCTACGTATAGTAAGTTTTATTGCCTACAGGCTCGCTGGCATCTAAATTGAAATTTTTGCTGAGTACTGACTCCTCTTAAGGTCAACATAAACCCATTTCCTATTACTCTCATCACTTTAATGAAAATTAGCTCTTTAATGCTTCAAGTTTAAAGATATTGTTATTTCAAAGTGCTTGTAGTTTGCTTAATTGAATTTATTTTAATAATATTCCTTGTATAGTGATACCTAAATATTATTTACTTTCTGTAGTTATGCTATATCTTACAATTTAGTTACTATTTATATTAGTAATTGTTTCAGAATTTAGTTACACTTAATCTTATAATCTATAGTTACTTTATATTAACAATTGTTTGTGAATAGTTATGTGAAATGGATTAGTATGTTTTAAATCATATTGCATAGTCTATAAGAGATGCACTCTGTAGACTAGAATTAATTAATAAGTGAATAAATACTTCAAAACTAAAAACGAAAGCACAACATGAAGATTTGCACATTTCTTATTTATGTATGTTTTTCCACTATTTTTATTTTCCTTAGAATTCGTTCAAAGTTGAGAGTTTTATCCATATGCACTGCCATCCATTGCTGTTGAAACGAACACATTCCAAATCTCTGTTTATTAAGAGAACTGTAGTAATTTTTGTCTCTTAAAGATACATACATGTGGTCAAATATTAATGAAAAATAAGGCTGCGGTGTAAAATAGTAGTCAGGTTTCGACAGACCAACAGTTTTCAAAGAAGATATTCATGCATTACAGAAAATATCCAAAATAATTAGATCTATATAAATATATTCTCAACAACAAAGCCTGCAATTGGATAGGTTTAACTGTAAGAAATTGTGCATAAGGTAAAACAAGGTTGTAGTAGGAAATGAAAAAGCAGACCAGCAAGGATTTGGGATTAAATTCATGAAATCTATATTTTCTGCGGAATATGAACTTCAAATCTGATACAAACGGAACTCCACTATTGATAGAGCTTCTGACCGAAGATAGACCTAGTCAGCTAAAAAAGCCTCTGTATATTACTGAACTTAAAAGAGGCCATATATATGTATGTATATGTATTAATTTATGTAAAATAGAGGTCTCAAGTGTTTTGTAAGTTGGACAATACTTCCTAAAATTATGTCAAGCTGTAGTAAATGGATTATTGAGTATACCATAAAGACGGAATCATTATAAGCTAATGTTGGGCGTAATTAATCCAGCATCATTATAAAATCTTCTTTGGCAGTCACACTATGATAATGTGTGATAACGGAGTATGTCCTCGAATTTTCTTAAATGTTTATGTGAAAAACAACCAATTTATGCCGATCATATTTTGCATACGTTTCGTTTGTGTCACATAAAACATTCTCACAGTTTCATGCGGGCTATTGTTATAAGTTTGGGGGCAATTCTTTTACCTTGAAGGTAGGTACCTGAACTCACATATGTATTAGGAAATTTTTTGTCAGTAACTGAAATATAGTTATGAAAAAATTAAACACGACTGTATGATTTATTTTCGAGTGAAAATTTGTTAAAGTTAAAAAATATGAATTTCTCATTCTTAGAAATTACTTGCCTTATTGCAGCTACGCCATTGTCCACATACATTATTATTTATGGGAGCAATAATGATTTATAAATAAATTCTTGACCTGATCCAAGACGTGTCATCTTGTTGTAAAAAACAAAAAAAAAAACCCATGAAACGAAAATCAAGTGAATTTTACAACTGACTAAAAGAAACATATTTCACGAAGGATCTAATTAACAATTAATCAATTTTCATAAATAAAATCAAAACAAGTAGTTTAGAGATTTTGAGCTTCTCAGATAATTTTCATATTATAAAAAATAAAGGATAGAACTATTCCGTCACACTAATTGGATTAAAGCCTCTAGTTTTACTTTCAGTAGTAAAATTGTTTTCAAGACAAGATTCTAGTTAGGACATCAAACACTCGCAGTGCAATAAAACAAGTTTCACCCTTTTATCATGGACGTGAAGAAAACAAAAGTCAAATCCCATGAAGATTTACAACATAATTTTGGCAATAATCGCTTGAATACATTTGACAACCTGAGGATTACCACATAAAGAATGTCACCCTTTGCTTGTAGTGAAAGGTAATTGCTACCTGACTGCAAATGCACCTGAAAAGAGCATAGGAGAAAAACAAAACAAAAAAAAAAAACGCCAACAAGACTGTAAAAGAGGACTTCCAGGGATATACGATAAGGTAAACATTACCAAGGAATAGCAATTCCTCTATTCCCGGGATATACCTGAGTTTTGCACTTTATAATGGAAGATGATGGGCTGTGGTTAGGATAGTCGAAGACCTGAAGAAAAAAAAACTAAAAAACAAGAAAAGTCCAACAAGGCATATGGGCTTGGCTGTATTGCTGTTATTGCTGTTAGATATAGAACGTTGGCATTTGATGCAATCAAATTCCATTTCAGAAAACGTTGCTCGGGTTGGGCTCTCGAATCGTCGTTCATTCTTTACGGGGCCGACGTCTGAAGTGCATCGTGGTGTCATCAAGATGAAGAATCGGTAAGAACCTGTCATTTCTGGATCTTGACGAGTCGAGAGGTTTTTAGGAAAAGCACTTAATGCCTGACTTGAAGGGTTCTTAGGTATTTCGAGAAATTTGTTTAATTTTATTCTTAAATATCTTGGGATTCATAAGAGACTGCCTGCAAGTAACATAGAGTGGGAAAGTTATTTTATAAACTCGTGATGTATATTTAATATAAGTACATCATAGGATTGGCAGTAGGATTGAACCTTGAAAGTCAATGCAACAAATCAGGATTACTAACACATATAAAATAGTGTGAAAAATTGCAAAAAAAAAGAAAAAGAAAAAAACTCTGCCTCCAAAATATATGAACTTACTTGATGGTGATGGAATCCAGATTGCCGGAACGCACTATTTGTGGCATAATTTTGTCCAGGCCTATGATGCTGGAACGGTCCAGCTGATTGAATCATCATATCGAGTTCGTCTAATTCACTGGCATCTTCTAAATCAAATAAGGGTGACGGCAATGATGAAATCTCAACCTCCGATTGCGGAGGCTCTACTGCTGCTGAACTACCATTCGTTGTATTTTTTGAACTTTCTGCTTTAGAATCAACTGTTTCCTTAGATTCTGTGTTAGATGATTTTTCCTTTCTGCTGTCCGATTGCTGTTTTAGTAAAGAAAAGTTAAAATAAGTTAGTGAGATGAATAATATGCAACAGTGTAAATGATTCAGTGATTCAATATGGGCGATGTGCAGATTGTACCGATTACAGAGTGAGTGGCAAGGCAATAGAGCAAATGATAATATAATGCCACCCTCGTAAAATTCCAAATAAAATTGTTAACTGCCACAAATATTAGTAAAACAGATTAAATTTGGTGGAATTTTATCGACTGCGAAGATGATATTAGAAATTACTTTTATTTTATTTCGCTCATTATGGCAATTGCTACTTAAATTTTGCGGATGTCAAAGAAAACTCCAGAATGATTTAATTTTTGTTTTGTTTTCTTGAAATATTTGCCTTTTGCATATGCTCGAACCAATCCTGAAAATATTGAGCATATCCGTTCTACAGTCACCTTAGAAATACAATATTCATAGGCATTCATCGCCGCTGAAAAGCTGTCAAAATGTCTCTCTGCAAGTTTGATGAAAGAGAATACAAATAATCCAAAGGTGCCAAATCCGAATTGCAAGGCGGATGAGCCATTAATTCCACTTATGAACTTGCTGGAAATTCTATAGTTCAAGTTGCAATATGTGTATATATGCGTATTGCATTCACCATCTTTATGAACTTTTTGGTAAATGAACAGCCGATAAATAAACGAGGTGTATCATTCAGCATGGATCGTACAACGATCTTTCAATGGAATTATTCCCAAAGGTTTGTATGCGCTTCACTTTTGTTGTTTGGTTATCGTCGCGTGGCAGTAAATGGCAGTAAATTCAAGTTTTTTTGTTGCCACAATGTCGAAAATAGTGTCTTTGCTAGACGACTTCGACTTTCTTGAGTATTTTTTTGCTCCAGTCAACTCGAACCTTCTAGTCAAATTGTGTAGTATTTATTGAATACAAATTTTCTTGACTCGATATTCCTGATCGTCTTCAACCGACATGTTCGTACAGCTTCAATGATTTCTAGGATGACGATATTAGTAGGAGAAAGTTCTTTTTGTGGTTTTTGTTCTTGAGCGAACTATGCCTACATTGGAACTCATTAAACTATACCGTTCCAAAGTGGCCCATGGGTGGTACTTCATTGTCCGAAAAATGGTTTTTCGTGCCGTTGTTATCGAGTAAATTCGTTTGCTCGACAATTTTCGCGTGATAATTCAAGTTTTTAATAAATAAGCAGTCAGATTCACTGAATTAAAATTCGGTTTCTGAATAAAAATTATATTAACTCTGTAATGCATTTCAATTCCATCTAAACGGTTTGAGAAGCTGCAAATACGATCGCTAGACAGTAGTGATGATACAACAATAAAAAAGTCGAGAATTCTTCTATTTATTTTTTGTATTTAAATGGAGAAAAAAGGTACGTCTGAAACACTGTAAATTATTTTCCTGGAAATATTTGGCTGACTTACTAAGGCTAGGCGTACACGCTGCTAGCATGCATCAGAGTTCGTAGATGAGAGAAGAGTATTAGTTTAACTTTAGGATATTAGATAAGTAAGCAATGAACGAAAATTAAAATATGTATAAGATCATATTTCTCACGTTGAAAAGCTTTGAAATTCCCTCAAGCTCCCAACAATGCTGTACGGTGCGGTGATCAGTGGACTCGGGCTCTTACTTTAAGTAATCGGATATTTCCGGTTACTTATGTAGGAAGCATTTTCCCATCGATTTCTCTTTTGATCTGCTTTCGTAAGTATATGCTGGGGGCTGCCATTGGTTTTTTAACAGGTTTAATTATGAATTTAGAGCACGACATGAAGTAAATCTAAACAAATAAGTTTGGCAATCCAGATCTTGGCAACACTACTTGTGGTATCCACGAAATCTTTTTATTGTTTTGCTCAACTCTGGTTTGGAGGGAGTGGAGTGAAGGCACAGTTGGGAGATTGTAGGAATTCTCCCATATTGTATGAATTTCTGGCCTGAAAAAAGTTAAAAAGAAGGGAATAATTTCGTCACTCCGTATAAAATTATGGAAAACCATCATACATCCGAAATTCAGAAAATATTTCCTTACAATTGACACATAAAATTAAATTGTCCTGCGGGGGAGAAGGTTTCATACGCCACTGCTTCAAGAGCTATTATGGATTGCTTAACCTCTCTGGAAATGATAGTTTACCTTATCCTGGAAATTTACCAGATTGTATAATTTAATTGAGAACAGCTGGGCCTACTTAAAATCAAAGGAATAGGTACATCCGGAGGCACAACAAAACCGCTGAGTTATATATTATGAAAATTGAAAAAAATTAATATTATTTCTGTTTTATTTAGTGGAAAAATTAATTTTCTAAAATTTTTGTGATGGTCATAATTCAATGGTAGGTTACAGCTGAATAAACTAAATAAGCTTTAATTATTCTAAATTTAGTTGATAAGACTTCCTCCTTTAGTGCATTTTGAAGTTAAGTTTTAACCCTTTTTTTTTTCTTTTAAGATGATGGCGATTCCAAGATAGTCCAAAACCAAAACATGAATGTTCGAGAACTAGTGATATTCCTAGATCACATTCACACTCACTGGACTATTACATTACTAGTAAATAATAAATATTTAATAAATATTTATAATTAACTCACATCCTATTTTAAAAGTAGTACCTATAACTTTGTAAATGGGTAAAAATAAATTCAATTTAGATGGGGCTTACAAGATAATTGGATTTTTAGTTGTGATACGCATAAACGGCATAATTGTTCCTTTTCTTAAGTTTTATTCACACATACAGTTTAAAACGGATGTAATATAACGATTTTCTGTATAAATATGTGTAGATCTGCACGAAATATTCTATTTTATTTTTATACAAGCTATAATTGTTTATAAAACATTCTTCGTCTCTACTTCAGGCTAAAGCAATCATGAAAAAATGGTAAGTTCTAGACGCGAATTAAAATGTAGAAAATTCATGTAAGAACTAATAAAATCACGTTGACGATTTCAATCCAAAAATCAGTATTATGTATAAGAATTTTTGAATAAAGCAACTATTAAAATTAATATTAATATTACATCAACAAAAAAAGTTTCCGACGTAGAAATATTGTTCGTTGTACTAGAGAATGAAGAATTTTGGACTTGTAAGTTCAATTCACATTATGTACAGGACGTACCAGGGATACATAGGTTATACCATAAGTTTTGCAATGTGGCAATACTAATGTCATTTAATGCGATCTGACGTTTGCATAGTAAGGTTTGACATTTTTTAGCATATACGTACTCAGAACGTTTTGTCATATGAACGTATTTTTGTTTACTTTTTGTTGCCTTGAAAATTTCATGGAATCAACTCGTGAACATATTCGTGCAATATTTTATTTGATTTTTGAAGTGGCCTAACTTTTTAACAAAGTGCTGATAAAATGCAATCTGTGTTTGATGATGAATTTCCCACATCAAATCACTGTGCATCGTTGGTTTAATGAATTCAATCGTATTCGTACTTCGATGGTGGATGAATTTCGTAAACGTGATCCAAAATCGGTTGTTGTGTCAGAAGACATCGATGCTGTGCGTAAGGAAATACTGCTGGATTGTCATTTGACTTATCGTGAGCTAGAAATAGACATTAGCGTTATAAGTTTAGAAAGGATATTGCATGAACATGGTTTTGAAAAAGCTGTGTTCGCGTTGGATCCAGCAGAATTTGACAATCGATCAAAAAAAGGCTTGTGTCGATTGGTACAAAGAAATGTTAAAAAAATACGACCACGCTGCATCAAAATACATGTGTAATATTTACATAAGTGACGAATCTTGGATATATGCGTATGAGCCCGAAAGTAAGCAACAGTTGACCGTATCCGTGTTTCAAGATGAGCCAAATCTAACGAAATGGATGGCACTAAATGGATATATCGCCAGGGGCGGATTTCCCTATAGGCCGAGTAGGCCCGGGCCTAGGGCGGCAGATTTAGGGGGCGGCGATTTTTTCTTGTAGTTGTAGGTATTTCATAACATTTTTATACTTTTTCGTTGTTTTAAATAAAATAATTCGTTGGAAAGTGTTATTTTTAATTCTACTCCATTTTTTTCAAATCTACTCCGATTTATGAGGCAGCCTACTCCGCTAATTCTAGCCTGGGGTCCCTTCACTGGATATAGATCATTCAATTTTTCGTGTTTTACAGGGAGTAGGGGGGCGGCAATCTTCCATAGGCCTAGGGCGGCCAAGTGATCAAATCCGCCACTGTATATCGCTACCGTTGCTTTGGAGAATCGTAGAAGGTCAGTCCTGTTTTCGCACCTAATGGTTCCTTCTTGTTCCCATCCGTTAAGAGCAAAGTGCGTGAACAACAGTTTTCGACGCCAGAAGAAGCTGTTGAAGTGTTCAAAAACCACGTTTCTGAAATATCTTAATAGGAGTTGACAAAATGCTTTAAAAATTGATTCAAGCGTATGCAAAAGTCGGAAATACTTTGAAAAATAATTAAGTCATTTGCAAACCTTAATTATTGTTATTATTACTCTATTACAAAGCTTATGGTACAATCCTCGTATTACAGATACAGCAACAAGTAGGTACGGATTATTTAGTAAAAAGTTTTCATAATGAAAGAGCTACAACGCTGGCAAAGACTGGATACCACAGGGACAAGAAATTTGGTGAAAGTGCAGTGCAATATTTTTCTTGAGTAATCTTCAGAAAATAATAATGTGGCAAAGGTGTGAATATTTTTGTAGAGATTGATAGCCTGTAATAAAATATTTGTTCTTTTAGAAAACAGAAGAGAACTACTAGTAGCAGCTACCTGACAAAAAGTGATTCAGACAGAAAAAAGGACGACAAATTTTTTATTTTTCTGTATGTATTTTTGATTCCAAAATGATGATAAATTACTGCATGACTTTTAATGTCTTTTAATAACTGTTAATGCTAATAAAGTAGAGCTACAACGTATAAATATTGAATATTTTGTCAACATATACATATGTATGTCTGTAGAGTCTTTTTATCATAGGGTTGAGAAAGACCTGAAGATTGAAAATAAAGTCAAAGTCTTCTATAATTTCGCATTATATGCAATTCAATTGTTATCCAAATGGGTCCTGAAGACATTTATGTTTGGAATGATAAAACTTCTAAAAAATCAACTGAAAAAGTTGCTTAACATATTTTTCGATAGAGGATATTTTGATCATGCAATACAAAAAAAGGCTTATTATTTTTTTGCGAGGGAATTTTTTTCATAAAATTTCAGAGAAGGCAATGTAGGATAAAAGGGATTCATGTAGACTAGCAGTTTACATTAAAATCAAGGAAGTTTCGCCTTTAATATAATAGGTATACCTATAGTCAATCAAACCGATTATTGTAGTTTTTTTTTTATATTAACTGCTAAAATATATATACGTATACACTTAAATTACCCTCCTGTGATATAAAAGCTTTCGCCCGAGTTGTACATACAATATTTCGTGTACTTACTATTAAGTTCTATCTTAAAAAATAAAACTCATCACCGGAATTTTTAATTTTCCGCAACCTATAAGAGTTAATAATGACTTTTATGTTTTTTCTTAGATAAAAACAGTGCCGCCTAAAGATTTGGGCACAATGGGCATTCGTCGAGGGCCTCTCATTGAGCAGTAATTAAATAAGAATTTATATTACAATAAAACTTACTATAATATTAGAGAGAGTAAATACTGCCCAGGGCCCCACTGTGTTGTTAAAACGTCCCTGGATAATAACACGCATAAATTTTTAAGTTCTTACACAACTAATTTTTTAATTAAGAGTACGTTGAAGTTGAGGAAAATGCCAACAACATTTCGTCAGTATTTATCTTGCGTGCAGAATTTAGGTTATTCTGAGTCCAGATAATGTAGGGGAATGTCTTCAGGTTTGGGCTGTCGTCTAGGACGGCCAACTGAGATTTTGTTTTAGTTTTGAGCACTACTAAATAATACGAGCGCGGAAAAACTTCTCTCAGTGACAGCGAATTTTTGGTGATATTTCAGATTTGGAGTGTGAACGGAAAGTTGTGTTGTGCACTAAGTGGTTTAAAAAAGGTTTTGTTTTTTTTTGTTTTTTTTTTGCAGCAGTGAATACGGCTAGAAAATGAGGAGAAAATATGGAATCGTCAAGGATTGTGAATGTGTTGTGGGGCATATGCTTGAAAACAAATCAAGAAGAAAATTCAATACTGTAGCATATTCGGTTGTGGTGTCACGCGATTAGATAATGGCGCTTGTCATCAAGGTTGGCCCACTAAAATTTTGTGCTTCAAAGACTCCCAAAAAACGTCCAGTATCAATCCCAACGAAGTTCGCCAATAAAACACCAGCTAAAGGAAGATGCCCGCCCGAAAAAGCGCGGAAAAAGCCTTCATGCAAGAGAGAAGTGCATTTGAAATGGGCCAATATAGCGACGAGATATTACATTTGCCGGAAATGCGATTCTAAATAATGTGTCATTCAAATTTAGTTAAAAAAACAGAAAAATGCAACAAATTCGACTTTTTACTTCATTGCATTATTATTCAATCAATTCATTCAAGTTCAGCATATATTTCGTCAGCACCGGCCGACCTTGACCTGAATTAAATTTTTTTTTAAATGCCTATACTTTTTTTATTCTTCACCCAATCAATTTGCCATCTTCAGCAAAAATGTTCCTTTTCCCCAGACCTTTCCAAAGATATGCTTCGGTTGATCAAACTCTTCCTTAAACGGAAGTTATGGGCAAAAGTCAAAAGGGTGGCCAATACTGATGACATTTGCCTAAATGTTTAAATTCCTAAGGAAAGAAAAATTAAGTAATTTTTAACTGTTATAAGGCGAGGAAATTATAAGGGCCGTATTAACCAAACCATTTAATTTAAAATTAATTTAATTTGTGTTTTAGTACTCCCGCTAGAGAATGTTGGGGCCCACTTAAATTAAAATTAAAGTTATATATGCATTATTATGACATAAGATAACCCAAATTTAATTTAAATTTAATTTTAAGTATCCCCTAATTCTCTCTTACAGGAGTACTAAAACAGAAATTGAATTAAATGTTAATTAAATGGCTTGGTGAATACGGCCCTAAATGTATAAATATTGTGATAAAACTTAAAACTCATTTTCAAATGTTAAACTGAAAGAGAAATATAAAACTTAGAATAGGTAAGAATTTTGTTTAATCAGAAAAAAATAAAATAAATATTCTTGTAAATTATTACAGTAGAAGACAAATATAAAAAAATAAATATCAATTAGGACCTGACTTTTAAAAATATTTCTTATAACTCTTTCAGGCAAGAAATGTAACGGTCAGAAAAAAAAAACAAATGTAAAGGCATTATAGTAACACAACACGGAAAGAATAAATAAAAATGACACAAAGTCATCAGGAATTGCGTATTTGTGAAACGGAAGCAGATAAAAACGTGGAATAAAATAACACTTTCAAAATATTCTGAAATAAGTGCAGTAACTACCAAAACTCATTTCGCATAAATTACTGAAAAATTAAGGAGATCAAATTTAATTTATTTTCTGAAAAACTCCACTCATGTAGGTACAAAACTTTTGAAATCATCGCAACAATCGCAGACTCCAGTAAAACTTACTCGAATTCAGTTAACGACTTTTATTATTATTAGGACGTACTTACATATCTACACAAAGTATCTCTTGTTGTCGGCTTAATAAAATTCAGTTTAGAAAATGATTAAGAAAAAGAACTCTGCAAAGAAGAAAATTGTTTTTTGATCTTTGTAAAGCCTACAACTTTCATAAGAACCTTCGTTCATCAAAGAATGATCAATTTATATGGCATATACAAAAAAAATAGAGTTTATCATTTCTTGTTGTGCTAAACTGCAAAATACTGTTGTAGTGACTGCATGATTTAATGAAATTTCAAAACCCAAATATATTAAGTGTAAATTATTAAATCATATGATGGGAGCCTCCATCATCACTTCATCTTCTTTAAATGCATCAACAAAAAAAAAATCTCAAGAATGGCAAGACTCACTTAATTTGCTAAATTAACTACACAAATGACGGACACACATTATACGAACCTCTGGATCATCTGTTGTCAGGTCAGCCAATTGAAGAACGTCCTGCAGAATTTCATCCAATTGCAGAGGAAGTCGAATGTATTCACCTGAAAAAAAAAAAAAAGAAAAAATATTTAAAAAAATAAGTATAGCCAGAGCAGTGAGACATTAATTATAGACAAAAGTATTCGATTCGATAAGGAAAATTAATTAAAATGCCATCCACACTTAAATTATATTGACTGTGCCCCGTTGGATGTGAAGCCATTAAAACTTATATTAAGGTGCCATGCCGCCATCGCCTGTCTGCATCGGTAAAATAAGCTTTCTTGGGGCCCCGCATCATCTTGTTCGCCACCTTTACATTTTAATGGTGAATAGAATGAAAACAACTGTCGATTCGATGTTTGATCCATTATCATTCGGCCATTTTGTTAATTCTTATCCAATTTTTTTTCTACACCATATCTCGTTAATTACAGGAAATACCGCGGGGTGCAAAGGTAGACACAGCCATTATAGTCGTGCCATTCATAGAAAGAAGTTTTTCCGCTGAGAAAATGTCTCACCTCATAATTATTGCAAAGAATGGTAACTAACAGGGGAATTTCATTTTTTTTTAATTCTTTTTGGTTTACCTTTTTGTGTCCAACGACAACAAAAGTGACACGAATCGATCAATGAAAATATCAAAAACAGCAGCAAAGGACATTATTGTCCGACAAGAAACGTCCATACATATATACATATATGTATGTATGGATGTAATAGAGGTGCTTCGCCGGTTGTTTGATAAAGGATCTAAAAATGAAGGAGTGACACATTCATTACACGCGGTTTATTTACTTAACCTCGCTGCCGTAGTTAACTTATTTAAAGTTCCCTTCGGGGCTTGTACAGATATTTTTACTTGAGAACCTCTTCTTTCTGCGAAGACATTAAGTCGATAAGTGTTGAGAACAAAACAAGAAAATAAAAAATAAAATAAAAAAAAAAATAACCCCGAAGGAACGATTTTCGTGTTTAGATAGGTTCATATTCACATACGCTATGAGGCCAGTGTTTGTTCGACACATTAAGAAAATATTTGTTCGATATCAGTGAAGACAGGTAATTGCTTCCTTTATCGTCCAGAAATTGGGGGTTAACGTGTTTGTTGATTAGGGAATTATGCTCTTGAATAAATCATTCTGCCGGGCAATTGATATTTCAGTGTTGATTGTATACATAATTCCTTAAAAAAAAAAAAATATTAAAGATTGCTGAGTTTAGGAAAAATACAAATCAAAATTTCATAGACTTGCAAGTTTAGTATTAAGCGCAATGTTACCGAACGTGTAGTTGGTTGACTGAGATGTTCGAATCAAAGAACGTAACGAATTAAAGGGTTTTCCCATAAAGGATATCCATTATCAATTCTAAATGTGAACACACCTTTAATGTTTATCTGTCAACTGTCATAGCTGTTTTGCTTGTCAATGTCTACCATTTATTCACCATGAAATACATAAACGAGCAGGGTTTACAAATAATAAAAATTTACTACCAAAATTTGGAGTCGGCGGTCACAACTTTAAAAAGAGCCTTAAGCCTGAAACACATTCACTGCAGTAACTTTGACTTCAACTTTGAATTCATCGACTTCACATGGTATCTTAATTGGTTGAACTTTAAGCTGCCACAATAAATGCAGTTGCAGCAGCAGTGAATGCGACTTCAACTTCGACTTTGAGAAATTTCAAAGTTGCTGCAATTTTTACAGTACTGACAACTTAAAGAATTGTAAAGTGCATTGCTGGAAAAGTAAGAAAAATAAAATGTTTTCAATCTGTGGTCATCTTTATCTTTAAATACTTTGAAAATTGTATTAAAAATCCTCGCAACTCTCGCTCTTCAGCAGTATTGATTTCTTGTGTCCAAATAGTTCGCGTATTAAATGCAAAATCAATTATTTTTATGTATGCTAAATAAGCAGAACATACAACAATAACGAATTCGATTTCGTTCATATTTTTGTACAAAAATGTTATACACCTTATTACAATTTTTTTAGATATTAAAATTTTTATACTGTTCCGCAAACAAACTTCAGAAAATGTCAAATAGGCTGTCAAAATGAAGGCGCTGCAGTTAATGTGGCACACATGTGCAGTGAAGTCGACTTTACTGCAACGGCTACTGCAAAGTCGAAGTTACTGCAGTGAATGTGTTTCAGGCTTTAATGCCAATTTTTGGTCATTATGATCGCCGTTGCCCGTGAGACAAAGAAACGCAAGGAGTTTTGAGAATATTATGACCGTAAGTGAGTTTGTTGAATTGGAACTCTCTCAAACATCATTGTGGTGAATTTGGCGAAATAATTTCGCCCTACAAGATTAAATTAACTCAAGATCTGAAGCCGCATGACCATTTGCAGCACGGAAATTTCTCAGATTGGTTGGTGCCTAGAAAATTTTGACGCCGATCTGGATTTTCAGCTTATTTTTCGCTAAACGGCTCTGTCGACAAGCAGGATGACAATAAACCCACATGTGGCTGCATAAGGCACCACTGCATCCACATAAAGTAACTTGTTGTGGCGGTTTTTATGCCGGTGATTCATTAGGTTTTTTTTTGTTGATAAAATGGCCGCTACGCTATAGTCAATGTTGACCGCTATAGAGTGATGATAAATTGTTTTTTGTTCCCGAAATTGCGTCGAATGAATGTGAAAGAGATGTGATTTTAACAGGACGGCGATACGTGCCATACAGCGAACGAAAGCATCGAC
Organism: Dioctria rufipes; assembly: GCA_963924295.1. NCBI lineage: Eukaryota > Metazoa > Arthropoda > Insecta > Diptera > Asilidae > Dioctria > Dioctria rufipes. The sequence continues at coordinate 258,388,855 of OZ002741.1, forward strand.
TTATTGAAGACGAAATTTGAAAACTCGCGTTATCCCGTAATTGGCCACCAAGGTTGTGCGATCTAAGGCCGGGCGTCCACTGGAGTGGTGTGTGTGTGGAGATTTTTCTCTGGGGCTATGTGAAGTCGTTTGTGTATGTCAACAAGCCAGAAACGTTAGACAAGCTTAGATCCAATATTGAACACGAAATTGGCGTAATAACGTCCGAAATGTGTGGTAGAGTGGTCGAGAATTGGGTCCAACGAATCGATTGCTGCAAGCGCGCCCGTAGTGGCCTATGCCTGATTTCGAATTTCATTTTTAAATGGTATGATGAGAGTTTTCATTTGCAATAAAAATATTTGCGATATCTCAAATACTCTACGTTTTATTTAAAAATTCAAATGGATACCTCGTATTGGAAAACCCGTTATATAACAAAATGACAAATCATAGAAGAAAAAAAAAGTATCACAAATTTTGTCAGACAGTCAAGTAAAAGTACGCTTTTTAGTTCATATTTTAATATTGCAAATTGGGGGTAAATCCTTAATTTATTTGTTTTTGGTATAACTTTCCCTAGAAGTGGTAATGCTTCTTTGAAGATCTCTTGTACCCAAAATAGTAGCAGAAAAGACCAAACTTTTGTTAGCTCATGATGTAGTACTCAACAAAGAAAATGGTATGGATAAATTTATTCCATAGATCTTGCTGACTAAGATTTTAATAATTAAAAAAAAAAATAGATGTTATTTTTTTAAGCTACCGTATGTGTTGATTTAAATTCGGTTTAGATTGGTCTGTTGGTTGTTTAAAAAAAAAACAGTACTTGGTTGGATAGTATATTTTGTGACCTTGTGTGAAGTCATAATTATAATTCTGATGAAGACTCAAACTCTGACGAACTTTATAGAATTTTTGATAATCCATTATTCCGGCTTTAGAAAACTTCCATTAAATTAATTATAAGCCCATTTCTTCGAATTGGAAAAGAACGCGTTTTGTGCCTTGAAATGATCTAGTTTTCATCTAAATATTAAGAACTCTTTGTATAATGCTTCATTGGCTTCTAAAGAGTTCTGTATAGTAGACTCCCAAAACATGTAGGTAGGTTCTGACTTACAAAAGGTCAAGGAGAGTTGAAATTCGGAGATTTGTACAGTTCGGTGTCCTAATTAATATTCTGAGTTTGTGACCAGTTTTTCGAGAATATCTTCTCTCCAGTCCCTCCTAAGTTACAAATAGCGATTACAGAAACTATAGAGCATAAAATTTTCTGTAACTTTTGTAGGAAACATTTTTTAATCAGATGAATAGTTCGCGAGTTACAACAGAGTTAAGCTCAGCAAATTCTAGAATTCGCAAAATCGCTGCCATGGAGACGCCTGTGAAAATAGCGCAGAGCTGTTTGTGAATTATAGAATTTGTTGAGCTAACTCGTGAACTATTCATCTGATTAAAAAAAAATTATTCCTACAAAAGTTGCAGGAAATTTTATGCTCTAAAAAAAACTGGTTTTCGGTACGGTTTTTTCAATAAAGCGCGCGAGCGGCCAGCGGTCGCTTAAGGTCGTAAAATCGGAATATTAATTAGGACAGCGAACTGTACAAATCTACCAAATTTCAACTCTCCTTGACCTTTTGTACCGAAAGGCCCCTTTTATGTCTTCAATGCCTAGACTAATAGTGAAATAAATTTTTTTTTTATTATAATCCAAGTGTGTCCTTTTGAATGTGCTCAATCCTCTAAATATTTTAAGTTAGATACGTCACAGAATGACATGTGGGATGTGAAATTTGGGAAACCGAAAGCGAAATAAATTACGTAACGTCATCTCAAATTAAAAGAAGATTCTCTGGAGATAATATTTATGTAAATATATAGCGCTCTTGGTTTCTCGGTGAAGCTACTTTAAAGCATTCTCAAATAAACAGAATAAGTTAATCTATATAGTATATTTCTTATTCGACAGTTTACGAGGCATGTTCAGAAAGTAAGGGTACTATGACCATAACGGACCGTGGTTTCTTGTTTTTTTTTAGGGTTGATGAAAGATGTCGGTAAGAAATCCCGCCGGGTCAATAGCACCCACGAGTTTCTTGAGCGACTTTAATTGGAAGGTGAGGATTTTCTCAGTTCTATTGGGACTGGAGATGAAATGTGGGTGGCTCATTATACGCCTGAGACAAAAAGACAGTCATCACAGTGGCGTCACATCTGCCAAAAAATTCAAAACTGCAATTTCGTGCAAAAATATCAGCGCTTCAGTGTTTTGGGACCGAAAAGGCATAATTTTGGTCGACTTTCTGCCTCAAGGGGAGACTATCAATGCACAACGATATTGTGAGACTCTACAAAAACTCAAAAGGAGCATTCAAATCAAAAAGAGGGGAATGCTGATGAGAGGAGTATGCTTGTTGCACGATAACGCCCGCCCTCACGCAGCCTTATCCACCAAGGCGCTCTTGGGCTCATTTGGTTGGGATGTTTTGAACCACCCCCGTATTCTCCTGACTTGGCGCCTTCAGATTATCATCTTTTCACTTCCCTGAAAGCACACATGGGTGGAATTAAATTTTCAACCGATGAGCAGGTGCAGAAGGAGGCTCTAAAGTGGGGGAAGCAGCTGGCGGGAGAATTCTTCGAGGATGGCATAAAGAAGCTTGTGCCACGTCTCACCACATGCATTGAACGGGATGGCGATTATGTGGAAAAATAGTCAATATTTTTATCAACAATTTCCTGTAATTTTTTTTCAAATACACTTTTTCTAAAAAAATATAAAAATCTAGTACACTTACTTTCTGAACATCCCTCGTATATTTCGCGATTCGCTTCCCACCCATTTTCCCAAGTGCTATTCGTAAGATATAATAGACTTTTCACTTTCCAGCCCTAGCATGAATGACGAAGAACCAACATTATATATGAGGGAGATCTTTCTAACAGACCACATTCACATTAAACTTAATATTAATATCAATGAAGCAATCGAGCACAAAGCCGCAGGTTGGATGGTTAAAGATGAAGATGAGAGGTACCTAATAGTGCGCTGCGGCCAATAAGAGAATCATTATGTCAATTCTTCCATTTTTTTTTTAAGTGTGTCACCCACTTGAAGCTGGTTCTCCATCAACTCATCAGGGTTGAGTCCCGGTTTACCGAAACTATTCAACAATTATCTCAACAGTGTAATCCTAGATATTTCGTCAGATTATTGAAGATTATAATTGGGCGATATTGGGTAGGTTTTATTAGTCCATATGTACATAAGTTTTTACCCAGTAAAAGGTAGCACGACAATCGTTTCAGGGTTGACATTGGGATCAACCTCACTACATTACGTCGTATTTCCAACCACAGCATACTGAAAACGTTGAGAAACCTTACTCTTAGAGCTTTCTGCAATTACGATCATTCTGTTGTCAGTGTATTATTGCGCAAAATAGTTCCAAGTGTTTCCGGTGCACCAGAAGTTCGTCCAACATAAGTCATCAACGAGGAGGGATAGAATCTCAGAGGCCTTTTGAGAAGACGGATAGAAACTCCGCCGCAATGAAGGGTAACTAGTGATAATTCCTTCGGGCCCCACGCAAGCTAAAGAACTTATGATCTTAGCAAGACTATCTCCAATCTCCTCCAACGTCCTAGAAAGAGTACCCTTATTATCCTTCGCTTGAATGACCCGATTCAGGGATCAGGTGGAGTAACACTTCAAAAATGTCCGTAGTTAATAGAAACCCATGCATACCATCTGACTGGTGTTCTTACTATCAATACATCAGGATCAGCCGGATATTAATATATCGTCGGTTTGCAAGCGAAACCCACTAATTGAAATTTTTTTGTTACTATAGTTGCCAATATCTCGTCTTATGACATATATATCGCAATAAAAACTCATATAATGGATGCAGTGAATAGAATAGATCTTTCCTTTTAAATGCAATTTTTTTTAGGTAATATTTGTCATTTTGACAGTTTAGTGAAAGTAAGACCTTGACTTCATGTATTCTACTTGCCAATCTTGACTTAATTTGTGTTAGGTGTGGTAAATAGTGCATCATTTGATGCATTTTTTATGTAAACTTAATCACCTTTAAACAGTTAATCGAATTCAATGATATCCATCAGGTTAGAAAAAAAAAAAAACTCCGAAGAAAAATAAGAATTCATTTTATTTCATTTAAAGGAAAAAGTAAAAAGAAATCCAAGAGCCGTTCGCTAAATTATGCTTCATCAGAATATGATGCAGCAGGCTCGAATGTTGTATCATTAATATTAGAAGCAGTTGGTAAGGCTTGATACCATGCATGAAAGTCTTGAGGTATGATATTTTTCCTACACAATGTAAGGAGATCATTTTTTTTGGCTGTGCTAATAGGTAACCTGTATGAGTACAATTTATGTAATTCTAACACCTGTTTTATTTTGTTATTTTTTGTTTTCCTTTCAGGCCCAATATAATTTTTAAGGTATGCATTTTGCAATTCATACTTATATTGTATAACATCAGGCAGCTCCTTTTCGTACCTGAAACTTTTAACTTTCAACCAGTTCACAGTGTTACCATTTTCATCAGTTTTTTATTATAAATTGTATCTTGAACAAGTCTTTTGAAATCCATTAATTCATTATATAAATTTTTTTCGTTTGATCGGGCCATTTTGAAAACATTTTCGTATTCATGGACACTAAACATGTCCACGTTTTTTCTGGCAGATTCGATAACGCTATGCATGGAATCCACTTCCATGTAAGAGTGACCGCTTTCCATAAATTTCTGTTCAATTACCTTCAGACTGCTATGGTATTATGTATGATCAAATTAGTTGCATAGCTAGATATATCTGAGCATACTTTTATGAACAAGACTACCCTTTTGATGTTCCTTGGTTTCTTCCCTATATTACTGGGGTGGACACATAGAACTCAGCACGGTTTAAGAAGGAAGCAACTCTGATAACATCAATGAATTAAAAAAAAGTGATCTAACCGAGAGAGCGGAGTATAATAAATAAGAAAACCTTCGATTCAATCAAACATGCACAGCACATAACAGAAATGTGTCTGTTTTCTCGCACTACGACAGACGTATAATAAAATAGGTAAATTATTGCTTCAGTGCATTCAAAAATTGATGTTTCTTATCAAAACATTTTCCTTAATGTTTATACAAAATTAAAATTTGTTTTCAAGAGTTACTTACTTCACACCTGACAGACGACAAACAGCGCACTGGTGTGACGGTACCCCATCTTAAATAAGCCTAAGAGGAACTTCCCTGAAATATTCAGTCAAAACGAGTAGGTACCCAGAGCAGCTGTAAGTCGAATTTAACAGAACGAATCCAATGTTGGCGGATTTGAGGTGTGAAAACAAAGCTCGCTTCACAACAAAATTGCCGGCTATAAGCTACAAACGAATATGTAAGTAATTTCAGCCGTCTGCTGCGCCGCCGCCATAAGATAAATCCGACATGATGGAATTAGTTGCGGCTTTCTGATTGGCTGGCTGACTGACTATGACTGACTACGACTGACTGACTGGCTACAGTTCATTTTAAATATCCATTTATCGAGAAAAGGAAATAATCGAAGAAAAGAGAAAAATTATCGAATGGAGCTATCGATCGAGTAACAGGTTGAGTGCGGTTGATCCCGAAACCCCTACAAAAGTTTTTTCGCTTTTTATTTATTTATTTTTGTTTTTGGTCTCTCCATCAATTTTTTCTACATCTGATCAAGCGTATCTATAGGTGCGAGAAATTGTTTGATGGTGGCCGCAACTTAGACTTCCTTTATTCATGTTTGAAATTTAAAACAATTTTATTCGGTCGTTTTGTTGCTATGCATGAGCAAACACTTTCCGTGTTCAATTATTGCTTTTATTTGTGTGGGCGAGATGAGAAGTATGAAAAAATTATAAAAGACAAAAATAAGTTCGAATAAAGTTTAATGTAAATAATAACACGTTTTTCATTGGAACAGATAATAGGCGACTAGCGAATGTGCATAGAGGACGTTTTGCTTAAGTTGGTTGACCCGGGTGATGGCCTTTGAAGTTTGAAGAGAGGAAACGGGTCCTCAAATCTCTCAGGTTTTACTAAGTGTTGAGCATTTTTCGCAATTTTCTTTTATAACGCATCATATTTTTCCGATACTACACAATCTGCTGAAACTACTCGTGATACGTATTTTTTTTATAGCTAAATCCCATACATAATGTGATGAGACACTTTAAAGGGGAATTATATAGAATTATTTTAGCCAACGTTTTCATACATATTTTTTGCTAATGTTACATTTTGAAATCACAGCCTTACTTTTTACATTCACGGAATTATCGCAATTAGTACATATATCAAAATTTATAATATGTAGTTGAATGAGCAATACTACTGTATAATAGTTTTGAAGGACAGCGGTTTGTCATACACACTAGAATATTGATGTATTTTACATTATTATCATTATTATGAAAATTTGGTAAATATTATAAGTTACTAAAAGTAAGGTTAGAGTGGCGGCCATCGTAGAAGCATGTACGATCAGCCAAACTTAAACCATCTATGGTCCATTGTAATGCCACTTTATTGGGACACTACCTGGAAAAGATACTTCAGATTTAGGGAAGCGCTGAAATTAAGCTCCCTCCACAACTCTTTGTCTGCTAATTCCACCAGTTTGCAAAAAAAAAAAGTCGCTACCAAGAGTATTCCTCCTACGCAAGGTTGGGGTATTCGCAGAGCAGATGTTGAACGCTCTCAGCTTCTTCCTCGTCCATACAGCTACTGCAGAGGTTAATGTATGCAGTTTGTATGCTCTCTGCATGTTCGGCAAAGAGGCAATATCTTGTGATAATTGCAGTAAGATTACGCACATCATTGCGATTCCTCCTAAGCAGAGATTCAGTCTTCCCAGTGTATATCTTGGACCAAAGCTGTCTTGAAATCGCGCATATGGTCAGTTCCTCCCATCTGCGATTTGCCAGCTTACAAACCTGCGCATGTAGAAGCCTTTTCACTGATTCTAGGGGCCGATCTATGGATTTATCCACTAGACATATATATTCGTAACTGAGAATAACTTTGTGATTAACAAATAGTTTCCTGAGCTCACAGCGACACCGTGGCACTATGTATAGATACGATCGAATGGTGCTGAGTTCAGAGCTTTGATTGCAACTATGGGGTCAATACAAATCCTGATAGCTCCATCGCTAAGTACCTTCTAAGTTTTAACCAGCAGCTTTGCTACTTTGCAAATGGCTAGAACCTTCGCTTGAAACACACTGCAGTAGTCCGATATGCGGTACATTTTCTGTATTTAAGAGAATGCTGAGTACACTTCGGCTCCCACACCCACCTCCATTCAAGAACTATCTATAAAGACACATACATATATCAGAGTCTATCATTATCCCACTCTTCTCTACTAGGAATGCTAGTTGAGAACGTTTTCTCAAAGTATAGTTTAGAGACAATGTAATCTCCGACTCCACGTATACAGTCCCCTGGACAGAGCTTCAGTATTCTGCTTTGCCCAAGATCTACTATTTATTATACAACAGCTCTCCAAGACTCTCTAAGCCTTAGTGTACTTTTTCCAGCTATAAATTTCCCATGGATGTCAAGGGGCAAGAGCTGGAGTATAATTTCCATTGTTGCAGTTGGTGTTGTTCGAAGAGCTCCTGTTATATCTAGACAGGCAGTTCTCTGTAATTTAGTAGACTTTTCAGATGTGTCCATCACACCATAATTCCATATGTGATAATAAGTCTCATTACCAGTGTATATCCAGTCCACGATGCGAAGGTGTACGTCCCATCTTTTACCAATGGTTTTCTTGTAAGCATACAATGCAATGGCCGCCTTTTTGACGCGATCATTCATATTATTATCCTATTTGAAGTCTACATAGTATTGCTTCTAGGTATTTACCTTTAATTTTAAATCCAAGAGTAATGTTACCCAGTTTTGGGGGAGCGAAAGCCGGAATAACATTCCTCCGTGTAAAGGCGACTAATTCGGACTTTGCGTGATTAGGACCCAGACCACAACTTATATCTCCTTTTTTCCCAGGAAGACAGACGAAAAGCTTGCCACGCATAGATGATTTCAAGTCGAAGTAGTAAATAATCATTAGGTAAAAGATGGAGAATGCATAAGAAAAAAATTTTCTATATACTCATAGCAAGTTTTGCCCATACATTTTAATAGGCAAAATTAAGGATAAGGATAGACGATTCTCCGTCTACTATTTAGTTGTTTATGTAGCTTTGAAGTATATAAATGGCAGTTGGAACTCAGGAGAAAATATACGCTGTAAATCTGAATTGCATAAAATAACTAAGAGAATTTGTAGGGGTTAAATGAGAATGAGGGTTGAATATTAAATAGTAATCACAGATTAAACAAAATCCTTTAAAAGTGTAAAGGATGCCTATCCATTTTCACATTCATTCATAGCTTCATGTTAAACAAGTGGCTGCTTGCATTTCTGGATCATAGGATAACCTTTTCCTAATTGGAAAGTTTAAAGTCGGAAAGAAAATTTTTGTGAGGGGACATAATGAAAAAAGCCAATGGCAAGCAAATTCTGTACTTTGAAAATTAAATTCCATCCTGTTATATTCTAATATATTTTTGGCACAAACTATCTTTATGAACGAACCTCACTAAAGAGTTAAATAGTTTTTTGAAAAAGTAGTCTTTCGAGATGTGTAGGTAATTGCGGCAACTACCTATTTATATTTGTACTTTATGCACATTTGCTTCAGCATGTATCATACTTAATTGTTCCTGCTTATGGGGAAAATTTTGATATTTTTGTTTTTTTTTAATTTTGGCTTCACAATCAATTTTTCTTTTTTAGTAATTTCTCCGGGGCGGGGCTACATAAATATATAAATATAATATTCTAATTATTCAACCGCCCAGCTTTTAATAAACGAGCTTTTATTCAAATGGCTTGATAAAGTCAAGTGAATCGTCAAGTGATAAGACTTTGGCTCACAAGTGTAGTTCATTTTAAAACAAAGCGAAAACCAAATGCATGACTTACAAAAATGTAGGTACATAAAAAAACATATGACGCGATTTCGTGGCTTAAAGACGAAATTGCCTAAAGCAGCCAAAACTTCCTAACCAACAGAAAATTACATTTTAAATCACCCTGTATATATTGGAGGTTACTTGCATTGATCGCAAAATAGTTTCTGAGTTTCTACTATTATAGCAACCAACTTGGATATTTGCCAAACTTCTATGTGTTAACAATAAATTAAAGATTTTCTGGAAAGTACTTAAGACAAGAGTTGTTAGCTTTATCGAATCCGGAAGATCTAGGTGTAATTAAAATCAGTAGAGCTTATATCACAGTTTTAATGTACAAAATCTCTTGGAAGTCTAGATCCAGTTACAAGTATTGATGAACTTTATACTAATGCTGTCTGCTATTTTTCTTAATTCATGAATAAGGAACTACCTATTGAGCTTATCTTTCATACCCAACTTCTACAGAGGTTATTGAATAGGCCTGGTATTCGCTCCGCATATTTGATGACTGCCGTAATATTGCGTATGTCTATATGACTCTATTCTAGCAGAACTGCTGTAATATTGGGACATATAATGTTGGGTTGTCTTTAGATAACGATAACTAACTAACTACATATGTATGTAGCTCATCCAATCCATCTCTATTTTTTTGCTAACGCTCTTAATAATCATGCTGTTACCTAATTCAGCATTTATTAGAACGTTCTTCAACATTTCCAATTACGTACATAGGATTTTTCAATGGTTCGTACTATGTCGTCCAACGTCGTTTAAACTAATTTTCCTTTGAACAAAATCCCAAGAGAAGCCTCCAAAAGCCTCTGAAGCGGAGGTAAGTGTAAAAACTCTGCCTAGAGTTCAATAATCTCTAGACTTTGGTTTGTCATGAAATATTTATTTCAATTTCAAATGGAAACTCCAGAGCAAATGGAGCTGGCCAACACATTTAGTGAAATTTACGAAATTTTACATAATTTTAAAATGAATTACAATGAGAGTAGTTTATTAGACATTGCCAAAAACTGTAAAGTTTTAATTGAGCATATATGTGATCAACCGAAGAATAAATTAGGTGTGGTAATTGAAACTATTGAAGGTGAACAGTTTAAAGTTTTAACTGTTGAAGACACGCTTCATCAGTTTCTTGACGATATAGCACATCAAAATGAGGTAATGTTGTCAAGCATTACGCTCGGGCTAGTTTTTATTTTTTATTAGTTTTCATACTGAGAGAGATCCATTTACAAATCAGAACTTGCTCTTACTTGATAGCTGAGCCATTTCGACTTCAAGTATTTAAGTGTTCTTGGCATAAAGACCCAATACGTGTGCTTCTTAGAAAATATACATAATATTCTATTTATCAAACAACAAAAATTGTTGTTGTACGCGAGAAATCTAGAGTGTTTGAATAATTATTTTTGGCAGATTTGTTCAAGTATAATTTGTCTGTTTGTAGATATTGTATAATTGGTTTTGAATTTGTTAAATCTGTTATGGAAGATCAATCTGTGTCAACAACAGAAAAGAAGAAATCAGCGAAAGCTGTTCCACGTCAACTAAATATACAGGGTGTTTCATAATTAATGCACCTAGCTTAAGGGTTTGGTAGTTGGTAGACAAGCAAAAAATTATAAGGTGAAGGTCGTTTCGGCGGTAGGGGTTGGACATTCATTGGAAAGCTGAGCGGTTTGCTATCATCTGAGATAAATCCGACTTTGATTGGGTTTATATCAAGAAAGCTACAGGGTGTAAAGTGGAAGAAGTACTAAAAATCTTAAACCCCCTCCCCCCAACCGCCGAAACGACGCGTCTTACCCCTACCGCCACCTTACAATTTTTTCCTTGTCTGCACCTCAGCTATCAAACCCTTGAGCTAGGTGCATCAATTATGAAACACCCTGTGTCCCAGACTAATATGACTATAGGTTAGTTCGATGAAAACACCGTGTAAAAGCACCGAATAAATTTTCCCCTACAATTTTCTCGGCGTTTTGTGCACTCAACGAACAAATTTTTAAAACACCGGGTAAATCTAATGTAATGACATTTCTCAGACAGTTCTCTTGAGCATAATTTAACTTCTAATTTCCAGTGATTTGTGAAAATATATTTATAAAATAGGTGAAATAATTAAAAATTTAAGAATAATTAAATATTAAAATGCACAAAAAATATTTCTCAGTTATTTCTTAGTTACATATTCTTTTATTAGCTTTTTTACATCGATTTTATCGCCTTTTCTGTAACTTTACTTTGAAAAAATGACAATTGGTTTATCTGTGACCAGATATAGCTCCATCATTTCTGCAAGAAACAGTTGTGCTGCACTATTTTCACTTTTATCATCAGATGTTTTGTTTTAATGAAATGAGACAGCTTTGGGTCTTAGATGTATTGAATTCGACGCGATTCGCTTTGCCCCAAGGATATTGTTAAGATCGTTATTCAATCATCTAATCATGCAATCTCGTTTAACACATGCGGCATTCCCCTTGGAGTCCGCATGAGTGTCAAAGAAGTAAGCGAAATCAAGAGTACTGTCATCTGCGAAACTATGGATGAGATTGAAAGTAAGGGAAAGCAGATCATTAATGAAAATTAAAAAGAGAGTTGGAGAGATAACAGAGCCTTGAGGCACATCGGCATTTATGGGATGCGGTTCAGATGTAACGCCATCTAATACAACACGTATTTGGCGACTAGATAGGAAACTTTCAATCCATAATAGAAGAGGAGAAGATAGACCAAGTGCTTTAAGTTTGGCTAAAAGGGCTGGATGCCAGAATCTATCAAAGGCCTTTGCAATATCTAGGGCAACGATTTAGACTCACCAAAATTGTGAAGACTACGGTTCCAACGTTCCGTAAGAAAGGTCCAGCTCGGAAGCCATATTGGCGATCGTTGAGGAGATGATTAGTTTCTAGATACTTCATTAATTTTGAGTTAATGATAGATTCAAAAACCTTTGAAAGAATCGAAGTGATTGCAATTGGTCGATAATTTGAGTGATCGCTACCCTCTCCTTTTTTGGGAATAGGCTGAACGTGAGCTAGTTTCCAAGCAGTTGGAAATTTTCCTGTCGAATAAGACAAATAGTTTGCGCAGAGGTTTAGCCAAGGATGAGGCACAGATTTTAATTAACAGGGGCGAAAAATCATCAGGACCTGCGGATTTGGAGACGTTGATCCCCTTAAGGACCCTGAACACATCCCTCGTACGAACGTGTATTGGCTCTTGTACACATTCACACGGGCGTTTAAATTAACAAATTTTTATCTGGAAACTTTCTTCCGTCATCCTAGCATTCGGTGTTAACAGGTAAAATGCTATTCCAGTAATAGGATCTATCGACGGTTGTGTTATCCTTAACAACATGCAGTCTTGACATTCCACGTAAGCTGATTCCTCTTGCAACCATTATCTTGAGGACAAATTTCGACTTTTGTAGGAGCTCAATATTGCTTGGATCATTTGTTCTAACCCTCATATTTTACTTATTCGGCGTTCGGTGCAAAATAATTGGGGATTCATCCGTAAAAAGTACGTTAGGTCTCTTAGATCGTCCAAGAGCACTATCATCATATAATCTTTCGATTTGCAATCTGCTGCAGAAGTTAACTGTGACATTATTCTGGTCTCACGTAGGCGTGTTTTCCCCAATTGATCGAACTAACTCACCGTTGTCTTTCGCCGTTGATGGTAATTTTCGGATGCATTTTGGTTGCTGTCCTCGTTTCAATGCCTGGCTTGTTTTTCATCATCTTCCTTATTTTTGTTTTAGACAAACGAGTTGTCGATCTACTGGAGCATTGTTGTCCTGTATATCGCCGTTCTTCTTTTCCAGCCGTAATCGTACAGTCCTCCTGTCCACACATAGTGTCCTTGATATTTAGCAAACGAATTTTCCTATTTCACAAAGAGCTTGGATTTAAATCCTTGTTTGTATTCACTTCGAAGGCATAATGAAGAAATATACAAGAGTCCTTTAACAGGCTTTAAAAAAATAATGCTTTTCAAATAAAGCCCGAACAAAATGTTCTAAAATGTTTTTTATTTACGATAAATACGCCAATAAAAAAGGATCTTTGCGATCAGGAGAAATAAAATTTTACAGTAGGTTCGCAGAAAGATCCTTAATTGCCCCAGTAATTCAAAATATCTTTATAAAGGGTTTGTGTCTCTTTTTAACTAGAGGGATAAATGATTTTTAATTTTTTTTTTCCGGAATTGCACTATGTCGCTTTGCACTGCTAGTATTGATCTATATGCTTTCGTAGATAAGCACAATATGATCTTTACGATAGGTGAAAAGTTGATAATTAACCTCCGCTTAGGATTTTTGATAGACTGGAAGGGGATAAAATTTGGCAACGATTAATGAATAATGTGTTTATTTAAATAGGTGGGAAGAAACTTTTCAGCCGTCCTGTATATATTATCTGAGATTCAAAAAATAATGTACATAAACAAGCATAGAAATGTTATTTACTTATTTAATCTTTTGAACTAAATAAATAATCGTTGGAATATCAACTTATTTGGGGAAGTAAAGTACAACTTTCTGGGATAAATAAAAATTTCTTCCCACCGAATAATGTTTATTTTGTATCCATTCTATTTGGATTTTCGTTCCTCATTTGAAAATATAATAAATTTCATTGAAACATACATTTATTTGCAATAAATGTATTTGTATTTTTTACGAAATAATATTTGATTTTTCCAAATAAAGAAAGAACTTAGTTTGACTGAAAACAAACAATCATTTGATACTAATTTATCAATAATTTTATATTTCACAGTTGATTTCTTCAAAATAATATTTTTGCATCTCTCAAACAGATCAATTATTTCCAACAAACTGATTACAAAAATCCTAAATAAATAGGATAAAGCATAAGAAAAAACGTCTATTTGGTGGAAATAAATCTTTTCTTTGTAAGCAAAACGATATTAATTTCGTCTTATTTAAATATATAATTTATTTCATACGAATAAAGTTTATTTAAACCAAAGAAACTGTTTTCTCAGTGTAGAAGTTTCAATCCTGTGGCAAGGATACATTTGTGCGATGAGGAAAATCAATGATAGATGGACTGTTTATTTTTACGCATAAAAAAATTTATAATATCATCTATACCTCTTCCCACATTTATATATAAAAAAAAATAATAACAAAAAAAGCAGTCCTAAGTCCTAGTTATAATAAATATTTTCCCATTATCTCAGTCCGATACCGTTTTCATAATTTAAGTAAAATCTTACAAATTATTAGAGGATTACTTAGCAAAAATTTTTGGTTGAAATCTTAAAAGATTAGAAAAAATAAAATAAAAGGAAAATCCCAACTAACGCACCGCACCGGTCTGCGTCGGTCAGAATACATTATTAATTCATTCGTTAAATGTATTTGACGTTAAAATTTCCAGAAATTTTTAGTTTAGAGAAAAACGACAGCTGGCCGATCGCTGGATTTGAAATGTCAAAAAATTTTTGACTAATGATGAATTTTCAGGGCATTTCCCTTCTTATATGTACGTACGTGTTACATTATATGATTTAGGCATGAATATCGAGCATACTTTCATACTTATACATACCTACATAGTATACCTGATTTATGATTTATGAACTGAAGGATTAGAGGAGCGTACAACTAAGAGAACTCCTGCGGGAATTAAGATGCAACGATTAGAAGAATGCTCGTTTTGAGCCATGAGCATTTAAATAAAAGGCATATAGTAAATGTCTCGAGTTTTTTTTTTATCAACTGTGACAAATCAGAAATTCTTTGTAAATCGTGTTCAATGGACTTCTAGTACATGTATGTATGTAATGTATGTATGTAATGTATCTACCTACCCAACTAGTTTCGATGAAACCTATTGGTTACGACTTTTCTCTCCAATTGGACAAATATTACGGGAGTCATACATATAGTTGAATTTAGAAAATATTTTGACATTTTTTTCTTTTTATGCATGATCGATCAGCGATTATAGAAGTTCAAAGTCAAAGGAGAAAATATCATAATTGGAGAAAAAAAAAATATGAGTCAATTTCGTAACTTTTTTTTTCCGGAATATAATTAAAAAAGATTGTTTTGAGAGGTTGCTTGCACCTTTCGGGATTAAGATATCGAAATAGCTTGGTGGTTGGCAATAAGTTTATCAAACAAGAAGTGATAGATTCAAATCTCCAATAGCATTCCTTTTTTTTTCTTCTTGATCTTGAAATTCTGTCACACTTGTAATTTCATCAGAATCAGCCCATTTTGAACAAAAATCGCAAAATATCTCGTTTTCTGTAGAATCGTGTTCAGAAGTGTTGGACCATTTTAAAATCTTCATTCAAATGGGCAACTTTTAGAGCAATTTGCCAATGTAGTTCAGTACAATTTTTTTTCATCACAAATGGTCAAAGTTGAGTGATGAAATGTTGATAGAACAAAAAGTTGAATTTGGTTTTTTTTTTTTCAGGGACATCCATATTAATTTTTGAAAAAGTTTTGTGTGCTTTAAATGAACCAACTATTCCTTTCCCTAGCTCCTTCCTGGCCATGCTGTGCTTTGGATAATAGGGTATCCATTAAGCTTGGCCTAATATACATATATATAAAGGGGAGTAATTTGAAGAAACGATAACAATAAAAATAACACAAGGTAATGATTTTTTTTTAAACGTCAAAAAGTCCAAGTAACTCAAAAAAAAAAAGGTGAGGATTTTACAAAGGTCAAGTTTTGTTATTTTGGTATGTCCTGATCCAAACTACATATTATCGCCTTAAATATGGTATGATTCAATATTTACGGGACACCCTATATATTGAAGCAAAATGATTAATTTGTTGACGAGTTAAAAAACAATTGAAAACCTATCGTCTATGATGATATCCTTATTGAGTTAAGTATACATACATGTTGTTGGAAAGGGAAATTTTATTGGTTATCAAATAAATAAAAAAGCCAAAGTAAGAAATTTGTAAAAAAAAAAAACAAATATATTTTGCATTTTTACGATTGCGAAAGTATCGTTGCTGTAAAATTAGAAACGAAAAGGGGTAAAACTTTGAAAAAATTCCGACCAAGCTGGTTTTTTTATGGGACCTTTATTTTGATGTTCGATAATAGGGTCATTTCATACAAATATTTTTTATCAAAGGCAAGTGTGAATCATATGGTAGCAAGATTACTCATTGCAATTTTCAAATTGAGTGATTATTCCCCTTGTCGCCATAAGTCACTGGATCGTAGGCGATCAAAGATAATCATACTGATGAGACCTCTGTATGATCGTTGGGTCGAAAAGTTCAATTTTTCTCTGCATTTTCAATGCATTATAGAAATTTATTGAAATTATTTTCAGTGAATTTTAGTCTATAGAAACAGGAAATTGCCCACCTACTTTATTTTGAAGTCCTAAGAATATCTTGAAGAAAAGTATACCCTTAATTTTAGCCGTAGTTTTTTTGTGCTTAGGAGGTGAATTCTAGTTTTTTGCAATTATCTCAAAAATTATATATTTTTCGAGGAAAATAATTATTAGAAAATTTTAGTTTTAGTGTTTATAAAATTCTAAACAAAAAAGGTCGCCCATCTTTTTTTTTTCCGAAAAATTAATCCTTTTGGAGATATAGACTAAATTATTTCTGAGTAGAAACTGCATACACCACTATAATAATATCTATACATGATTTTCAATTAGGTATAGGTATAGTATATAAAAAACTGTACTTTTACTGTAAGTAAATTTTTCGATCAGAACCAGACCAGTCTTTGAGAAGTTCTCATAGTAATCGTATCGGACGGAAATGCTTAACATTGTATTATTAAAATATTTCTGGTGGAATTTTTAAAAATAGCGCAAAATTGGAAGGAACGTGTTTCGTTCGTTATGATCCTTTATCAGATGGTAAAACTGTTGTGGTTTGCTCCAAGAGAAATAGTAAATTTGAGTTATTATCCAAATTGTTACACACGGCAGTTATTGAAGAATATTCACTATTATCTTTTGCTAAAGATCGAATTTCATCAGGAATTATTGCTGCAGGACATTCTATTATTTTACGCCGTTCTTCTTCTTTTTCTTTATTGAATTCTTTCCCCATATATTTTCTTCAGCTCTGTTTTAATTGTTAACTAACTTGTAGTATACAGCTCGCGCATACCTCTGCTAATTAATTTAATGTAAACTGGTAGTCATTATTATTTTCTTCAATATAAAAAAAAAAAAATCTTCTCCATTGCTGCTTCAATACAATGGCCGACAGGTTGATGAAGTTTAGGGATCTTTTTTATGTACATAGAAATTTATAAACTACAATTTTTGTTATAACTATGTTCCTCGAAAAATTGATAATTTTTGAGATAATTGCAAAAAACTAGAAGTCACCTCATTTACCCCCTAAAAACAAAAAGCACACGGCTCAAATTAAGGAAACTTTTCAGGATATTTTCAATTCAATTTCAATTCAATTTAATTTATTCAAAAACATTATGGTGGTGTATACAAGACTTACAGTCTTTTGTAGTACGATTTAGTTTCAGAAAATTAAAGTTAAGACTAATTTGCAAGTTACATAACTACATAGAAATCCTTTAAGTAGTACATATATCGTATAATTAGATGTAGAAATTAACCATATAATAAACAATATTGAAATTAGATTGATTATACAGTTAAAGAGGATTATAGATATACAAGACAAGAGAGAAACAATCTAAAAGTTTGTAGAAAAAGTAACAGGCAAAAACAGTTAAGCTCTAAATTACATACTAAACACAAGGAGTACAAATGTTAATTATATACAGTTTAACAAACACTTAGAATTAAAAAAAAAAACAAAAAAACTTAAGAGAAATAGTCGAAAAGGTAGCAGTCCCATTGATAGCAACACATTTATATAGTTAATAATTTTTTCTTGAATAAACTCACACTTTTCACACTCTGGATAGAATACGGAAAAGAATTCAAAGTTCTTACCGCTTGAACAAAGTAAGAGCCCTCCTGAACCATTCTACGATAGCGAGAAATTAGAATATTACGATGGCGTGACGAATTCAGGAGTTGCATGTTATTCGTAAGATAATCAGGTTGTCCCGTATTAATAAGTTTGTAGAGGAAGAGAAGTGGCCTGTACTTTAAGTATATATCGAGAGTGGTAAAATCTACGAAGACTGAAGGCGAATCTCATACGGAAGCACTTAGTGTTTAATTTTGGGAAGATTAGGCTCCCAAAAGTAAAATGTGGCAAAATCAGAGCTTTGATTAGCTACTGTTTGGTGTTCGAACTTAGAATTTGTGCGGACAGTAGAGCCTGCGTAGTCCACAATAGGCTTTTCCCAGAACCGATCTGACATGACCACAACATTTCATATCTGCATTGAGCCTTATTCCAAGATTTGTGACTTTATCAACATATATTCAAGCTTGTTCCCCCAGAAATACGGAGGAGATAGGTCTGGTGAAAGTACCACCCCAACCAAAATGAGACATTGAGACTTGTCAGAATTAAGTATTAGGTCATTCGCTAGAGACCAGTCATAGATTCTGCACAAGATAGTTCAATTGGTCCGCTAATGTACTATATAACTTGACATCGTCAGCGTATAACAGGATGTTGACTTGTTGGATAATACTAGGTAAGTTATAAGCTGAACAACAGCGGTCCTAACACAGACCCCTGAGGAACACAAAGAAGTGCAGGTAAGAATTCTGAATTCCGACTGGGAGAAACCAAAATAGTATAACTTAAAGAATAGCCTTGAGTGATTGACTCTGTCAAATATATGTTTAGAACATCAAAATAAGTGTCTCCACAAGTATTCAGCTTGGTTGGAATTTTTTCGAAGTCAAAGTCTATGCCATTTTAAAAGGAAAGATTTTCTGAGTTAGAAGAAATTTATTTCATCTTTCTAGAGAATTTATTTCCAAAGATATATATGCAAATTCCATTCAAAAGTTTAACTAAAGCACGATACACACGGTCAAGGAAATCGTACGACATGTCATGCGCGACAAGACTAGTGTTATTTGAAGATATGTAGCACAAATCGTATTAAAATTCTATTATGAAGTATGGCATAAATGAAATTGGAAGAATATTTTATATTCATAATTCAGTCTCTTCTGTAAAGAGCATTTTATATTTATAACGACACCTGAGATTTTACGATATCTGGAAAACAACTGATTGTACGGGAAGAGAAAATGTTTGGCGAAAATGATAAGAATGATGAGTAGGAAAAAATTACTCTCAATTAATTATAAACTTCGAATTGCAATTATTATGTATAATGCCCGTGCATTTTTGAAAAGGTTTACTTTCAATAAAAACAACAAACGAAAGTACTAAATTAAAATTTAAACAATGAAGAGCTCCTCCTTTCTACAGAATTTACTTTAAATATTCTGACCTTCATGATATTGATAAATTCAAATCAATGGCATCCCATTCCTCCACTTTTTTTATACTTTCAACGGAATATTAGGTATTCAGGATTTTCCCAGAGATTCTGAATTGTGGTCAGGAGAGCACGCTGGCTACTCCAAAAACCTCAATCGAGCTGGATGTGAACTAAGGCTTGATTTCGTGGGTAACGTGAATATTGACGTTATTCTGCTGGAATATCTGTATAATTCTTTTGCCCTTCATTTTTGATTAATTGAACTGTAAACTGCAAACAACCAGATAGAGAAAACGTAGCAAAGCATTACGCTTCTGTTCCCCAAAAATTGTGTTAGAAATATACAGCGGTTCTTGTTTTACATCCTGTTCCGAGCGCCATCAGATTAATCTAAGTTCCATTATATTTTCATCCAGTTTGTGTTCATGGTTTTCCTAGTGGATTCCGTTCTGGCCTATTCATGGCGTTTGCCTAATCAAGAAGCAGTTTTTAATATGACGTGTTCAATATTTTCACTGCGATTTAACACTGTCCACATCTTAGATCGTGGTGAAATAGATATTTTGGTTAAATCCTTTAAAACTCTTGCAAGTACTTGCCAAAGTTACGAGGAATGGTTGAAAATGCAGCGTGTATACCAAAATTATTGCTATGATGGAGAATATGGAAAAAGTCGTGGTTCCTCAAGAATCGTACAGGAACAAACAACTGTGGAAACGTTTCGTCTATTTCTTAAGAAAATCTATTTGCCTATATACATATATGGTGGAAATATAACGGGATTGTAATAAATAAAGTTCATGAAGGGCAGATCGAATGAATCTGAATAAACTGCCACCTAGATAGGAGACCAAACCAGCATAGAACACTTCAGGATCGGTCTGAGGTATAGGTTAGGATAGGTAAGAGGGGTGCCGCTAGAAGACTAGCCTGCATCACTTAGACCTCCAGTGGCTCCATTGTGCTCCTTGACCTCATGGAATAACCTTTAAGACTGCTCTAAATCCTTCCTGGTTCCCTTAGGAATCTCAAGATGCATCTGAACTCTTTACTTTGCAGCTCCCCCAGACTTACTCGCAAAGCACATGTTGGACGGATTCGATTTCCTCCGTACAATTGCAGCTCGTGTAGAAATCGTTCGCCTCTATACTCAGCCATCTAGCATGGTACCCTATGGCCCAGGGACCTGTAATGACCCCTACTATATTCCTGGTATTTGCTATACTGCCGTTCAGGAGTTCTCTTATCCTCTTCCTGTAATATGAAGACCACAATTGCCTCGCAATACGTTTATGAAAGGTCTCTAAGCCCAAACTAAAAATTTCATCCGCTCTTTCATTAGAAGCAATGCAGGAAATTTGACATTGTAAGTATAGCAAAGCATTCTCGAATTAGTCAATGAATGAATGGTGTAAATTATGAATAGCAGTGGCCCTAGATGGCTTCTCTGAGGTTCATCAGAAGTGTTATTTATTTCGTCAGTTGCGCTGTTTGTGAAATTAGAAATTTGTAATTGATTCTGTCGTACAATTTTATGGACATTCATAAAAAATAGCAGATATGTACGAATTGGTACATTTCGAAATTCGTCATAGTAGATTTACTTATTATGAAGCCATGCTGAAAAGAGTAGAGAAAAGATTTGTGGTGGAAGTATAGAATATCACAAACATCGGTTTCAAATATCTGTACGTAGAAATGCCACATTTAGTGCCATGACTTCGTAAAGGAATAAACACGAAAAGCATCCACTGAATCAACGCATAAAATGTCCGATTTCTATGGCTTTTTCACCGGGTCTGCTATCTGTTGACATTCGCTTAAGATTAATTAAAGCTTTAGTTTTACCCCACTTCAAATGTAGAAATGTGTTTTTCAACCTGACATTCAACGACTGTATACGGTTTGTTTTCGGATTGCGAAGATTTGACCATATTTCGGACATCCTTTCGCATTTGCTCGTATGTTCTTTGGCTACGTATTTGCGAAGGCGAGTTTTCTTATATTCTCTAGTTAGCTCGAATAAACCAGAGTACCTATGTTTGCGATAATTATTCCAATTTACAATATCACAATGTAACACGACTTCAAAAGTCCTTCATCGAAGGTTCTAATTTGATCAAATAGCATGTTTATGGAATAACCTTCCGTTAAGTGTTGGCACGATCGAAGATGCATGGATACGTATACATAACGTAAGACTATCCTTTTTTTTTTTTTATTTGCTAGTAGTCTTTTTAGTACAATATTTTCTATGAAATTTAACTTCTTCTTGAATTAATAAGAATTTGATTGTATCTCGTTTACTTCTTTACTTTTTATTTTAAGTAGTTACCTACTTATCTAGCACCGTACAAGAAGAGGCGTGAACTCTAATGTACACTAACCATAAATAAATATTTAAATTTGTTTTGGAGTGAAGAAAAATTAAATGAATAACACAAAACGATGAACGAATCACAACGTTTTATGAGCATATAAGAATCAGAACTGCTTGATAATCTATCAACTTTGCCTGACATATTGTACTTAGAGACAAACAATTCGTCAAATAGTTTGAAGAGAGAATTCAGCGGAAGCTTTATGAAATTGATAAAAATCATTACGACTAATATCACAGAAAGAAGTTTTGAAGAATTTACCAAAATTAGAATAAATTACACAATCAACGTGCACACATTGAGGAACAAAACCTTTTCCAAGCAAGATACATCAAATATGTCCAAATATTTAACAATTGATTGAGCAAGAACTGTTCTATGAAGTTGGATATGTAATCGAAATGTCTTAATCCATACATTAACTTGAAGCAATAAGAAATGTTAACCTAAAGGTTGCAGATAGCGTCAAGTTGAATATAATCCATATTACAGCAGCTGAGTTTTGCTTAATAAGGACTTCATAAGTATTCTCTTCGATTTCTATATTGAGAAAAGGGAATGCCAACTTTTCATACAACTTTAGGCCCGACACCGACAGACATGAAAGATGGCTTAAGGCCGAAACACAATGATGCAGACACGGCAATTATAATTCATAATTCATAATTTGCTTTATTAATTTGCACAATTGAGTCGTATGACTCATTAATACGTGCATACTCGTGTACATATGTTTTACAATAAATTAATGCGTATAATGACTTAATTAAAAAAAAAACAACAATACTAAAACAAAAAGAAAAGTTAAAAATAAGAAAATATAAAAAAGAAAGAAAAAGAAACAGAATTAAAAAAAAAAAACAAAATAAAATTCAAAATGAAATAAGGAAAATAAAACTAATAAAATAATAAGCTATATATAGTAAAAAAGAGTAAAAACGAAAAAGGAAAAGAAAATAAGGGCTATTTACGCGTTAAATATTCACTCAAAGTTTATTAAAATAACTTAAGGCCTCCATCCTGAAACCCCGCTGACTCCGAAGTGCCCGAACATATACCGGGAGACTATTCCAGACTCTGACTCCATAGATGAAAAAGGTGCGAGAACTATATAGGAAAAAATGGCGAGGAACCCGCAATAATAGCGTACGTCGTGATGACAGAAATTCAATATTATCCTTAAGGAATTCGGCAGAATTATTATTGATTATATTGTGCATCATAACGCATAACAGGTAGTCCAAGTAGTGATCCAACTTACATCTAAGAATTTGCTTAGTTACAGCTGACACGTGATCTTATCTCCTGAGGCCAAAAATATATCTAGCGCAAGCATTGAATGCCACGTTTAGCTTCCTACGACCTGAGCTATCAATATTGGAGTATACACAAGCTCCGTAAGTAATAATAGGGACAATCAGAGCCTTAATGAGTCGTTCACGTAGCAGTCTGGGGGTATACTCTGCATGTCGCCACAAGCTTCTCAACCCGCAGTAAACCTTAGACACAGTAGCATTGATATGACTTTGCCAGGACAGATCACTATCAATAAGCATACCTAAATTCTTAACCACGGTCTTATATTCAATAGGAGTGCCATTTAGATAAAGATATGGAAAGGATGAAACGTCAAGTGGCTGATTGTAAAGAATTATGCTCTGAGTTTTATTAGGGTTCAAGAATAACTTGTTTCTCAGTGACCAGTTATGTATAAGAGAAAGATCCTCATTAAAGTGAGAGATATCGCTAGCAGCACTAGTCTTAGATGACGACAGGAATAACTGTACGTCATCTGCATACAGTATCATGGAAGAGTACTTAGGAACTATCACAATATAATTAATATACAACATAAATAAGAAAGGACCCAATATTGACCCTTGCGGGACACCTGATTGAAGAGGTAACAGTTTTGACGAGGACGCATTCAAGACAGTAGCTTGCTTACGGTGAGTTAGATATGACCATATAAAGTTTGCTGCAGACTGATTAAAATTGAACTGAGTCACCAATTTTTGATAAAGAATATGAAAATTGACAGAATCGAAGGCCTTGGAAAAATCCAATAAGCATAGTATTGTGGCTCTTCGCAGTTCAATATTTTGTCTGACAGATTCATTGAGATGTAATAAGGCAGTAGCAGTACTGTGCTTAGGTCTAAAGCCACACTGCTGCTTTGCGATCAGACAATGAGCCTCCGTATAAGTCCTAATCTGCTCATAGAGTAACCTCTCGAGAACTTTAGATAGTACTGAAAGAATACTTATAGGTCTAAAGTCTTGTGGCACAGAGGGTTTACTTATTTTCTTCATCGGATAAACCTTTGCAATCTTCCACTGTGTTGGAAATGATGATGTTGTAATGGCCGTGTTGAAAATATGTACCATTGGTCTAATTATAAAAGGCAAGATGAGCTTAAGGAACCGCAAATCAATATCATCCGACCCTATTGCATTTGATTTGATAGATTTTATAGCAAATATCGAGTCAATAATAGTGACATTTCTGAAAAAGAATTGGGCGGATATATTATTCACAGTATTGGGGAACACGTTTATATTAGGTAAGCCAGGATTACGAGAACTATTTACAAAATAAGTATTAAGTTCGTCTAGGTCAATGGTACTACTGTCGTAAGATTTTGGGATAATTCCGGCTTCTTTTATATTTCTCCACACAGTACCAGATGGCAAAGATGGATCCAACTTTCGACGAAAATACCTAGATTTCGCTTTCCGAATCTCAGCTGTAGTAATGTTTCGTAATCTCTTATAGTTTCTTTCTAGCTCTGAGCCACCAAACCTCCTCCAGAGATTATAAGCAAGATTGCGCTCAATTATTAATGATTTAACATTATTGTTTATCCATGGCGAGCAATAACGAGTTGTAATAGTTCGTACTGGAACAAATTCATTATAAAGACTTAAAATAGCGCTATTGAAATACTCTACTTGGTCAGTGTAGTTGTTCGTTGCGTAAATATAGTCCCATTCAATAGATGTCGCTTCCTGGTGCAGACTCTCGACATCAATTGAACGAAAGTTTCTTGTCTTGAATGTCCTGTGCTTAGCTCTTTTAATAGATGGACATACCACGGAAACAAAAACAGCTAAGTGATCACCAATACCAGCCAATGGAAACTCAGTACAAGATTTAACTAGTTCCGGCCTATCACATATAACCAAATCAAGCAAGCTTGAGCCATTACCATAATAATATGTTGGATTCGTGTTTATAATTTGCAAGCCACTAGAACCCAGCTGAGTTATAAAGTATTCTTTGCTTGAGCTATCGGATAGCATATTAATGTTAAAGTCACCACAAATTAAATTCAGGTGATATGCTCCGTATAGCTGCATTAGTTCATCAAAAAAAGGATCAATGTATGAAATTCTAGGAGGCTTATAGACACACCCTATAAGCCATTTTTGTCCAGACACAAGGATTTCCAGCAATAAATATTCAGGACCAGGAACACTACTATCTGAAGTGCATAATATTCTGCACTGAAAACAGTCACGTATATATAGAGCTACACCACCACCGCGGGAGTAACTACGATCATTTCGATACAAATTAAAACCTGGCAAACATACATAATCGTCGCTGATACCATTATGCAGCCAAGACTCAGATATCATCACTACGTCCATATCACTATCCGAAAAAACGTACTTAATTTCATCTAGGTTTGATAGAATGCTTCTGGCATTAACATGGCAGAACCTAACACAGTCCTCATTTGACAGGACAAAGCTCCTCAGCATCTCTCTTTCAGATATGGGGCCAGAGTCCAGTTCATCACAAATAGAAACCAAAATATGAAAATATGAGAGTCATCACAGGCATCAGGATGGTTAGGGTAGCAATCCAATAATCAAGCAACTTAACGCAAGCAAGCCCAAAATTAAAGATCCTAATCCTAAAGTTTAAACAATTTAACATAGTTTCTATTAAATATTCAGAAAAGAAAAGAGGTTATATATATATAAAGTTGACATTAATAACATAAGAGACTTCAAAGAAACAATAGAAAAGAAAAATTTACATAAAAAAGAAAAAAGACTCCGAAAATCAGCTCATTTGACCAGATCCAGATTAAACAGATGACTGCACTAGTTTCTCCAGCTGTCGTCGTAAATGTCGCCGAATTAACATAATGACACCGACCGACAGTCTTATGTTCGTATATCAAGATATGTAGGTGGTAAAATTATTTGTTGAAATTAATTAACAATATAGGAAAGATATAAAAAAAAAAAGTTGTAAAAGTGTAATAAACTATGATTAATACTGAGTTTATGTGGATTAATTACAAAATATCATCTACCACTTATTTTCAACTTTTCCCCAATTTCTTTCCATTTTTTTTTTTTTTTTGCTTTCAAATATGTATTTCGATATTGGGGCATTTCCTTCAATAAATTAATTAATTGCTCCTCGAAAGACATTTTTTGGACATTACTCTGAACTTTCAAAATCTAATTACGACGACAAAAGTTGAATTATTCCCAACTCTGGTTACGGCAACAAAATCGGTCGGCGCCATTCTGTACAGCAACATGGTATTGCCATTAGGTCAACATTTAATTTGTCGTCGTAAATGTCGTGTCGGTATCATTGTGTTTCGTCCTTTAAACGATGAATTAACTCTGAACATATTTTATTAACAATAATTATTTTAATTAAGCGGTTGAAAGCCATGGCGGATGTAGTTTGAGCAACTTTCTTGGATGAAAAAGTGGCCTTTTCTATTTTTCGTGAAATTGGTGAGTCGTGGAAAATGACTTTCTATGAGAAAAATGTTCACAACAGAGCACTAATTGCCACGCAAGAAAGAACTTCAAAAATATATGTGAATTGTAGTAA
The DNA here is from genome assembly GCA_963924295.1 of Dioctria rufipes. Lineage (NCBI taxonomy): Eukaryota > Metazoa > Arthropoda > Insecta > Diptera > Asilidae > Dioctria > Dioctria rufipes. The sequence goes on from OZ002741.1 coordinate 258,415,554, forward strand.
CTGGGATGTATATGACCCAAGTGCATGAAAATTGGGTTTCCGGCGGCAAAAACGTCCCGATAGTTTTCTGAATTCAGAAAAAAAGTACACCATCCGATAGTACTTGGCGTGATATTCAATTTGATATGCAACATGCGCCCTCCTTCCGCTGGGGGTCCCAGCAGAGAAAAATTTTCTTCTCCGAATGGTAGCTGGTAATGAGCTGAGGCGAACAGTGAAACCTGTTTTCAGATCGGAAATAACCTTGCCGAGTTAGAGCCGATCTAAAGTGCGAAAAATCTAGTACTTCAGTTCGAAAAAAAAAGGGAAATATAATATAGAAGTGAGTATAGGGATGGCTATAAATATAGCTATTTAAGAAGCCTCCGAGTATAGGAGTGTGGGTAATCAAACTTCTTCTCAGTACCTAAGGAATGCGACTCTGTACTAGATTTTCTAAAATGTACTGGATCAGTTCGAATAAAAAAGAGGGAAATAATAAAAAAGTGAGAATAGGGATGGCTATAAATAGCTATTTAAGCCTCCGAGTATAGGAGTGTGGGTACTCAAACTTCTTCTCAGTACCTAATCAATTCAATTCTGTACTAGATTTTTGAAAATGTACTGGATCAAACTTTGCGCAGCCCCCCCCCCCCCCCCACGATCGCACTCAATTGATATAAACATTGTTAATAAAATATGTTCAGAGTATCATAATGCATCGCTTAAAACATCTTTCATGTCTGGAGGTGTCGGGCCCAAAATAGCCATTCCCCTTTAGCAGACAGACAGACGGTGTACTTTATATGATTGCAGCTACAATTTTCTTATGTATTATCCGACTTTTTGTAAATCACCCGATTTAAGAAGGTTAAAATTTAAAATTATCCAATTCAAGTCTATAAATTATCAGAAAGAGGATTTTTGTAGATTAAGTAGGTACTAGATGATTTTGAATGGACCCGAGAAGATGTTGGTCAGTCTACATTGACTCTATGGATGTAATCTTTTATAAAACCAAAGTACCTGGATATATATATAAATCTGAATCTCGATCGTTGGCATGTAAATGGATACTAGCTTGTTCAAGGAAATCTGGAAAATCATTAATAAAAGTCAAAATAATTCAGGCTACAAGAGAGATCCTTGGGACACACCGCTATTAATATTTAACCAGAACGAGCGTTACCTTTAACTTTTAACCTGCTTAGTACGTTCACTTAAGAAAGTTTTAATAGAATTTAATAAGTAAACTGGAGTCAAACTGTGAGTCAACAGTCTTAGTAAAATTGAACATATACAGGTTAACATGTAATTAACACGAGCTTGATGAATATCTGTCGATATATAATTGTAATTTGGATAGGAAGTTTTTGTCGTAAATGTGCTATAGTACCTACCTACATAGTTGCTTGCTCATCATAGTTTATCAAGCAAGTAGAGTACAAGCTTAATGACAAAAAATCACTAGGGAAATGATTAAGGTACAGCTATGAATAGGAAGAGTAATATCGGAGCCGTTAATAATACTACTACTATTTCCGACTTTGGTAATTTTTTTTTTATAGGACACGTAACGTTAAATCATATTCATATGCATATTATCATTATCACTGGATGACAAGAATATTGAAATACATATATGTCCACAAGTAATGAAGTATTACGCAGTTGAGACTGTTGAAACTGCACCCTGATGTAAATGCTGAGTTATAATTTGCTTTTTAATTACAGGTATATACAGGTCGTTCAAGTTAAAGCGGTTTTGCTTCATATCACAAGATAACATCTAGTAGACATTTTTGGATTTGACTCAGACTTTCGAGATACATAATTGTACCTCAAGATTTTGGATATGTTTTTATAGATATAAATCTATTTTGCAGTACGTCGTTCAGAAATAGTATAAAAAAAAAACGCAGAAAGAATTACGTTTTATGGCTATAGAGAATGATGATGACTTTTTGAACAGCAACCATAACGCCATAATTTATTTACTATAAAAAAAAACTACTTGAGAATATATCGTTATTTCAAAACCAAAGCGTTTAACTTGCAAATCACAATTTCTTTCCTTGCTAATGATTGGAAAAGTTTAAGTTTTAATGGGATTAAAAAATGCTAGAATGGGATGAAAAAGATAGTCTACGGCATGTCAGAAGATATCAGCTCGGATTATTTATACCTAATTTAGAGACTTGAGAAAAATTTCTTTAAATTTTTCCACTAAATGGAATGTTTTCAAAAGCTAAAATTGAACAATGGATCGCTGAAATTAATATCAAAATCAGAATTTTAATTACTGAACGCATTTTGAAGATGCAATTGAGAAAATTATATTGAGCCTGTTACAGTTGAAGTAAATTCAATAGCTTCCATTAAAGACGCGATTACATCATTCAATATCTGTTGAAAATGGGCAGAAGAAAACTCTCCAGTCTAAGACTATAACATTCCTGTTCTGCACAAACTTGACGAAAAATAATCATATGAAGTCGTAAACCAGACTACAATTTTCAATTAATTTAACAAAATAATATTTTCTTGTGTGAATAATTAAAAATAATTTCGTTAAAACAATGCCTCACAATTATTAGATATACTTTTACTCTGACTCAGTATTTGTAGTTACAAAAATTTAGGTAAAATTGTCATTTCTTAACTCCATATGAATGATATTAGAATGCGAATTACAGTTGCTGTTTTAATGCGCACAAATATAAAATAAAATGTAAAAGTAACTTACGAAAAAGGCAAAACTATAATTTCGTTATTGTGCCCTAGAAGATGACAAATAAACTGGTATATGTGAGATAATTGTAATTTTAATTGAATTATATATATTTTTAGACTGAGCGGTTTCAGCAGGTCAGGATAGGGAATGAAAAATCCGCATGGAAAGGAGTATAGTATATTGGAGTCCCACAAGGCTCTATTCTTAGACTTTTGCTATTTTGTCTGTTCATCAATGATCTACCGGACGTAATTAATGATGTTAACATTCATCTTTACGCTGATAATGTTCAGATTTCTTTATCCTGACCAATAGGTTTAATATGTAGAGGACTGCATTGATAGAGTAAACTCTGACATGTTCAATATATATGCGTGTGCGCTTGGGAACCAATTGACACTAAATCTTTTAAAATCTACCTGTATTGCTTGTTACATATATGATCTTATCTTTTCTGATCTTCCTCCCATACACATATCTTAATGAAATGAATCTGTCCAATATGAGAGAAGCTAAGAGTCTGGGAATACGTTAAGCTGTGTTATTGTGACCATGTAAAACAGTCTCTTGGCGACTGTGGTTATCCGCTAAGTTACTTTCTACTAATCTAAAGCTGAGACTTGTAAAATCTCTGTTGATGCCACATTTCATTTATTGTTGTTGCAATAGTTCTATTATAGAATACCGTTCCTAATCATGTCAGGGGGCTTAGCAGGACGCATAAACTTAGACCTGCACTGTGGAGGCATTTTTCTGTTGTGGAGTAATGCATCAATGGAAACCGTTTTCGTGAAACACTTATTTACATACATATCTATTCGTTGTTTTTATTTCTTACTTTTACTTTTACTTAAATTTTTGTTCATCATTCTTTTTTCATTTATTTTTTTTTTTTTTGTTAATTTTATTATTAATTTGCCATAGTTCTTTATTTATTATTACAGACCAGAAATAAATTATTATTATTATGTTGTCGATAATATTTATTCGAATCTTGACTAAAGTGGTGGAAATTTACATAAAAACCAAATTATGTGTCCTAAAAAATTTGAATAATAATGACAAATTATTGGCAGCACAGTAGGATCTTTTACTTACTTCGATCACTCACCAAACTCTTAGGCGGTGGTCACACTGATGAAGTATGAAGTATGCAGTATGTAGCATGCAGTATGCAGTACTTGCTGCATTGCGACTGAAATTGCGTTGTGCAATACATTTTATTTTAACGTCACATTGACGAAGTAGCAGTAAAAATTGCGCAGTAGAAATCGCATGCAGCTGCCGGTGCTTGTTGCATGCAGTATTTACTAGTGCGGTATGTGCTGAGAAGTTGAAGCGATAAGTAACTTAAACAAAAAAATACTTTCGATCTTTTTACTTTTCGATTACTGCTTAAAAAATAAAAAGAAAAAGAAACAATAATACAAACTATTTCGTCATTTTGCGATTTTTTTTGGGAAATGGCTGAAGATATTGCTTTCAATATAAAATTTGTGTAATTGGTTGGTTGTGGGATTACATAAAATATGACTATAGTAAAAGTATAATTAATGGCAACTGCTTACGGCGTCTTATAAGCATGAAAATGTTATGGCTTCTTCCTCTGACGTAGACATTTTTAATACTGGCACTGCACTCAATACCTACTGCGTCATTTTGAACAACATTGCAATCTAAAGTAAATACTGCATACTGCGTGTTGCATATTGCATACTTTATACTTTATCAGTGTGACCGCCGCCTTACCAAGAGTTCTGTTATGTTTTTTTATCTCTTTGATATCAGTGTTCATCTCCATATTTAATATTTGAGTGAGCTAGTGAATATTTGCATCGTTTTGGGGGAAATTTATATAAAAACAATGTAGTTTCAAGTGCGTTCTTGATTGTTTGTTAGAAGTGAAAAATATTATAATATCTATATTATCTGTGATTATATTTAGTTAATTAATTTTTTAATCTTGTGAAAAATACAGATACAATGTCGCGTGGTAAAGTTTTAAGCGAGGAAAAAGGAGCCGCAATTTTCTCTTATATGGATTGTGGACTTTCAGATCGGGAAATTACAGGGAGGATCGGAAGAGCCAAAATTATAATATTACACAACTTTCTTAAATAGTGAATAAAATTAGCTTGCCAGTAAGGGGCCGACGGGTGTGGCAAATATTAAGAAAAATTCCGAATATGAAATTCAAGAAAAGAGTAAAAAAACCGCCTCCAACTGCATTATATAAAGAAGACAAATTAAAATTTGCAGAGACATATGACAATGGAATGGCGAAAAGTTTTTTTTCACTGATAAAAAGAACGGATAGCCCAGATGGCTTTCAGTATTACATATTGGTATATGATAAGAAACTTCAGGAAGTGGTGAGAATGAGTCGCAATTTCGGCGGGGGCAGTGTTATGTTGTGGGCTGGAATTTTAGCAAATGGAAAAACCGTAATTGCATATTTTCTCCGAAAAATGAACTCAGAAACGTACATCGATATGTTAAAAGGAAGTTATAGTTGAGCCAGCTGAGAAAATATTTGGCACGGACTTCATTTTCCAGCAGGACAATGCCGCTATTCATACTGCGAAGAAAGTTAACCAGTGGCTCGCTGAAAAACAAATCGCTATAGGTACTCAATTGACCGACAGACAGTTCAGATCAAAATTTAATGGAGAATCTCTAGGGGATTATTGTAAGGCGTGTGTTATGTCACAGGACACATTTACGTATTAAAAATTGCAATAAAAGAAACAGGTTCGTCTATTTCAGAAATTGAGTTAAATAATTTGATCCCATCAATGTCGCGACGTCCCAGTTAATTAAAGACAAGAGAACTTCTACTGATTCCTAAAAAGCCAAAAAATATTTTTAATGTTAACTATTGTGTATTTTTAAAGAAAATATTTATGTTGTTTTTATGTAAATTTCCACCTTATTTTACACTTTATTTATACTTTATTTTTTACAATTTTTTATTTATGTATTCAACAGAATGGAAAATTCAATTTTTTTTTATTTATATCTGAAGAAATATATATATATAAATATGGAACAAAGATCTAAATAAGTTTATTTAAAAAAAAATTGTTCGTATGAAAACTTCCACCACTGTAAAAGTTATTTTTCATATAGAGAAGCAGAGGCATTATCTGTAAAATTGGAAGATATTGAAAGATCAACTGCATCCGATAATAAATTAATAGGGCTAGACTAGATGAGTTACTAAAAGGTAGGTAGGTATATAATTAAACTTGTGAAGCTGGTATACATTTCAATAGCAAATCTTTAATAAATGTTTCTATAAATGTTAAATACTATTCACTAAAAATTGAATAGATATGATCTTTTTATATATGTACATATGTAAAACAAAAAATACATTTAAACTTACCCTAATTGTGGCAAAGAACAATTATCCAAAAATCGAGATAAGAAAAAACAATTATTATCAGGAGCCCCACTACCACACAAGAAACCACTTTTTATATAGAAAAACAAATAATTATTAATATATTTTTTATGTTATTCCTTGCAGATAAATTATTTTTTCACATTTCATGTACAAATCACTTTAATCTCACTCTTGATTATCCTCACCCCGATGGTTACAAAAGTCTCGTCGTTAAGGCTTTCTTTTATTTTCTTTTTCTTTTTTTTAACCAAAAATATAAAATGCACAAAACTGCAGTTTTGCTAAACAATAATTTCTAAAAATCACCAATCCAAAGAACACACAGAAACTACTTCTAATATGCTTCAAACACTGAACAAAGCTAAACTCCGATGACGATGACTGCACAAAAATCATTGAGGATTCTTCAAAAGGACATGAGGTAATCGTTTCAGGATGGAGTCGTTGAGCTTTTTTTCTTCGTTTATATCAGTAAAATATACAGAGACAAAAAAAAAAAAAAAAAACAAAACAAAAAAAAACTACAGTTGTCCTTATCTTTACTAGTTGAATTTATAATATTTCTGTCCTTGTTGGACCTATACACACAAACACACACAAACACATGTAGAACACTGAATTGAATCAGGAGGAGCCCAGTTGAAGCTTATTATTTATTATAATACCTCAGATGGCTTCTATACGACTTGAGCCTATGTTGTTCACACTTTAGCTTCACTTAAGCGGATAGTGTAGAGTCGCGCGACAAACAAATCCCGACAGGTGATGGACTGTAAGCTTTCAACTAGAGCCAAAAGGACTAAAGGATGAATAAAAAAAAAATTAGAAAAAAACAATTTTTTTTTCTTTCTTGTATATTAAAACCGAATTTGTTCTAGTTTTTAACTAACCGAAAAAAAAATCCACCCACAAAACAGAAGCCAGACTTGCGCAAATCTTAAACTTTTCTTAGTCACCACAAAATAAAATAAAAATAAATAAAAATTCCCAGCGACCTGGAATGGTGGGCATAACGAACCGAAATGCGCAAGGTCTAATTGGAGTTAGTAAGCAACCATAGTTCAGCAATAGCATGGATTAGGCAGTGAACATTGAGCAGTGAGTAGAGCCAATAGAGGCGTGGTTTAAGTGCGGCAAGTATATAAGAACTGGTTTGAACTTTCCAATTCCAGTAGGCACACACAAACACTTCTGACTGCCTTCAAGTAAATATATAATATTATTTATACGCTCGCGTATATTATTATATACCTCAGCCAGAAAGCAGCCATTAATTTGAGAAGGAAATGGAGTTGTTGCTGTTGGGTTGATACGGTGTTTTCGTGTTGCATCTGTATATCAGCACAACATGACGGGTTCCGCAGGCACTCTACTGTGTATGGATTTATAAAGGCCTAAAATTATACAATAAATTTAGGGGAGTTTTTTATTCTATGCATGGAAGCTGGAGTTTTCATATCCCGAGTCAATCAATCAAACTATACATATACATACATATGTACCTATATAGTGCGATTAACAAATACTTATATACAAGAGTTTCAGATTGCTGTGCAAACTTCGGATACACTCTAGCAGTATCCTAGCAACATGAAGTAGGTATATATATGGGGAAGATAGCCAAAGTAGCAGCAGCAGCAGCAGCATCATTAGTGCCGGCAGTATGGGTACCTACTGTGATATAAAAGTTCCCATCTTGCTTGAAAAAACTGGTTACATACGGTTAGATTACGTCGGTGGGTGCCATCTTTTCGTAATTGCTATAGTGGGTGAAGAATAATTTTTGTTTAAATGTTAAGCTCTAATCGAAAAGTTGGTCTCTTATTGCCTACTTACTTAGGTAGGATTGAGCGAAGGAGCAGTGGTCATTTATTTTACGTTTGAACTCCCTCTATTACTAGTAGGGTAGGTACTACTTTCACTTTTGCACTTTTATACCGGAGACAGACTTGCGGTTTCAATATTGTAGTTTGCACTAAATCGTAAGTGTGTCCCTATTGAGAAACAATTTTGTGTACACTCAGTTTATAGAACATTGGAACTAAATATTGAAAATGCGAAAAATTTCGCGGTACAGAGAGTTTATTGCAATCTGACCTTAGTTATAAACCATAATCATTTAATACATGAACCTTTTAGAACCGAATTTTATACTGCAATGTTGACTGCAACTTTTTCTGACATTTATAAAGTTAAAGTGTCTATTTCGTTTTTATTTTCCATATACCACAAACATGTAGTAATTTTACAATATTTGCTCGCATTTTGTATGTACATGGAAATTTCTTAAGTCAAATGACAAATCAAATGCAAGTTCTCTAATTAATTCTTAGTATCGTAAACTGCAAGTGTGTCTCTGAAATTCTATTATTGCAATATCAATTATCTCAATTTGAAACTGCAAGTCTGTCTCCGATATTACGAATTCTTTCTCTCATTAAACATTAATAAGAAATCGCTAGGTGGAAAAAATTTGCATCAAACGAGAAGGTCATCGCTGAAATAAACGCGTAGCTATTTTCTACAATTCGAGGAAACGTTTGTTTTGGAGGACATCAGAAGTTGGATAACCGTTGTGCAAAGTGTATCAGCTAAAAAGGAGACTATTTCGAAAGAAAAAAAACTAATTTTGGTAAAGACAAATTTCATTTCAAAATCACTCGCATTATATCAACTCGACAGTATAAATATTTATAATTAATTCAAACAAGGAAATTTTCATTGCGCCTAGACCTAGAATCATTTTACGATAGGTTAGCGTCTTTGTACTTTCATATAATCGAGTGAATTCAGCCTCACATCTATTGATACAACATGTTATTAAAAAGGATACTTAATGAGGATATTTTTTCATGACTTTAATTTGTTTTATATGCATGTACGATTTTATAAAGAAAATTAAAAAAAAAAGATCCAACAATAGAAGTTTTGGCAAAGTTTTATGTTCTTGTTAAATATCGAGATGTATTTCAATAAAAAAAAAAACATAATTATAACTTTGAAAACAAAGGGGAGAAGGATAAGAGTTATGAACCATTAAAAAGCTTCATAATGCGATTACATATTATATCTAAGAAATTTTAAATTATCATTCAGAAATTATAGGGTGATTTATAAAATATGAAAGAATAATTTTTAACTTTTTCTAAGTACATAAATACATCCAAATGACACAAATGGCCCCTCCGACCCTGTAGTACGGCCTGTCTGACTTGATGTCCATTCTAAAATCTTCTGATTCACGTAGTTATCTTTTGTGGAGATTGTTGAACATTCATGAAAATTGCTTTAGACATTTGTAGAATTTTTCTATTAGAGAAAAGTAGGTACCACAGTTCTTCAGGATACCTACAATCTACATATGTATATGTACAAAATTTCAGAATTTCCTGAGAAACACTAAGTTTTTTAATGGGGAAGTAGGGAAGAAGGCGACGAGATTAGGTTATCTTATGATTTTTTCGATCGTTCAGGAGAACTCCTATAAACAAATTCTCATAAAAATTAGTTTAGCTGTTCGTGAGTAACACTAAGCCTCCCAGCTCAGGGTAAAAGAGGGAGGGTGGGAGAAGAATAAGATATGCTATATCTTAATCTGGGACATACATATATGCAATATGCCTGAAAAATTTTCTTGAGATCTCTTGAGCAGTTAAACAAAGGGGATTACCCACTTTTCATACAAATTTAGGCCAGACATCTCCAGACATAAGAGATATCTTAAACGATGCATTATGATACTCTGAACATATTTTAATAACAATGTTTATTTCTATTTAGCCGGGGAAAGCTTTGGGGATCGAATGTAGCTTGAGCGACTTTCTTGGGTGAAAAAGTGGACTTTTCTACTTCTCGATGATTGTGCGGAATTGGTTGGGTAGTAGAAAATGACTTCCTATAAGAAAAATGTTCACTACAGAGCACTAATGGGCTATAGAAGAAAGAACTGCACAAATATATATGCGAAATGTAGTAGCTGGGGTGTATGTGACCCAAGTGCATGAAAATGGGTTCTCCGGTGAATCGGGAAAAATATGAAGCACCCTATAGTACTCGGCGAGATCTTTAATTCGATATGCAACACGCGGTATTGTAACAACTCCCCCCCCCCCCTCCGGGGGTCCTACCACCCGGCCGAAAAGTATGAATAGACAAATTTTCTTTTATAATTTGTAGCTGGTAATGAGCTGAGGCGAACAGCGAACGCCGTTTTCCGATTGGAAATAACCCTACCGAATTAGAGTCGATATAAGTTGCGAGAAATAAAACAAAAAAGAAATAAATACTAAAAAAAGTGATCATTGGGATGGCTATAAATAGCTATTTAAGCGTCCGAGTATAGGAGTGTGTGTAATCAAACTTCATCTCAGAACCCCCCCCCCCCCTGCCAGATGTTTTACACTAGATAGAAATAAATATTATTAACAGGAAATTTTCAGTCTCATACTGCATCGTTTAAGACATCTCTCATGTCTGGAGGTGTCGAGCCTAAAATGAGCAATCTCCTTTATATAGGTACAGGGTGATTCAGATCAAGATAAGACGATCAAAAAATTGTTCCACATACCCCCCTTAGAAACCTTCCTTTAGGAGCTGTGGCCAGTTGAAGATTTCGCCAATATTCGTGAGAATAAATGAGTATAACTTTTGAACCACCCTATAGATTTCGGTTATTGTTGGCTTATTAATTAGCTAAGAATAGTATCTGTCGAAAAGTGTATTACTCTGTATTTTTTAATTAAGCATCTTTAAATTATTCACAAATATTTCAAAAACATTGATTTTTTTACACACAAAACTCATAAATACCGTTATTTATTTCAAAAACTTTTGTGTAAAAAAATAAAAATTTTGGAAATATTTGAGAATAATTTAAAGAAGCTTAATTATAAAATACAGAGTAATACACTTTTCGCCAGCTACCATTCTTGGCTATTTAATAAGCTAACAATATCCAAAATCTATAGGGTGGTTCAAAAGTTATACTCATTTATTCTCACGAATATTGGCGAAATGTTCAACTGACCACAACTCCTAAAGGAAGGTTTCTAAAGGGGGGGTATGTAGTACAATTTTTTTATCGTCTTACCTCAAGGAATCACGTGATATACCGGATGGTATTATCTTGATCTGAATCACCCTGTATATATGTACATATTAGTAAGAATGAAAATCATACATGCACAAAATTGGCTGGAGGTGACGGGCGTAAAATGGGCATTCTCCTTTATACACATATTAGTAAGAATGAAAATCATACATCCGCAGTATGTAGTATTGATGGGAGCTTTTATATACAGATTTAAAAGAAGCGGCCTGAGTAGAGAACCTTCGGGTACCCCTTTAATTATAGACATCGATGTAAATAAATTATCACTATTATTTACCCTAAACAGAAAGAAATTATCAAATAACAGTAATGCGCAAGTCGGTTTACGAATCTAATAAGAGGTGAATTATTGCTATGGAGACGAATGATATACATGCTGGTTTATAGGGCAGGAAGTGATAGTACTCACCTAAACAAAAAATAATAATTGTATGGCAAGTGCGAGGGGGCATATCAACCGTTTCGGTGTTACAGGGTGATTAAGAAAATATGCTAGTTTTTCAAAAACCACCCTGCATCTGAAAAAGTATAAGGTGTATGGTCACAGTCAAGAGCTCATTGTGTGCAGAACTTTATGACCTTTCCAACGACTTCTCACCATCCCCGTACTCCTATCCTCTCAAAAGTTATCGTGGTCCAAATTAAAAATTTCGGATGTGATTAACATAACTTAAGGTCGTAGTCTGGTAACTTGCATGTTTTTTAATGCTTTTTTCGGCAATTTTTTTTAAGGAAAAATAAAATTCAATCAGTTTGATTTTTTAATATGTTATTAATAGTAGCTAAGAGTGTAAAAATAAAATTTTTTTTTTAATGTTTTGTATAGTTTTGTAGCATTGAAGTGAGCGCCTAAAAAAAAACAAAAAGGTAGGTGGCTGGCCGTGGTAATTTCGCCGCTTGAGGACATCTCAAATAAAAAAGTCAAAAAGATTATTGTTCTGTAAGCTTGTCATTCTGGTTGGAACTAGGATTAAACAATTTTGTTGAAAAATAACAAAATGGTGGGCTTCGAAAACAAAAGTGACTTTTTCTAATGAAAGTCGAGCTGTAAAATGGTAAGTTAGGGACAAAAAAAAAAACGATCCTAGTTCCTGCGAGAGCTATTGATGAGTAGAATAATATATTCAAATTTTAGCTCAATCGGTTGGATAGAAAAATTTTTATTACCCCGGCCGACCGTAAAAAAGTTGTATCAAGAAAAACACGTTTAAAGTTTACTTTTCAATCCTTTTTACGCTCTTCGAAAATGTTTACGCACAAAGTAACGAATGTAAACTGACCGTTCGTTTTGAAGTTCGATATAACTGAGCTCCAAAATAAATGTATGTGAAGAAACAGGTAAAACTTTTAGTTTACACAAAGGTATCCGACGCGCGAAGCAGGTATAAAGGTAACGCGTAAACAATAGAGGATTCCGGCCGTTTGCTCGGCGCGCGCTACTACTAAGCGCTCTCGTATATGTGCTATAACTTCATCAATATATCGAATTTCGGTCTAGAATTTTTACAGTATATTCTTCATATATAGCACTTTCGTAATATGTAAAAAAAAAGAAACTCTCCTCTTTAATTTGATCTATTACGCCTCCATATGTGCTATCTGTAGCCGTTAAAGAGTTATTAGCTCTTAACCGTACCCATACACTCTGTACTTTTTCAGATACGGGTGTTTTGTGTGAAAAAGTAGCATATTTTCTTAATCACAATGTAACTCTCCGAAACGGGTGATATGCCCCTCCATCTTCTTGCCGTAAAATTTGTTTGTTTGGCTAGGTGAGTACTCACCTCACCCCTGCCCTTTATAGAGATAAAAAAATAAAATAAAATCATCAATGTTCGGTGTAGTAGAGTTATTGTAAAAATTACATTGCAATAAGGTTTTAGCAATTTTGAAGAAAGAACTAAGTACCTTCACCACCAACTATAACTAAAACTCTCGAGGGGGTGATGCTACATAATGGTAGGGATACAAAATAAAATACAAGTGAAATTCATTTAAATTAATTAAAACTTTACAGATGAATGACCTAAAGTTGACTTATCTCAGGTTAATATTCTTTCATTGCTTATTTCCATGTTAATATCACGAAATGCTAAAATTTGTTGTTGATTTCATTTGGAGCTTGCTCCTTGTAATTAATTTACTCTCAACCAATATGATTCTTCCGGACTGAAGCTCATTTTTGCGGCGGCGGCAAAAAAAAAAAAGCGAATAATGACAAAGCAACAATCTGACAAATTTTCAACACTTTCTCATTGAACAAAATCGATTCACAGTTTCCCCGGTCAAGGCCGTTACGTTTCTGGTTATCATTTTCATAAAAGCAAGTAATCCTTGTCTATGTCTATACTCTGTGATCCCCGATATACACAAATTCTTGCATTTTTGTGCAAACGTCATCATATTCAAGCCATTGATCTATTTTGACCTGGTTAAAAGAGCTGTCATCATGGCGTCCTACCGAATGAAGTTTCCGAATGGAAGGAAGATGTAGAAAAACTGAGAGCGGCAAGGCCGTGACTTAGTTCTATTGAAGCGTCAAACTCTGGGTCGACGGATGTCTAAGGGCTCCTCTTAAATGAACTTAACAATTCTCGCAATCGCACCTGAAAACGAATCAACCTGTGTCTTGTTAGTATAGTAGGTAGGAGAGACCTATGTATAAAGCATTCGTCGTCCATCACTTCCATTATATATGGTTACCGTTTCGTGTTAAGACTGCGAGCGTCCTATACAGTGTGTACAAAAGCAACAACACACGTCTTTCAATTTGTTCATTTTCTGTGCACTTTAAATTGTGGAATGGCAGAGGGCACAACATCGCAGTCTTGTGCCGTGTGAATGTAAACACCGAAAATTTCTACTTTGTCACCATTACTTGAGGTTTTCAGGTTCGATGGTGTACATTAGCCGATGCCGTCCGGGTACTGTACGCCACCGCTATTCCACTGTACTGTAATGCCTCCAAACAAAATATGACTAGTCTGTCTGAATGCGGTGCGGCGGGAGTCGTCTGGTATGATTTTTCAGATGAACATCTCTACCCGGTGCGGCGGGTGGTGGCGCTTGACCTGTAACATTTCTTCTTGTAAAGCAAAGTGACTGGGACATTTTGGCGTTTACTATATTTTTGTGACCTGTTCCTTAGCCTAATTTCTTTTGGGCGGGTAATTGTTGCAAAGTTACCAGAATGTTTTTGTTTTTTGCAAGTCATATAAATGGTTTTTTGTTTTTGTTTTTTTTTTATCGGAGCACATTTTTTAGCTAATCACACATTTTGATTTTCTCATATGATTGCTGATAGATTGAGAGCCGATAGAAAGTGTTGCGGGGTCAAAAAGTTAACGAGATTAAGTTGTTATCTTCGAAAGCTTAAAAACACAATTGTAGCAGTGAAAAATGTCCAGAATCAGGGTGAGTCTTTTCTTTTCTAGATAATCTTGTTCAAAGTTGTGCTGAATTATGGTTTTCCGATTTGGAATAATTTGCTTTCCAAGCGACTTAAATTAAGCGCAAGTATTTAGTTCACAAGCGAATCACATATTTTCAGCAGATTAGATGTGATTTTTGTTTTTTCGTAAATTCTTATTCAAAATTTTTCAATGTTATTTTAATTTCACCCATAAATAATGCGTTTTTTTACCTTTATTTTTTAATGTATACAATAGATTCTCATTTATCCTGTTTGGAAGATTTTAATACATCTCTTCAAAAGTTTTGTCTCCTGAAAAATACTTTACTAGTAACACCCGCGAGTTTGAGTACCGTCTTGACTTGGTCCTGCACTTTTTCCTACCTAACCTCATAAAATTCTTTAGAACCCCCATTACCTATTCTGATTCCTATAATCCTCCCCTCTCTGTAAACAACACAACAAAAACACCTGGAATGGACTCTATACGGGAGATAAAGAACATTTGTAAGGTTTAACATACGAAAGATTTCATTATAAACATCAAAGTCGATAATCGGAAGACATCGGGAGGGTGGTGCGCTTTTCATAACAACCGACAGATAGAGATAGATAGATAGTGTCTCGAATATGGACGGACAAAGCGATAACAACAGAAATCAAAAGAATGACCTAAACAGAGTCACATGGAAAGGCCATATGTTCCAAATGGTAGTTAAGAAGGAAAATAAAAACAGTATTTGAAGAATTTATTCATTTTTTGGTTTTAATGCCAGCAGAATACATACATGATAATGGGACAGCAAGTGCGGCGTTGGGAAATTTGACATCCGATGAATATAGTGGGTGGGGTATCGTATGCAATTTAAATTCCTTCAGCTTTTGTAGCATTATCTTTGCCAGGAACTATTCTCAAACAATAATATTTATTCCATCTTAACGGAAATATGGTGCAAAGCCGCCTTTATCTTATGACATTGGTATTATCCCTTTGTGCAGAACGAACGTTTTTTCAGACCAAGTCACTACACGTTCGGTCCAAAAAGGGTTAATTTCTTAGATGTGAACACCTAGAAGAACTCACATATATTCTTTCCTTGTGTAATTGTAATCAGAAAGCTCGGGTGTGTATAGACGTACTGAAAACCATTACCAAAGTTTGCTGACCTATCCTCCGATGATCTGTAGGCAGTTGTTGATGAATGTAGTAGTCACCAATTCCTAGCATTTTGAATAGTACTTCAACTGTTATGGTAAAAGTTAATATGAGGATTATGGGAAGGCTTAGTACAGGTAGTTTTCTAAGACTGACCACATACACTCCGTTATAAGACTTTTGTTTTTTCGTAAATTCGAAAAAAAAGCGTCCATTGATAAGAGTGCCTTACAGAGTATAGTTTGGATAGTGTTTACCGAACCAACTTAATACTGATGAGTCCAATTGCAGGGAAGTTGCAGCAAAAGTTATAATGAGGCCATTCGCGTCTTCGAAAAAACATAACAAGGGAACACCCTCTATATTCAAATAAGCATTATGTCCTAATGCTTATTTGAATATAGAGGGTGTTCCGTAAGTGGCGTGGTATGGATAGGTCATACTTAGACGAGTAAAAAATTGTATGGGTTGGGGGGGCAGGAATCCTAACGGCTTCCGAGATAACGGGACTTAAAAGATATTTGAGTATATTTTTATAGATCACCCTGTAACTTCTGAACGTTACACCCAATGATAATGATTTGAACTTTGGTAGATAGATAACGTTATCAAATGGTCTATAATTTTGTTTTCCTCCTTCTCTCCGTTTTGAAGTTATGGCTCAACAAAGTTAAAATTTCGGAATTTTTATTCGTTTTTTTTTTGTATTTAACTACTATTTTTATCAAAAAACACGTCATCAATACCGATTTTTCATATTGTATTTAAGAAGCCCAAAACCGTAGCATTAAAATGACCTATCACACTCTGTACGGAAAATGTAACTAACCCTTTCTGCGTTTTTTGCACTTTTTCTTAAGCATATCTAGCGAAAATGGCTGAAAGGTCATCTCCAAAAGATAATTGCCTACTTTCTGGCACTTAGCTTAAGTTATTATTATAGGGTGTTACATGAAGAAGTTACAGGGTGATTTATATAACCATACCCAAAAATCTTTAAGGCCCATTATCTTGAAAACCATTAGGATGCCCCCCCCCCCTCCGTATAATTTTTTTTGATCGTTTGACCTATCCATAGCCTTCGGGTATTAAACCACTTACGGGACACCCTGTATACTATGTTTGCAGCACTTCTACGTCGCAAAGTTTCATGTGTCGCAAACCTATAATATCCAATACATAAACACTTTTGCCTTCTCCATAGATAATATAAGATGATTAATGTGAACTTACTTCATGATCAGGATATTGCATGATTATCATTCCGGAATTAAACTCAAACACTATCGATCCATTGAGGGATTGTGTCAATTATTTCAATCTCGATGATTGGAGAGCATAGTTTACAGTACACACTGGACATGAATATCAATTGCGATGATTTTCTCTTTACGAAAAAGAATCTATTGTGTCACACATCGCCTAGGTCATTCCATTTTATATATCTTCATACGTTTCAGGAATTTTTCCTTCTTTCCAGTTTTGAACTGCCACGAACACTGTGGAAAGGATAAGCGTCACGCTAGAAGTGAAAAACTTATTGATAATGGTGTCATCTTCCAACTGCGTACGGCACCGTGTCTGAAAAAGTAAATTTCTATGGCCGCTTCGGGATGTATTCTTTTAAAGTTTCGTCTTTGTAAGATGATAAAGTTTGCTCAGGTTGCTGGTTTCTTCCATAAATTAAATAAAAATAATTTTTTTGTATATAGACATGTAACGCAAACAAGACAAGGTGTAGGGCTCTTGACCAAAACATCTCTCCTTAGATGCTAATTTGTTTGTGAAAATGACTTTAGGTGTGTCGAAACGTAAAATCCAATTTTGGCAGAAGCCATTTTTCTTCTTATTTTAATTCTGAATTTAAGAATATGCTTCCAGAATTGAAGCGTCGTAAGCCTTTTGTAGACTTCTTGTAACAGATCTGAATGTCTGAAATGGCTTTGAATTTGGGCAGCGAATTTTGAAGAAGGTTTATAATTTCCTGATCTATGGCTTATTGCTTTTCGAAGACAAATCTAAAATCTATTGTGCTGGAGCTTTTTAAATGCTTATTTACGTTGGGGAAAGTGGTGTTTATGACGGTTTTTGAGAACATAAAAAAAAATTGTTAAATGGAACAAATTAGCTTATGATCTGAAGTTTTTACTTTATTGAAACATTAAATTCAAAATGGAGGGAGAGGAAAAAAAGCCATGCACCGTTCGAAAGCGCCAACGAGACGATTAGCAAATTTTAAGTCGTCCATCATGGGGTATCATTTAGGAGTTATAGTTAATAAAATGTGTAGAAAACGTTGACTAAGGCACCCAAGGAATCGATTGTTATAAACCATCCTACCTTACTTTCCGAACACCCTGTATTATATTCATGTGTAAAATTTAGTAATTTGGCAACAATAAGGAGACATACTATATGTATTGATTTATAATAAAAACGGAGGTCAATTTATTACCTATTTAATAGAGGATCTGCAGTAGTTGGACTAAATGCCGTAGTCCTTTATTATCTTCGAGGAGGTTGAGCGGGAAGCTAAGACGAAAATGCCAACTATGAAAATTAAATTAAAACTATCATTGATCCATAAGGACGCCAAGGAGTTCGAAACAAATATTTTCAATTGCACAGGAAACTCAGACCTATACTTCTCGAAGAGATGAAATAATTTTGCATTAAAAACAGAAGCTATAGGAAACTCAGCAAGTGAAAGGAGAATTTCTGCAGCGTTCTAAACACACATTTGTGCCTTTAATTATGTAAGTGAGCATGGAATTTCATTGAAATCTCTATAACAAAAAAAAAAAAAAAAAAAAAAAACATGCGGTGGCTTTTTCGTTGAATCTTAAAAAACTGCAGGAGTGATCTAGTCTCAAATAAAGTC
This sequence comes from Dioctria rufipes, assembly GCA_963924295.1. NCBI lineage: Eukaryota > Metazoa > Arthropoda > Insecta > Diptera > Asilidae > Dioctria > Dioctria rufipes. The sequence goes on from OZ002741.1 coordinate 258,434,235, forward strand.
CTTGGAAGACAGTCTAGTCAAGACAAAGATTTCTTACTTTCGTTCTAAGGGCATGCAAGAGCGCTTAGTATTTATGGAGATCAGTGAATCGTCAACTTCTCGGCACAAATATTCGGATAACTCCTGACTGACAGAATAAATAGCAAATTTCTACTAAAATCTTGGGTTAACATGTAACCAAATGCAGTTGCTGTAGTTTTGCACGACCAGCCAATAAAAATTATTACGTGCGTAAAATAGCTTTACATAAAAGTTTAATTAAAACTTAATTTTTTTCCAGCGTTTTTACAATTCGAAATATTTAAAGAAGCGAGCGAACAAAGCTTAGGCTTAAGTTTATAGTCATAGTTTCCCTGTAGTTCGTTCTCTGCATGTTGTCGGGCAGTCAAGAGAACAAATCTAAAATTTTACTGAAACAATTTCTTTTTTTTTTCCATTTCCATAATCGGGGCAGGGCGTGCTATGAACTCTTGCGCGCAAAGAACAATTTATTTCAATTCAGTTTTGGCATTTTGACAATTTTCACTTCTCTCTGCCTATCACAGAATAACGTGTTCTAAATTAATATGGTGGAACCCCTTAGAGTTTTTGGGATTTTAGGCAGCATACCCTACCGCCATCAACACAATAACACAAGAAGCAGGTCGACAGAAGTTGTTTTGGAACCCCTTTAGCTAAACCGACAGAGATGTGGTGAATGAAAAATGATCTTGAGACATGCAAATGCCCAACAGAGGCTGGGGCCCTCGTATTCGTTGGTCATCTAAAAATTTTATTTTACTTAATTACAAAACCTCTCAACGGAGTTCTCTGGTCTGGTCTGGGTCTGTTTTAGCACGATAATAATTTTTTCTATTTTTCTGTTTTTTTTTTTAATGGGCGTGGATATCATCAAATTGGTTGGCCTGACTGGCCATTCCATGCCATGCCATAGTGATGTTGGAAAGTAATTAATCTCACTGCTTGACCTCTTTTATAACAAATTTATAAATGGCGGAAAATTAAGAATGGTTTCATGTTTTTAAAAATTTTATACCTACTCACAAATGGTTTTTTTTATAAAGTAATGAAGTGCAACCGGTTGCAAAATGCTTTTTTAATTAAATGGATCTGGGAGCGTTGTGCAATTGGGAATAATATTTGAATTGTATTTTTTTTTTAAATTTTGTAGAGGAACTTCAGAAAAAGATTGCAACATTTCTGAATTTAGTTTAAAATTTTTTGTTAGAATTATAGCAAGGCGATTTAAATTTATTGATAAATTGAGATTATTTGTAGTATAGGGCTTTGAAGATAATTAAAGTCTTCAAAAACCTTCGACTTCATGTAATTTTGGAGGAGAGCTCTAATGAGCTCGTTTGTGGGTGGTATTCGCTTTAATCGCAAAATCATAAATTTACATATATACACAAGCAATTTTAGATATTACCGGAGAAAAGATTCTGAATATAAGAAAACAAATCGTCCCGTCGTAGGTGAAAGTGAAGAAGTGATCACCATTTAGTTGTGGCTACCGTAAGTACTGAAGACGTGCGGAACAACATTGCTACCTGCTCGTTAATTTGAATTACTTTTGGTCAAATTACAATGAATTATCATTTACAGAGTTTGGGCGAAATGTAGATCAAATACATGTTTCAGCCATGTTGTTCTATAATTGCGGCCAATTAAATTTATAAAAGTTTTAAAAATTTATTTATCTCCAAATATACGCATCACAAACCCATGAAACAAACCTTATTTTTTTGAGGAAGTTTTGATGTACCTTAGAAAAATTAGAGGTCTTTTTCTGAAAATTTGTTTTCAAGGATAATGAATGTCCGTTATCCTTAAATATGCCAAAATGAGCAGTATAGATTTTTTTTTAATTCTTTTTTATTTGAACCCTAAATGGGTTTTGAGGAAGCCGTAGAAAGGAGAAAATGGAGCTCCTTACAGTTTGGATGAAGCTATTTCTTAATGTACATATACATATGTATAGTTATAGTTCGATAAATAAGAAGGATGGAGTATGCGAATGGATTCTTTGGAGTGTCCTGCTCTTACTTTTGTTGAGATCTCTTCCACAAAATCACTCCTTCTCCTTCAAATTTACGTTTAAAAAGTTATCGATAAGTGTAGTCACTTAAATACTCAGTCCTTTCACAGATATTGCAGGAACAAACTTGGATACTAGTTGCAAAGAGGACCTTTCATCTCTTTTTACGATATCCAACGGGTTACGTTCCATGGTCAAATGCCTCAGTTATCGCGCTTTAAAATTGAATTATTGAAAAAATGTCATACAAAGTGGTATGGCCATTTTAGGCCCGAATTCAACCGACATGACAGATGTCTTAAGCGATGCATTATGATACTCTGAACATATTTTATTAACAATGTTTATTTAAATTAAGCGGGGAAAGCTTGAGGGGGCGAGTGTTCAAACTTTGATCTAGTACATTTTGGCAAATCTAGTACAGAATCGAGTTCCTTAGCTCCCGAGAAGAAGTTTGAGTACCCACACTCCTATACTCGGAGGCTTAAATAGCGACCTCATACTCACTTTTTTAGTATTCCTCTCTTTTTTACTCGAACTGAGGTACTAGATTTTTCGTACCATAGATCGGCTCTAACTCGGTAGGGTTATGTCCGATCGAAAAATGGGTTTCACTGTTTGCCTCAGCTCATTACCAGCTACAATTGGCATAGCAAAAATTTGCTGTGGATACTTTAAGGGTAGGGATAGGAGCCCCCGGTGGAGGGGGGGGCCGTTCCAATACGGCATGTTGCATAGCAAATGAAAGGTCTCGCCGAGTACTATCGGGTGATGTGCTTTTTTCACGATTCAGAAAACTTTCTCGGGACCTTTTTGCCACCGGAAAACCCATTTTCATGCACTTGGGTCAGTCACATATACCCCAGTTACTACATTTCGCATATACTATTGAAGTTATTTCTTCCATGGTCAGTATGGCCATTAGTGTTCTGTTGCGAACATTTTTCTTATAGGAAGACATTTTCCACGACTCGCCAATTCCGCGCAATTACGAGAAGTAGAAAGGTCCCCTTTTTCACCCAAGAAAGTCGCTCAAGCTACATACGATCGCCAAAGCTTTCCCTGCTTAATTGAAATAATTGAAAAAGTATAACAACGCTTACTGTGCTTTTAAAATTAATGTGGTGAGAGAATTGTGTGTTTGGTAAAAAGAAAACAACATTAAATAGTAAATAGACTTGAAATATTTAGTAAAATAATCTGTACCTACTCAAGTTTATGGAGGTCTTCCGAATGTGGGCATCAAGAGACTTCATTAGTGTACGTGTACAACGAGGCGAGGCGAGGCTAGGCTAGGCTAGGCTAGGCTAGGCGAGGCGAGGCGAGGCTATATCAAGAGTTAGGAAATAAAGTAGTTAAGTGTTCATAGCAACGCTGTGGCAGTGCACGATGTATCTTCACCTCGCTTCGCCTCGTTGTGCACGTACCATTAGGAATGGCGTTGCCGGTTATCAGTTCCAGCGTAAATATATTACCCACTCCTTCATGACAGTAACTAACTCAATCCGTAAAACGCCAATAGTAAATATTTATAGATATGTAGGAAAAATAGAGAAAATAGCTAGAGTGATATGGTTTCAAATGAATGGATCAAACCCTTCAATATAAGAACAATAACATTGTAAAGTAGGCTGATACCGGCAAAAAACTCATCAAATCTAGAACCATGCTTACATCAGAAGGGAGTGAAGACAAAAAAGAAGATCTGAAGAAGAATACGGTTTCCGTCCAATATCTCTCTAGGGATAATGTATTGAAATTTTATATATGTATGTTATTTCTTAAAGTGATATCGGATTTTGTGTAGCTTGACTCAAATATAGGCCTGCAAAACTATAGAACTCTTTAGTGTTCCGCCTTTATGAGCACCCGTTATCCTCATCTCAATTGAAACATAAGTTTTGTGATATTTATTGAACCTGTAATCACCAACCTTTTTCGGTTATAAGTATGTATTAACGCATATAAACATAATAAATATATCTTTCTACTATTCAATAAGTTGCGAAATTTGGCAACAATTGAATTCAATGTAAATTGGATTAGATTCGATTTGGCAAGCGTCCGTCGCACTTTAATTGGGATTGTAATTACTTGAAATAAATGTGGACAATTTTATTACGCTAACTAAACGAAAGGTAAATATATGAAGCGTCCAATCATAGGTAGTCCAGTAGTATACATCTAACATAATCTAACAATAGAGATAATACAAATACACTTTCAAGTCTGACAGGTGATGGTCACTAGTTTTCGAATCACCTTGGATACACCTATATAATTTGCCCGATCTTATAGCCAAATCATATTATTAACAACAATTTGATCAAATACTCTCTAAGGTACGTAAGCGACGATAATAATACATTTTAAACTTTCCACACTGACCATGTCCGAGATTTCTGACCAGGAATCTAACATCATTTGAAATCATAATGTAAAACATACAACACGCGTACGTTTGTATATACATACATATTTATATACGCTTTCCATGAGCAAAATTGATAAAACCATGAAAAGATTTTTCATCAAAAAAGCAATACGAAGGCATAGAATTAAATAGATCCATCTAATCACATGATTCGTCAAAATTCGTGTCCAATTAAACTCAAAGAACGTCGAACTAATACTCAATGGAGGAAGAAATCAAAACCGAGCTAATGAAGAGATCAAACTGAAACCTCTATTGGATCATAGAGAATAGATTCGATGCTATTGTCAGTGACGCGTTTATGTACAGTATACAAAACACATAATCAAGGTGTTACACGGTCGGTATCTGATGTATACGAGAGCTATACATATAGTCTAAGTATAGATATGTATATCCTCTATATCCGCAAGACAGCCGACCTTTTATGTATCCCAGCCCAGGGCCTGACACCTATTTGAAACTGGCTGCAGTTAAAAAAAAAAAAACAAATAAAATCCAGACAAAGATTAATCATGAACGTGGCACAATTGACATTTTTTTTTCTTTACTGTATTGTCACCATCAGAGTGAAATGAATTTATCTCAGGTAATCTGCGCAAATGACATCCACTCTGTGAACTGAGCTTAGTGAGCTTATGGGGGATTGACATACACTCAGCGGGTATATACCTATTGAGAACTTTCATCCCAATTGGATGAGAGAGGAAAGAAGGCTTGCAGAGAGACATGTATAGAAAATTCATGAATACGACATGAAACAAGATTGAAAAGTAAATTTCCAAATTATAAAAGACGTAGAAATTTTCTAGAGTCAAGGAATTTTTGCTTGTCATCCAGCAAACTATACCTTTTCCAGCATAAGGAATTTGCCGCCAGCTTTCGAACTATTGACAGTCACCCGAACGAAGAGAAGCAAAGTGTCCAAATGTCTATATTTGAATCATGGCAGTAGTGAAAAATTGAAATTATTTCTTTGTATAGGGAGCGGCGTAATTTTTTACAACAATGGAGTCTAACGACATAAGACGGCACTGACGTATATTATTCAAATTACAAGAAAAAACTGAAAACTACGAAGGAATTGTCCACTTTTTGAATATCGTTACGTTTTCTCCTGTGTTGTCAGTCTCTAACTAAATTAGGCAGCAATACTATATGCATAAATAGTGTAGTAAGGGCTATAGGACATAGTTTCAGAAAAAAAGCTCTCTTCACAATTTCTCATTTACTTATGATTTGATAAAATGATTTGATCATAAGGAAAATTTAATTTTGGAATCTGGAAACAAGGACGGAGGAAATTTCTGTTTAAAGCACACCGAGGACATCGAGATATGAAAAAAATAAAAAAATAAATGCTCTAAAGGTGGGTAATTTTGCGTTATTCTTGATATATGCTGGCAACACTATTTTCTGGTCCACGAAAGAAATGTTTTTAATTTTTTACTTTCATACAGTGTGTGTTCCAAAGTCATGAAATATTTTTTTTTGCTGCACCCCTACTGGTTGTAGCTTGTTCGAACCAGATGGGTATGGTCGCGGGCTGCTAAGATATATACAACGCATCTAAGTTCAGTGTGTTGCGAGCATCAGTAGAATCAGGATAGCTGATTTAGTGCACCCTTGTTTCGAGACCATGTCACGACGCACGAAGACGGATACTTTCGAACGATATTGGGCGATCGAATTTTGTACAAAACTCTATCGTATGTGCAAGTTTCAAGGTGGGTGAGCAAGTTCAAGGAGGAAAGGGTGGACGATGACCTCGCTCTGGACGGCCAATAACAACCCAAACCGAAAATGTGGATGTTCTGGAAAAATTCAGGAAAAGGGTCATCCGCGTGCAAAAAAACATCGCCACTACCTGGCTGCTGTATCATGACAATGCGCCCAGATATACGTATCTACGCATCCGCGAGTTCCCGGCGAACACACCGTTATTGCAGCCACCCTACGGTCCAGATCTAGCTCAGGCCGACATTTTTTTGTTTCATGGGTCAAAATCGCACTCAAAGGATGCCGTTTTGACAGCATGCCGCTATCCATGCGACCATAATTACAACTCTGAAAAAGGTTCCCGTCGAGGCCTTCGAGAAGGCGTACCGGGCATGGGAGAGTCGGTAGAAAAAATGTGTAGATGCTCGTGCAGAGTACTTCGAAGGATATTAACAATCTGTACCGGTAATCTCAAAAAATATTTTTAAAAAAAATATATTTCATGACTTTTGGGAAACACCCTGTATATATCTTGGAAAGTTTTCAGACTTGGATTCAAATTTTATTGGAAAGGTAGCATTTTGCTCTCCTGTTTTTTAACTAGTCTTCATATTCTCTCAAGCTTATTATATAAAAGTAGGCAACCCTTGTAACTGACTGACGCGATTTCTGTGTTATGTAATTCATGTCCGCTAGCTTTCACAATTGTGCCTGATGAGAAGTTTCTCAATGGAAAACTTTGATCATCTGCAGGAGGGAACTATTTCACCTTTTTCATCGTACTACAATATACAACAGCTGTTGCAGATTTGTTACAGATTTGATGTTATAGTTTAGGCAGGAATAATAAGTACACATTTGATTGGACCATATTGGACATATTTCATTGCAATTACTTAAATTTTCTTAAAGTAAATCTTCCAGAATGTTTTTAACATGTTGATTTCATTTTTATTTAAGGTATGAATGCTTGGAGCTTCGGTTTGAGCTACCAAGCTGATCCACAGGTGTCGGATAATTGGATACCCCATCTCCCCATACAATCGTTTCACTATTAGGGATGTTCCGAATAACAAATATGGAGTGCCGAATCAAATCAATGTAGAACAGTATACGCCAAGGGTTGCGTTGACGAAAGGATCTGCAAGAATCCCGACAGCGTAATGGTTCGGAAGTTTTTCAAGGTAATTTACAATGGCAACAAGACATACGAGACATTTGCGGCCATCTGGGTTTTGGCCATCGAGAGAGTTTCTGGGGAAGTACCTATCGGAAATTCTTATCAGTCTGATTTCTTAATTTGATGCGTTGGGATGGCACACATAGAGCCGTTAATTCTTTTTGGACGTTTTTATAGGAAACGTAGCCAAGATGGTGGGTATGTGGGTCGACTGGAATTTTTGCGGATTGGGATCTGGATACTAGAGCTTCTTTTGCCTAAACAGGCATTGCGGCAGATGCTAGCAACCAAAATATAGGGATATTACGCAAGATTCGTAAGATGGAGAATTTGAAACCTACAGGAAAACTCTAAAGTCCACAGAGGTAGTCTCCAGAGGAATGAAGAATAGGTAGAGCCGATGGGAGTAGCGGGAATTCACATGGACGAATAGGTAATTAAGTTACGTTCGCTAGAAATGGTGAATTCTGTTGTCAGAGACATGAGCCAGCCCAAAAAAATTGTCCTAACAGAAGTTCATAAGGATAATTTCGTCGAAACTGATGGATTCTGCTCTTGTCAGCAAATCAACTCAAATGCTCTCACCATAGTCTATAAATGCAGGTAACTCTGGTTTAATTGAACCTAGGAGTTAAAAAACTGCGATAGAAATCAATGCTATAGTAGTAGTTCAAATCAACCTTCATCAAAATAAACCTGTATGAGATAACCTTGCACTAATCGAAGAACCTTGATTTTCTTATTGGAAATAGTTTTAGTATTTGCACCAACTTTTATCAATGTAAAAAGGGCGAAATTTCTAAATATGATATTCATTACAGAATCGAATTGTATGGTTTTGAACAAGAATTCCTTCTCAAATCACAGATGGATACTCTTCAATAATAACTCCTTACCCGAATTATCGAAACCCTTTAGAAATCAAGCATAAGTACACGGCCCGTAAAAAAAAGCCTGCAGATGATTCCATAAAATGAATAAATCATAAATTATCAAATTGATTTTTTATCTTTTTTTATTTAAAATAAATCCTAATGTTCATCTTGATGAAAACACGTGATTAACTTCTTGAGCATACATACACGTATACCTACCTACATTTGACCGACAGAGAAATTTTGTTATTATCTTCTCAGAACTTTTTACTAACTTTTGACATGTTTACCGTTCACCCCAATCTTAAGAGGGAAGAGAGAAAACTGTTTAATTAAATAGTGTTGAAAGAATTGCATTAGCATAAAATCGTAATTACCCAAAATTTTAAGTTAAATATTCCTTTCTCTTAAATTACCAGATAATTTCCAAAATTACTGAGAAAAAACACAAAAATTGTTTCTAGTTTCTTTTCATTGTTGCTCAGTAAGTGCGAGCGCATAATACACTTTGAGCGATTTAAAAACTGCTTTGTCACTTTAGCGTTTTTCTTTTGTGATCACTGAGCAAACGTTAAAGCTTGAAAAGATATAAAAATTATTTCAGAAATTTCAAAGTTAAGTTATTCGAGAAATGGTCAAGCTAATGATTTCAATTAATTTCTTGTTCTGGTTTAGTTGGTTTTAAAAACAGCAGCTGCCGCATATATTTTGACCTGCTTTAATTAAATTTCTAGTACACATGCCGTAAATTTGTGGGAAATAAATAAAATAAATAAATTTTTTGTCTTTCGATATAGATTTATAGAAATTTGTGGGCGTATATGTATGTATATAATGCACATACCTAATACTTATAAATATGTACTATTCCGCAGCGTTATATCATCAGTAAAGATGGCTACCTACCTATCAGTATTTTTATGACCTTATTTTCTCTTATAATAAATCAAATGAGATCCATCGATAGAAATAGGGGAGAAAGGGTGATGAAAAAGTACAAAAACTAGGAAAAAAACACTTAATGAGAAAAATGTTAAATGATACTATTCTGTTCAGCTCCTTCATCTCATATTATGTGCTCGATTTTTTTTTCCTTTTTTTTTATTGAGGAGTTCATAAATTATCCAGAGAAAATTGATGGAGTCTTCTGCCTCAAATTGCAGCAACAATAGCACACTGCTCTTCAATGGAAAGGTGATATAAATTAGGAATTGGATTGGAGTAGAGGTAGAATACTTATGTATACGTAATGTGTATATACATATTTATGTGTGCAGTATGTAATACGATTTTTCACCCTGAAAAATCTTTTTAATGGGGAAAAAGAAAGCAGCCGATCGACCGAATTTCAGTAGGGGTATGTTGTCAGGGTTGGCCACTCTTTTGACTTTTGTCTATAACTGCCTTTTGTTGAGAAAGAGTTTGGTCAATCCAAGCACATGCTTGGAAAGGCCAGGGGAAAAGGAACACTTTTGTTAAAGATCGAAAATTGATTGAGTGAAAAATGAATAAAAAAGAGCCATAAAAAAAATAATCCTGATAATAATAAAATTTTAGCTTCAGAAACCAAGAAGATCAAGGAGGGGTAGGGGAGGTTACCTTTATAACCAATTCACCAAAAATTTAAACAACGTTTTTGTTTGGAATCCTTGAAAGTACCCTTTCAAACAACGCCCCAGAAAAAATTTCAGGGTGCCCAACCCATCCCTATTAAAATAACAAAAAATATTTCATAATCTTGGACTTTCGAAAGATACAGAGCCCTAAGAATAATGTCAGCTGTTTTTTTTTATTGCCTTGAAACATCCGTGTTATGTTGTAGTTTTACAAATAAAAAATTTTGACTTTAAAGAGTTCCCAAGAAAAAAAAAAATTAGTATAAAAAATGTCACAAGATGTAACATTTTTATTTCCTATCTATTATGAAAGTTCGTAACAATTGCGACAATTTGCGATTCAAGTATCAATTCTGGGATGCTCTTTATTTAGATTGTATATCAAAGACCTTGCGATTTTATTCAGGACTGTTACTTCTCCATCTGTATGTAGATATGGATGGTTATTATTATTATTTATATGTAATTGAGTAGACCTATTGCAGTTTTATACAGACTTGTATGGACCGCCTGAACACACCTTATATTAATCCCTTGCTAATCCCAACAAATGATAACTCTTTAACAGCTCAATGAGCAAATATGACTAAGGTAAATAAAATAATCTGTAAGTTTATGGTGGCCTTCGAAGACTGTGGTTATCAGATAGAATATTAGCATGGTCTGTACGTTTGAAACTCGTTAAAACACTTTAATTGCCATATCTTACTAACACTTGTATAGTTTTAGCCTTACTTCGTTTAGATGCATCATGCGCCTGAAAACTGTGGAAGTAGTTTAGATTGCATGAGACTTCATTAAACCAATTTCATATGGATTTTATATTTTGAAGAACTTTTCAAGACATAAAAACGTTCAGGACTGATGGTTTTCACAAAATACGTAAAAAACCTCTATTTGTGCATGGGTTGCCCGATTTAGTTCATTTTTGAAATTGTATTAATTATTTTTATGAAAATTTCGTGATCTGGAATACTAAAGAAACTGAACAAGTAAAATCATGAAGACAGTACTACACAGATAGCAAGTATAGTTGAAAAGAATGAAGAATGCGGGAAAAAGCTTACAGTTGGTCCTTTTGTGGCGGAAGGTGAAAGTAAACCAACTAAATATTTATAATATTTTAAAAGGAAGACAAGTAGAAAGAAAGCATGCTTCGGGTCGAAAATGAATTCTAAGCAACTAAAAAAATAGAGTATATGTTCCTCAATAAAGACCGTGTTATCCAGCGGTACAGCTAAGAAATTAAAATTGCAACCAGCTCTATGAGTAAGTAACTAAAGGAGAGGCCCATCATCAACAATTTGCGGGACAATCCTAAAAGAAAAAAACATGCAAGGTACTTTGGAGCGGTTTTTGAAAGTATGAGGCAAAATTGTATATTAGTAGCAGCACAGTGAGCGCTAGTAATATAAAACAACGTTTTGAAGTTCCCGGTTCCTCAGTAAGCCATTAGACCATCTTCGGTTGTTCAATAACTTGCCTTAAAATTTCATTAGAAAGTGAAAAAAATCACCACGGTCGGCACGTAAAAATATGATGCATATATACATGCAATGGCCTCATCTTTAGTTTCTTACTCGCAGAGGTATCCACATAATTGCAAAACACTTGGAAATGATGGGGATCAAGCTAGAGAAAAGCACAAGTCCAACCCGTTTTTCTAAAAATCTTTTGTTTTCAATAATGAAAGCTTTTTTCCGCTAAGCAAACCACAGATTCCTGGAGTTTTTTATTCAAGGGGCCCTTCTCTAACATCCGCCAATGTTAAATATAAATTCATGAAGAAAAATTCAGAAAAAACTTATGCTTTACATAGCAGCTTCCAAGAAAGGAGTTTCAAAACCTCTTCTAATTGATTCTGGGCTGGCGTCAATCAAGACGTGTATCAAAATCAATGTTTAAGGAAAATTTTGAAACCTTTCATCAAAGCAAACTATCCTCAAGATGATTATTTCTTTTGGCCCGATAAGGCATCTTCACACTATGCAAAAAACAAACAAAAAAAAACGGTCGAATTTCTGAGAAACAAAGACATTATACATTTGCTCCAAAAGAACTGAGTCCCACGAATCTTCCCCAGTCTTGCGCGATTGAAGATTTTTTTTTTTTTTTGGTCAGCTGAGTTCTGCTGTTTACGAAAATAGTTGGACGGCATAAAACATAGTCCAGCTAAAAAAGGAATACGAAAATGTCTCCGAAAATTGGACTATGCAATATTGAAACCCCTAAAAGATGAGGTGATTTGCAATCAAAAATGTTATTATTATTTTTTTCGAATTCATGTTATTTTCGAAATTACAGGGCATTCTAAATTTTGTCGAAAATGTAGTCCTTGCAACGCTTTTTTGGCTGTAACTCAGCACAGATTAAAATTAGTAGTGCAAAGTATGTTATTAACAGTCCTAAATGTAAATCATAAAATTATGAAGTAGATTTCACTCGATTTGAAAAATTGAGTTTCGAAATAATTTCGTTCAAGTATGGGCGAGATATGTTGCACGGCATCGTTTATTTTATCTCGGGGAATACTTGAGCTAGGCTAATAATAATGTTAGATTTATGTGAAAGGTAACAGATTAGGGATATTTTCTGTTCGTACGGAACAGTTTGCTAATATGGTTATAATAAATGAAAATCCGTAGTAATACGAATAAAACAAGACCAAAATAGCGGTTCAGTAAGTAAAACGAGCTACGTTTCAAGGATCACATTTTCGAAAAAATCTAAAATGCCCTGTAATTTCGAAAATAACATGAATTCGAAAAAAATTAGTACAATATTTTAGATTGCAAATCACCTCACCTTTTATGGGTTTCAGTATTGTATAGTCAAACTGCAATACCCTGGACAACGAGTTTGCGAGACTTCTAAAACTAAATTAAGAGGAGTCAGTACCAAGATTTGCAAGTTTCATACATTTTTCAATGCGAATTTCTGGCAAACTATATGTAGCAGAATAATGTTTTATATCTTAAATTAAAGGTAATGAAGAGGTCTAGTAAATAACGTCGAGAAAAATAAAAAAAAAATGTATAGGAATGGAGATATTAGCTCGGAAACTTGTAAAAAATGGTAAAAATTGATTTTTTTCAATTCAAATTCCTCTTAGTAGGTATTCTCATTTCTTTATATTTTGACTATTTTAGAGAGATAAAGCCTAGATCTAGCAAATAACGTCGAGTTTTTTCATTTTTAGTGGCGCATTTTTTAATTGTTTAATTCTAATAGTACTTGTTTTTTCCCTCGATATTTCACCGACGAGAAATTGCAATATTTCGTTGAAAGTTTTAGAAATATAAAGCAAAATAGCATATTTAACAACTATGTGCAAAATAAAATTTAGGAGAGTTAATTCTCTTTAAAAATTTTCAATTTTTTTGAACTGCAAATTTTCATTTTCGTCTTAAATTGTCGCATGTTGGGTTTCTGTCTTTTACGCTAGATGTCTCTAATGTGACTTGTGGTCTAGGTCTAGGCTAATTTTATATGTATTTTCATACTTTCAGGACACAAACCTACGTATAGTAAGTTTTATTGCCTACAGGCTCGCTGGCATCTAAATTGAAATTTTTGCTGAGTACTGACTCCTCTTAAGTGTAGTGGCGAATAAAGGGCCATATATTACAAACCATTGAAATGTCAGCCATCTACAGAACTATAGAAATAAAACCAGACTATTCTCAACAAACTGTATTTTATTTCCTTCAAATAGATATATCATTATTGTGCAGATTTTTAGTTCACCCGTTATATTACATGTGATTAGGTGAAACGAGTTGGATATGTCACTTACATATCTTATACCCTAGCTAAGATTCCATAAACTTTTTACTTAATACGGTCACGCCGGTGTGCATCACCGGTGGGTCTCATTCGACTGTCCCATCGGGCGGCGTGCAACAACCGTGGGTCGCACTTGAATATTCAATCAGACCCTGCGTACCATTAAAAATGTAGTTCGTGGAAATTTAACGTATATTAATTGAAAAAAGAAAATTTTTTTGTAACTCAATATTATAAACATAACTTATAGAAATTTTGTGACTTTACCATGAAAAAAATCAATCTCCAGAATGGAGTAACCGATTTTTCTGATTCAAATGCCAAATGAAGCCTAATGCTTAATATTTTTCATAAAAAAAAATATAGTAAGACCGAACGAACAAAAGTTTTGTTAATAAATAGTATTGTGTCATATTACCGTAAAAAAGATAACCTTGCGTAGAGCAATGCCGATTTTTTTAGTAGTGGTATTTGTGGTATTCGGGAGAAAAAGATAGGTGAAAAAAAAAGGTTAGGGGGGGGCTGGACCACCCCTCATAATGGTTGTCCAAAATGTGGCGTGTGGGGTATCAAATTAAAGAAGGAAGAGAGAATGATCGAGAGACGGGGTTCGTTTTATGATCCTGTAAACTTCATACGAACGTTTACCGTTAAAAGGCACTTGGGTCATTTACAACCCTTTCCTTCATTTTACATATATTTTTCCCGTTCTTTCTTTCGTATTCATTAAGCCTAGTTAACATTATGCTAATTTATCAGCGCTGGTGCATCAGCATCTTATATTATATGTTTGGAAAAGCACAAGTTAGCACTGACGAAATTGGCTGATAGTGAGGTTGTGCTCTCGAATGTTGCTATATAAGTTGAGAATTGGTGGAAGAAGAAATTTGTTAAACAAAGACTATGTGTATGAAAGTGGACCCAAAGGTGAGGGCAGTTAGGTCTAAGCACAAATTATAATATAATATTAAAATTTTATATATACATATTTTTATATTTCATATATAATATTATAATATATTATCATCTTTTAATTTATAATTCCACAAACATTCACAGTTTTTATGTAGTTTAATAAACTTGTAACGTTTTCCCTTTCACTCTACTTTATTGCAATTGCAGCCATGTTTTCTACTCAATTATAACGTGACGATAGCCTAAAAGTTAAACTCGTTTGACTTTTTCGATGCTGGTAAAATCAGCACGTGTGAGGTGCTGATGTTACCAGCATTGCTGTTGACACTTTGCTAATGATGCGCTGACTCTAGCTGCTAATGTATCAGCGCTGGTCAATCAGCATAATGTCAACTAGGCTTTAGCGGTCTGTTGTGACATTTTCTGTTTAGGTGGCGAATTTTTCCATGGTTTCCTTTCTTTTTGAGTTATCTCCGAATTTGTTTATCGGATTTAAAAATTAATTATATATGTGATAAGAGGGGGGGGGGGGGGGGGGGACAAAATGTAGATGCGATTTCATTCTACAAACAAGCCTTAACGTTCATATTAAATAATTTTATAGAGTCTCTTCTGTGTTGAAAGACAACCTAATTGAGCTTTTTTCGGATCACCTCAAATTATCTTAACACACTTAAATAGATGATATTTCTTTGTAAATGTTCGATGGATTTCAATAATTTTTTCTTTTTTCACAATACAGGTAAGATATGCCACAAGGGGCGTAAATTTAAAGGAAGAGCCCAGTGGGGGGGGGGGGGGGGGGGCTAAATAGAGGTAGTTAATTACAACCCCTTTTCGTGAAGCCCCTATCGGATTTTTGTAACATACTAAGTTTCATCGGGCATTACATCGCTTTCAACGCCATATTTCTGCTAAATTTTCCAACATTAAATACACTTTTTTCTCTTAAATTTATCTATACAATCTGTCATCTTTCATTTAAAAACATTCACAAGTCATTATTCACAGTCGTTTAGGAATAATTAACAAAATTAGAATGCATGGTTCGCTAAATTACTTTGTAATTAAGTTGCTATAAAGAAAAACCACCACTTTATATCTCATACAAACTCCCACGAAGCCGAACGGCATCGCAATTCTTTGTACATAGGTAGATAAAGTTTCTAGCTTCAATATAAGAATGGAAAAAAAAAGTGCTAGAAGTCCGCACTAGTGAATAACACTATTTTTTTTTTGCAAGAAATACTATTATTAACAAAAAACATTTTTCATTCGGTGCTGCTATATTTTTTTATAAAAAACATGAAGTTTAAGTTTTATTTGGCATTTGAATCAGAAAAATCGGTTGGTCCGTTCGTGAGATTGATTTTTTGAAAATGACGTTTCATCGTAAAATGGGTAGGGGTAGGGGGAGAGAAAAAAATATGGGTGAGATATTTTGGTATTCCCTAAAAACAGTGAAAGTTTCATCCAAATCGGAGATGGTCAAGTCAGATAGTATACTGCGCCGCCAAATGAAGCGAAACATGAACTCCAGCGCCGTCTCACAATCAAAGCCATGAATATCGGCGCCGGTGTGAACGTGTTAATTTCAATCTTATATATGTATGTACACATATAAAAAAAAAATAAAAAATTTATGCATACAAATAGGTATGTACGTAAGTTTTGAGAGTGCGAAAATAGGTAATCAATTTTCATCTAAAATTTTTCAAGCATTTGAATTGAACGAGAAGATCTAATAACAAAAAAAAATGAAAAATGTCTGGCATCCGCAAAGAAATTTTTCCGTAAACTTATGGAAAAATGAGAGAAACACGAAGAAATCATAAAATCCACATCCAGGTTACTCTTTTTAATTAATTTTTCCACTTTTGTATATGGAAGTCAAGGGATTTCGAGTTTCAGCCATCTTCGTCGTTCGGGTGATCATTCCAAAAGAGCACAAAGAGTACAGCTTGCTGTCGTTGAAATAGTACAGCATCATTACAAATTAAAACCACATTCATCTATCTCTTTCTTCATCTTTATATACATTCAACAGACTTGGATTGCCCGCATAATCTATCTGACCACGACGAATCTCCAGGGATCCATGATTTTTCTCTCATTTTTCGATTTTCTAATTAATTTTATTCACTTCACTTTAAGATGATTGTGAAAGAGTAGATTGTGGGAATATGAGTAAATAAATAATAATAAAAATAAAAAATAAATAATTGAGTACCTCTGTAGGATGCAATTTACTCAATCGCTCGTCCGCAGCAGTCTGCTGACTACAGACAGGCATTTTACAGGAATAAAAAAGAAATCTGAGCATTTCGCGGAAGATGAGCTCATACTATTACAGTCAGCCCCCCAACGAGATTTTTTTTGTTTTTTTTTCATAGATTGTGACGACTGTAGATAAAAGAAAATGGCGCAGTGGAAGGAATTATACAATATATTGGGGAATTTCAAATGTTCCCTTATAATTCAGAAGAGAAAATCAAAAAATGGCCATACATAAAGGAATAAGCATTTGTCAAAATGTCAAGGGGTTGCGTTCTATGTCAAGTGCTGTTTGCAGTTCCTGAAATGCCTTTCAGAAAATTCGTTCTGATTGTTCCCTAATTGAATCCGGTTGGTTGGATGGATGGATGGAAAAGCATAGTAGGGTTTAACTCACAGGGAACAGATTATAAAGGGAAGGGTAAAGTACTATGCTTCTTTTTTATAATGGATATCTTCTGCTCAAGGTTCCACATATATGTATAGGTGGGGTATGTTTTTTTTAGAGTGAACTTGTCATGTAATTTCTCATTTTAATGGAGGCATAGGAATGCCAAACATTATTGGGAAGTTAATGGATAAATATATAAAATATGTATACCAAAAGAAAGATTTTTTGGGACGCATTGAGAAAGAACGACATGAATACGATCAAGAATGTGTAACTTCCTACGGTTCGAGATGTATATTCGAGCAACGAATTTGTTTTTCCACTTCTCATCTATAGTCACTCTGACCTTTAAGATCTTTTGTGACATTAGCCCTAAGTACCCTAGGGCACCCATTCCAATTTTTACAAAGGAGAGACCTATCTCTGTAATATCCTCTAGCAATGGGAATACTTTTTATAATATGTATGTCTATACGGCCAAGAGCTTCATAGTCGCAAAGGACGTGTTCAGTTCAGTTTCGTTATATTCCATACAGAAGTGAAAGGTCTCTCTATATATCAACCATACTCATCTTCTAAAGATAATAATATCTGAGTGCACAATGCCCCGTAAGTAATATTAATGATCTTAAATACATATTACTATGAGTTGTATTGAAAGACAGGGTGCCTCGATATTTACTCACAAATTTAACTTCATCTTTTTCAGTAATAAAATTAAGCTTT
The DNA here is from genome assembly GCA_963924295.1 of Dioctria rufipes. Lineage (NCBI taxonomy): Eukaryota > Metazoa > Arthropoda > Insecta > Diptera > Asilidae > Dioctria > Dioctria rufipes. The sequence goes on from OZ002741.1 coordinate 258,452,189, forward strand.
TAATTAGCAATAAAGAAATTTAACAGTAACAAATGACATTGAGAGTTCAGGATATAAGATAAGCAAAAAATTTAAAAATTTAACATTTATTTGGTTGGTTTCTGTTGAAATAATTGTAAATATAACATGTAGGTAGTAGTAGGTATATACAGGGTGTTTCCCACTAGGAGGTCAATAGAGCAGGAGGTGATAGTACTCACCTAGACGAACTAAAAATTGTATGGCAGGAGGGGGGGGGGGGGGTATCAACCGTTTAGGAGTTACAGGGTGTTTAAGAAAAAAAGCTAGTTTTTCACAAAGCACCTTGTATATTAAAAACAATAGGACGTACGGTCACAGTTGAGAGCTCATTGTATGCAGAACTTCATGGCCTTTCCAACGTCTGTTCAACCAGCCAGATACCCCTCTCCCGTCAAGAATTATGGGTTTCTAAACAAAAATTTCGGATTTTCTTACGTTTTTTTTTTTTTTTTATTTAACCTCTATTATTTTTGCAAAAAGGTCATTAACATAACTCTTTTGTATGAAAAGTCTAAACTTTAGACTTTCCTCTTTAATTTGACCTATTACACCTTATGTGCTATCTTAAGCCTTTTAAGAGTTATAAGCTCTAAACCTATTCTCAAACCTATTTTCAAACCTATGCTCAACGATCATTTGATCTCTTAGCACGTAATTTAAAAAAAAAATATCGTCTAACTTCGGTGTGAGTATGAGTTAATAACTATTTAACGGCTACAGCAAATGAATTTATTGATATTAAAAATTTAAGAATAAATAAACATGGCTTTAACACATTAAGACCACAGTATGTATATCCAAGTGGTAGGAAAACCTACTAGGACGAAAAATGGTCCTTATTTACTTCTAATATTGATTTATTATTATTTTTATACTATAGGCATTCAATTAACTAAAATATGTACATTTAACCATAAAAGTACAAAAAAATGATGGATTCAAAGCGATTGATTGTATTTACCTCGTAATAAGATACTTGCACCAAGTAAGACAATTTTCAAACTGCAATAAAAATCAACTGCAAGCTTGCATTCATATTAATTAGAAAATGAATCAAGCGATTGCATTTCAGAATATTTACATTAAATATTTCATTTATACTTTTGTTTTTTTTTTTTTTCACTATGTGCTTTTTATTTATTTTTTCAAATGACAGAATTGTCATTTGAAAAAACTATAATAATACTGTCATTTGAAAAAATTATGCCAACTTATGATAATAATAATGAATGAGAATAAAACGCCGAAAAAATCACGTTTCTTGTATGGGGGCCGCCTTTAATTTTTAATTTAATTTTATTTTTATTATTTGCTGTTATAGCGACAATAGAAATACACAATCTCCGAAAAATTCAACTTTTTATCTGTTACGGTTAATGAGATACAGTCCGGTGACAGACAGACGGATGAACATCGGAGGCTTGGTAATAGGATTCCCGTTTTTACCTTAGGGTACGGAACACTAAAAAAGAAAAGTTTTGTAATATTTTTATTAAGTTGCTGGTTGTAAATTTGACGTCAAACGTGAACGACCTCGAGAGAATCCACCAGTGGACCATCCTAAACAATCTCTTCATCAATCCAGTGAAATCGAAGGCTTTGGTTATTTACAAGACTTCTATTGACACGTCGTACTTCCCTCCGATCATTCTTAATAACAACTTAATTCCATATGTTGAATCGGTTCGTAATCTCGGCGTAATTTTTAATAAGACCCTGAAGTGGAACGATCACATTAAGTTTACCATACGTAGAATCTAGGCTCACAGGCTCCTTTACGCCTACTCAAACCAGATTGCATTTAGTGCGGACACTACTGGTTCCCTTAATAACATATGGATGTGAGATCTATGGTAGGCTTGATTCTGTCTGCTGGAGGATGCTTATAACTGCATTTAATTCCATGATTAGGTATATATATAACCTTCGTAGATTTGATCATGTTTCGCAACATGCTTCTTCAGTCTTCGGTTGTACTCTTGAAGCTTACTTGCAGCTTCGACTGATTGCATATGTGGCTAAAATTATCAAATTTGCGCAACCTAAATACCTGTTCGACTTACTTACGTTCGCTCGGTCCAGCCGAACAATGACTCTTATTTTGCCTAATGCTAATTACCTCGTTAGTAGACGCCTATTTTTCATCCAAGCTATCAAATTGTGGAACTCATTGCCAGCTTCGTTGCGAAGATCGCTTTTGTCAAGTACATTGACCACCTTCAATCAAAATGCATTTATTTACTATTCTTCCTAGAGTAATTCCATATTTTAATTTATTTTTTTTTCTTATTATTTCTTATATAATCTTTTTTTTTTTTTTCTTATTCTTTCTTAGCTTTGTAGTTTTGTAGGTCTAGCTGTAAGTTAGTGTAACTTTATAGTATAAAATTTCTTCTTATCTTATTAATTATATTGTCTTAACTTGTACAACACAAAAGAATTTCTATTCTCATTTGTACAATGCCTATTGTTGAATAAATTGAAATTGGAATTGAAATATTATTAATGTATTTCTTTGCATTTGCAACACTTTAGCACTAGCAGAGGGTTGCAAACTTAAATTATATAGCAAAAAGGATAGGCTTTACTAGCTGTGTTCTTTTGTGTCCGCAGAACCAGAACAAAAGATACACAAAAGAACGCCTCATACATTTTCATAGAAGATTTATAAATGAAGCGAACAGTACAAATAGTTCGCTTCAATCGACAGAACTATTTGTTCTCTCCAGTGTATGTGAGTTCTAGAACAAGGTACACAAAAGAACACAGCTACTGTGTAAAATTCGTGTAGACGAAGGCGCGGGGAGGGGGGGGGGGGGTAACAAGAGGGCTGGGTTATTTATTTGTTGTGCTGTGCTGCAGAAAGAACCGAAGGTATTGTCATAGAAAATCATTTTCAGGCAAGTATAATTGTTTCAATAATAAATTAGAAGTGAAATAGTTTTGAAAATAAACAGCCGTGGCAATAAAATTGAACATTTTCCAATGCCGATTTGTTTATTTACAATTGAATTAACATTGTTAGTCGACAGAAGGTTTAGGGTGATTTATATTGTGACAGCCATACAAAGGCAACGACAAGAAATATTATCAGCAAATAAATGGGGTACTAGGAAATTTTTTAAAAATTCAAAAAATTATAAATTTAAAAATTAATTTAAAAATTTTGCGATATAATGGGACCTCTTCCATTGAATTTATTCAATACTTAATAAAGTTTTAACCACTAAATTATGTGCCCGCTCTGAAAAAATCGTAGTTTATTACATCCATGACTAAAACGAACACATCGATGCGGTCCTACTACAGGAAGAAAAATGCTTAAGTTTTTCTTCCTGATAGATTACCCTTTTTGCTATATATAATCTAAGGTTGCAAATTTATATTCTGATGGGGTATGACCACTGACACGTATATAAATAACTTGATCATTGAACCAAAACTGCATGAAAGCAAATGGCATCACTTTCATATTCCTGTCTCTTTCCGTGACAGCATACTTTCCCACTGAACTGTAACGATTGGGAACGAGAAATTGTTTGAAGTTCAGCTGTATTTCCAGAGCTGGCAATTTGGCAATCAATTTTGCGGTAAATCCCACTGACATTCATATAAGTAAATCCCAAATAATTTAAATATGTCGCCAGTTTATGACAGTTGGTAGCATTCACAGAGAGAGCATACTTTCTGAAATCAAAACTGGTGCCACATAAAACAGGAGATCAGTCAGTCCATTTATATATATGTCAGTGGGTAGGACATACGAAGGACTATGTAAAATTTGCAAAGCTTTTGCAATATTTGAACGACTGCAGAAAGTGCAATTACTAATTCTTGATCATTTTTGCTAATTTTTTTTATGTTGTAGACCTTTTGTTAGGTTGCAAACTTAGCAGATTATGACCAACAACGATTTGAACGTTTACAACCCAATTTCAGAACTTTTGTATTTTTTTTTTTATAGGCAGCCAGAATAGGAATTGTTCCTCCCTCGACTTGAGAAAAAAAAATATGTTGCGGGCAACATAAAAGGTTGCAAATTGGTACATGTGTTGCAACAATTATTCTACCATTTTGCAGCACTTTTGTAATTTTTTTGGTACTTATCACTAATAGAAGCATTATTTTGCAATAAAAACTATATTGCGGGGGGCGGAATGAGTTGGAAATTTAACACATTGTAAAAAATATTACGAGTAAACATTGCATTAAATTTGCACGACTTTTGGAATTTTTTTATGGAAGTTATAAGAACTTTGGTATTTTGCGCATGTTCCGGACCTCGGTGATGGTTGTAAAATTAAATTGTAGTTATTCTACCTTACCCAACATTCCATTAAAATTTCAAAACTTTTCTAATTAACGTTAAATTTTTGAATTTAAATGTCTCTATTGACTGGCCTAATATGCTTGGTAAGGTGTCGGCAGTCGAAAATAGCAGAGACAATGCTTCATTTGGAGTTTTGGGGATTAGGATTAGGGGACATGAGAACAGATATGCTGATGTAGGTAGACTGGATACAATTGTAATGGGGATCAATTGTAAAATCGCGAATAATTCGACAGACGATAACTGATCAAAATTGTGTGACTCACTATATGGGTGTGGTGAAGCCCTTGTATGTACGAACTTGCTCACTAGTCGTCCGTGTCCAGGAGGAGTCCAGGAGGAACTTTTATTTTCCTTTGACTAAAAATAGGTGCCATATAAAAATTTAAAATTTTTACGTATACTGCAAAAACCATCAATCCTAGACGTTTCTATTGTACTGAAAAGTTCTTCAGAATATGAAATCCTATAAAACATGTTATTGTCATTTTTACTGTATACGACGAACGGTTCTAGAAATAAATGCGGAAAATCAAACTTCCACTGACCATACGAATTACATACGGACAGTCATCTACCGTATCATAAGAATTGGTTTTACATCAATTCTAGCTTTTTTACTTGTTAATGTTTTTATCTATTTTTTTAAATTAATAATATCGAGAAAAGTGATTGGGACAGTTGTAACACTGTCTTGTATCTTGGGAAAACTGGGCTCATGAGGCGTGCACGGTTGGAAATCGATATTACATATGTGTGTTTGCCATAATAATTGTGATACTGACTAATAATAGTCATCGAGTTTTTTGTTTAGCTTCGAAAAAGTTATTTTATTGTATTCTTTGTGATTTATTAATGTTGAAGAGTGTATTTTTAGTAATCTAAGTTACAAAGTCGAAAATTGTAGTTCCTACCTTAATTACCTTAATATTGACTGATTTTTTCATGCGTGTTATATTCGACTCCACCCCCTGTTACACCCCATCCTGAAAATGTGGTCAGTTGTTACATTTTATCTTTTACCTTTTATAACGCTTTTTTGAATCCTAATTCTAGTTATAAGGAACATAATTATTGGCAGTTTTTAGCCAAATAAATACGATTTATGGAACAGTAATCAGTTTTGATTTAGCTGCAAAAACCTTGATATTACAAGCTGTTGAAGTCTAAATTTTACCACCATATCCATTCTACCCTATGCCACTCTTGAACCTTCGCAGATAGCTCGAGGAAAAACAGAAGATGATAGACTGTTCCACATTCGCACAGTTCGAAATAAGAAAGCAAGAACAGAATTTTACTGTACGGCAAAAAATATTTTTAAGGGTGAAAGGATGTGCTCGGCTTGCAGGGCGAGTATTGCGTGAAGGATTTATTCTACAAGGGATCAGACTACATATTTCATTGGAACATTAACCACGCATATATAGCTAGCTATAAATGAGCGAAAGGCATCCAACATTGCAGGGGTGCTCGAGTAAATCGATACGACAAGTTATTGCCAAATCGCCAATGAGTTTGAAGGCTCTCTTTTGGATGTGTTTACAAATTTTATAACAGTTATGAATCACACCGATCACAAAGATCTAAGCTATTATAATAGTTAGCTGAAAACGAAACTAATCCCATTTAACTCAATTAAATTGATTATCACGATTATAGAAATGTTTAACTGTTATACTGTAAAAATTATTCGGTGTCAAGATGGCATTATTTATTATAACAAAAAAAAAATTTCATGACTCAATTATTTAAAGCCTACATTACACAAAACGTTAAATTGACTAATATTCTTCTAAATAAAATTCGGCAATCTCTTGAAACATCTCTGACATTTCATTCACGATTGTGTTGACGTTTCTTGACTGGTTCTGAATTGTGAATTGCTGCGATTCACTTTCTACATATATTTCCAATTGTAAAACGTAAAAAATCTGCTGTCGAAGTCCGAAGAAAAGTACCCACATACACTGGGCACTATAAAGCAACCGATTTAGCCTGTCAAATGAATTTGATCGTTTCCAATTTTGATATGCCTCTGGCCCAAAAGTTAAGATTGCTCCGATATCAGGGTGAATAGACAAAAGACCTCATACCAAGGCAATGCAATCCAAAACCGTCGAATCATCGTCGTTTATGGATATTCACTAGGACGTGGCTTATGACGGCGGCAGTCACTTAATAATTGACCCGAGAACTTTGTAAATTTTAGCCATTACCAGGATAGTATACATGGATGTATATATACACATATATATATGTATATATGTGTTTGTAAGTATAACGCTCTTTAGCGGAAAAGGGAATCGTTTGGTATTCCTGGCGGATGCAATACTTTCGAACGTGGAGGTATGTATATGACATATATATATATACATATAGGTACGCTCTCTTGTACCTGGTATATGTACCTCCTCTCAAACTCAAGTGGGCTTCGTCGCTTCGCCTCAAAGGATTCCTCCTCATCCATAGCTCAGTTAAAAGGTGGTGGCAGAGATGGAAAACTTCTTGAGCACATGACGTTCAATAAAAATTCTCTTAACAGGTGGTCATTTATCACCTTCTGATCGACATATCTTTAATTAAAATTTCTTCTGCGGGTTTGTATAAAAGAAGCCTACTCTTCTCGACCAGCAATACAAAAATATGCCTTATACCATACTTGAACATTTTTCTTCCCCCCCCCCCCCCTTCTTCTTGTTTCATTGGAGCGTGTTTTTTCTTCTGGAACATTGGTCAATGGCAGCCGATTGTAGTCACTTTGTAACTAAACTCGTGAAGTTATCAATTCTGTGTGCCCTTTCATATCGATGACATTGTTTGTGTCGTAGATTTTAATCAAAGATTTGTCCACTGTGATGTAAATGATTGGATTGTGTGCTTAATCGAAGTTGACGTAAATGGATTATCGAAATTTTTGTGATTTACGTTTATACCTAAAGAAAAAATGATTAGTCACTTTTGAGGTTATTATTTATTCTGAAATGCTAATAAAGCTAAGGCAATTGACTGGTTTTAGAAGAAATTTTAGAATATGCAAATAGCAAAAGATGATTACTAAAGTGTTCTACCAAGTGCCTAAAAAAACATCAGTTTTATCAATTAAAATAGCAAATAAGCAGAAAAATCAATTCCAATAGGTAGGCTGTGCTCGGGGATATAATAGAGAAGGTGTGACAGAATGAATTTAAAGTTAATTGCAATGCATTGCTCTCTTTACATAACTTTTCTAAGAAGAGGAAAAATGCTCTCAGCATTATTCTTTAGCAGCTCTTCATCAACAGTTCAAACGACGTATTTCTTATAGTCCCCTATTTTTTTTATTTTCTGCAATACGTTTATCTGAAATCCAGCGCTGCTAAAATATCTGTACGCAATCGATTTTGTCTTCCGCACCTTCAAAGACGTATGAAGTTTTAGGTTTTAAAGAAGCCTTTTACCATTATTAAACAAGTAAAAAAAACTAGAATTGGTCTGAGACCAATTCTTATGATACCCTGTAGATGAATGCCCGTTTGTAATTTCGTATGGTCACCCATCTGCGCAAGTTTGATTTGTGAAGTGGTTTTTTGCATATGTTTCTAGAACGGTTCGTCGAACAGCAAAAATGATTATAATCAATTTTATAGCATTTCATATTCTGAAGAACCTTTCAGTACATTAAAACCGTATAGGACTTATCGTTTTCACAGGATACGTAAAAACGATAAATTTTTATATGGCAACACCAAGGGGTTGCCCGATTTAGTCCATTTTTGAAATTACTTATATATTTACTATTTTTATGAAAACACTATGTACAAAATGTTAACGCTCTATGTTAACGCGTTCTCAGGCAGCGTCCAAATATGTAGTGAAAAATGAAATATTTGTACGACAACCATACGACGGAGTTACCCGATTTGTCCCATTTTCGAACTTAATTTTACTTTTTTTTTTAAAGCCCATGTACAAAATGTCTCTAATTACACGCGCTCTCGAGTTAACGTGAGGACGGACAAACGGACAGACATGCAAAAATCAAAATAACTTTTAATTTTGTGCATGGGTGTCCAATCCATTTTGCTCTACCATCATTATTTCTATAGGTGTTACAAACGGAATGACAAACTTAGTATACACTTTAGATTTCATCTAGGGTATAACATTCTACGATTTAAGATGTCACCCTAAACGTTTTTAATAGTCCAGGCTTTATGACTCAATAAAAATTATTACCACATTTGGAAAAATGTCCGATCTAATGCAGAAAAACAGAAATGAAGTGTTAGGAACAAAAAATTGTATGGTGGGCGGGCGGAGGGAGTTACAGGGTGATTATGTTAGTTTCTCACAACCAACAACACACCCCGTAACTTTCTTGTTGTACATTCTATTTAGCTAATTTTTAGCTCAGATATAGTAAACTGTCTAACCCTTCGAACGAATGTCGAACCATCACACCTCCTCAAGACGCTAGCTATAGGACGTTAAGGTAAAAAAGTAGGAAAAAATCTTTTTTTTTTAATTTTACCGATTTTCCCACCAAAATGCCTAATAACCGTTACATTTTCTTGCAAGATTCATTTGATCCGTTTTTTAGGTAAACCTCTTTTTATGATGCATAATTTCATTAATTTTGCTTGTGACGACTGACGATAGAAACTACGCCTAATTTTATGCAATTCCATGCAAAATTAGCAACAACAAATTTAGGTAACATTCTGAGATTACCAAATTTTGCAAGGTTTATTAGGCATTTTGGCGGGACAATTGTTAAAATTTAAAAAGATTAAGTTTTCTTTCCTCTTTTCTGTATTTGAAGTCCTTAACTAGCGACTTGAGAGTTGGAATAATTGTTTGACATTCTTTGGTTTACTATCTTCTGAGCTAAAAATGCCTTCATAGGTTGTATTGTACAACAAAGAAGTTACGGGGTGTTTTGTGAGAAACTATCATATTTTCTTAATCATCCTGTAACTCCAAAAAACGGTTGAGATTGCCCCCCCCCCCCCTGCCCTACCATAATTTTTTTCTGTTCCTAACATTTCAATCTATCTCCTGTTTCATTTATGACCACCAATTCAACATCACCCTGTATAAGCGCAAATATGACACTTATTTGGAGAAAGAAGAATTTTTAAGAACTGTTATTTTTAACGATTCTAAATCAAATCATAAATACAAGAAGAAAAAACAACCGCCTCGTCCGGGGTTTGAAACCGAGACCTTCCGCTTGCCGGGCGACTGCTCTTACCACTGAGCTAACGAGACAAGATGATTTTCCCTCTTGCATTTATCAATTTGTAACTAGCCTACTAAACCACGTTTTGCTTTCAGCTGGCATTAACCATTGCCCAGAAACTATACAAAAGTTAGTCCATTCCAGATTGATTGTCTAGGTGTAACTAGAGTTATGCGCACCTACCTATAATCCCAGACTTAGTCAATCCATTGGTCTTCCTTTTCGGTTAATACATTTGCCAGAACTGCAACAGGAAAATAAATCTTCATCAAATGAAGTAATCTCGCTGGTTACTTGGAGATTTGTAAGCAATTCTAAATCGATCCGTTTCGGATGCCGAAACATCATATCTTAAAAACCACCATTCAAAGAGATTCAAGAAGATCACCAACTGTGAGATTCTGGTGATATACTCCTTAAAAAAAGATTTCTTAAAGGGTATAAGGATAAACCTAAAATAAAAGGCAGAAGGTGTAAGCGTATATGAGACGAACTATTAATTCGTTACGACACTACCTTGTTGTCTTACCTGACATTTCCCAACGAGATTATAAAAAAATTTATGTGTGATGCAAAAATATCGATAATATCCGAAAAAGTAAAGTGTTGAACTGATACTTCGTTCGAGATTGTCGTATCTACTGTTTCAGAAGCAACTAATTTAACCCGAGTGGATCACGTAGATTTGGGTGACGAGCTTCAGGGCAACAAAACTGTGAACCACCATGCAAAGAAAAGAAACCCAAGTTCTTTAAGTGATCAACCAAGGAGATAGATTTCACCATAAGTCAGGACTTGGGACGACTCTGAACTACTACACTCCGCGACAATTGGATAGCACACCCCTTCAAAAACACGATTTAGAGGTATTTTTGTATAGAAGGGCATACAAGTTTTTGCAGGTAGGCATTCCCTCCGTTGCTTAAAGGTAATTACGAATTTTCTACTTCTCCCACCCCGAAAACTACAGTCGGAGGTACAAACCCTGCAAAAAATATGCCCTTTCTGTTAGAGATGAGAGGGCTGTGTTACGAGAAGCGTCGAGTTCAGCATCAACAACAAGCGAAATTGCGACGACAGCTAGCATTACGGACATGGAAAAGAAGCTAAGAACCTGCCAACGCTGTTTAGCAGAAGTAAAACATCTTCAAAGGAAAAGGCTGAAGACAAAACCTCATCTTCAACAACGTCATCGTGAAGCTCGACTGGCCTTCGCAAAGAGCCATATCGGTTGGAAGAAACGCTAGAGAAAGGTCATCTTTTCTGATGAAAAGAGGTTCTGTCTTGATGGTCCTGATGGCTTCCAACATTATTTTCATGACCTAAGAAAAGACGAATTATTTTCAACACGGCGACAGAAAGGTGGAGGTGGCGTTATGGTCTGTGGAGGCATTGGGTATTGTCAAAGGACGAATATTCGTTTCGAGAGTGGCCATATGAACAGCGATGATTATATATCAAACTCGTAGACGAAGAGATCGTTCATTCCACAAACAACCGGTCAGAAAGTACTGTACTTGCTTTAACGGTATAAAATTGGGGATCTGGAAGTATCGAAAAATCCATTTTAAAATACGATTGGTCATCCAAAAAAAGACAGCTGTCAACGCCCCTTTCTATGATAACGGCTTGAGTTTTGGGGTAAAAAATAACTTTATATACTTTACTATTACTGAGTTTTTTAAAATTCCATTGAAGAATATTCAAGCTCGCAAAATTGCTCTCTCCAATTGTTCCTTATTTCTTTTTGGCGATTTTTCCTTTTTATACGCCTTTAGCTTGTTTTTTTCTCTTCACACGTTGAATCATTGTGTGACTCATTTTCTACTATCGACTATCCTCCTGAGCGTAATCGAATGTAGTCGACTATTTGGTACATTCAAAGTGCGGAGTGAACGATAGTCGTAGTCAAGCGTAGTCGTTTACTGTCAAAATTTGGCGGAGTGAACGCTCTGTAGTGACTCGTAGTCGACAAAAAGTCACTATTTCGGTGGCAGTGAACGAGCCCCATGATGATTTGTTCAGATCAATCTCCCTCAAGACATTTGACTCGACTATTTTGTCAACTGGACCTGTTGGGTGACCCGATTTTGTCTTATCGTCTAAACGCTGAAAATCCTTAACATTTTTTATAACACGCTGAATTATTCTATCCGACACTCCTACCTCATTCGCGATACTTAGCTTAGATTTAGTTTTATTTCCTCTATAAATTTGCGCAGCCTCCTTCCGCAATTTTTCTTGTGAACCGGTGGCCATCACGGTGATTTTCCAAGGACTGATCCATTTCAACTGTTATTGTTCCACGGAATACTTGTGGCTTCTCAGAAAATTGTATATCACAAAAAAAACCTTCTGTTCTTTTAGTGTTATAGTACCTGCTTTGGTGACAATACTTTTCGTTCCAGTCCTTAATTCAGCTTGTTATAACAAGACGAAGTCTTGAATTCAAATAGGCCCTTATTCCGGAAAGCCGGGCGACATGCCCTGAACAAATTGTTTTGGAGATTTTTTATGGGATTTTGGTTTTTCTGTACTTTGTAAATAGGAATTTGCTTTAGTTCCATTCTAATAAAATGATTATCTTGTTTGAAAATTTGTTCCTCATACTTAATCAATGAATTTTGTCATGCCGGCACAAAAAGCGGTTAATATTTGTAATAAAAATATATTAAAAATATTAAATTTAAGAATGCAGAATCAATACTTACCGTTGCCTTTAATATAATAATCTACAACCCATTGAATGACATCTGTCAGTTCATCCCTGATTAAATGAAATTTATCGTAAATCAACTAAATGTTGGCAAAAAAAAAGAAATTGATAAAATTCAAAATCCGTTATATTTTAAGTATATGCCGTCAGTATTTACACAAACACTATTGATAAATTAGCAATTTTGCTCTTAAAGTATGTTTTATGAGGTCAATTTTTAAGTCTGGAAATCCAAAATTATTTTCTAATTAGAGACCGGAATCCATATCTAACGAGTTGAAATAATTTTTTGAAAAACTTTTTTATTGACTGTTGAGCTAAGTAATGGCAGTAGAACTGATACTAGGAATTTAGTAGAAGTCATAGGACCATAGGAGACCATGCTAGTAGATTGGGAATAGCGGCGAACAATTTCTGCAGGAGCTGTAAGAATTCGAAGGAAATCGAATCTGTCTAACCACGTACATACCATGCCCCACTCTGATGAATAAAAGAGGTAAGCTATTGAGTAGTTACTTCTTTTCAAATCTGGGGGGAGCTACAAAGTAAAGATCTCAGATGTATCCTGAGATTCCTAATGGAAGCAGGATGGATCTAGGGTGGTTTCAAAAATGTTATCCCATGAGGATAAGGGGCACAATGGAGCCACTGGATGTCTCTAGTAGTAGCCCTTTTACCTATCCTAACCTAAGAGTAAACAAATGAGTAGACTCTATTCACAGGGATTTATCTAAAGCTTTTAATAAAAAATAACATGGCAGAATCCTTTAATAGGTTTTAAAAGCAATAAAATCAAATGCTTTTCCTCTCACTTAAAAGTTAGGTATAAAATAGTAGGCATCTCAAAAAACTCAGGGCACTATTCTAAGCCGTTAATTAATGTAGACGAACGAAAATATTTCCATGGCATAAAGGTGTTCACCATACCACAATAGGCTTTAACGTTAGTTTCGAATTGGCTCTATGTATCAGTTGTCATAGAAGATATAATTGGTTACAGTAATGATATGAAAGGCGAATTTTCTGTTTCCTAACTCAATAATGTCTGATATAGTATGCAATTTCCAGACTACCACAATGATGATTTCCCATCTAATACTGAAGGTTTTCATAAAGAACGGATAAGAAAAGACATCTCGAAAGTCTAAGTGTGTCGTCTTAAATGTGAAAGACTAGTATTGCCTAATACCCTAGACACACGGAACATATCACTGCTCATTGACGGAGCATTGGTCATTGCATAGCTCGTGTATCACTGCATCATTGGCGCAATGGTCATTCGTTTCGTCATTGCACCAATTACGCCCCCACAAGCTCATTCGTTTGCAATTATGCATTGCTTGCCGTTTCTTTTAACGATAAGCGCGCTCTCAGCGGTGAGGAACTGCAATTTATTGGAAAAATCAGCTGATTTTCCAGGCATCACTGTCAGATGTCATTTGTGAAATTGGCTGATACATTTTACAAGGTAAATTTAGCATGTTTTCCACATTATTGAATTCTTTAAAAAACTTTCTCACATTATAGATGGAAAAAGAGACGAACGAAAAAGAGACGAACGAAAAAGACACGAAGAAAAAAGCAAGATTATGGAAAACTGCAGAAATATATAAATTGTGCGAGGTGTGGCCACATATACTCAGATATGTCTCTCAAATTTAAGGAAATGGGAGTAATCGCCACACCAAATGAAATAAGAGTTAAAATTAACAATTTAACCCAGAAATACAGGTAAATTTCTTACATTTCACAAATAAAATATGTAATGTGATGCGGTTTCAGAAGCGAGAAAAAAAAGATTGGGCCGTCTGGGGGTTCACCATCGACATGGGAGTTTTACAACGAGTTTTATACTATTGTTGGGAGCTTCATGTCCAATGACATCAATACCATGCACGAAAGCATTATATTTCTGGTAGGTGTAATTAAACAATAGTGTTAATCATCGTTAGGTTTATTTTTTATTTCTTCTAAATTTTAGGTATCGGCAGACTCCAATTCAGACTCCTGCCAGTTAATGTCACCTGTACCCTCTACATCAGTAGCAGCCGCTTCGGTAGCTACACCAAAAGGCTCTGAGCAAGCAGAAGCGTTTACTAGTTCACAGTCATGCACCATTTCGTCGCCGCTACCACCGTTGTCCTCACCATCACAAAACTCGAGAACGATTTTTCCCACCGTGGTTCTACCGACTCCAAACAAATTCGCTATTGTCTTATATTCAGCCGAAGACGATAGTGCATACATAGCAATCGCTACACGCTTTTTTAGGGCTATAGCTTTCCACATATTTGAATCTACTCTTTCCAAATTTCCCATATGTGACACTATAGTTTTGAAAGAATCTCTGAATATTCGGAATTTCTCTCGAAAAGTTTTATCATAAGTGGGAACTTCATTTTCCCAAAACTAGCTGCCGCGAGCCTTTAAATTAGTACTATTTTATAAGTATTTTTTGAAATTCCTGATTATAGTTATGTATACACTTACGAGGGTCCATAGACGTCTGCACAATTTCTTTTTTCTTCTTGATGTGAGAGAGTCACTTTTAATCTCTGCATGTTGCACAAATTTATTTGAATCTGTCTTAACCTTTGCTGCGCAAGTCGTCTTAACATTTTTGATTTTTTTTTATAAGCACATATTTGCAAAAATATATTCAAATTGTCCAATGTAAAAGAAGATTCCATTTTATTGCTATTAACTTGAACCTGACGTTTGTATGTCAAATCTAGTCTGTCAAATCCAATTACGTGAAGACCGTCATTGCCATGTGCCACCCCAAAAACAGGAATGATCATTGGTCCAATTACGTAATTGAACCAATGATCATTGATATGATTGATATCGATCTAATTTGCAATATTTTCGGTATGAAAAAATTGGTTTTCAATTTTACGTGCAATGCACTGTTAACCTAAACTGAAGCCTCATATTTAATTGACAATTAAACTGGGTCAAGTGCAACAGTGTGTTTCAGATGAAGCTCGCCAGGAAGTTGATGCTAAATTGTATAGCCGATTTTAGTTTGAAAACAGTGTTATGAATTTGTTAATTGAGATGAGATGAGAAATTTTTGAACCGTGGTATTATTGAAATGGAAATACGTTAATTTGGATTTTCCCCGGATTTTCTCCAGTTTGAGAAATACTTATTCAAAGCCCTAGGATCGTTGATCAGTAAGTACCTAGAGCAACATTATCGGCGTACTGATATTTTTAGGCATAGTTTCTGGCTCTGTACATGTACAGATTGAATAGCAGTTGGTTAGAACTGATCCTTGTGGTAATCCATTGTTGAGCTGTGTGAGCTTGCTTTCGGTGCTATTAATAAAAACTTGAAAAGAGTGATTACTTAGAATATTTTTAATTGGGTTTGCTGTTTTTTTTTTTACATCACGCAGCTTTGAAGGGTTTGTATATACATAATACCTATAAATGCAAATGCTAATCCTGTTGATACTTGACTCCCTCTATTTTGATAAATTAACTAGGCATCGGAACACTATTACGAATTTCCTATAAAAATCACAATTTTTATGCTACAATCAGGAGGTAAAAAGTTAAGCCAAAAATCGATGAAAGGTGCAAAAGAGCAATTAAGCGTGTTGCTGTAATAAAAGACATGAGCCCGGTTGAAATCAAGAGGCAGCTATTTGTTAACATCACAAAAGAAGAGTTCAGCAAATTCTACATGAAGGTAATAAATCTCAAGTACCAAAGTCAGTTGGCTAAACCTAGACTTTTATCACGGCATAAGAAAGGGCGGTTAAATTTTGCGGAAAGGTACAAATTTTTTCAACGAGTGGCAATTTATTATCTTCAGTAATTTGGACGGCCCTAATAGCTGCCAAAAGTATTGGCGAGTTTTGAGGGAGGCACGTCAATCACGCTGTTCTGGCAATTTTCAAGAAGAATCACTTCGGACATGAGTTGCATTCGGGTATCCGGGAAAAACACCAGTCTGCTTCGTTTCTAACAAGATGGACGCACAACTGTATGTGAACTTTTTGGACAATGTGCTGAACAATTATGCTGAAAATAGTTACGGTGAAATTACCAGCAAGACAACGTTACACTAAAGACTACTTAGAGTCTAGAAATATTTATACCGTTATTGCAGTGGCCTGCTCTGTAAAAGAAAGTGGACCTATTCCCCAAAATTTAGAGAAAAAAACATTTTAGGGAACATTCCCTAAATTTATCGAAAAATACCTAAGCTTTGTGGCACAAATTGTTGCAAATTTTTTACTGTGGTAGTCCAGATTTAAACACCATTGAAAATTTTAGATATATGACCTCTTTGGTATTGTTACAGTTCATCTTGTTTACGATCATACATAGCCTCGTGATCGATCTAGTATTAAAGGCTGCCTTGATGCATTTTCCATCGAACTCAGAGGTATTGTTTGCAACAGAAAAAATATCATTAAATCAATTGTTCTTAAGTTATAACTGGACAAAATAATAAGCAAAAATGAAAACTTGATCCCATATTTGTTTTCGTCTAGGATATAATCACGGAAATACAACTATACCTTACTAAATCCCTTTGGATGTCTAAACCTTATCAGCTTATATGAAAAAAAAAAAAAAATGTGGTGGAAAAGTTACCGATAAATCTCGGGTTATGCCATTTTTATGCATTAATTAAAACGTCAAATGGGAATTAGCTTTCTCCTGTTGTGTCACCTCCTATATGTTTGCCTATCAAAAGAGGACAATGAAATTTTCTTTCTGGTCATGATTGAGCGAACATTTTCATCAGTGCAATATTCAAAGAGCCGCAACCAAGATAATCGCAATATTTCAACGGCATGTCACCATATTATATAGGAAGAAGATTGCCTTCTTGATTTATGACACTGTGTTCGTGCAGACAATGTAGATGTCAAGTCATCATACTCGCCAGAAAGAAAGGCATGAGTATGGGAAGTGATATTGAGGTGCAATTCTAATGATAGTAACCTCCTCATGTAGTACTTATACCCTATACAAATACACAATTTTTCAATCCGTAGATCGAAATGGACATAACTACATTCTACAATTTATTTTCAACTCTGACATATAAGTAGATACCAAAAAGAGAACGATTTCATAAAGCAAAACATCGGAATTACCAATCAGCTCCCAACAAAAGGTAAACAGAATTTTTACATCTCAATTGGGATCAGTTGACGCAGTGACACTGATATGAGTCAATAATAGTAGCGGTATGGTATGCGGTATACTTCAAGAGAACAACAATTAACTGGAAATTGCGTACGATGTGCGTTTGAATTGAGAATGCGTATAAGAAAAAGAAGCCTCAAAAAAGACTAATGAGAAATAAGATGGTTGAAAAAAACCCATCGATATAAAATCGGTAACAAAATTCCATCCTGTATACATATCAAAGGGAGAAAGAAAGAGACTTTATATAGCAAAAATCGTTCGGAGGAATAACAGAATCCCCTTCTGTGCCTTCATTGGAAACTGCACTGTAACGCTGAAATCATTTTTCATAGTGGCGGCATGTTGTGAGTATTTCCGCCATACCTATAAGTCCCCTATATTCACATAGGACTAGAACTCATGGGATTGATCTACAGTAGATTCCATAGATGTATGAGTACATATCTATATATGAAGAATGATTTTTTTCTACAAAAGTATAGGAAGCGTGCCTATATATAATTGTGTGAGTCGAACAGATTTGACAACGGTTTTTGGATGAATTTATTACAAACACGATGGCTACGGCTTCTATTCCATGTATGTATATACAGGAATTAACTTGCGCTATCGCAATACAACTAACTTAAATACAAACATGCTTCCATTAAACATGTATATAAGAATAAAAAAAAAAAAACAAAAAAAAAAAGAGCAAAGCTGATTATGATCCTTTGATAGGTTCAATATTGGCCGCATTTGTTATGCTCTCTATACGAGGCTTACACTTTTTTCTTGATTCCCAATCTCATCGCAAAGCATGGATATAATCACAAAAGATATCTTCGACGAAATATTTAGATACCTGGGGGCTGGCATTCAGATATGTTTAATGAATACAATGCGAAGCATAAACGTATTTGGTTCGTGGAGCTCAGTGGAGTAATAATCCATGGATTAATTCGAATAAAACCTCCCGCTGAGAATGGTTTAATCGAAAATTTCGTGTTTCTTTTTGTGATTAACTTCATCGATTTCGTTTCAATTTCTATTTTTCTCGTGTTTATATAACAGAAAAAATGGCGAGATTTTTTATATTAATAATAACAATAATAATAATATAATAAGTCAATTTAAATGAGTTCTTTACTCAAATTAGTCTTTTGTACTTACCAGTTTCATTATCAATCCTAAAGGGAATTCCAGCCCATTCATCGTCCAAGTCATCTTGTTTATCTGGCTCATCTTTTGACTAATTGCAAAAATAAAAAAATAAAAATGAATTAGTACAGTTAAATGTAATGTTTAAAGTTAATTATGAATATATTCGTAAAATATTTTGTTCTGATAGAACGCATCCAAGAACAAGGCCTAAGTTTTTGGATGCGTTCTGTCAAAACAACTTTTGTATGAATCATTTTACAATCAGATGAGTACCTCACGACTTACAGCCCAGTCAAGCTCAGCAAATTTCTACAACTCTCAAAATCACTACATTTTTTCTCGAAATTTCAGTAAATAAATGAAATTTTAAAAATTTGATAAGCTTGACTTGGCTGAAACTCGTGAACTATTTATCTAATTTAAAAATATTTCCTACAAAAGATACAGAAAACATCATGCTCTATAATTTTTGTAATAACTATTTTTAACCTAGGTGGCGCTGGAGAGAAGATATTCTGGAAAAACTGGTTTTCGATACCATTTTTCCACTATGCGGCGGTCATATCAATTTTCTCGTGAAGCCATTTTTTCGTATCAATTGTCTCGTGAAGACATTTTCTCGTATCAATTGTCTCGTCAAGCCATTTTCTTGTATCAATTTGCTCGTATACAATTATCACGTAGGCAAAATAATAATACTAATACTAATACTCATCGAATAATTCAATGCTCGTGTAAACTTATCTCTGGCTCTCTTGGCTCTCGTACGAGACTTTCTCGTATTGCAATTTGCTCGTGTAAAAGTTCGCGTGGGCGAACTATTTAATTCAAGACATAATTTTACACGAGAAAATTGGAATACGAGAAAATTGATACGAGAAAATGGCTTTACGAGAAAATGGTTTTACGAGAAAATTGATACGAGTAAATTGACTTACGAGCAAATGTTCCACGAGAATATTGGGGGGAACCGACCTAATAGGTGTTGTTGAAGGATTCGAACTTTTCAAAAAATTTAGTGTTTCGACTGAAAGTTTTACGCGTGGTGTCTTAGAAATTCGACGAGATGAATTTTGGGTTTCGATGTCAAAAGAACCAAATTTAGCAAAGCAAATTCCTATTGGCATTCTCGCGAGAGGATTTCCTTCTGTGATATTCTATAATTTTCCTGATTTCTTTGTGTCTTCCTTCTATCTAAGGCTTTTTTGATATTTGACCTAACACCTGTAACAAAAAGGTTGCGATAAACTCATCAAGTCATGCTTAATCATGTTGGCAGTGCGTACGTTGTTTTTTATGACATGCCAACAGTCATAATGTTTAGTTCTATGTAACCTTTTGCTTTTTTGTTTGGTTGGAACGTTGTCAAATTCGGAAATTTGCGAAAAGTTTAAAGACCAAAATATAAGTCGTGCAACAATATATCGTGCTATAAAAGCTTGTAAAAGTAGTGATAAGTACGAAACTAAGAAGTCTACTGGAAGACCAAGAATTTGAAGTGATAAACAGAGTGAGAAAAGTGACAAAATGAAAAACAAGATTGGTGTGTCCATGCGAACAATGGGCAAAAAATTTCGTGTATCGCACAACGTTGCTTAAAGAAAAATAATGTCCCGTACAGAAAGAGAAAGAAGGTACCAAACTACTCCCAAAAGCAACATGAAAAAATGTCCAAATGTTGCCGCGTGCTTTGCGGTTGAAGAATTTCAAAATTGGAAGAAAAATCATTATAGACGACGAAAAATATTTTACTTTTGGGAACACAACCTTGGCGGAAAATCAAGGTTTTTGCACTGACGATTTTGCCTCATCTCCAGACATCATAAATTATCGGGGCGTTGGCAAATTGGAGCTGAAAATTTTAGTGTGGTGTGCAATTTCCGAAGCTGGTATTTCGAAAATTTTTATTAGCACTGTTCGAAGGCAAGCGCTCAACGCGGACTGTTATATTGAAAAATGTTTGCCAAAATTGTTAAAGTTCATCGAGGAGAAACATTCTACAGATGATGCAATATTTTGGCTGGACCTAGCATCTTGTCATTATGATAAAAAAACAACCGAATGGCTCTATGCGAAGAACATCAAATTCGTACCGAAGGAGGATAATCCTCCGAACGTTCGTCAAGCACGGCCCATAGAGGATTTTTGGGCATTACTACATAAGTGCTCAAGTGTACAAAGATGGATGGCAAGCAGATATTGAAAATCAGTTGCGTATGCGAATAAACTTTACACTAAAAAAAAGTCGACGTTAGTGTCAACCAGGCTATGATAAGTAAAGTCAAATATAAATTGCGAAAAATTGAGGACAATTACCCATTATGTATTGTTTTAATTGTTTTCTGAAATCTTTTGCATTAATGATTTCAATCTTTTTGTTGCAGGTGTAATTCCCCCAATTTCGTGTATAAGGAGCTTCTGTACAGTGACTGGCATGTAGTATCAAAAATAGTTTTCGAATAGAGTGTGTTTGTACAAGGTAGCTTGGTTCCTGTATGTGATCACCAAATGTTTTAATGTGCTTTTGCATGAATGAATGTTCCTGGAACTATGAAAAAATGCTATGTTGGGAAAGATTACACCATATGCTTGTATTATAAGCTGATGTAATGATATTAATGTACTAATTGAATTACAAAAACAAAGGATAATTCGTAGGTATATTCCAGATAACCCGATTTGGGAAGTATAGGAATAATTGTCTTGAATTTATCTTGTACAAGGCTCTTTGAATTAATATTAAACTATTATAAAAAAAAAATAAACAATAATGTCACCAATTTGTACTAATAGGCAAAGAATTCCTCCACCTAAAAATCGCATGTAAGCTTACTCTTACCTGAGACAACTTACATCTAGATGTGCAAAACTCACAAAAAAACAGTCGAATTAAAACGAGCTAATGGCCCTCTAATAGAAAGCTCTATACCTTCTCTCTCTCTCTCTCTCTCTCTCTCTTGCTGTATTATGCCACATAAATTCTTCACAATGATAGCTTGCTTTGGTTGAGTAAAAAGCTAAAAAGCTTTCAAAAAGTGATCCCGGCTTATAGGGAGATTTTCTTATCTAGTTGTAAGTTGTCTCAGCTTTTACCATGGGCAGATTGTAAGCCGATTTCACGATTTGTACTAGTATGAAAAATTCAAAAATAACTTGAGAAATAAAATTCAACACTTGAAATATAAAATTTGCTGATCTATCCAAATGCTCGGCCTTTTCTAGGGTCTGAACCGCCATTTTTTGTGTGGAAAACGCAACCATAATGCAAATTACTCAGAATATTTTATATTTCAAGAGCTGTGATTAATACCATTCGATGAGGAATATTGGCATCTATCTTTTTCCATCAAAAAACCTCCAAAATTAATTAAATTTATCGAACAAAATTGAAAATTCATTCCAAATTGTGCTATAACATGGAGCAATTAAGATCTTGTCATCTATGTTAAGAGAATTCGATGTGGAACGTAACTTTTAACTATCTCATTTCCACTTGCTATCACTTTTCTTCTCATTAGTTATATGAGAAATCATAAATTAGAAAATATCTTTTCGTAGAGATATTTTAGCCCACCATCGTGCTTTTCGTTAAAAATAACCCCTAATTCACGTGCCATATGTTGGCAGTATATAAATTCTGACACTTCCGCGATATTTATAAATTTCATCTCGCGGCTCCGCGCTCGCGAGTTGTCTGTGTTTTTCCGTGTATAGTGCGCTGATGAAATCAACACTGGTAGACATATTATGATGAGCTCATCAATGAGCTCCTCATGAGCAATCAGATGAACGTACTGATGAAATTTATTCGCGTTTAAATCAAAGCCGGGAAAAAAATCATTACTTATTCACAGATAGTGTGCATTAGATATTGCATCTCTTTCACTTATTTCGAAATGTATACTTTGCTTCTCTTTTGTGCATTTTACAATATTAGATGAGCACTTCGATGAGTACATAAAGAGCGTCACGATGAGCTTATTAATGATCATGTCAATGAGGGTCACGATGAGCTTATTAATCAGCATATCAATGAGTGTCACGATGAGCTTATTAATGAGCATAGCAATGAGTGTCACGATGAGTTTATCAATGAACATGTGAATGAGTGTCATGATGAATTCATAAATGATAATCTGCATTTACGATTGATTTCATATATTTTTCCGAATTCAAACTCTAAGACGCTGAAGCGTAAGAATTAGGGCATAACATCTTGTTCAGCATATGGGCGATAGTCTTTCCGCGGAAAACAAATCAAAAAACTAATTTAAAATAAATAAATTAAAAACTTAAATAAATAAATCACAAAAATTAATTCAAATTTCCCTAGTAGAAATGTCATCTGACGAGGTGATGAGAATAATAAATATTTAGTATATAGGGAGTAGTTTCATGCTATCCAATGATCCCTTCGAAGAGATTTAATGAATGCTCATCAGACGGCTCATCGGGACTTAATTTTCTATATGTTTCTTCATGAATTGCAAACAAATTTGTATTGGTTTACATAATAACTGCCCGTTGCGGGGCAGGAGACAAGGTAAACTGTGAGTAATTTCTACTAGGGAAGGTAAGTTGTGGAAAGTGTGTTGTGCTTATTGCCTAGTGTGTGTGTGTTTATTTCATAAGAAAATTCGTTCTTTTATAAAAAGGTGTAGGTACTCATAACCTGTCTTAGGTGAGATTTTCTTTGGTTGATTTTCTCGGAAAATCATCCCGGAAAGTTGGTTTTTTTAAAGAAATCGTTACAGTAGTTCATAATCTCTGATTTTATTCTATTGTGAAACCTTAAATCTTGTGAAAACTCGATATTTGAATACTTTGCTTTCCCTTTCGACAACTATCAAAGGTTGAAAATTTGTGTGAATTTTTCTTCAAATTGTTAGCGGAAAATTGTGTTATGACATAATCTCCATTTCCTAGAGTGTTGTTGTTTTTGCATGTATTTGTTTATGTTTACTTTTGCATGGGGAAATTTGGAAAACTTGTAGTTTTTCATATAAATTGTTAGTGTTTCATAATCTATAAGTAATTCATTGTTGATTTATTTAATTATTTCATGTTTTTTTTTATATTTCAGATAATTTCATGGATGCATGTAGGTATACCTTTGGTTCGTGGGAGGAATATATCCAGTCGACTTCTCTGGATTTGAATTTAAGTTAAGTACTTCAAATTTGTTTTAATTTTTTTAATTCTTTTTTCTCTCTTTTCAGCTTCATTCATCGCTGAACAGACAGAGTGCCTTTGTTTCGGTTAACAAATGGCGGTACTTCTCTAATTCAATGCTATGACCATACTAGATATTATGTTTTAAATAATTGATTTTTTTTTTATTATTTGTTCATTTATGCCAGTTATTTCCGCACGAATTGAAGCATTGCAGAAAAATTGGCTAGCTGTGTTTCCGTCGTTTGTTGACCTAAACCCTGGTCTCGACTTGGAGACTGACTATTGAGTCCAGTTTGGATTCGTTCTTTATTATTCTGTACAATTATTTTATTTTCACCTCTAGCCTGCTAAGGTTTTATAGGCAAGCAACTTATATGGTAGGTATATGCAGAAGACATTCGAAACAACGAATCCAAGTATGAAGTGTGAAAACAACGAATCCAAGTATGAAGTGTAGAAACTCCAAATTTATAATTTTTAGCATTAGACACTTTTTTTTAGAGAACTACATACAAAAAAGTAAATACCACATGTGCGATTTCAAAACAGCTATGGCCCTAGATATCTCGCAGGAAGGCCGAAACTCTGCTAGGAAGGAACCGTAATAACGTGCGGAATCTTACTCCAGTTTCGCAAAAATGGGAATTAGCAGAGGAAGAATTAGGAGACTTTTTGAAATTTATTACCTCTTGAGGCTGATTTTAACGCATACCCTCTAAATTAATAATCATTTCCAGTTAAGGCCCCGATGTGATCCGTGAGCTTTCCTGTAAGGAAATCGTGGACTGAGGGAAGTGCCTTATCGAACCTTCCTCGGTTCGCTCTAGAAATTTTCACCGACAGCTCTCTCACTAATGACGGAGCTAGGGCGGGTGTCTACTTTCCTGAGCTCGACATTGGGATGGACTACTCACTTGGAAAACACACTCCTATCTTCCAGGCTAAAGTCCTCGCCATCTCAATGGCAGCGAAGATAGCCCTTGATATGGAGATCCTTTCTGATAGTCAGGCAGTCTTGATCACTTTGAGTGGCCCTCGGATAACATCTTAGTTACTGGAGGACTGAAGGTCGTCTGTGGATAAGTTGTGTATCCATAACAAGGTGTCCCTTCAGTGGGTTTCTGGTCACATGGGGATCATGGGAAATGACCTTTTAGATAAGGCTGTCTCTGATTCTCCGTTTCTCGGACCGGAACATGCCGTAGGCATTGCCACCTCGAGTATCGCATCTCTCATCAAAGCGGATGTTCACAGAAAGCATCAGCACAGATGGGAGCACCTGACTACTTGTAGGTACACAAAACTGTTTCTTGATGGTCCCAATGGGAATATATCCGATTTTTTCGATGGGGCTCGGAAGGAAACAATGTAGAACTGTGGCTGTCATCATCACCGGCCACAGCTCACTTCATAAGGATGGGAATTGTTGATCTCCTGTCCCCCTGCTACAAAAAGATAAAGGCTCCGATGAGGTGGCATCACAATGTACCATCGGTGGTCTCCGTTTGGCAAGTTTTTCCGATAGCTGCCACTCTAACCTAACCTAGTAAAAAAAAAAAAAAACTTTCTGAAATTCTGGCTGCTCTATGATTCCGTGACGTTGAAAACTACCCAATTCATTATGCACTGTCACAAGCTTTTATAAATTGGTGTTACCAACGTACACTAAGTTTCGTTGGTACGTTTGTGTTTGCGTCATAATCTTAAAATTCGTGGGTCTTAATCTAAGAAGTGTTTTTAGATGTTGTATATAGATACGATTGAGAACAAAATAAAACAAAAGAAAGTGAAATTGGAAATTGGTAAAACACTGCGATTTGATAATAACAACATTGTGAAGCAGGCACTCCACTAGAATACGTATAAGGAACCAGTCGAGCAAGAACACCGGGAATTACTTGGAGTAGATAGAAGCCGTCTCAACTGAGAAATCCTAAAGTGAGCTGTCGGTTATAATGAAACTGGTTCCGATGGGGTCCCTAGAGGAATTAACTTGACTACATACGGCACTATAAAATAGATGTGATTTGACCTAACAAAGACGTTATTTCTCATTTAACTCCTTTAATCATTTGAATTTATTTTTCGTACATAATGTATACTTCGTGAATGTGGTTAATACGCAAAATATCTACAATAGATATTGCTCGACCTTTGTTAAAAACCAATGCCGAAGTAATTCACAAAAAACAAAAAAACTCTAGAACACTCACCTTATCCTCCTTAAGCTCCTCTAAGGCTTTCAACTTTTCAACTTCATCGTCTGAATGTTTTGTCGATGATGTTGTTTCTTTATTGACACCTGATAATTTCGCTGGTGATAAAGAATATCCAAGATCGACATCTTGCTTCCAGAGGACTTCAACAATTTCACTTTCCTGAAAATAAAAAAAAAAATAAAAAAAAATTAATCAATTAGTGCTAGTCGTGCATATACGATGGCTTTTGTTTCGATGCCTAGCATTTATTCACCACAGACAAGATAATCGCAAAAAAGTGCAAAATTTTTAAATACGAAACTTTCAGATATAGAGATAACGTTGTTTCTAGAGCATAACAGGTAGGTGGAAAAGTAACCAGTGATAAAGTGGCGGCGATAAGACGATTTTATGACTATAAGGAGCTAACGATTTTTATCTCGATTTAGTCAACGCAAAAAAAAACAACAAGCCTCTTATTATATCGCACCTCATAAATTAACTTCATTTTTCTCTGTTCCTATGTTTTTATTTTGTCACGTTACCACATTCTATGTTTTTTTGCGCGAATACATGGCGCAAGAAATATAAATGGTCTGCGCCAATACGATTGACGATCAACGAAGAACTACTTGGAATCGAGTGGTTTTACCTATAGACTATTAGGATAGCGCGCACAGAAACAAATGTGATAAGGTGATATGCAGATACAGGTTTTAGAAAATTTTATTCAAAACTTAGAAGAAAGAGAATTTCTAGATGGAGGAGAGCGACAGGTGAATACTGTGAGTGCAAAATTATGTTCTCTCTTTGTTTACTGGTTAGTCTAGGCATATCACTGGAATTTCAATTAGATATGATAGTATCATTTGAATTGATTATAATTAATAGCGCTTTCCAACAATGCGATGATACTGGTGAAAATAAGAATATGATGAGAAGATGATGCAAGAATAATTTTTTATGTGACCTAAAAATAGAGAAAACAGAAAAGTATTTATAAACGCAATTTATAATTGCTGTGAATCAGCTGAGGAAACCATTAGGACAATCAGCACCATTTGATTTAAAACAGCTGGCCCAGATACCTAAATCTGATTCTTGTGTTTCCTGCTCTCCATATTTTCAATTAATTTTTATTTGACTACATATGAATTTATTCAATAATTTACTTGTTATAAAAATAAGGTCCAAACGATTTTAGACCGATAAATTCTCTCTAATATATTTGAAAACTTCTTTAGCCCAAATATCGGCACAATTTAGAGACTGACACTCAACTCTATGGTAATTTCTTTCCACAGTTATGAAATGCTCTCTTAAAGCTTTCTACTGATATTCGTCGAAGTCTAGATAACGGCAGTCTTAGTGTCCTCATTTTACTTGATTTTCCAAGACTTTGGACTTACGAAACTGAGACTGGTGTATGGCGCTAAATACACCGATGTTAGTTTTATATTCACATTCCGGATCCATCACTATGGCATACAACTTTCTGCCACATTGTGGTATTTTAAAGATGAGCTCTTATGTCATAGTTGCTCTCGTCCAGACTTGAACCCAAGCTGTAGGGAAGCGATGATATAGAAATTGTTGGAGCTGCGCATGTACCAGCTGGGTATGATCGATGTAGCGATTTTGGTTGTATCCAAAAGGATCGGCGAACTGATCTGGCTCCATCCAAATTATTGGTGACATCACATGCTCTACTTATAAGAACTGGAGATAGGTACACTTTATCGTCTCGCCCTGCCTACTGGAGGATTCTGTTAACCTCGTTACATTATGGGTTTGATGTAAGTGGTGCGGTTTGCAAGAACTAATCAGCTTGGTATAGGTTAAGTTGAATGTAATGCAGATTGTCTGGGGATGTCAACCACAAAGCGGAGTGTAATTGTGTCAGCTTTACTTATTTTCACAAATGGCTCTCTCACAGTTAAACCCTCGACCGCTTGTTATGCTGCGCAAGTAAGGTGAGCAAAGCCAAACGTAGAAGGGATGGGGGGGGGGGGGGGCTAATTGGAATCTAATCATCGCTACACAGAGAAAATCAGAAATCTGAATATCTAAAGGATATTATGGCAGAAACATATCGAGGCCTCGAAGCTTCGTCGAGGTGTTGTCAAAATTTCCAACACGGGTTTTTAAATGATGCAACACAAAACCAAGCCAGCAGCTAGCCTCAAGGCGCGCTTTGCTCAATGTTGGAAATTTTTCACTCTCAGGCCTATTTCTGTCATCAGATATACTATACTAAATTACAATGACAGCACCGAGTTCGGTAGTATCGTTTTGTTTTCAATTCTCTGAGGCAAGCCTTGAGACGAGCTGCGGGGAAGCCTGAGAGAGGTCAGGCCTGAGGCTGGCTTGGATGTGTTTCTGCCTTTATGTTCTTTCAGCGCTTCTTTTCAATCCTAAGAAGAGAGTGTGGGGGTAAGTCCAACCGATTAAATCTAAACTATTACAAAAAAAAAAAAAATTACTGAATAATTGAAATCTGTTAAGAAATGACCATAGTATATGTAAAGAAAAGCGAACCTATGTACTATAACTTTTCGAACAAAATCGTATTGTATATCGATTAAAGTAAAAAAATTCATCCTGTTTTACCCTAAAGCACAGGCGAGCCTGTATGAATCCAATCAAAGAGCGTATAAACTTGAAAAACTCGCATGCATAAAAATTATGTACCTATTTTCAAGAGAGCTTTCAGTGTCAATAGCGCAGGACCAGCGAACAGAAAAAGATAGCTAAGGTTGACAATAATAATATTATCTTAAGCCCAAATAATTGGAATTTATTTGGGTACTGTGCCACAAAATGTCTACTTTGTTAGGAATTTGCTTGACAATTTTTCATTGGAATTTTTATGGACTATTCGCGGTTGGATTGATTCGCCTAGGCAGCTGAAAATTTTTGGAACATAGACCGACCAACGACCGTATAAAAGCATTCATATTTTCTTAAAAACTGACTGGGAGAGTGTTCTTCAAAATTGGTAGCCGGCCCAAGAGACAGTTCCAAAAAAGAGTAGCATTCATTTTCTTCTGAATAATTTTAACGATTTTCCTTCTAAAATGCCTAAAACCGCTACATTTTATTTCAATACTATTTTGAAAACTCAGAATGTTATATTTCTTTTGATCCTACATGCAACCGTGTATTGAGAAAAATCTGTTTTTGTGATGCATGATTTCATTGAATTTCATCATTTTACAAATTTTGTGTGGTATATTACATAAAATTCGGTGTGATTTCAATCGTCAGCAAAAATATTGAAATTATTCAACTTTAAAGCAGTTTTATCCCAAAAACGGTTGCATATAGAATCAAATGAAAGTTAACACTCTGAATTTTAAAAATCTTGCAAGAAAATGTAACAGTAGTTAAGCATTTTGACGGGAAAATCGTTAAAATTCAAACAAACGAAAAAATTGGTTAATTTTCCCAATTAAACCTATAACTACAGACATACGGGGGTGAAGTGTTGCTTCGACATTCGTTGGAAAGCTTAGGCGCTTTACTATCATCTGGGATAAAAATCATCTACAAGGAATTTACAGGGTATTTTGTGAAAAACTAGTATATTTTCTTAATCACCCTGTAATGATTAAAAAATAAATAAAAAATAAGAAATAGAGAATCAATTGAAGTTTCGTAAAAAAAAAAGGGGATCCCTGGGCATAATAACGTATGGGACATAGTGACGAATGAATATTATCTATAATCAGCTTTATCCTAAACTCGGGGTTATAATACCCAGAATGCAGCGTTAAGTATTGCCAACATATGGTAAACATTTTTTTCACATTAGTCTATGCTTGTTGTACGAAAAGAGCAGCAGACGAATTTTGCAATTAGAGTACGGCAAAGTTTTAGCTTTGCCAATAATTTTGTTTGAAGAAATATTTTAGGCGTTTTGATTTGAATGGTGAGCAAGCCTAGTATATTTATGGTGTGCAGTTTGTCAGGATAATGATAAATTTCACATTAGTTTGCGATAAATTCTCATAATATTTCGGAAAAAGACTAATTACGAGCTTTTTACGGGGCATAATCATTTTTCGATTTTTACAGTCTGGCGGGCTCAACGGAGAGCTGATTCAGAGAATAATAATTTTACATTAGAAGAAAATTCTTTGTCAATAAAAATGACTCCAACAATTAGTGTGTTTAGCATTTCGCAAAATGTGAATTTTTCGGTTTTTCGAAAGTTGATTACTCAAAAACCGAGAAATCGGCATTTTGTTAAATCAAAAGTTTTTCGAGTTCTATGAATACGAAAAAGAAATTTTGATATTTCAACCTTTTTTAATCTGAAAGTTCCGAAATCCAGGTATTGCTTTAAAGGTAAAATATCAGATGTTTTCAGTTTGCATTTTTCGAATTCGAAACTCGAGGTGTTCTTCATTTTAAAATGTATAGTTTTATTGTAAATACCATATTCCTGCAACGCTCATTATGGTCATTAATTAATAATAATATGTTTTGATAAAAAATGATGATATTTCATGTATTAAATATAATTCGATATTATGCCCTGAGCTGTTCGTCATTATGCCCCGTATGTGGGGCATAGTGACGAACTGGTCATCAGTTCACTTAGGTCAACAGCGCACTTAATAGGGATGCTAGACGGTAATTATCTATATCACATTTTGTCCCTGATTGACAGTACTTGGTATTGGCAGAGATGGGCATTTTTTATTTGAATAAAAATAAAAGATAAAAAACCGAATAAAATGAAAAATCGAATAAAAATTTATTTGATTACAAATATTATTCGTTATTTGGTGAATTATTCGCAAATAATTATTTGTTATTTGGTGCAAATTATTTGAGTTTCGAATAATTATTTTTTATTCGATCGTGCGTTATTTGATAATCAAATAATTTCATTATTTGATGAATTATTTGTGATTTCTTATTATTGTGATGGTCATTATTTGAATTTCAAACAATTATTTGTCATTCGATTATGGATATATGTTTTCTAGTGTCCATTAGTTCCAATTTCAAATAATTAAGTCTTGGTACACGCATTTGTTTTCGCAAGGTGTTTCGTTACTTAATTTAATAATTTTGTTCAATTAAGTATTTGTGAAGCGTTTGAAGTAAATTAATTGGGTTTCATTACTCAGAATAATCAGAGTCAATTAAGTAAAAAACAAGTGAGTTTGTTATTTAATATTTGAGTTGTGACGTCACGACATCACAACGCATATGAAGAATTCAGAAAAATTATTTGGTAACGTTTTGGGAAATTACAATAGATAAAATTATAGTAAAAAATATCAATATTTTTGAAAATTTATGATGATCTGGCAGCTAAATGCTCTTTTCGCAAGCCAATCAAAAATAAAAAAAAATATCATCGTCTGAAGAGGTTTCTTTTTCAAAATTCCTAAATATGAACTGAAATCTATGTCTACTGTCATTAGGATATAGGCCTAAAATAACTGAATGATAAATAATTGTTTGAAATTCAAATAATGACCATCACAATAATAAGAAATTACAAATAATTCATCAAATAACGCACGATCGAATAAAAAATAATTATTCGAAACTCAAATAATTTGCACCAAATAACAAATAATTATTTGCGAATAACTTAAAATACTCAAATAAAAATTTATCCGAATAATTTTTTATTTGATTTTTTAAAAAAATCGTTATTTGATTGAAAATTTATTCGAATAATGCCCAGCACTGGGTATTGGTATATTTAAAGTTTCAAGAAATGGATTAAAGGGATTTAAGAAAAATCTAGAGAAAATTCGTTCGTCACTATGCCCCAGGGTCCTCTACATTATAACAAAAGATATTAACAAATATTCAGGGAAAGCATTGGGTGTTTGTACTAACAGTTTTCAATTCCAATATCGAATTTATGTCTATATCAAAAAGTCTGATCGATCCTATCCAACGATACCATATATATATGTCCATGAATGTAGGGCAACAATCTTCAAAGGAGAAAGATGTTGTTAAAAAATCACTTATCTAGCTCTCCCCTTTTCCTCATTTCCGTTTCTATTAAATGGTGCCTGTAATATTTATCCTAAGACAATTCAAAATATGTGTCAAAATATATTGCCACTATGAAAAAGTAAATTTCCTGCTAAAGGAAAAGATGTTCAACATGTTTTAAACGTCGATCCCCGGTATAACAATGCGGCATACGATAAGATACTCCTTTCTTGCAAATGGTTTATTGCACACATTACAAGAGTGTGGAATATTGACAGGAGCCTGTCGGATATGATTATCTAAATGTTCTTTACGGGCAAACGTTTTCTCACAGCTTATGCAAACAAGTTGTTTATCAGAACTTGACATTCAATCAGTCAGCTGCTCCAGGTCAAAAAATAGATATTGAACTATAGCAGAACCTTAAACTCTAAGTACAAACTCGTTTCCATTCCAACCCCTATCTGACACTACAATTCTTTAAATCTAGTCAAACTCGGATAAACCACTCAAACCAATTTTAAAAAGGGCCAACGTACACGTAGTAGCACGCAGCTAAAGCATTTTGCTAGACTCGTGCTTAACACAGAATTATAATTATTTCGCAAATGAATTATTCTGGCATACCTGAAATAGATATTGAGTATTTCTAACCTAAAAAATAGAAGATAAAAATTTGTATTACAAATAAGGAAGAAGTTGAATTAATTTTGACAAATAAAAGAACTAAAGGAAGATAAAATTTGTATTAAACCAAGACTTAATATATACCTATTTCTACCATAGCGGGTCAAATGACCTGACTTTATGTTTCATGCTTGAATGTATGAAATATGGATGTTAGGAAGGAAATAAAAATATAAATTAAATTTATTATAATTAAACAAAATAGTATGTTGAGCATTTCTATTACAAAAGCAAAAAATAAAAATTTTTAATTCATAGTTCATCGCATTTTTTACATATAAGTGTGTCCATTGTACATTTTCCGCAAACATATTTTTTACATTTAGAGCAAATTTTGTTGGTTTTATTTTCTTTACAGTATCCTATTTGACATCTCATACGTTTATAAGCATCTGTAGTAGACTTAGGCAACGATCCTTTCGTATTTGTTTCTTGTTTTGGTTGTTCACGGGCTTCTCGAAAATCGGCGCCAAGTTCTTCTGCTAGCTTGAGTAAAAAATCTTGTCTCGAGATATTTTCTCCTGTCGTTTGCTTGTACAAAATCCAGTTGCTAGGGATTTGCTTGTGAAGAAGTTGTCTGTGGTCACAGTTCTTCCGCAACCCGTAAATGGCTCAATGAGTTTGAGTACAACATATTCAGAGAGTGGTACTGAAGAGGGCCTATATTCATCTTTTCCAAGATATGGAAGTGCATTTATGACGTATTTGCTATCGACGTCCGATGCTAACCAAAATTTGATTCCAAATTTATCCGGCTTGTTAGGCATGTATTGCGTAAATCTACATCGTACTTTAGTCGGAAATAGCTGTTCGTCTATAGTAATATTTTCACCCGGTTTGTAACAGTTTTGGCTGTTCTCAATGAAAATATTCCAAATTGCAGATACCATAGCGAATTTATCTGTTTTCAAACGTTGGCCCCGCTGACTTTTTTTATCAAAACGAATAAATCTAAGAATTTCGGTAAAATTATTTCTGCTCATAGTTTCAGAAAAAAATTTAGGCCCCCATATGTTATTCCACAAAAAGGAAATATTCAAATTATTTGCTCCATATGCAGCTCGAGCATATAAAATTGCAATAAATGCATCTAATTTTTTTTTAGATAAACTCCAATCGGAACCTAACACTCTCTTTGCTTCTTCTATTGTGCATGTTCTTATATGGTTCATAATCCGATGGTCAATTATCAATGAAAATGCAGTACTAACTTTACCTTTCATTATATGACGTTTTGCATATCCTGTTGGGCCTACTTCTTGCCTGAAAATGTTATGAAGTGGTGCTCTTCCAGGTGTGCCACCTACTTGCATTTGTTGCCAAACAGATCCATCATTCGCAACATTTTGTTCATTTATTTCTACTTCACTTTCTTCCGAACTTGAGAGTAATCTTATTCTTTTTTGGCCACTACATACATTCACAATATTTTCCTCTTCATCGTCAGTATCTGTAGAATCAAACTCATTTTTATTTGCAACCAATATATCTTCATTTTCAGAAAATTCATCTTCACTAATTTCTGAAAACTCTTCGCCAATATTATTTATATCTTCTAAGAACTTGTACTGTCTTGTTTGCTTCGACATTTTTCTGGGTAAAAATGACCTGTATTACTATAGCTATCAAAATAAAATATAAGCTAGGTACTTACCAAGACTTTCAATTTTTGCCACTTTTTCTTACACTAAAAAGCTATTTTCAATCTAAAATTTGATATTTTCTTGAAATTATTCTGAGCTATTTTCGTTGAACTACTTTACGCAACAGTCTTTGGAAGAATGTGCAACTTACTGACTACAAATATGACTCGATAATCTCATAAAACAAAAAAATTCTCTCCGGGTCAAATGACCCGTTGTGGTAGATATCGGTATACAACAAGGATTACTCAGAATAAACAAAACAAAACAAAAAAAAAAAATTTTATAACTGTACATTAATTACTTAGAAAAAGTCATGAAGTCAAATGTGCAAACGCAATAAAATTATACGTGCATTTTCAATGCAAAAGTTCAAAATGGGTCATTTGACCCGTTATGGTATGTTTAGTGTTAAAAAAAAAAGGAGTAATTAAAACTAATTTTGTCAAAAACTTAAGATTTCATAAAAAACTTAGAAAATTGACAAATTAGTGAAATGAACTTTAAATAATGTAAACTTTTTACAACAGATGTCACTAGATAGCTTTAGGCAAAATTAAATCTAAAGCACATCACGTTGGCCCGAAGGACAAAATTGTAAGCCGCCATATTGAGGTAATCTTAGTTTTTTGGTCTAAAAAGTCGTAGCAATTTTTTTAAAAGACATCGAGTTTATGTTCGACTCCAAAAAGAAATAAAAGGAACGATTCTGGTAGAAGCAATGTTTTTATTTTCAAAAAAAAAAAACAAAAAAAGGGAAAAAAAAATCGTTTACGTATCGCCGGTACTTGCAATTGAAACGCCCGAACCCCCACGTTATCCATGGTGATCGCTCGGCGAGCTGGTGGACTTAACGGGTTCTATAACGGAGACGCTTTCATGAAGTGCGCGCCAATTTCGGTGCCTGGAAGGAGCTCGGCCGGCAGTATCGTAATTGCAAAGGAAGTAATAATAAAAACGATAACAATATTTACGAAGTCACCTTTAGTGCTCTCTTCACATAGAGAAACATGGAGTGGCATGAGATCCCTAGTAGAATAGCTCTGAAATCAACACAATAAACTTTTGACATGAGTAAGAAGGAGAAACATAAACCATAATGTTTCTGGATAACTTATCTGTGCGGCATTGGATCAACTCTAAATATTTCGTTACAATACAGTATCGTGTAACTGAACCTCTTTATAGTCGGCTTAGGCCTTGATATCGCAGGTAAATGAATCCATCATCATAGAAGTTTTTTGGAGTAAACAATAAGTGGTTTGGACGTGTCTAAGAACTTGCAGATGCGTAAAACTACATAAAAGTCAAATGCAGAGCTGTGATCGCGAGATTACTAAATTACGATAATCTTTTAAAAAGGGTTGTCGTTAGTAGTTCGGAATACTTGCCCTGATATGACTGAAGACTTCCTATCCGTTTGACCAACGTGTTCAGTTCAGGATAAACATTTTTGTTTCTCTTCTTTTGCGAAAATTTTACTTCAAAATCATCCCCCAACAGGACTTATCGAGCTTTGTTAAGTTCACGAATGAAACCACGAAGCACTACAAAATATACACTTGAAGTGGAGAGATTTTTGCCTCTCATTAATATTTGCTTTCTATCAAAAATTAATAAATTCAGCATAAATTCATAAAACCTATGATCAAAATAAAAAGCTCATGGAGATATTCCATTATCATAATTAACATTCACAACTTACTTACTACCTATCACCCCATAGCACCTTGAGATTAAAAAAGTCCACCCACTTTCAGGCAGTCAGACACAAGAGGTACAACAACAACAACAATACCAATGAAACAAGACCCGTTGATAGGTGCACATAAGAAAGAATAAAGAAAATGTAAAGTCAAAGCTATAAGACTTTCTTAAAAAGAATTACAAATTGGTGGACAAAGGCATTGAGGGATCAGCTCACTAATGGTGGGATTAACGAATGATTATCTGTAGATCTGCCGGTCTTTTGTAAAATTTTGTATAATTTCTAAGAAAGCGTCTTTCATCTTTCTTTTTCGTTTCGAACCTGTTGCTTTTATTGCTTTTTCACCACCTTCTTGTCATTAGCAAATTATGTTTCGTTCCTTGGGTGACAATGTTCAGTGATGTGTTCTTATTAGATGCGGTTGACTTAGGGATTACTTCTGGTCAGTTGTATAAAGGTAAAAAGGGTTTACGAAGTGTTTTAGATAAAATCTAAAAAGAAATTACCATAGCAAGGATTTGACGATTGTTGTTGAATTGTGAAACTAAAATAAGAAAAAGAAAAATACTTCACATCTGTTACAGGTTGGCATGTTCAGGTGGTTATGAATTTGGACGTAATGATGAAATTCTTTATATTCAATTTTTTTTTTTTTGTGATTATTGGTAAGTGATTCTTACATTGTTTTTTTTATTATTATTATAACTGGATCACATTTAGGTAGTTTGTGAGATATGTATATGGGATTGGTTTGGTTAGTCATCTCAAAATCCTCAAGCAATTTTGAGAGCCGAGGATAATCATTAAAATCAATCACTAAACATGACAGTTCTGGGCTGCAATACATATTAGTAAACAAACATGTTTGGTACACAAACACATCAAAGATAAAGCTGGACACCGAAACAAGCATTTGTGGGCTGAAAAATTTATTACGCAAGATGTCCTTCACATTTAGACTAGAAAACATGGCATGAATTGTGAATAATTTATATCTAGGTATACATATGCACGTAATGTTCGATGCCACACACATACATAATACATACACATTTTGAATTATTTGTCTGTGACGATAAGTAACAAGATTACTCTGATTACTCTTGGAGATTGGTGATTTTAATATTAATTGGTATGACGATAATGATATTTATAAAAAAAATAATTGAAAATACGCTGATAATGAACTCATGTAAACAAATAGTGACAGAACCAACTACATAGGATAACCGCGAATTCTAAGAAATTAAGGGGTAACGCCACTGTAACGGCTAAAAAAAGAATTTTTTTCTCGCGGAATTCCAGGTGTTTGAAAAAAACCTTTGAAGGGTATTATGGGGCATACATAGAACTTTATTGATAAATTTTTTGACAGCGAAAAAAAAAAAACAAAATGGGTGCTGCACAGCCATCTGCCCGGGACATGTTTTGCTTGCCGTACGGATTTTTAAAAATATTAATTTTTGTAGATTTGGCGCGCGCATAAAACAAACGTTTGATTTTTGACGAAAAAAACGGCACTTTTTCTGTTAATAAAAAATCAACAAATAAAGATATTGAAAATTCCGTACGGCATTCTCTAGATAGTGTTAATGTTCACATCTGGTCAAAATTTCAAGTCGAAAATATGAAAATTGTTCGAGTTATGCTGCGTGCCATTTTGAAAAACCGTGTTTCGAGAAAAACGAGTTTAAAGTTTTGAGAATAGTTTTTTAATGGAAAAAATAAAAAAAAAATGAAGGTAAAAAATATAAGTTTTCCGATAAACAAGCTAAAGTTGCAAATGTCAAAAAGGTCAGTTGTGTTCAATTCGGCTTTTTCAGTCAGCTTTAAAAGAAAGCTAGCGATAATGCTGGCTGAAAAGCTCCAATTGTGTTTCAGGCTTCAGGTAGTCGTTTCGGAGCAAGTTTGACGCGCTTGGTGGCGACCTCCATTTTCAAGGGAAAAAGAACAAATTTCTGGCACGGGACCTTGTTTTTCTTATTCTAGAGGGTTTAAACTCTTTTTTAAGCCAATAAAAACAAAATCGATTTTTCAAAAAAATTTACAGTGGCGTTACCCCTTAATAGACTTAGCTTTAGTTTAAATATAACGGATCATGAGACGATTGTTATTTCTAGAGAAATCTATGTTTCGCAAATGGAAAAGAATAAGGGTAAGATAGAAGTGGTCCAGTATCATAAAGAAATCGTTGAAAATGAAATTAACGTAGAGCATCTCACCGAGAAAGAATTGTATGTGAACGAACTTGCTGAAGTGTTACAAGTAGAAATCGATCGAGTTGTTAAAAACTTAATTGTTCTTAAGGATGAAAAATATCTTGAAAACGATTGGTTCGATGAAGAACTCATTAAAATGAAACATGAGAAAATAAAAAAAAGATCCAAAGTAATATTAACAAATAAGAAAGAAGTTTGGAATAATTACCGTGTTTTGCGAAACGTATATAAACGACGATTTGAACAGACAAGAAACATTTACATACAGAATAAGATAAACTCATGTTAAGATCGATGTGAAACTCGATTAAAATTATTATTTTGTAGTTATTAAAATTAATTGTGCAAACAAAAAAGATTGTAAGTCTTGTTGTACAGTCAACCAGTATAAATAAATTGAATTGAATTGAATTGAACTATTAAAGACGATGGTTATGACAATGAAAAAAGACAATATAAATAATATATGCTTTAAGAGGATGGTACCTAATAAAAGAGGATCAACAGCTTGCAGAAAAGTTTAATGAATATTTTATCGATAGTGTAAAAAAGATAAATGATAACATTGAACTAGTATCGTACAGAAATTTAATTGAGGATGTAGGATCCAGATTCAAGTTTCGAAGAATAGACTTAGAGGATTTGGTCGATATCTTAAATGGAATGAATAGCAAAAAGGACTTCAAGTTAGTTAATAAAAAGATAATAATGGATGTGTTTCCAAAGATAAGTCAGGTATTTACTCCAAATAATTAATGATTTCATGAAGACCGGAAAGTTTCCTGAAATTTGGAAGGATTCAATGGTGACGCCGATAATAAAAGTAAAAAATTAAAAAAAAAAACTCCGCAGACCTTTACTTTGCGAAAAAATTCTGGAAAAAGTTGTTCATCAGCAATTAGAGACCTATCTGGAAAATAAGAATATATTATCGTTGAGAACCAATCGGGCTTCCGCAAAAATCATTCAGATGAATCGGCTATTTAAATAGTGGCTAAGTATATGGAAGAAACAACTATATCAAAAGAAGAAGATAGTGTGTGCCTTTTGAAATCTTAAAAGAGCCTTCGAAATGATGGGACAGGAGTAGATATACTACTGAAAAAGTTGGTGAAATATGGAATTAGAGACGAAGAATTTACTTGGTGTAGGAACTATTTAACTAATCGAAGACAAAGAACTAAGGTTAATGGGCATTTATCAAGGTCTAGGAGTCCCTCAAGGTTCTGTGTTGGGTACACTACTATTTATTTTATACATCAACGATTTGCAAGTGGCGGTGTTTGCGGATGACACTACATTATTTGTTGTAGTTATGGATGGTTTTAAAAAAGGGGAACGAGCTATGCAGGATGATGATCTTGACAGAGTAGACATGTGGATGAAAAACCATAAATTGTAATTAAATGTGCCAAAACAAAATGTATGTGCTTGCATGATGAACTAAATATTAATCTAGTTGTGGATGGAAGTAGAATTGAGCAGGTTGAAGAGATAAAATACTTAGGGATAATATTGATTCGAAACTTAAATTTGATAGTCATGTAACTTATATATGCAAAAAAGTAAATAAGAAGATTGATTTCATGAAAAGGATCAGGAATAGGTTAACACGCCAAACAACGATCAATAGGTACAATGTTATAATTAAACTACATTTCGAATATTGCAGTACAAACCAAGGGCGGATACAGCGGGGGGCGATCGACCCCCCTAGAGCTCTAATAAATCAAAATTTATACTCTAATAAAATGAAATGGAAAATACAAAAAAAAGTCTTTTCAAATCTTCTAAATCCGCATTAAAAAAATAGAAAATAATTTCTCCCTTCACTTAAGGAATACATCACAAAAGTTCCTAGAGCTTCCCTTCATGCGAAACATTTAATTAAATATTAAAATTATATTACATTTGTGTATAAATTTTAAAATTTTCAAGATATACAAAGAAAGCAAGATCTGGGGCCAGATTCCGCAACTATTAGTTTACGCGTGTACACAAAATTTTGTGTACACCACCTTGTTTCGATTCCGCAAAAATGGAAATGAGTTTTTCTGTCAAAATTTTGTGCACTTTAACTGATATTTTCTCTCCGCCATTTTGGTCGTGAATTTTGAAGAGGTACCTAAGCGGTATTTTCAAAATAATTTGTTATATTATTTATTTTACCTTTTTCTAAGGCGTAGTCACCTTAATACTAATGAATTCATGTAACTCTTATCTTATAACTGAAATTTCTTCAAAAAGAATATTTTTTTTACTCAAACAACATTCAGCACAGAAAAATTTTCATTCAGAATTTAAGTACACACTTTCCCTCACGGTGAGTTTTTTAAATCGTGTGCACTGGAAAATTTTTCACAGTTGCGGAATCTAGCCCCAGGGCAGTTTTAGTTTTAACACTACAGTGAATAACAATGAAATTTGGAACTCTCAATGTTTACCAAAATACTTAATTAAATTACATTGATTTAACTATGCTTTCTTTGTGTACCATGAAAATTTTAAAATTTATACACAAATGTAATATAATTTTAATAATTAATTAAATCGAATACTCTAGATAGTTTTTTAAAAAGTTATTTGTTATATTTATTATTTTTTTCGTTTTTACTCATAAATTATTCTCAAAAAAGTTTAAAATTATACCACTAAAGAATTTTCAGAACAAGCAGAATTTTTACACTTTTCTGTGATCGAAAGCTCACAAAAGCCGGGTATTTTGATGAAAAGTAGTATGTTGGGAAAATTATCAATCAATCTCTGATTCAGTTTTCCTGCAAATATTTAATTTAATTTTATGCATATATTAACCCTACCTAATTAGCATTCCACGAAAATTTCTTTAACCATTTAATATGCAAGAAATTGCTGTCCAGCCCAGGAAATTATGATGTTTCAACGAAATGCAAGCAACCTTTGTATGAAAAACACCATCAGTAAGACAAGGAAGAAGTGCATAATTTCTATTTTATTAGGTGGTACCAACTTTTAATATGCTTACGGAGAAAAATTGTATTATATTAATAAAGGAACTTCGATGATATCTGAATGCTAATGAAATATTCATGTTGAAACGAAAAGATAAAGTTATGCAGAGCGGTCCACAATTGATGGTAATTGCGGTTATAGAGGGCGATGGGGGCGATCGCCCCCCTAGAGTAAATGTTTGGATCCGCCCTTGGTACAATCTTATATTTAACGGATCAATTGCAAAAAATGCAAAATAAAGCAATGAGACTGATATTGGAATGTGATAGATATACTAGAATAGATTTTAAGTTAAGTGAATTAAGATGGTTAAACACTAAACAAAGAATTACGATGAATGTTCTAGTTTTCGTTTTTAAAATTAAAAATAACTTAGTTCCTATAACTATTTAAGTAAATATATAAATTATGTAAGGGATTGTCAACCATATCATATAATAAATGGAGATAAATTTAGATTACCGAATTTTACGAGGGCGCGGAATTTACTAATTTATAAGGGACTTAGATTATTTAACGATTTGCCACGAGAAATAAGAGCAATAGAGCACTTAAATTTATTTAAAAAATCGTGATGGAGTTTGTTAAAGGAATCGAGCTAGCTGACCTCGATCTTCATATTGAAATCACTAAAATATAATATGAGAGAGAAATTATATAAGGATAAGGAAAAATCCTCAAACTGACACCTCTGTTGAAATTTCAGCAACTACCAAAATGAAGCATTCTAGAGGGGACGAATCTCATCCGCTATAAATAATAAATGAAAAATGCTGTTGACTTCAGAACTCCCAATTTATGTATATAATGGCGGGCTGGAAGATTTAAAGCAGCTGGTTATGGAACTGTGTATGCATACTGTCATTTTTGGTAGGTGGGGGAAATTGATCGATATCTTCTTACATATATGCTCACTATTCTTACAAGATGTCTTGAATGTTTGAAAAAAAAAAAAAAAAACTCTTCTTCCTTCTTTCTGATCATATGAAATATCAGATGGGATCCCTTTGGAATATTTGCGACCGATCGAAAGAAACACTAAAATGGACAATTTATTCAATAACTATCAGTTGAGTAATAGCTCGGCCGTAGTCCAAATCTGTAGGCACATTCACATATGCAATTATTTCTCAGTTGAGAGTTTTTGTTTGGGGAATCATACTATATACCTAGTCATTTGATTAAGATAAATTTTTTTAAATAATTTTGTTAGGAAAGATATAAAAATTTTGATACGGTTGGGAAGATAAAAACGCACGCATAAGATTATCAGAAGTCCGCAGTGCAGGAGCTATTTAAATCAAACTTTTGTCAGTTTTACGTAAGGACTGTTAGGACTAAGTTATGGCTCTCATGTAGTAGTGAGGGAGTCTGTTTCATGGCTTGGGAAATATTTCTCGAGGATTTTGTGGTCCCCATTTCTGAAACTTTTCCAGTTCAGTTCCAACAAACAAAAATTTTTTCCGAAGTTCTTTCAGTAATCTACATGTTCTGCATACAATGAATTCTTGACTGTGACCGTACACCCTGTACTTTTTAAGATACAGGATGTTTTGTGAAATACTAGCTTTTTTTCTTTCTAATCACCCTGTAACCACCCCGAAATGGTTGATATTCCCCCCCCCCCCCCCCCGACATAAAATTTTTTGTTTATCTTAGGTCACTAGGTACTCTGACCTCCTGCTCGACTGACCACCATGGAGGAAACACCCTGTATATCATGACAGAACCGATGGTGCGATATGACGTCGAGATAAGAACATCTCATTTTTCCTCAAATCGTGAAAATATACATGAAAATGATAGCCATTAGAGGTTCCAGATTAAATTTATTTTTGTTCGTAAAAATATTAGCCTATTACTAGTTTTCCACAACAAATGAGAACGAGAAAACTGTAAATTTCCTGAGGGGTTGTTTTTCTGTAATTTTTTTTTTTGTCATTAATGCGGGGGGATTGATTAATAACACGGCGAATTGTACGTATAGGCTGGCAGAAATGACCACTTTTTGAGTTATTTTCCAAACTATCTGTATACCCGCAAAATTTCACTCCTCCTTAAATGGATCTGTAATCTTACCCTGTTCCCATTCTTGTTGTGCAAGCCCCTCCCGCTCGAAGATCATTTATTGTCCATTGATTTCTCACAATTTTCATGCAAATTCGCGATTGAATAGTTTTCTTGTTTTAACACAAGCTCTCATGTCACTTTCTGATATTGTCAATGTTTTCCTGTGTTGTATTATTAAGTCCCCCGGAAAAAAGGCAACA
Organism: Dioctria rufipes; assembly: GCA_963924295.1. NCBI lineage: Eukaryota > Metazoa > Arthropoda > Insecta > Diptera > Asilidae > Dioctria > Dioctria rufipes. The sequence goes on from OZ002741.1 coordinate 258,495,664, forward strand.
AATATTCGCAAACACCACAACAGATTATTAAGGATATCGCACAAATTCAACTAATGAAAGTAATTAAGGGTCCCTGCTTTAATACAGCATAAATGAAAAAAAAATCTAAGAATTAATAACAGATAGTAAAAAAAATTAAACTCCAAGGTAATCAAGTGTCTCCGAGTGTATGGAAACCATTATAAGTTGAGGTTTTGGCGTATATAATTGACCGGTCACAGTTTCCAGTGGCTGTTTGTATATATAAAAAAAAAAAAAAATTAAAATATCAATAATTTTCGGTTCCAAAGGTCTACTCATCTGCCCAAGACATCCCTGTTGCCTCATAATGCTCATTTATAATTAAAAAATTTACTAATTTTATTACTGACTGCATCCAATGATTTAATCAAACTATTCTACAAAATTACCTAGGTAGGTACGTACTATGGGTACGCTAGAGATAATATTGAAGATCGAAAATTAGACTGAAATCAACATTCCATTCTACACCCGTACCGTAGCCACCGTCACCATCATCATCATCATCATCAGTACAATAAAATTCTATCCCGTCCCGATACTCGACAGGAAGAAGTATATGAACCTTAAAGGGAGAAAAGAAATTAACGAAGGGACCGGCATGACTAATCAATCATTCCAGCCACGCCTCTAGAATTACTCAGCAAAAATGGAGGATGATTTAAGTCCCTTTGTGAAACTGGGAAAGCGATATTATTCCCACCAACACAAATCTCTCGCTCGAGCTGTTAGCTTGACTGGAATTGGAATGTTATGTTTACGACGGCAAGCATATGAATCTATATACTTACATGGATTACGTAGTATATAAGCATGTGAATGAATTTGTAAAGTTTTTTATGGATAGAAAAGAACAAGAATATATGCTCCCTGGAAGCAATGAATGGCATTGTATGTATAGGTATGTATGTATATATGGAACTATAAGCGGTAAGTACATAAGTTTTATATGATCTTGCATGCAGTGCATTTGTATAGTAGGTACCTAAGTACCCCTGAATTTCATATCTGAAAAATTTAGCTTTACGGATAAAAGATGGTGCTCTAATCGTTTTAAAGCTTTCAAGTTGTTTTTTTTATTATACTCACTGACAAATATGAGGTGAACCCTGAAATTCTATAAAATTGCAATAACAAGAGACGCCTTAAAATATAATATTTTGTATAATCAAGGAAACTGAAGAAAATTTCTTAATATATTCCTCAAATGCAAGATTTAGATCTAAGGCACCATTGAGTACCCTTTAATGCATAATTGCTCTGCTTGAAAAGGAATGGAAGTTGATAGAGTTCCTATGCTAGACACTGGAATATCTTCCACCATATTGCAAGAAGAAAGTGAAATGTTGTTTGTGTAGCTATTTTACGTGTATAATTGCTTTTGCAGTTTTATTGTTGTTCTATCGGGTAAACGCATCAATTCGAGTCCATTTAAGAAATGTCATACGTAAAAGAATGGTTTTTACTAGAATTTACATAATGTCGGTGTTTAAACTTTTGTAGTAAATAGGTACTACAATAGTAAACTGTAAACTTATATTTGAGTATATAAATTAAAAACTCAAAACATTTATCTTGTCTGCATAATAATTTAAAATATCAGTGCATTCGGAAATTACCAGGTTGCGTCCAGTCTAGTTCAACATACTTTTTAATCAAACTTAAAGCTATAGATACCAATAGCCTCCTCCCTCCTCTAACTATTATGGATTGAAAGTTTTTGTATACATGGTCCCCTAATATGGGTTGTATCAGATGGCGTTACATCTGACCCACCACTCTAAAAATGTCAGTGTGCCCCAGGGCTCTGTTATCTCTCTGCCTCTTTTTAATGAATATGCATGATTTGATAATCGAATAACGATCTTGACAATATTCTCGTTTGGCGCAAAGTCAATCGCGTCGAATTCAATGCGCCTAAGATCTAAAGGTGTCTCATCTGTTTAAGACAAATCATCACTCCTGTTTCTTTTGATAGAGCATTAGTTGAAAACATTAACATCTGCTGCTTGTATAGCATAAGTGTTGTGCTCGGAGGAAGTACGTATAAAATTATCCCGTTTGCTCTGAAAAACGCGCTTAGCTCCAATATTAAGTGTGACTTGTGACCGCCAACAAAAATAATCACCCACTCCACATTCACGATATATTCTAATAGTCTTCTGGAATTGGTATTGACCACATCCCTAGACGGCCATACGTAAGGGAAAATAACTATCGTTGTGATTATTTCAGCCAAGTTTTAGACTTTGTCAATTGAGGTACAATTTAACTAAAAAACAAAAAAACAATAAGGTTGAGATGTTTGCGTTTAAATTCACAAAAGTTAAATATTTGTGGTAAAAATGTTCACCTTCAAGTCGTGTCCGTTATAGTGCTGTCGCACCTGGGGCCGGATCCTGTAACACGGAAAGTTGGGCAGTTTGGGATCCCTGATTAAAACTCCCTAAATCTCCACTTGCAATTAATTCTCTATACTTGGAGAGTTAGGTAAACGTGAAAAGTGTAAAAAAATGGGAATCGAATGTTGTAGAGGACTTTTTATATATTAGAAGGACTGAGCTACATACGAGGTGTGGCTATAGAATAACAAGACTATTGCTGCAAAACTTTTTAATTTGAATTTATACATTTTTAGTTATTATCGTCTTTAATATATACCCCTCTTCTATCCCTACAACGCTTCAGGATAATTTGCCATTGTTCGAAACAGTGCCAGAAGTCATCTTCTGTGAACTCCTTCATGATGCGTGCCGCTTTTTCTTTCACAGCTTCAACAGACTGAAATCATGCTTAATGCAAATTTGATCTTGGGAAACAGATAAAAGTAGCATGGTATAAGGTCAGATGAATAAGGCGAATAGTCTAACACTGGGATGTTGCGCTTGGCTAGAAACGTCTTGACAGACAATGTAGAATGAGCCGGAGCTCTGTCTTGATGGATCACCCATGACTTGTTCTTCCATAATTCGGGTCGTCTTTTTTTTTTTTTTTTCTTATCCTTTCGTACAGTTTTAGTAATCGCACGAATAGTTAACCGATGGTCAGATAGAATAAGATTACCGACTTTTTTAATATTTTCACCGTGTTTGACGTGGAAGGGCGACACGGGCGTGAATCACCTTCAACGACTTCTCAGCCATCTTGGAAACGCTTAAACCACTCAAAAACTCGCGCACATGATAAGCATTCATTGCCATACACTTCTTTTACTAAAAGAGATAAATTTCATGTGAAATTTCACGACGATTCGTTTCTCTATTATGACACTTCTCATTTTCCGGAAAAGCCAAATAACAGCTCCTATAAAAAAGAAAACTACGACCATATTATTTTGTTTATAAACATGGGAGGTATCGCATTCGAAAGAAAAGGCTTCAAGCTAAACAGGTGTCGGTCGTTCGCGTTTGTCGCATACCTACTTTTTCTGTGGAAGCACCAGTCTCGTTATTTTATAGTCACACCTCGTATATTTATGTCTATTACCTTCGAGATGAGTTAAAATTTTGTTTTATAAGAGTATTTTTTGAGGGATGTAGGAGGGTAGGTTTTCTCCAATATTCTCCGGTGTAACGGGAGAATATAGAAAAGGAGAGGAATGCATATGGTATAAGAAAAATGGCAGCTCGGAGCGAATATGATAGATGGAGTAAATGGGGCGGAGATAAAAATGGGAGCGGATTAACGGAAATTAAAATAACAAAATTTCAGTAGATGCAAAAAGACGGAGGGTCAGCTCTGTAAGACCAACAAAAAAGTGAAAAATTACTTTGGTAATTAGGTATGCCTATGCTTGGGTATTATAGGCTATATTTTATTTCGAAACTTGTAGATTAGGAGGGGGGAGGGTAAATTGTTTTTTACCGCGGCTAACTTTGTGTGCATTGGGGTTTTTTCGGATGGGCAAAAATATAGGTGAGAAATTTTTGGAATAGCCGGTTTTGGGTAACGGGTCTTACCATTACCAGCAACAGGTTGTCCAATATACATATGTTATGTTTGGTATCAAATTAAAAAAAGAGATCAGAGTGTAATCGAATGGTGTAGTTTGTTTTTGATCGTTCAAACGTCATAACTTACTTTTTACTGCCGAAAAACGGATATTTTGCTCTTGGGTCATATACACCCCAGTTCCTATTAATGTTCCTTTAGTTTTAGAGTACCCGGGTATCCGTGTTTCACGGGTAAGAGTCGAGTAACTCGGGTACCCGATTCTTTGGAATCGGGTTGCTAGGAATCGATTCCTTGGAATCGGGTATTGAAAAATTAATATGGAAAATCAATCAAAAGCGCGATTCGGGTAGCAGAATTAAATTCTTTTATTATGGCTGAATACACGAATTCAGTAATATACTGGAGTACTAAAAAATTAAGAACCGATTGTATCCTGATATTCGGAATAAAGAATCTATTAAATCCCAAAACCCGTGTAACCCGAAATCGGGTATCCGGGTATCCGGGTACCCGAGTTAATTTGGAATCGAAAATCTTGGAATCGAGTACCCGAGTACCCTGGTACCCGATTCCACTTGAACCCGGGTACAAACCAGAACATTAGTTCCTATATTTTCCGCATATACCTTCTGTTATTTTTTTTACATTCATTAGTACCTACTCTGTTGAGAACATTTTTCTAATGGGAAATGAATTTGGTAAGTCCTACCAATTCTTCACAATGATAAGTTGAAAATATGTATGTCCATTTTTGTACCAAAAACACTAATTTTTCCACCTGATTCACTTCTTTTGCTGTTATCTTACAGTTATCAGACAAAGTGTAGTGTAATTTAATTTGAAAATTCCCAAGTACTTAGGTACCTTCACAAAACAAAAATTTTCCGAGTTACAGAGCTCCCTGTGGAGGATAAAATGTCAAAAGAACTCTAATCTTCCCAACTCCACAACTCTCCGAGTTACACATTTGCCAGATTTATGAAACCCGCGGTTGGAGTGTCATAAATCTGGAAAATATGGACCATAGATAAATCGCCCATGTTAATCCTATTATAAAAAGTTCATCGTTTCATTTACAAGGAAAATGAACTGATGGTGGAAAAAGCTTCCGATTTTCGAAGGGAATCAATTGATATAGAAATCTTGAAGATCATGGCACCTAATTGTCGTATTTTTACCTACGGCTAATTTCCAAATTGGATTCAATTTTACCAAGTACTTAGTAAAACTTAAACAAAAAAAAAAATCAATCAACAGGTGTGTTCGCCGACAAAAATTTCTATAATCAGACAAAAACCTAATATTAGAAATATTTAAATGTTTCCAAGAAGAAAGTCGCAAGAAAGCGATTTTCAATAATCATCGAGACAACCCTTATTTTTGCACACTCATCATTTAACTTCGTTAAAAATTCACGACTTTAATTCAGACTACAGTGTCCAAGTCTTTCGATTCGTTTTGTTAAAAAAACTAGAACCTTTCGAATTCCCCTCTTTTATAGTTTAAATTGCACGCAATTTCTAAGAATCGACTTATACTAGTTAGTGACCTAGTAATTATGCTATGTGCTCAACTCTTATACTTTCGTTAATTACTTATAAAAGCGTGTAGTAAAAATATGCATCATTGGAAAGAAACTACATATTTGTATACGGTTGCTGTCGGCCGGTTAGGTATGCTATTGCGAGTTTCACCCTCTTACACCTTTTCAAGTATACTTCAATTGTGGTTTACACAGCGTAATTTTATTGTCAATTACAATAGAAATTGACCCGAGTTCACGTAGTGCTATTATTAGGGCGTTTTAAATAAGTCCTGATAATCATTAGCGGTGCGCTTTTGTCAATCACTAAACAACAGGTACACATCACATACGATGAGCATACCACCCCTGTACTGTGGTCAGAGGTTAATCGATAGATATATATACAATTGGTGGTAGTGCGGTATTTTTGTTCCATCTCCTTTAAAGTGTATCCCACAAATTTGGGATAGGAGAGAAAAATTCAATTAGTCTTGTACAGGACTTTTAATTTGTTTTTACTGCGGTAAAGGTAAGGGTTTAGTACAACAACAAATAGTGATTGTAGGTGACTGATAGGGCCAGTCATTGTTGGTGGTAAACCTCATCAAGTGACGTTTTCTGACTTCACGCAGAGGTTATATAGAAGAAAAAAAAAACCTTTTGCTAAAGTGATTAATTAATGATCTTTGGCAGTGAAAGGCTTTCTTCTTTGCCCTTTTGCACGATACCGGCAATCTCGGCAGGTATACAAATGAAACTACAACGTTTTTCGGGGGCATGTTTATATGTACAGAAGTTTTCTTCAGTTTAAAGATAACAACTCTCATGGGCTTGTTTTCTGACGTATATGATCATTTATCACTCTTGCAGTGAAGTATCTATTTAGTAGAACATTATATTCAGTATATTGATTTTAATATAAACTGTATAATAATTCAATAATATGGAAGATCTTCGAATCTCATGGCCGTTATCCTTCTTCTAAATATACAGGTGTTCCAGATAGTTGAACATTTCTATAGTTACTATTCCTTAAAATGTGATGATATTAAAAAATAGTTCTGTGAGCCGTAATTATGAAATTATGTCACATTTAATATTGTAGAACTAGATCTTGATGATGCGATGTGATGATTACAAAATTTCCCACAGATTTTCAGTCATTCTGTTGATTTTCGTGGCTTATGACTCTAACGATAGGTGGTTTTCAAGCAAGCTCTCGATTATGATTTTTTTTTCTACTCTCGTAAATTTATTAAAACACATTTTTTCCACAAAAATTAATTTCAAAAAAAATATGACACCTTAAAAATTTTCTATCTACAGAATTAATTTTTATTATTTACTTCGAAAGCATTGACCAGTATTTTCAAAATAGAGAAAGTATCCCGATTTGTGAAAAATTAAGGCAATAAAATCATTTTTTTTTTTAATTCGAGGACAACATTTGCACCACACTTCTGTGCATTCATCAAATGCAAAATATCTTTCTTATCCTTGAAATGCAAAATGTGTTGGGGTTATATTCACAAAACTGTCATAAAACTCTTGACCATCATAAATGCAGTCAAATTCACCCAAAAATTTTGACAACATGAATTATAGTGTATACTAACTACGATAAGCTATAATGCAAGTAAAAAAGACGTAATTTTATTATAGTAATAACTTATAAATATACTTACTATAAAATGAGCCTAATAATTTTTTAAACAGTAAAAAGCTCAATTTTTCGGCGTTTTTCCTTCAATCAAAATGAAAACAACCTGTCCGAACTCGTTTGCTTAGCTTGATTTTGACAGCCAGGGTTCAAACATAACCTCACAATATGTTATCTATTTTATTTGGATAAGTAAACAGTTCATATTTGATTCGGCGGTCAAGCTAACCAAATATTTTGACTATTATATACAAAGTAGTAAATTTCGGTGGTGTAGACATGAATTCGAATAGAACTTAACTGTGTGTTACGTCACTAGCTTTGATAATAACAAAACGTAGACGAAGCCTTGGATTTGGAAAAGTCCATGATAAAAAAAGAAGAAGAAAATATCGACTTATATGTGGTAAAAAAACACTAAGAACGTAAACTAGTGAAAAAGTTGACGATTCACTCTTTTTTTAAAAAAAATTATCAGAATATGGTATATATAATCTTATGCCTCTGCTGGACATCCTAGGAAGATTAATGGAGACAAATCCAAATAATAAAAAGGATTGTTGATCCAAAATGCTTTCATAAATGGAGTGAAGAAATAAGAAAACATCTTCAAGAAAGACAATATTGGTATAAAGTCGTTGCCATGGTTGACCCCCAGATCTTAATGTAATTGCGTGCAAAATGAAAAGCACTATTCTTATCATTTTGGATCCAATTAGGTTAAAAGACCTAGACCTAGGAAAATTACAAAGAGTTGATTGATTTAGTGATAGAAATATGAACCACACAGTAAAAAATAATAGGACTATTCCCTAAATTTAAGACACGTTTTTTCTTAAAAATAAATGTAATTTTCTCTAATATAAAGAGAAAATCAGTTTAATTTCCCTAAATCAATGGAACATTCAATGAATTTAGATATTTGATACCAGAAATCCTATAAATACGTAAAATTCCCGAAATGTTAAGTTCACTTGGATATAAGGAAGAGAACATTCAATAAATGAGGAATTATGCTACATTTATTATTAAAGAAATATATTTTCGTTTATATAATTCACACATTGTTTTTGAAAACACGTCATCACGTCATTGTTTTTCAATATTTTGTTTGAGCGTGCCCAGCGCACCAACCCACATAACTTCCGTACTACTTAATACCTTTTACATAAAGCTAGTACAGGTCTCATAGTACACGCACAAACCACCTGTGGGCTTTTTAATGATTTCAGCGCCACTTACAAGTAGTGACAAATTTATCTAGCTTATGAGTTTTTGTTCAAGTAGGCCTTTTCGGGCATATCACTGACATATATATAAATGGACTGCTTGATATCCTGTTTCATGTGGCACCAGTTTTGATTTCAGAAAGTATGCTTTCACTGTCAATGCTACCAACTGTCGTAAACTACCGCTATATTTAAATTATTTGGGAATTTACGTATATACATGTCAGTGGGATTTACCGAATTTATCACAAAAGTATTTGGGACTATTTGTATCGTTAAATTTTAATTATGAGTCGAAGGAGGTGTTTTTTTTTTACAAGAATTTGTTACAGTTCAGTGGGAAAGTATGCTCTCACGGAAAGAGACAGGAATATGAAAGTGGTGCCATTTGCTTTCATGCATTTTTGGTTCAACAAGCAGTCCATTTATATACATGTCAGTGGGGCATATTCACTAGTTTATGATATGCGCCAAGTTGACACTAAAAACATTTCCGACGATTTCTTGAAAAGTAAAACTTAAAAAGCTGTTTAATGAAACTATAATGAGATGTGTCACCTAGCTTGGAACAGCGAATACAATAGTGTCCGAACTGTGTGTCAAAGGTATAAGGCTGAAACAGATTACACTTTAATGTGCGACGCGACATCGCAGGAAATTGAACGGTGAAATTGTTCCGCCGAGCTGTCACACAGATTACAATAAGATCGCAGGAGGGTAGATACAGCGTTCTTATATTGGTAATACATATTTTCATGAGAAGTTGCTTACATCAAATATAATTTTTTTGTTGGTACCACTGAAAGTGAGCAGCAAATTTTTCAAGGCGTGATACCAAAACCCTGGAGAGTACTTCCCAAGCCATGAAACAGAAATCTATATGTGTGCGTGCAAGTCCGTTTTCTAAAATGTTCTATATTGATACTTATGGAAAAGTACTAAACATTGGCTTTATGTATCCCATAGAGCCTAAACTACTATCCATACAGGAAAATAGTCTTCTAGTAATTTACAGCTTGATTCCTTATCTTGCCAAGGGCTACACTTCCTATATACCTTACTTAACAAAATAATAAAATAGTTTTGATTACAAAGTAACCTTACCATTCTAACGCTCAATACCTCTCAGCTGAGTGATAATTGCATGTGTGTATGTGCAGCCGGAGTCCGAATCTGTAGGCAGCTACATTCGATATCATCAGCCCATGGCAAGCCATGACGGCACAGCGACATTACAATGATTACTCAGCTGAGAATTTTTGTTTGAGAAATCGTAGTCATTTGGCTAAGGTAATTTTTTTTAAATAATTTTGTTAGGAAAGGTATGAAAGTTTTATTACGTTTCGGAAGATAAGAAAGCGAGCTTAAAATTATCACAACACCATTTTTCTGTATGAATAGTATTTTAAGGAGGAGGAGCTATTCAAATCAAACTTTTGTCAGTTTTACATAAGAACCACTGCAAATATTTTAGAATGTAAGGACTCCGTTGGGCCTCGCATGTGGTAGGGAGAGAGTCTGTTTCATGGCTTGTAAAGTATTCTCGAGGGTTTTGGACGGTGATACACAATAGGGAACACATGTTCTCAAACATTTTGCCGCGTTGTCGCGCCGCGCACTAAAGTGTAATTGTTTCAGCCTTTAGTAGTATGGGCCATAAGAAATGAGCTATTCAGTTCATTCTTATGTTTTTTAAAATTGGTGGTGTTCTATCACCTATGGTAGAGTGTGGTGCTATCACCTATTCCCTACATTTTACGAAAAAAAAAAAAAAAAAAAAAAAAAAAAATCCTACGTTTCAGGGAATTTCCCTAAATTTTAGGGGAAACAAATTTTCTATATTTGACGGAAAAAAACCTAATCTACGTTTTCCAAGGTGGAGCTTTCACTAATCTTATCGACAAATACCTAACCTTTGCGGCACAAATTGTTGCCACATACCTTAGGGAATTATTTTTTACTGTACAGTCAAATTCCTGTAGATTGTTTTTTTTTTTTTTTAATTTGTATTCGTCTATGATGATACGCGATATAATCACGGTAATAACGCAACAAAAATTATTTTTTCTTAAATCATAAAAAAAAAAAATAACAAGACATTAAATCAATTATTAATGTAAGGCGAGGCGAGCCCGGGCTTTATCCTAAACTCGGGGTTATAATACCCAGCAGGGTTAAGTATTGCCAACATATGGTCAGCATTTTTTTTACATTAGTCTATGCTTGTTGTACGAAAAGAGCAGCAGACGAATTTTGCAATTAGAGTACGCCAAAGTTTTAGCTTTGCCAATAATTTTGTTTGAAGAAATATTTTAGGCGTTTTGATTTGAATGGTGAGCAAGCCTAGTATATTTATGGTGTGCAGTTTGTCAGGATAATGATAGATTTCACATTAGTTTGCGATAAATTCTCATAACATGTCGGAAAAAGACTAATTACGAGCTTTTTACGGGGCATAATCATTTTTCGATTTTTACAGTCTGGTAGGCTCAACGGAGAGCTGATTCGGAAGATAATAATTTTACATTAGAAGAAAATTCTTTGTCAATAAAAATGACTCCAACAATTATTGTGTTTAGCATTTCGCAAAATGTGAATTTTTCGGTTTTTCGGAAGTTGATTACTCAAAAACCGAAAAATCGGCATTTTGTAAAAACAAAAGTTTTTCGAGTTCTATGAATACAAAAAAGAAATTTTGATATTTCAACCTTTTTTAATCTGAAAGTTCCGAAATCCAGGTATTGCTTTAAAGGTAAAATATCAGATGTTTTCAGTTTGCATTTTTCGAATTCGAAACTCGAGGTGTTCTTCATTTGAAAATGTATAATTTTATTGTAAAAACCATATTCCTGCAACGCTCATTATGGTCATTAATTAATAATAATAATATGTTTTGATAAAAAATGATGTTATTTCATATATTAAATATAATTCGTTATTATTCACCCAGCCCTTGGTCATTATGCCACGCTGTGGGGCATAGAGAGGAACTGGTCATCACTCCACTTAGGTCAACAGCGCACTTCATAAGGATGCTAGACGGTAATTATCTATATCACATTTTGTCCCTGACGGTTACATATTTAAAGCTTCAAGAAATCAGTTCAGGGAAATCTAGAGATAAATCGTTCATCATTAGCCCCGGGGAGTATAACCGAATCCCCTTGATATGGATCATTTGCATTCAAAGTCGTCCAAAATTGTTGGATTTTTCGTTTCGATCATCACGGATTTTTGAAAATTAACATGTTTGAACAAAGTAATGTCTCGTAGCAAACATCAATAAATTATACTGATCTCGGGTAAGTATATCATGGATATGAACCAAACTGTATATTTTAATCTCGTAGATAGAGGTAAGGGTAAAAACAGAGGCAGAATGCTTGAGAATGGCAGAACACCTTAAACTTTAGTTAGACGTAAGGCTATTTATGTTTATTTAAAATTATACCAAGATTGTTGACGAAATTTTTAAATTTCATAATACTATTACCGAATGGAATATGCGAGAATTAGGATGTATCCAGATCGTCTTCTAGATAACAACTTTGAACATCAGCTGCTCACAAAGCTGGGCAATACTTAAGTAAAAAAAGACTTAAGTACTACTTAAAGTACATTTTCGTTACTTAAGACTTATTACTCAATACTTTTGAAATTCCCCTACTTATTACTTGAACATAAGTACTTGCTTCTATTTACTTATACTTAAGACTTAGTTATTTACTTAAGTACCAAGATTTTTACTTAAGTATTTTTGAATCTATTAAGTATCTACAAATAGCTAACTCTTCGTAGAAAAGCAAACACAATCTCTAGCGCAACTCTTTTTTTTGTTGAGTTTTAAAGCACGCAAAGAACTGTCAAAGCATGTGCTGCACTCACGCGTCAAGGCAGAACCTTAGACAAACTAATAACATACAAACAAGATTGGGCAAGTAAAACAAAAATCATTAACGTCTCGGTCGAATATAAAATCGACGATGCCTTGACTTGATGACATAACCACTGACATGTATACTATGGACTGACTACGTTCATAGAAATACATTGCAGAAAGTAGGCTGACTTCTATATTGCTGACTCTTTCGGTCTAAGCACCAACTGAAAGAGAACTGAAAACAACAAATGAATTAGTGGATTTGTTGAAATAGATGATTTTAAATTAATCATTTAGGGTTATTACTGATAAAAACTGTTTTACCAAAGACAATATACTCATTAGATACGCAGAAGAAATTCTAAATGTTTTATTAAAATCACTTGCCGAGCTGTATGCTTACCTTGTTAAACTTCCCGCCAATGATTTTTTCAATGTTGGCACCGATGTAAGAATTCTTTTTGATACAAGCAATTATGCCCACGTGAAATTGAAAAGTAAGCAGTCCATATTATATCCGTCAGTGGACATAACCAAGGGTAAGTAAGCAATGCATCGCTCCAATATAAAATCAACGATGTCTCGACCTGATGTAAGGAAGGACTCAATATTTTCTTAGAAATTTACTGGAAATTTTTTCCTGAGGCAATATGGGTGCTCTAATAGTTTTCATTAGTGTAGCAATGAGAGGTTAAAGTTTTACTCTAGCTGTAGCGCCGAAAACTATAAAATACTATAAATAGTAGCCACTGGTTAATATACATATTGTATTTTTCAAAAGGTATTTATTTATTAATAACCATTAACTGAACTCGATAAACTTCATTATATTCCTGCCAATGTACAAATATTCTAAAAAAGTACTTTAAAAGGTACTTCAAAAAGTACTCAGTACTTATTATGGACTTAGTACTTAGTTACAAGTACTTTTCATAATACATGCGGTACTTGTACTTACGCTGAAGTACTCAGGCCTTCGGTACTTGTACTTAAGTACTTTTTCTTTGGTACTTGCCCAGCTCTGGCTGCGCACATATTATTATATTTACTAGTTAGTTAGTAATAGTCAGAAGATCATTTATGAAACGTGTGAATAATAATAGTCCTAGGATCGAGCACTGCGAAATGCCGCATTTAATGTCGCTGTTGCTGGGGACTCTCTGATACCTATTACTCAAAATAGAATACAATGAGCGTACAAGCTATACAACAAAATCTGTATAACGATCATCATCATTAGCTGATGATCACAACAACCAAAAAACACTTTCAAAATTCGAAAATTCTAATCTAACTTCACCACTAAAGTCTGCGTCGCATTTTGTCTAGCTTTTACACGCATCATGATATGCTTTCCGTTTGTTTTTAATTATTTTTGTAAGTTTTTATTTTTGCTCCCTGAATATCTTGCTGTTGACAAGAATATCTCTCGTTAGGCATTTTATTATCATAATGACTATAAATGGTGTAGGTAAAGCTGCTCTTGTTGTAGCTCGCGTAAATTCTGAAAGAGATAATGGCCTACCAAATTGTTTTTTTTTTTTATTTAATTAAACACTACGCATTCGTCATGAACTAGTACACCTATACATATATCAATCAATGCAGTTCGAAAATAGTGGCCAACATAACTTTTTTCTTTAATTCCAAACCAAATATTTTTACGGTATTAGGGTAGTTTTCTTGCTAACTTTCTCGCAGCTTCGTGCGGTAATATTAATTTTCAAGCTATCTTTGATATGAACTGCCATTACGGCCCCAACTTTATTCGTCTGACCATTTCTGAATAATTCAAAGCCGTTAGTATACAAGTTGAGATATGTTTAATAAGCCAAGATAAAACCATCTGAATCCAATAATAACGAATATTAAATTTTCATAATATTTAGTGCGAATTATAAACTAGCAAATATTCTTCTTCTGAGTAGCACAGAAAATGAACAATTTAACAACTACTAAGTCCTTAACCCCGCTTTATTGTACTTAACTTCTTTTATAAGACATTTCAAGAAACATTTATTTATAATAATTTATCTTAAAAATATAATTTCATCATCTTCTTTAAATTACACAAACTTTTGAATGAGAACCAAAATTGACAACGAACACAACACGTGCTTTACTTAAAAAAATTTATTTACTTGAAAACACAATTTGAAATGAAAAAAAAAAAAAATTTGTGGAAGTGTCGTAAACTTCGTAGTTGTGTAAACATAATGAGGCGCCTTGCAGATTAAATTTGTAAACAATATCTTAACACAAAGATAAATTGTTCAGCTTTTTAAAAGATTGTAATTTATTATGTATGTACATAGGTAGAGGCATACTATGTACTAGTAGTATAGAATGTGAGGTTTCAGAAGTTCTGCTATTAGCATTACCCAAATCGAGGAAATCATCCAAGTTTCATTCATGAGTGAAAGTAAATAAATAGTTAGATACATATATGCATGCAGGTGTAAATATGTTTGTGTAAATGCCTGTTGTTATTGAAACGACCTATCATTTTAAGACAATACGATATAAATATGGAAGGAAAATTGTCCAACAATTGGAATTTTCAAGGTTGTCAATTTCAGAGTACCCCTGGGCGCATAATGAAGTATGTATGAGAATTTGCAGGTCTTGGAAGTTAATTATTTTGAGATTATCTGATCAAAAATTCTGGAATTTTAGTTCATGTAGGCATAGATCCTTTATCAACACTATTCATAATTTTTTGGAAGAATATATGCCAGTATAGTACTTTCCATACGTCTGTCTATTTAGGGAAATCAGCTCTTCGGGGCTGCTATGAATCGACATAAAAATACTAGCGTAGTTAAGGCACCACAATTATAGTTTAAAAATCTATGGAGCGATGTGAGAGATTCAAATGGACTTGGTCAAATTATTTAACTCCAAAAAATACACCAAAGTACCAAAATAGCAGTACTACCCAAAAGGAAACTACTCAGGAGATGCCTGTCAAAGATTATGGATTAGCTTTTAAATGGACCCACACAAAAACCTGGGTAGCTTATACCTACCATTAGTGATTCAAAGTATGAGTACCGGAAATGAAATCTTAGAAAGGGACCGACTCAAAAGCCGTAGATGAGGACGACAATAATATGAGCGCAGTTCCCGATTAAATAGCCAAAATTGTAGAAGTGAAAGACGAAAAGTATCAGAGGTTTCTTACTGAATCGCAGTAGCCTTAAAAATATACAGGATGATTCTGATCAAAATACCTTCCGGTATACCACGCGATTCCTTGAGGTAAGCTGATCAAAAAATTATTCCTCATACCCCCCCCCCCCCTATAGAAACCTTCCTTTAGGAGTTGTGGTCAGTTGAAGATTTCGCCAATATTCGTGAACCCTGATGGGAATAACTGAGTATAACTTTTGAACCACCACCCTATAGATTTTCGTTATTGTTGGCTTATTAAATAGCCAAGAATAGTAGCTGTCGTGGCTTATTAAATAGCCAAGAATAGTAGCTGTCGAAAAGTGTATTTCTCTGTATTTGTTAATAAGGCATCTTTAAATTATTCTCAAATATTTCCAAAATTTTGATTTTTTTTACACACAAATTTCATAAATACCGTTATTTATTTCAAAAACTTTCTTCCATGTAACCCAAATTTATTGCTTCTTATTAATGGCCCTACTACCCTCTATCACTGGAAAAAAAAAAACGCAAAAACCTGAATCAGTTTTAGCGCTGGAGGTTTATTGGCAGATTCAAGCCAGATCATAAAATTGCATTAAACCAATAATCACAGATAGGTATGTAGAGTCTTTTATGACTGGACCCACAATTGCTTTGGTTATAATTTTCTGAAGGTAGTGGTACTCTTATTTAGTATTTAAGCACAGTAATGCGGCGGAGCGCCATCGTGCATAAAGTACATCTCGCTCCTAAGGGAAAGCGGAATATACTCATCCAACATGTCTTCTAAGTCATGTTTTAACAAGTAAAAAAGCTAGAATTGGTCTAAGACCAATTCTTATGATACCCTAGATGAATGCCCGTATTAAATTTCGTATGGTCACCGATCTATTCAAGTTTGATTTTGAAGTAGTTTTTCGCATATATTTCTAGAACAGTTTGTCGCACAGAAAAACTGGTTATAACCAATTTTATAGGATTTCGTATTCTACAGAAGTTTTTAGTACAATAAAAATGTCTTGGACTGATCGTTTTCAAAGTATACGTAAAAAACCGAAATTTTTATATGGCAACACCAAGAAGGAGTTGCCCGATTTAGTCCATTTTTGACATTTTATTTGCTAATGTAGTAAAAACATCTTGTACGAAATTTCAGCTCTCTACGTCGATGCGTTCTCAGGCAGTATCCAAATATATAGCGGAAAACGAAATTTTTATATGGCAACCCCACGAAGGAGTTGTCCGATTTGTCTCATTTGCGAACAATTTTTTGATCGGCTTACCTCAAGGAATCGCATGGTATACCGGAAGGTATCTTGATCAGAATCACCCTGTATATCCTTAATACGGCTGTCGGCTACAAACTCACAGAATCAGGAGGTGTAAGCAAGTTATAGGTTCAGTAACATCCCTGATTATTCTGTCTTCAAAAACAATTTGTCCGCAAAATCCATGCCATCGTCAAACCATCACGACATTCATAGTATAGTAACGGGCAAATGTCGGTTTTAGAGCTCATTCTACGTCATGACAGAAAGAACAAAAGAAGCAGAAGAAAAGTTTATTTTTTTTTCTATATTTTGACATTCAGCATCAGCATCAGCATCACCATCCAAACTTTACGATACAAAATCGATGCTAAATATCGACACTTTCCTTCGATACAGTGTCCGTAATTAGGGATATAAGGGTAATGACATTGCTGATTGTCTTAAAATAAAGGGAGTATAATCACCATTTTTCCTATCACGAACATATATGCGAGCTTACAAAAAGGCACTTAGCTGTAGAGATTATGGCTAAGATAGAAACGATTCACCTAGGTACAGTAAGAGAGCCTGCCAAACATATAACACTAACACACATAAACTGTGGTAAAGACCAAATTAGTATAGTCACTGACACAATTATTCCCCACTGTCCAGTTAAGTATTATGCATGGAGACAAGGATCAATTCTGTAACGGTGAGGTACAATCTGCAGAGTATGACTTTGAATAATGAACGATTTGCTCGCGAGGGACTCCAGAGATGTATGGATGTGGGAAAAACAAAAATAGAAATTACGCATGAGCATTATCTCTTCCACTGACTTATTATTATTATTGTCGATTGGATCTAATAGAACCAAAATGTCATATACGAATATAAAATTCTTTTGGTGTGGAAACACCATCCTTTTTCAAATGTGTTCATGTGGACTTTAAATGGAAAATCCCGTGAAAATCATCGTACAATGGCTGTCACTGTAGAAAATATAAAAGAAATTCGAAAAATTGTTGGGGAAGATCAACGAGTCCTGGGCCCGGATTCTGTAACACAGAGAGTTGAGGAGCTTGGGAGATGAGAATTTTCGTTTTCCCCGATTAAAACTCCCCAACTCTCCATTCGCGATTCTCTAACATACTTGGGAAGTTAGGGAAAACATGAGAGTGTCGCAATATTGAAGGACGGCTAACTCTGTGTGGGAGGGTTGTAAAGCATTGGGGTTTTTTCTTATGGATTTAGGGTTTAGAGTACAAAAGGTGAACAAATTCTGACGGAGGGGCATTTGGGGAGGGGGGGTCGTATCACCTCTAATTGGGGGTTATCCAAAATACGTTCATATTTGGTATCAAACTAAAGAGGGAGGAGCGGGTAATCGATTGGTGTAGTTTGTTTCTAATCATTTTGTCGTCATAGCTGACTTTTTACACCCGAAAAACAGATTTTTTGCACTTGAATAATATACGCCCCATAGTTTCTATATTTTGCATATATCTCTTCCGTTCTTTATTTCGCATCCATTAGTACTCTGTTATGAACATTTTTCTCATTGAAAGTGAATTTCCATGACTTACCAGTTCTTTATAATGATGAGTTGAAAATATGTCCATTTTTGTATCAAAAAACGGTAATTTCTCAACTTTAAAAAGGACTGATTCACTTCTTTTGCAATTATCTACGAAGCCATTTATTACACTGCAAAACTAATCACATATGTAATTAGGGAACAAAATGTAGATGCAATTTCATCCTACATACAAGGCGTCTTGTATAGGGCTCTTGGGCCGTGTTAGTAACTTATATCTAGGTATTTTTGAGAAAGAAGTCTTGCTTTAACGTATGTACATTTAAAATTTTTATACCATCTCTTTTGTACTGGAGGATGACCAGATTGGTCCTTTTTGGCGTGATTTTGATTTTTTATCGGGTATCTTGAGTTACCAGAATCCACATTTATCTGTACGTATTGCAAGGATTTTTACATAATTTGTTTTTGTAAATATAGCCAGGATATGCGGTGAATCCATAATTTAATTTAAAAAATCCCAGCTACCTCGCTACCTTTATAAAACACAACAAAAACAAACAGTACCTACTGTCAGTTGAGAAATATTCTTCTTATTTCACCACAACTAAAACAGCCGAGAGTTTTGTCGAGTGGCATAGAGAGTTTGGTAATTCTCAATACAAATTCCCCGAGTTACAGAAAGAATTTCGAGTGGAGAGTTAAGTGCTAAAATAACTCTCATCTCCACAACTTTCCGTGTTAGTGAATTCGGCCCCTGTTGATGGTCACACAAAATCTTCTGACTTCTTCCTTTTTTTTTCTAGAAATTCTAAAAGTAAAGTGCGAGGTTTTTGTTTTGGTAGCGCTGAAACAGCTCAATTTTGAGAAGCCAGGAGAAACGTAGGCTTCATATTTTAAGAGATTAGGTCTTAGATTAATCAGCTAAAAATGTTTACAGATTATAAACAGAAGAAAAAAATCTACTCAAAGCCTTTTAAAATAATCTACGGGACATAAAAAGCACAAAAGATCTCCAGCCGCTACTTGGTACAAATTACATACATATACTTAATATTAAGTACATTATATGTACAAATACAAACTACAACCAAACCAAATTTTACTAATAATAAACACCGGCATCTCACATCAAACGTAAACAATTTTTGTTTTTCACAATTCTCTGAAATTGCTCAGGCTATAACAAATCTATGTATACGGGCCTAACCTCTTAACACTGAGACTTTTTTTATCATCTCAGCGACAATTTAGTTTGGATTTTGTTAATTAATGACAAGCTCCATATTTACCGAAAGATAATGATGCATATCGCGATATTCTTCATAAATTTCAGCCATCTTAGTTAGTACCCTCCAGCTTCACACCAAAACAAAAATAAAAATAAAATAAAAGTGATACACCTTGCGTTTCAGGATTTGAAATAAAATTTTTGTTCTATCTGTTTCCGTTTCAATTTATAAACGCGATAAAAATCTTAAATTTTCGACAATAATTTGAGAAGAGAAATTATCACACAAAAGCTACCACAGACAATGTCAGTGACCAACTGAAATTTTCTTATCAATGGGAAAAGAAATTTACAAAATCAAGCAGATTACGCGCGATTTTTTTTTAGTTTAATTAAAAAAAAATGGCAAGAGAGCAAGAGAATCATTCCTCATTTCTTATCAAAATTTCTTCAAATATTTTTTAAATAGTTGAAACGTGTTGGGTGGGTGGAAAAATACATAAATACGTATATGTATGTTTGTTTGAATGTACATAGGTAAAAAGTATGTTTCTTCTTTAAGTATTTATGCGGCAAGTATCAATTTCAAAAGTACTGGATATCGTACAATTAGAGTTGACTGATCATCATCTTTATTTACTATTTGTTACCTACTAATGTAACCTAAGGGGGGATGGAATAATTGCATTTAATTTGGTTGAACTTGATTGGCTGTCAACAATCAATTACGATTTTTATCTGTTACTTTTTACCAGTTTTACTTTCATCTTCATTAAGAAAAAACAAAAAGATTAGTGCAAATCATAATTTATGGAGTTGTGTGTCGTTACTTAATTAACATTTAACTGTGCTGAACTAACGAAAGTCAGCTACTTTGTGTATTTCCGTTTTCTAATATTCTTTTTTTTTAATCTTGAAATGGTGCCAACTGATGAAGAAGTAGCAATTTTCTGTTATTCTAACATAAGAAGCTTTTTCATTCAATACACAAACCTATTCTCCCCATGTTGATGAGCTTTCACTTCGTCACACCAATTCACCATCCATCATCCGATGACTATCCAGGGTTGGAATTCGTGAAATATTAAACTTTCTGAACTTAATATTTTCAATTGTATTTTTCTTAGTGCATTTAGTTGACAATTGTACTGAAAGTGTTATTAATTAAGAATAAAAAATTGTTTACTAGTTGATAAAGAGAGGATTGCAAGTGAAACTTTACACATTACTAAATAAAAAAAAAACACAACTCGTTTTTAATGTTCCGATTTCAGCCCAAAATTCAGACATGGAATAATTCCAAAAAAATTTCAGTTTGCTGAGTGAGAGCTACAAGTCAAAGTCTAACTAGACATTCACAAACAAAAGTTGTTGCTATCACTGATGCAAAAACAGCAGGCGAAGTTTCAATTCTGGTCACACTTTCGCTAAACTGGTTTTACCTTGAGCTTTTTCTAGGAAAATATGTAGTTTTATGGAGATAACTTAATTTGTACAGAATATTTTACAAAAGCAAAATTTTTCTCAAGAAAACTGTATGAATTCAGTGTCAATATCTTGAAAATTGCACCCCTGTGACTTTCACCGTAGTGCCTCACCATGCATGCGAACTACAAAGCTTATATCTCCGACATCTGTTGGTGAATAGATATAAGTTCGAAAGTGGAACGTAAATATTTCTATTAAGGAAATTAGCTAAAAGCCATGGTATTTATTCTTCGTAATGTTTTTTTTTTTTCTGTAGATTCTATACAATTAAATAGTAATTAATACAATGAAACCTTTTTTTATTTGAAAACCTCTAACTCCGGCAATTTTTGGTTTTATTAATTTTTTTATCCAGAAAATAACTTTCTGTACACAATCCAAAATTTGTTCGATTTTCGATGAAGTGTCCCATTCCTAAGAATTTACAGAAAACACGTAAAACCGTATAAATCAATGGACTTTCCCACTATGATTTTAATAGTTTGTAATGGGTCATTCCACAGAAAATCGACAAATGTTCTGAATGGACCATCTCCGATTTTGATAAAATTTTACAGGTGGGTTGGTCTTCTTGTTGATAGTACTTTGCTGAAATATTTTTCGTTTTTGTCCATTTTTGACGGCGATATGGTATTTTGAAATTTGGAAAAAGTGGCAAATTTTGCTTGGAAGCTGTAAATTCAAAACTTTATATCTTAGGATGTATGCATCGTAAGCCCATGAAACAAACAAGCTTTAAAGCTCCTGAAAAAAATTAGCTGAGGTCCTTTTTCTGAAAATTTGTTTTCAAGGATAATGGATATGTTCGTTATCCTTGAATATCTCAAAATGCGCACTCTCGATTTCTTTTATTTTTTTTTAAATTTAATCCTTAATGGCTTTTGAGGAAACTGTAGAAAGGAGAAAATGGAACTCCTTGAAGTTTGGATGGAGTTATTTTTTAAATATATGTAGTTCAGAAAACTTCGAACGAAAATTGATGTTATATGGTGCGTTATCAAATACTTGTATGCAGCTGGTTTTAAAAATTACAGTGATACAGGAAAATAAAAAAGAAAATACACATACTACAGCTTTTAGATTGATGTCATATATATACATATGAATATAGTTATATCAGAAACCTCAACTAAAGAACTCATTGTTTACTCAATGTTTACATATGAAAATAATCTTTGAAAATTCTACCTACCATATAATAATTTAAACCTGTTATAATTTTGCTCAACGCATCCTTTCTACCTGTTTTTCTTTTATCGCATATATCATGGCAACAGTTTCCATTTTACCTGATCGAACCTAATATATCTAGACTATGTATATGTATAACAATATATGATCCTAACGAAATTTAAGTTGGAAAATATTATAAGATCGGTTATATGTTAAATATCTATATTTTCTACACTGGTCGCCCGGGGTGAAATGGGGATGCAGGTAACCAAAGGTATTTACTTGCATTCGAAACAAGTCAATCTGAGTGAGGTAAATGAAGTAGGTATATGTGTATATAATTTAAAGGAAAATGTGTTTGAGTTGTGTTGTATCAGTAATTGGTAAGTATAAAAGTGAGATGACTCCATGTATCTGAAATTATTAGTGCAACGTCGTTTCAATTAGTAAGCAAAACGTATTTCGCAATTTTAATTTTTTTTAAATTAGTTTTCTGAAATTACTTTAAGTTTAATTATTCTTATAAATCGTAACTGTATATTATTACCATATATACAATTATAGCATTAAGCATGGAGAATCGTTATAAACTACGGGAGTGTTGTAATCCTTTTTTAAAATCAAGTCATTCCTCTAAACGCCAAAATTTAAGAAATGTTACCAAAAGGATGATAGATCGTCTACCAAATTTACAGCTGAAATGGAAAATATGTTCGCAGTGCCGATTAGAAGTCTATAAGTTACCAGGTCCTTCACCTTCTGTAGAGATTGAGAATCCCGAGGATATACAAAGTATTGCTGATAGTCAGGATGTTGAGTTTTTCGACAGAGACACTGCTCTCAACTGCTTGCAAGAGTGTCTTCATTACTTAGGAGAACCAGAAATTCAAAGGAGGCGAATGAGTGATAGCACATATGTGGAAAGAGAACTGAAAAGCATTATGGATGCCATATCCACTAAAATTTTTAATGTACCAATCGTCCAAGAAACAAAATCTAGTGGATTTTCGGAAAAATTCGCGAATAAACTGAGAGAAAAGTATATCACAACACAGGATAAAAATATGAAATGCATGATATTGACACTTTTACCGGAAGACTGGACTGCTACAAAAATCATGGAAATATTTCCAGGAACTACGAGCTATATGTTGAGGAAAAGTAAGCAAATATTACAAGAACAAGGAATTTTATCTATACGCCCTCGAAAATCTATAGACATTGATACGAAATTAAAAGAAATGACGATACAATTTTATCTTAATGACGAAATCAGCAGGCTCATGCCTGGAAAAAAGGATTTTGTTTCAATAAAGGTAATAGTCAATTTTTTCAAGGATTCTTTTAACAAAATTTTATTCAGGTTGATGGCGAAAGGAACCATGTGCAAAAAAGATTACTTTTAGGGAATTTGAAGGAAATACACTTAAGCTTCAAGTCATCGCATCCAGAGAACAAAATCAGTTTTTCAAAATTCGCCTCCCTTCGACCGAAAAATTGCATTTTAGCTGGTGCTTCGGGTACTCATTCTGTCTGCGTTTGTACTTCACATCAAAACATAAAGTTAATGACTGAAGCTATCAAAACCAAAACACATAGCCAACAAAATATTACCAATTATAAAAGCTGCATATCCACGATGATCTGCAATCCACCCGACACTAAATGTTTTTTAAATAATTGTCCACAGTGCCCCGGCTTTCTCCCTTTAAAAGAAGAATTAGAAAAGGTTTTCGAAGAGAATTGCGTGGAGACAATTACATACCAACAATGGATATCAACGGACAGATCAAATTTGGAAACAATCACTGAAAATACTGATGACTTCTTAGACGCATTTCAGAAAAGGATGACTGTATTAATTCCACACTCTTTCATTACAGAACGACAAGGCAGCTCTCTCAAGGAGATAAAGGATTCCTTAAATCAAAACGAGTTTTTGGTTATTATGGATTTTTCGGAGAATTATTCTTTTGTGATTCAAGATGAAGTTCAGAGTTTTCATTGGACGAATTCACAGGCAACCATACATCCTTTCGGTATATATTTTAAAAACGAAAATTCAAATATTGAGCATACAAATTTGGTCATAATATCGGATTGCCTCAAACATAATACTGTTCTTGTATACCTTTTCCAGCGATACCTAATGAAATATCTTAAAGAGAAATACGGTGTTATAAAAAAATTACATATTTTTCAGATGGTTCGGCATCTCAATACAAAAATAGAAAAAACTTTCTAAATATTACCATGCATGATGCAGATTTTGGATGTCCTTGTACTTGGCACTTTTTTGCAACTGCTCATGGAAAAAGTGTATGTGACGGCCTCGGAGGAACTGTCAAACGTTTAGCCACGAAAGCTAGTCTACAACGTCCCTTCAATCATCAAATAATATCACCTCGTCTGCTTTATGAATGGGCGAGTGAAAATATTAATAACATAAATTTCAATTTTGTTCCACAGGAAGAATATTACCAGGAAGAAATTAATTTGAATGACAGATTTTCAAGAGCTCATAGAATTCCATCGACACAAAAACTTCATACCGTAATTCCGGTCAACGAGGGAATTGTTTTGATAAAAAGATATTCGTTTTCTTCCGAAGGAACAAAGTACAACTTATTGTCTGGCGCAAAGCTCACAAATACCATTGATGAAGACACATCTGGCTTTATCATCTATGTAAAAAGTAGCACCTGGTGGTTGGGCTACATTATTTCCAATGACGAAAAGCACGAAATGTTTAAGGTAACAACACTTCATCCAGCAGGACCTTCTCATCACTTTCAATTTCCAAATGCACCAGATGTTCAATCAGTTTTAAAATCTTCATTAATATGTCAAATTAATCCTCAAATGAATAATGGTGTTTATATTCTAATAGAATGTACATAGGCCTCATATTAATTTTAATTTTACTTATAAATATTTCTAAGTTACTTATATACTTATATATATAAAAAATTTAATTAAACATATAATATTATTATCAATACGTTTCTTTTAATATTTTTACGGTAGTTGACCATTTCAGGATATAATCCTAGCTACATTATGTAGATATATTATATTAAATCTGAGTACTCAGCACACTTCATCAATTTTCGTTCGAAGTTTTCTGAACTACATATATTTAAAAAATAACTCCATCCAAACTTCAAGGAGTTCCATTTTCTCCTTTCTACAGTTTCCTCAAAAGCCATTAAGGATTAAATTAAAAAAATATAAAAGAAATCGAGAGTGCGCATTTTGAGATATTCAAGGATAACGAACATATCCATTATCCTTGAAAACAAATTTTCAGAAAAAGGACCTCAGCTAATTTTTTTCGGGAGCTTTAAAGCTTCCTTAAACAAATGGAGTTTGTTTCATGGGCTTACGATGCATACATCCTAAGATATAAAGTTTTGAATTTACAGCTTCCAAGCAAAATTTGCCACTTTTTCCAAATTTCAAAATACCATATCGCCGTCAAAAATGGACAAAAACGAAAAATATTTTAGCAAAGTACTATTAACAATAAGACAAACCTACTTATCAAATTTTATCAAAATCGGAGTTGGTCAATGCACAAATTTATACATTATTTGTCGATTTTCTGTGGAATGACCCTAATCCTTCTGGTGCTTTTGTGAAAGAACAGTGATTGAAAATAGAGAAAGTTCAGTATACCGTACACGATTCCGTCAAAAACCGACAATCGGCCGACCCCGAAATAAGGCCCTTCTGTTCGCACACTCCTCTTTGCTTGATGAACTAAAAGTTAGGAGAGCTTAAGGTACACACTGCAACTTTTGCTGCGCATCCTTTAAGGTTGTAGCTGCAAAAGTTGCAGTGGTGTTTTTGCTGTGCGCAGCTTTTGTTACCTCTCTACATATGTACATCATGTATTTCGATAATTCAAGAGTAAGCTGTCACTTTTTGTCCTTAATTTTGCTAAAAAATTGCAATAAGAAGCTAAGAAGTGTTGTTGTTAAGGTACGATTACACATTGCAACTTTTACTGCAGCGCAGTACAAAAAGCTGCGCTACTCGAGGGTTGCAATGTGTAAACACCTCCGAAGCCCAAAAGGTTGCACCTGCAGCTCGATTGCTTGCAACTTTTTTGTGTTGCCGCAGTCTCTGAAGTTGCAATGTGAAAACATCCAAAGATAACGTTGCAGGTGCAGTATAAAAATGTCAGTTTCGTTGAAACTTTTTCTGCTGTTGCGCGTGCGGTTTTTAATATGTTTCTTAAATTTGTGCGGTAACTAGCCAAATTTTTATTTCAAATTCTTCAAAATTCATATTGCTTTTGATTAGTTATAGTTAAACCGTTCAGTGGGAGATATTGTTTTCCTGATATATATAGGTATCTTTTCTCTTTATAAGAGGAGTCACTTGCTTAGAGTTTCTTCAAAACCGTCAGGTGACAAGCGCAAGAAATTTTTATAAAAAATTTCACCTCTAATACATAATTCTTTCATTAAATTATTTACGACTCCAGTACACTCTTTATTAGCTATCCATTTTTTCACCCAACACTTCTTCTTTCTCAGATTCCTTTTGACATTTTTTATCAAAATTAATAGCCAAACAAGTGGCAGCTTGCACTTCTCGATCATCGAAATACTTTTCAGAGTTTAACTGGAGACTATTGACACAAAAGTTGCGCGTAATGTAACCTACTACATGTGTAAACAGCTTTGCAACTTTTTTCGAAAGGTTGCAGCTTCTGAGCTTCGCGCAGCAAAAACTGCGCGCAACGTTAATCCACTATGTATTAACACCACTGCAACTTTTACAGCTGCAACCTTAAAAGCTGCGCAGTAAAACTTGCAATGTGCAATCGCATACCTTTAGATAGCTAATAAAGAAGTGTACTGGACCCGTAAATAATTTAATAAAACAATTACATACTGGAAATGAAATTGTTTGTAAATATTTCTTGCGTTATCACCCGACGGTTTTGAAGAAATTTTAATTCTTTCTTATTTATGAGGAAATAGATTAAAGAGCTGGCGACCGAAAATCTTACGTCATTTCATAATCAAAATTTTCCATCTTATCATTACTCTCTTAACATCGTTGATAACTTATTCGGAAGTATGCCTGGCTTCCAGTGGTGGAGGGCGCTGCGAGTCGGCCGCGAAGACTTATGATAAGATGAAAAAATTTATTTATGAAATGACGTAGGTACGCACTGAACTGTTAGCTTATAACTTTGAGATTTTTACAAAAGGTAAATTTATATAAATAAAATATTTTTGGGACTATTCACGTAAGTCATTATTTTATAGGTTTTCCAATTTACTTTATATATTTCTTAAAATAATAATAAACACCGCAACTATGGATTTTGAAGAATTTGGAATTATTATTTGATTACTTACCACACAAACTTACTTAAACAACATCTTAAAAAACTGCACGCGCAACCGCAGCAAAAGTTTGAACCAAAATAAAATCTGAAC
The DNA here is from genome assembly GCA_963924295.1 of Dioctria rufipes. Lineage (NCBI taxonomy): Eukaryota > Metazoa > Arthropoda > Insecta > Diptera > Asilidae > Dioctria > Dioctria rufipes. The sequence goes on from OZ002741.1 coordinate 258,523,230, forward strand.
CATAATGGACGTGAACTTACTTAAGTATGGCGAATGCACCCTTTAAATTAAACAGACGTACCCAAAATTGTTTTAAGACATCGGTAAGGAACTTTCTTTAAGTTTAAATGTCAAAGTTTCCGTAAGTAAAGTGCAGCAAGAATAGCTCATTACTTACGGACGTGTGTGTTCATAGTTGTAAGATATTCAAGTAAATTGTTACTCATTACATTCCCAGTACCAGACTTATACTGACAATAGATTTTACAGTAAAAGTGAGTTTTTTTTTACTGATACTTGAAATGTTTGGAGTACCGGTATTCGCCAGTACAACACTCCCTTTATAGCGCGTAGTGAAAATTAATTATGGGAGACAAAGGCTTGATGTTTATTATGAGGATTTTTTTCAACATAACGCAAAGTTGGAGTATTATTAGAGTATGTTATGGAAGAAAATAAAGAAGAATATAATACATGAGACGGTTTTGAAACACTGCTGTGTAGGTTACATAAGATTATGTGAAATTGAATTAATAAACATATTTTGTGTACACCATGTATGCGTCTTAACAATTATAGTAAACTATAAAATACTTAAAGGGTGAAAATTTACTGGTATTTACTTGTAATTACTGGTTTTTATAAATTTAGTATTCATTTATAATACTGAATACTAAATTTATAAAAACCAGTAATTACAAGTAAATACCAGTAAAGTACCAGTAAAGTACTGGTATATACTGGGAAGTACTGGGAAGTACTGGAAAAGTACTGGCACTGGCCTTTACCAATACTTTTATTGGTACTGGTAAATTTTCGAGTAAAAGTAAAAAAAATTTACCTTGGACTAAATATTTTTGTTTTTAGTATGAGTACTGGGACTTGATTGTGGTACTGGTACTTAAAATCAGATAACTCTGGTGTTGTGGGTATCTAATGAAATATGACTGAAATCGGTAACATTCTTACATAGTACTATATGTGAAAAGAGTGGGTCCCTTCTAAGAGAAAAGTTTGGGAAGGAGCTAAGAAAGCGAATATTGCTGCTGAAAGTGCTGCCGATTTTTCTTCAGATTCTTCTTAAATTTTTATATAATATCCATAAAAGGCACAAATCTTCAATTAAATCAACTTCCATTTGTTAATTTTTTTGATTTTACCACTTTTTAAAATTGAAAACATTAAATGTCAAGACAATAAACCGTTACGTAACTAAACCTCAGTCTCGTTGAATTTTGTAAAGCTCCTATATGCTCAGAAAGTTGGCTTCAGACTTCCAATTTTACTCTTCTGCTGTGTCCTTAATCCGCAGCTTTCTCTCTAATAGATTACAGCGGGTTAAGGTGAAGGATAGTGTTTCCGATGCTTTGCCTCTAAATGGCGGTGTCCCTCAAGGGACTATTCTTGGCCTCTTGCTCTTCAGCCTGTATATTAATGACCTTCCTAATGTTGTTGAAGACTGCAAAGTTCACTTGTATGCCGATGATGCGCAGGTGTATCATAGTCGACCATAGAACTTGTGGAGGATTGTATCGACAGGCTGAATAACGACTTGCGCAATATTGCGCTGAGGTCAGTGTTCCCTGCCCCCACTTCATACCGATCATAAAATATCTATGCATAAAATTTACCATACTCAAGAAATTCAAAGTAGGTATGGGTGAGGTCAAAAAGTCGTTGAGTAGGTATTGTATAACACTACGGGGCCTCACATAAATATTCAAATTTTATGGCATACCTGTTGGAATTTGTTGTTGTTAAACAATTCCATTTGCGTTCGTCCCAATACAGCATATAAACGCAGAAATTTCCTTTTTTTTCAAATTTAAGCGATCGTTATCCACATGTAGCAACTAAAATCATAAAGCTGTGGAAAGCTCTACAGCTCAGTGCAGTAACATTACGCACATAAAAGCATGTAAATAAAATTACGTATCGCAGATTTTTAAATTCATGTGAACTGATTAAAATATTTTAAATAAAAGAAAAAAAAAATGAAAACCGTACTTTGCACTTGTGATTTCTATTGCCACCGGTGAGGTGAGTCTGGTTGGTGTTATTAGTGTCACTCTTTGGGTCATGGAAACCTGAATTCGAATTTCAAATGAGTTGCTGATTGAATTCATGCACATAAAACTTTTTACCTTAGGTAAACTAAAAGTAAAAAAAAAAAGAGAGAAAAAAAAGAAAAAAGAGAAGATACGCAATGCGAGAATGTGAAATAATTTTTGATTTTTTGAATATTTCCGGGATGGAAATGATTATGTTGACCATACCAATTCCTGTAATGATAAGGTTTAAATGTCGTTCGATAGCTTTAAATAAATAAATTATGCATAGCAAAATTGTAATTTTACTATTCCTGCTTTAAAGCTAAAATGATCCAAGGGTTCTAAATAAAACAGATTTCAATCTATTCAAATTAAAATCCATTTTTTTTACATATTCGAGGCTTTTACATATTTTCATTATCATTTTCATGGCCTCTTTCACTTTTGACGGGTCAGTTTGGTTCAATCAAGACTAATTTCTGAAGTCAAGAAGTGCTTAACGATAGGTCGTGTTCACTAGTAAGTAATCACTAGGCTGAGATTTATAAATTCAAGGAATTGTAACATCTTACGGTTAATTTAATTAATTTGACATAATTTCGAAAGTAAGTCCCAAATAAGTTAACAATGATTTTTAATTATTTTTCATAAATATAAGTAATTACGTTATTGAATGACAACAAACTTTTAATTACTATGGAATTGTAGTCATCATGTAATCGAAATTAAAAACTTACAATTCTCAAATTAGTAATAAAACTGGGTGTAATACATTAGGGTGTCCCAAAAAACAGAAGTGTTAAAATGTCTAAATGCTCATTCAGAATTTGTTAGCTAATGTAATCTTAAACTTCTTTGCAAAATTTCAGTGAAATTCATTAATGTTTAGAGGTCGCTCAAATCGAAAATAGTGGTTTTTTGCTGTTTTGGACTTTCAGCATAACTGTTGTAATTTTTTTTCCTCTCTTTAATTTAAAAAAAGAATCAACATGAAATATTGTCAAATTAAAAAGTTATGACAGAAAATGTTGCAACAGTTTTCCGAAAAGTTCAAAACAGAAAAAAAACACTATTTTCGATTTGAGCGACCATTAAACATTAATAAATTTCACTGAAATTTTGCATAGAAGTTTAAGATTACATTAGCTAACAAATTCTGAATGAGCATTTAGACATTTTAATACTTTTGCAAATTCATTCATTTTTAGGCCATCCTAATATACATATACATATGTATGTATATTCAATCGTTCATATAAATGAGTTCTATTAATTCTATCAAGTTTAATTACTCTCAATCCCAATTTAGGGATAACAGAAAAATAATCTGATAATCGCAAATGCAAGGTGCTTATAACTTTTATTAAATTATTTTCTAAACCTGTAACAGTTACTAGTTCCAAATGTCGATATTCCTGTCGGGTATCGATTTTCCCCCAGACGAAGTTAAATATTAGTAAAACGTGATAAACGGCAATCCAGAGAAAACAGAAATAATTTTTTGAAGTTGAAATTGCCTGCGATGTTCAATAATTATTGGTTATGACTTTGCTGCTTGTTAAGTAGTTGTGTAATTAAAATTTAATTTTAAGCTCTTAAGGGAAACGTCGTGAAATTCTTTCCAATAATTATATTGTGTGCTTTTGAACTGTTATTTGGTGTTACAAAAAAACCAAGGAAGTAGAAGAATAGGTCATCGAAGTGAGGAAATGCAATAAATGTTATGCAAGAGACAAATAATTTGGGTTAAAGGAAAGGGTATGTACAAGATAACGTATTATCAGGGTATTCTGACAAGGTAATAAGGTATGACTGCTATGAACCACGGCTGGCCATGTAGAGCGTCACGCCATCATACGATTGTACTACAGGACTTTTATATTAATTTTTTTTATTTTTTTATTTATGTTAATTTCAGCAATCATGAACGAAATATTAACACAATTTTTGCAATTTCTTACCTCATTGCTTGAATCCCGCTATACTGTCAGCCCGGTGGTAGGTGAAGTGAAGATGTCAGCATTTGGATCAGGTATTTCCATGTAGTGCGAGGTAGTAACCGCTATTCGGTGGGCTTGACACTGATTAGGGGGCTAAAACCTGATCCAAACTCAAGCCAAGGTGGCACAGCATACGTCGAGGGTTGCGTGGCTAAGGGGGAGCTTAATCGCTAGTATGCGAACTCTGGATACCTGGCGACCTCCAGCTTTAATTTAGAATTCCCATGGTACTGCGACTCTCCACCTCGGGCGACTTCTTTTCTTCGCATCTCGTGGGAACAAAATGAATAATTCAAAATCGTTGAAAGGGCGGTGCCTCCTTAAAGGTACCGAAAAAGAGACAGTGGAAGCCTCAGTGGAGACTGGCGCTATCGAGAGAGAGCTTTCAGGGCTTGAACTTAGGTCTCAGGAATATGAGTCGATGTCGACTGATACGGAGGAGCGTTTGCTTGCCGAGTCTGAGACTAAGGTCAAGCCAGAAAATAAAAGATGGAAGAGGTTAAAGGGAACGACCGAGGGCATGCGCCGGAAGCGTATGTTTCAAAGCGCAAAGCACATGCTTCGAGTGCTCTCGGGAAAAGTACCGGAATCCATGACGGAGAGAGGAGTAGTCTGAGCTGGGCCAAGCAGGTCATAGCAGACGACGAAACTACTCGGCCGAAGAAGAAGGAAACTCCCCTGGGACGCAACTCCGCTAAGGAGGCTCCCAGGGGCAAGGGACCTTCGACCGAGGCAAGCCAAAAGTCCTCCTCAAAAACTGTCACCGCATGCCCCAATAAAGGTGGTGGCGGCAAGCAGGGCAGGGGATGGACAAGGAGCTGAAGAGGGTTCGATCTACGGAGGAGGAGGGCAATGAAGCCAAAAGGCTGAAGCCGGGCTCCAGCAGAAAGGAGTCGAAACCGGGGCCAAGTAAGGGCCTGGAGAGGGACAGGAGGTCGCTTAGTGAGGTGGTGTCAGATAGCCTAAAGCTAGCACTGATTGATAAAAGCAATCGGTACGGGCACTATTCTGAGGAGCACTGGAAGACAGTGGAGAGATTCTTATCAAACGCTGTCATCCGGTATATACTCAGCAATCCCTCACAAGTGCGATTGCAAGAGCAATCTGCTGAAGGTCCTACAGGCACAAAATCCTGAAGTCGCGATGGGGGAGTGGGAGATTGTGGCTGTTGAGGAGCGTGGATATGATGGCAGGGGCTTCGTGGTATTGGTGGACGAAGACTCGGTGCCTATTATCAAGAAGAGGCAGAGGAAGCTCCATTTCGCCGTGGGAGAAGTTTTTCTCAGGCTTTTCAGAAGGAACAAGACCTGCGAAGAGAAGGGTGCAGCTACTGTGGTGCAAATCAACCTCCATCACAGTAAGGCTGCGTCAGCCAACTTGATGCTTCTCCTAAACAAAGAGGGCATAGAGGTGGCTCTAATCCAGGACCCGTGGGTCCGTGAGGAAAAGGTTCAGAGGTTGGGCCTCAGAGAGTCTAGATTATTTTATAGTCAGGAGTCAGACAAGGTAAGAACATGCATACTTGTTAGAAAAAACCTTCAGACAGTAATGCTTTCTAATTTCAGCACTAAGGACCTTGTGGTCGTGGGGCTAGTAGTGGGGACCAGTAAATGCTGGATGGCTTCGGCATACATGCCGAGGAACATCAATCTCTTGCTTGGGTGTGATGCTAACGTCCATCATACCATATGGGGTAGCACCGATATAAACACGAGAGGTGAGTCTCTTTTCAGCTTTTTTTTAGAGACTAAGCTTTTAGTATGTATAGAGACAATACGCCAACTTTAAGACTAGCAAATAGATCCTCATGGAGGAAATTGCTAAAGACCATAGTACTCCGTCCTTCATAAAAGGGGAGAACGGTGTCTGGACAACCACAAATGAGGAACTGTTAAATGCACTTCTTGAGGCCCACTTTCCTGGCAGTGGAGAGATAGGACCGACAGTGTCGAGTTCTGCGGAACGGCACCAACAATGCGAAAAGGAAGAGGTGATCAGCTCCATAGTCAGCGAAAAAGCTACAAAATGGGCCATCTGTTCGTTTGACACCCTTAAGGCATCAGGGGTGGATGGACTAAAACCCATTATGCTTCAGAAGGCACTGAGGTACATAATTAAATGGTTAGTGCCGATTTTTAAAAGCTGCCTGAGGCTTTGGTTCTTGCCTAGGGCCTGGCAGGAGGTGAGGGCAGAACGGGCCATATGGAGGCAAAGGACTTTACACCTATCAGTCTCTCCTCCTTTATGCTTAAAGTCTTGAAGAGACTAATAGAGGTACACATATAACAAGTGTATGGCAGGGCGGCAGTAGTAGCCAGCATGCCTATACAAAAAGGAAATTGGGTGGGGGGTGGGGGGGTGTTCCAAGCTAAGCTGGAAGGTTAATTTAGAAGAACGCGTGAAGAAAGCCAGCGTGGCTTTCTACTGTTCCAAGCATTAAGCGCGAGGTGAAGAATTTAGTGTTCACAACAAGGCTTTCTGTTTCGTGGTAAGTCGTCACAATTCTAAAGAAGAAATCTTGTGTTTGACAGCCAATGCAACTATATGACACTTTTCCAATAAGTATACTCTTCGCAGTTTTGTTAGTGTAGTGACCTCATAAATAAGAAGCGATTAGAATTTGGAGAATTCATCATCTATACGAGATTTACGTATTGATCCTTCCAAAGAAAGATCCAATAAGAATATGTCAAAATTAACGCGCTGCACCTTGCGAAATATGAAAAATTTGGGCAGTGTCTGACAATGCGTCGAGTAGAGAGCTGAAATTTTGCACACAGATTTAAAAAAAAAATGCAAACTTAGGTTTTTGAACTGGATCCAGATTTCGAATGGGACGAAATTTGGTTTTTCATTATATAGTCGGAGGCGAGCACGCGTAGAGAACTGAAATTTTGTACACGGCGTTCTCATAAAAGTATAAAAGTAATAAAAACATTTTCAAAAATGGACTAATTCGGACGACCCGTTTGCCATTCAAAATTTAAGATTTTTTACTTATACGTACTGTGAAAATTATGAGTCCCAGAAGTTTTTTTGTACTGAAAAGTTCTTCAGAATATTAAATCCTATGAAATTGGTCATACCCATTTTTACTGTTGACGAACCGTTTAAGAAATAATTGGAAAAAACTTCATTAACAATCAAACTTGCACACAGGATTGACCATGCGGAATTACATACGGACATTCATCTAGGTAGGATATTACAAGAATTGGTCTTAGTCCTTGTCAGTTACTATATTCTAATGGCTTCCGAGATATCGGTACTTAAAGATATTTGGGTATGTTTTTATAGATCACTCTGTAAATTCTGATGATGATGATTTAAAATTTGTTAGATAGATAATCATCGAACCTTTCCACTGATCTATAAATTTTTCCCCTCCTCTTCTGCGTTTTGAATCAACAAAGTTAAAATTTCGGAATTTTAAATCGTTTTTTTTTTTATTTAACTACTATTCTTATCAAAAAAACACCTATCAACACCAATTTTTCACATTGGATTTAAGAAGCCCAAAAGCTTGACCAATTTTACAAATTACTCTGTGCATGGCATACTTCTTCCAACACATTTCAGCCGTAAGCTATATTCACGAGCGAACGCCGCTTTAGGGCCAACATTAGGTCTGTTCGCATACTCGTTTTTGGGATTATACGTTATAATGCATTTGCACGAACTTCACATTTTCCATTTCTTTACATTTCATGCAAAAAAAAAAAACATGAATTCTGTACACGTCACAGCTTCCACTCTTGCATGAATTAACCAGAAATTTTTAGCCACTGCATCATTTAAGGAAAACTGACAGCAGTTATTATACAAAAAAAGCTCTCTTTACTTTTGTAATTTTCTTAAAAGTTTTTACAAAATGAGAATATGAAATAAATGAAAAACAGACACAATTTTTGAAAACTACATAAACTTTTAAAAATTAGATGAATTTGATTGATGTGTTATAACCGCTTGGCGCTGCCACATTTGTAAACACACTGAATCGAGTAAGAATTTGTAGTGAATTCAGCATGCACTATATTTGTGTTCTTTAGTGTCCGCAAAACAGGGCAGAACAAAAGATACACAAAAGAACGCCTCATACATTTTCATAGAAGATTTATAAATGAAGCGAACAGTACAAATAGTTCGCTTCAATCGACAGAACAATTTGTTCTCTCCAGTATATGGGAGTTCTAGAACAAGAAACACAAAAGAACACAGCTATGGTTTTCCTGACTTACTTCCATTTCTACAGCGTCTTCACTAAAATCTAAATGGGGTTCACATGCCAAATTTCCAATTTCGCGTACTTTTACATACTTTTTACATATTTTCCCTACCATACGAGTAATGTTTACCCAGAAAGCTAAGAAGTACACGAACAGAACTATTAATGTACAAAAATGAAATGAAAAAGTTTGTAGGTAATTTGCGCACCTATATATGTAAGTACTTGTAACGTATTTCTTTTATCATTAAGATCGATCCGCATCAGTTCAAAGTATTAAAGTTTTAGTTCCTTTCATTCCAGAATGTCGTTCCTTCATATTATTTTATTCTGGATGCGTAATTCCAAACGATTCCTTTAAATCCAGGATAAGTTTGCAATTATCTAAATTAAGAGTCTTATATGTAAGTGTCTGTCATCTGATCTGTCATACTAAAAACAAACATAAGAAATGATTTACTTCGTTGTGGATTGATTGTAATATACATAAATATGATGTAACGCTCTAGCACCTACTCCTATTGGAGACAAGTAATAAATTTGAAAACTTCATAACTTTGTATAATTACTTACTTAATCAAATTATTAGCGCAAACATAACCTCAAATTTGAGTTTTAGATAATGATTTCTGTAAGATGTTTCTTGAAGAAAAATTAAAAATACCGTACAATAGTACCCTTAGGCTGTGTTCTTTTGTGCAAATTATCTAGGACTCCCATATACTGGAGAGAACAAATTGTTTTGTCGATTGAAGCGAACTATTTGTACTGTTCGCTTCATTTATAAATCTTCTCTGAAAATGTATGAGGCCTTCTTTTATGTATCTTTTATTCTGCCCTGTTCTGCGGACACAAAAGAACACAACTTTAGAGTGCGACGGGGAAGACTAATGTTCTTTGATTGAAATGTCAACGCACTTGTAACATCATCTTTTTTTTTATAATTCATTTCTATTAGTTCCTTCGGAAATGTTAAAAAGTACGAACAATTCTTATTCTCGTCCCGGCCGTTTTTCGACCATTTGGGGATGATTCCAACCCCCTCCCTTATTGCGGCCTTGGCTGAAACCTGTTTTATATTCAAATATCTACTTTTTATCTATCTAACCAATTTATTTTTCTTCTTAATGGTTGCTTGAGAGTTTTGATTTTTTACTTAACAGTTATTATCTCATTATGGGACGATTAGCAAGATGATCATCCAATATAGTACAAAAGCTATTCCATCTTCCCATTTTACACGATCTGCATATTTGGTATTGATGAAAGTTAAATACCCCAGTTTGCTTCGTTCTCCCTTACAAGAGTGACATACATCTGCACCTTCATCATTCTCCACATCCTCTGCTGATCCATGCTGTGCTTTGCATCATAGGTATCCCCTGAGCTTGGCAATAGTACATATATGTATATGAAAAAACAAAACATATCAAGAATTGAGAAATCCCCATTTTAACTAACATTACAACGTAACGAGGCTTATGCCTATGCATACATAGATTAATTCGCATTATAACTTGCAGCGTCTATATAATATTTAAGTTTTTTGTTCTATTTAATTTTTTGGTTTTTGTTCTATGTTGCATTTAATCAGGTGTTTGATTTATGTTTAGTTAAACATACTAATACTAACACCGACTAAGTGATGAAAAGCATGTATTGTTGACAGTTTATTTATTAAACGTGTCACTACCGCGTGCTTGTGTTCAACTTGTTCTGATAGTCAATAGTAGTCAATAAATAGTCATAATCGCAATTAAGATAGGTTTCGATGGTTCTCATAATTAACAATCTAAAATACATTACAATCAATTGAGCTTTAAAGGAAGAGAATTAAGGTTTACAATTTTTAAAACTACTGTGATTTGCCCTCGACTACATCTTGCCTGTTTATTTCCATACTTTTGGAAAGTTTTGAAGCTGTCAAACAGGTGTTCGTTAATGCGTCACAAAAATCACATAAGCATTGGATCAAAGAAACTTATTTTTAGGCAATATGCAATACTTAATAATAATAATATTTTATATATATGTTTAAAAATCTCTTGCGATTGTAAGAAAAAAAAATACCCTAATTTTATTCAACGGTCTTCATTCTAAAAAAAAAAAAACAACTGAAGACACTAGCAGCTTTCCTGGACAAAATATTATGTTGGGTTCGAACGCATACAGTCCACCAATTCTTATGAAACTATTTCGCATCAGAAAAAAATACTCACCGCATAAGTTTCATCAAAATAATTAACCAAAACATGACGCAATTAACTAATGACACATATGTAATACTAATGTATGTACTTAGTCACATATACTATATGTATTTGTTTGATTTCATCAACCTTAAATAAATATTTAGGTAGGTAGGCAGGCAGTATACAACGAAATAAAAGAAATAATAAAAAGTAAAATAAAATCGTAAACACTGCAAAATGAAGAAACCAATGACGGCAGCCTGAACTTCGAAGACTCTTTAAAATTTTGTCGAACTTGAAAGTCTTTAGTAAGCTTGTTGCGGGGCTTTTCTTTGCAATAGAAAAAGACCGACGACGACAAGACAAATCAAGACAAGGCAAGACGAAAGTGCCATTGAACTCATTATTGTAAGTTTCTGTAGAGACACACACACCAACCCAACAGTTTTATTCATCAGCTCACCTGATGATGTATCGAGTCAAGATTATGCGTACTTTGTTGGTGGAATAAATAACAAATTTTTTTTTTCCCAATTCGTGTGTGCCAAAATACGAACAGGAAAAATATTCATAAGTATATGGTGGATGCAATACTGCCAATGAGATTTTTCTATTTTTATAAAAAAAAAAAAAAAAGAGAAAGAAAAAAATACTGCACAGATTTTAGCATTTCCGAGAATATACATATATACAGACCTGCAGAGGACTCCGGAGACTGCATAATATATTTTTAAATAATTTTTTTTATTAATAGATATTCTCTCTTTAATGTCTGACAGAAATAAAAATTTCCACGAAAATTACGACAAGTTCAGGGATATTTTTTTTTGTAAAATTTTCCAATGAAAAATTGTGTCTAAAATTTGGCAAAGAAATAAAAAAAAAAATGCTGTGATCAACATCAAAGTAACTCCCACACTCCCAAATCGACATGACAAAGACTCCATGCAACTGAACTGAAGTAATAAATTTTTTCAAAAAAAAAAAAAAAATGCATCGGGCATCATTAATTTATTTCCGAATCCAACTGCAGAAAGCAAAAAGATCAATAAATTTTTGGCATCGGATATATTGCCAACAGGATGACTCCGAGCACTTACCTACAACTTCAATTAATTTCTACCTAGGTAATAGTCAAATAACATCATCATCACAGCTTATGACCAGATATGGAGAGGTCCACGTATATATGACATCACAATGGCACGAAACTAAGTATAATAGTCCTTGTCACCAAACAATAACTTCCATTGAGAAATGGAGGCACCTCTAACGTCTCGTCGACTACTTAATAATTTCCAATAATTTCTTTGAATTAGGCCATCTGGTGCTGTTAGCAGCTCGTTCTCAAGCATTGCACGAGTTTTCACATTTTATCAAGCGATTTTATTTCTACATTTATTATGCGTGCTGCGCTGAAAATTTATAGAAAATATTCATTTTTAAATGCAAAACGTCTGTAGACCAACCAGCTTGCAGCCATCAGACAGAGATCGATGGAATTGCACAACTGTATATATATACCTACATTTATATTTGCAGTATTATGTATGTACGATAGCGAGTAACATTTTATTTGGTCAATAACAATTTAAAGTCCTTGTTCTAATTTCATGTGAATTTTCTTTATTTTAGTTGCTTTTGATACGCTGCGTTATCCATTCTATTAATTTAATTTAGGAAATTTATGATAAGAGCGACAGACGACATTGCGATGCTGCGTAACAAGTAAAATTTGCGCATTTTTTTTTTTTTTATATATATATATATATATATTTAATTCCGTTTGTTTTATACTTAAGTGTATTCTTGATCTATTTGTTTTCCGATGATTTTATAATGGAATAAAAAAATTAAGTTGTTTTGTTACTATTTTGGTTTTGTTATTGTTTTGAAAATACAAGAAAATTTCTAAGTTTTTGTGAAGGTGTACAGACTTCTGTGGACCGAACTGCGTATTACGGATTAATAGATATATTTTTTGAGGATGAAATATTATTTTGCAATTTTACCTTTCTTTATAATGGCAATTTACCTCATTTAATTACCACTAGTTTAATCTATTTGTTTGAGTTTCCGGTCTTACTTAATTTTGAAGTCGATTTTTTAAAGTATCTACGCACGAATCTTAAAGTAATGTTTTTTTTTACAGTAAACAAAGTTGAAACACGTGGTTTACAATTAAAATAAACTTTTCTTTCATTTCAGTTTCTGGATGTAAGCGGCAATACATATGCACAAGCGTGTGGTTTATATATTAATATACATACATATATTTGGGTCTCTTTTTTTAATGGCATGTATGTACATCTGAAGGAAACCTAACTGTCATATTCATGATAAATAATACAAGACAAAATCTAACATCATATGAATGATCAATAATAAATTGAGCTATCATTCATGATAAGTAATAAATTTAGGACGTTTATGGAGGAAAGAAGCCCCATACTAATGACGATTGTTTACAACTTATGAAATTCAAAATGGTTTGGAAGAATGATCCTTTCGTATTTTGAGAAATTTTTAAATAATCTGCGTTTTTTCTTACTACTTTTGAAGCACTTTCAAAGACCATAAATATAGTAAAGCTAAAGTTTAATTGAAATTCCAAGAACTTTCAGAATGAGCTTTTATGTAAAGTTAATTATTATTATTTTTTTTACATTTATATTTTTTATATTTATTCCTGAGAAGGAGTTTGAGTACCCACACTCCTATACTTGGAGGCTTAAATAGCCACCTCAATACATCCTTTTTTAGTATTTCTCTCTTTTTTATTCGAACCGAGGTAGGTACTAGATTTTTCGCTAGTTAGATTGACTCTAACTCGGTAGGGTTATGTCCGATCGTAAAACGAATTTCACTTTTAGTCTCAGCTCATTACTAGCTACAGTTCGTGGAAGAAAAAAATTGTCTGCATACTTTTAGGATGAGGGTAGGAGCGCCCGGTGGAGGGGCGGAGGTGAGTCCAATACGACATGTTGCATATCAAATTAAAGGTCTCGCCGAGTACTATGTAGTGGTGTATTTTTTCTGATTCAGAAAACTTACTCAGTTACATTACATTTTGCATAAATTTTTGCAGTTATTTCTTCAATGGCGGCCATTAGTGCTCTGTTGTGAACAATTTTCTCATACACGAAAAGAAAAATTTACTAATATTAAGAAAATGTTGATAAATATCGAAGTAAAAAACTGTTGATTTTGCGCCAAGTAAATTTTATTATTTTCTAGAAAACATTTTCTGGATTCAACTTTTGGTTGCTTGTATTACTATCAAGTAAATTATACTAAATTCAAGAGGTAATTCTTACTTCTAGCATTAAAATAATAAAACTAGAGATGTTGAAAATTCATATTTATGATATCTTTCTTATACAGGGTGTTTCCGCCTAGGAGGTCAATACAGCAGGAGCTGATAGTACTCAAGGAGCTACAGGGTGATTAAGGAAATAAGCTAGTTTTTCACAAAATATCCTGTATCTTATAAAGTACATGGCGTACGGTCATAGTTAAGAGCTCATTGTATGCAGAATCATAGCCTTTCCAACGACTGCTCCAGCAGCCCGGTACTCCTCTAATCTCAAAACTTATTGTGGTCTAAACTAAAAGTCTCGGATTTTCTTACCTTTTATTTACTTTTACCTCTATTTTCTTTGACTTTGCTTACTCTCGACTATAAAAAAGAATGGAATACATTTTTCAGGTAGCTTACAAAGTTTACTATCATTTGTTATCTAAACCATTGTTTTATGGTTAATATGACAAGTACGCAAGTTCTCAACCCACCTAACCCACCAACGCCCTTCGCTATAATGTAATGGTTTACAGCCGTTTTTTTTTATTTACTTGATGGCATGGCATGGTGGCAAATGCTAGAAGCCAGAAACTGAAAATAGTAATTATTTCAAGTATTAAAAATCACACACAAGTAGAAGTAATATTCGATTGATTATATAATTACAGATGTTTATCAGTGTAGTATACAATGGAGTTCATATAATATTAAAAACGGATCGATTGAACATTTAATTTTCCGTTAATATCTACATGTCGCTGGTAAGCGTAATTGCCGTAACCTTTCAAAATGAAACATTACATTAGAGCGCAAAATCATAACTTCTAAACTTTTTAAAAATTATATACATAATTTGCAATAAATAAAATTATGCTTAAGTTAGTAGAAGTATACGTTTTACCACTTACAGCAATCCATTTTTTGTTTTACGGACCTCAAGAATGCTCTCGACTTACGACGGAGTTCGGTTCCGGAACTTCGGACGTAAATCAAAAAGTAGATAATTAAAAATTAAATAATCCAAAAATAACCGGATTCACGAAATATTACGAAAATTAAACTTTGGGCGTAAATGGATTAATTAAGATATATAAAGTTGAGGTTTGGGAAACTAAAGACAGCTAAAAATTATTCCAAGACAAATTTTCCGTATATGAGGGATAGTTTAGAAAACAGGATGCTGGACATCTGTTGTTACTTTTGCATTAAAAAAAAAACAAAAACAATAAGTGATATTGCAAAAGTTAAAGAAACGAACACATAAAGATTTCTATTTCATCTCTTGGGAAGTATCTCCCGGGGGATTTTCACAAGACTCCCGAATCAATCCAAAGCTTTAGGACGCATATATAAAAATGAACTAACAAAAGTACTAAAATTGCTTGCAAGCAATGGGACCAGATTTGTATGATCATCTCTTTTCCTGTAAACCCGTTGGGAGCTGCAAAACTAATAACAACAGTATTTGGGAATTATACATGTATTCAAAATTGATGGCAATCCATGAAAGCTCCCATACAAACTTTGTATCGAATTTTTTATTAATCTATGGTGACGTCAGTGGAGATCAGAGATCATCGAGGAGCATTGGATGTCCGACAACACAAGCATCGTGAGAACCGAGAAAAAAAGAAAAACGAATTTCGTTAAGTCTTGTTAATGAACTGTTCCGTGTGATCTCAGAACTCAATAACAAACTGTAAATAATGCAAACGAAGGTTGCACATCCAAAACATATTTCCAAGCTGAATGTATAAGTTTTGAAACAATTAACAAATTACTATTTCTACAATTTTTTTCTACATTTCCAGACTATGCTCTTTAAATTTTTAACTAGAAAGTGGATTTTCCGATTTCGACGTCGAAACAAAGCTACGTAAATTAAAAATCCACTTTACAAATTTTTTAGCCAAAGCTACGTAAATGACCCTTGCCCTGGTCTCCGCTACATATTATCTTTGTACAAAGAAAAACATCACTTGAGGGACTAAAAACAGAATAAAAAATGATCCATGAAATTAACGGTTTACTAATCAGTTTTGTTCTCTTTTAAGTTTGTTATGCAAAGATCTTTCTAAATATTCCACATTTCGTTTTGATATAAAAAATGACTTCTTCATAGAAAAAAATTTTGCATATTAGGTCACTCAACTTGGAAGAGATTTATACACCATTTATGCATTTATAATAGATTTGACTTAATAAATTTATGCGAAATTGAGAAAAAATGTGAGGAAATTGTGTATGTATACACACAAAATTTCATCTGATTTTTAGATAATTATATAAAAATCATTATGCACCTATTAACACAACAATAATTAAGCTGGATACAACTAGATATGGATCCGTAATAAAATACAGTGAGTAACAAAAACATCGAAAGATTTTCTTTAAACCTGTTCGATGATTTTGTGGGAGCATCCACGACAAATTGCCAATAATCAAAAATACATAAAAGAAACTATGACGCCTGCCATTTTCAAAATAAAATAAAAAACTGCCAATAAGGATTTCAGTATTTCGATATGAATAACTTTGAGTAACCCTTTCAGGGTAAAAAAATAAAGATATAGAAATAAAAAAATATAAATTCACCAGCTATGACCGTAAGCACAAGGTTGCAAAGATTTCATCAAGGTCGAATTTAATGATTTGGTTGGTTAGCATTCAAAATATTATAATAAATATGAATATATGAAAGCCTTGAAAGAGTTTTAATAGTCGAGTTGAAAGTCAAATTTATATGCCGGCAGTTAGATAAAAGACCTAAAATAGAGACTGGTCAATACAAAAGCTTGTTACTTAAACTTATGCACTCAGAAATGTCTTTAGAATAGTGCAAAGAAAATGATTAGGAGACTTGGAAAGTCTAACAATTCAAAATACGTCGGCTACCCATTTTTGTTAATACTTAAGTGTTAACACCGAGCTCTAAAATCCCATTTGAAGACGAACCCCTTTAACAGAAGCTGCATCAGCTTGCAGGACATGAATTTAATTAAATGCTGTAAAATTTCAGAATATTTCTCTAGAAAAAAAAAACGAATTTCGATAAAGTTATTAATAATAAGAAAAATTCACATGTATACACAAGGTGCCCCAAGCTATTATGTTCACCATTAGTTAGGTAATTCCTCTCATAAAAAAATTGCCGCAGTTAAGAGAGAGGTCATATACGTCATTTGAAAAGTAAGAGGGTTTAAAGATGTTTCCTTCATAATCACCCTATAACCCTATAATTATAAACTACTTTTTGGATATGCAATCGTTGCGGCTTTCCAACGATCCATAAAATTTTCTCTTCCTCCTTCTAATTTTGAAGGCTTGTAAAATTTCAGAATGTTAACTAATTTTTTTTTAACTGTTATTTTTGACTGCTATTTTGACAAGAAGTCAGAAAATTTTACTGTGGTCGCGCTACGATAATTTTCGAAATGTCATGTTAATTATATACTGAATAGGGATGGAGGGACTTACATCCGAGATCTGAAAGACAATGGAGAAATATACAATTTTGAGATACCTGGCCATTTCAATAAACAAATTTCAATGAAATTGGATCTAATATAAACAACAAAATTCCAAATAATCCATGTGCATTATGCATACAGCACGTTTTCGCAACCCATTTGCAAAGCGGAAGATCAACACATCATTTAGAATTTAAAAAACGGCTCAGCACCTGGCATTGATTTCATCACTGCAAAAGACCTAAATATCCTTGTGGAAGTAAAAAGTGATCCTTGGTCCTCTCTTATCAATGAAGTGTTCCTAAAAGATGTGTATCTGCATAGTTTAAAGGAGATTCTTGCTATCCCAATATACAAAGGAAGTGACACATCAAACCCAGGTAATTATCCCAATCTCACTTTTAAGTAAAATAGGGAAAATTTACCGGAAACGAAAGCTCTAAGCATTAATCAAATGATATATCTTGAAAAAGCTAAATTTATTTACAAAATTACACATAGACTCATTAAAACATACATATATACGAATTAACACGCGCATAAATATTCATAACCATCGGGCGAGGAATAGAACAAAAAAAAAAAACAAAATTACAACATCCAAAAACAAATGGAATCAGAAAAGGACTTATATACACGGCAACCAAAATCTACAACGAGCTTCCTGAAGTTATTAAAATAAGCTCAAGCTTTAATGCATTCAGTTCTAAGCTAAAATGTCTAGTTAGGTATCGGCCCATTGACTGTGTGATTGATTGAATGAGTCTAGCGTTTATCTTATGAATAATCGGAGTTTAAAAAGCACACACAATTATTAAAACAGGAACAAATCACCTCTACAAAACAATAGGAAAAATCTAAAAAAAAAAAAGCTAGAATTGGTCTAACAATAAGACCAATTCTTATGATATCCTAGGTGACTGGCCCGTATGTCAATTTGTAAGGTCATCCACATGTGCAAGTTTGATTTTTGAAGTGGTTTTCCATTTATTTATTTATTTATTTATTCAGTCTACCGATTTTAACAATCTTACAGACAGGAAATATTACATATTTACATACAAGCTATGTATACATTGGGCAAGCATTAGAAACAATCATAGACCTCGTATACATTTCTAGAACGGTTCGTCGAACAGAAAAAAAATGATTATAACCAATTTTATAGGATTTCATATTCTGAATAACTTTTCAGTACAACCGTCTTTTCAGTACAACCGTATAGGACTTATCGTTTTCACAGTATTCATAAACATCCTAAATTTTTAAATGGCAACTCAAGACGGGGCTGCTCGATTTAGTCTATTTTTGAAATTATATTTATTATTTTTATGAAAACAAAATTTCAGCTCTCTACGTTGACGCGTTCTCAGGTAGTGTCGAAATATGTAGTAAAAGTAAAAGTAAATTTGTATGGCAACCCTACGAAGGAGTTACCCGATTTGTCCAATTTTCGAAATTAATTTTACTTTTTTTTTTTGCAAAATTTCAACTCTCTAGGTTGAACTATTCCCGAGTTATCGTGAGGACGGACGGACGGACGGACATGCAAAAATCAAAATAACTTTTAATACTCGTCATGCGTGGGTGTCCAATAAATTTTGCTCTACCATCATTATTTCTAGGTGTTACAAACGGAATGACAAACTTAGTATACCCTTTAGAATTCATCTAGGCTCTAGGGTATAAAAAATATAATATTATAATTGTACTCTTCTCTTATACTAGCTAGATGCTCTTTGAGAAGATATTCAAGCATAATATAAGTAAATTGGATGAGTCCTGCTGGAATTAAGAGATGGAGAAAGTGGTGGTTGGAGAAAAAAGATTTACCAATGCACATGCATTTTTTACAGAACTCGAAAAAAGCATTCACCCAACAGACGAGACATGCTGTGATATATGGACGAAAGTCTTGTTCCAAACGAAATATATCATCAAGAATCCGGAAACACCCGACTAATGTGCCTGGAAGATGATCAAAGCAGTGTTGGGCAAAATGTAATCTGATTAACGATTAACAATTACAATTAACCATAATCTGTAATCAGATTAATGTAAAAGATTACTAATGTAATCCATTTCCATAATTATATAATGTAATCGATTAACGTGTAGTGTGATTACAAATTAATCGATTAGATATTTGTATTTTAATTCTTCATAAAACTCCGTAAAACTAATTTCGTATGAGAACAATACTATTTTCTTTCAATTCATTTCATTATATTAATTACTTTTAAGTAATCTACAAATCTATGTTACAATGTAATTAACTTACAAAATAATCTAATTATATTGTAACAGATTACACTTGATAGATTACATATTCTCACATAAGTAATCTGATTGAAATGTAATCAAATACAATTTAATTAGATTACTTGATAATTTGACTAAACTGTAATGGAATTATTAATTGAATTACACTGGAATCAGACTACGCCCAACACTTGAAAACTAGAATGAATGGTTGGACGAAATATTAACTGTTTCATAAAATTCTATATAGAATTTTATTTTTTAGTTAAAAAGCTCAAATTTATTTTAAAGACGAGAAGACCCTATAGATCTTTATAATTGATTATTTATATTTATTACGCCCAACACTGGATCAAAGGACGCTCAATATTTCTGATTGGATGTGATTGCACAGATTTGATGAGTCGTGTAGAAAATATGATGACTAAATCCACAGTAAAAAAAATATTCAAATAAAAATGAAAGACTAATTATTTTTAGGCGAGAAAGTTTGTCTGACTTTTGGGAAGTTTTAATAGAGAGCGCTATTTATTTATGTTTTGAAAACTTTTACCTTTGAATTACTTTTTAAATGTTTTCTTCTCACAAACAATTATTTATATTACCTGAAATCGTCTAAATAACCCGAAGTAGCCAAGTATATAGGTATGGATGATTCCATCTCGTATTATCTGTGGTAGAGTATACATACATAGCCTTGAGACAAATTTTTTAGAACAAACTTTGTGAAATCTTCCAGAAACCATTAAGTCTTTAAATTGTCTTAAATAGATCCTTCTATAACTCTGACTAACTTAACAATGAGCTCCAGCAACAACAGTCACTAAAAATTAAAATACCGATACCGCTTAGTCTGAAGCAATTGAAGCATTTTGCGAATAGGTATCCGCGTTGCAGACGTTTTTACAAAACATAGACATTTGTAGCTGAGAAAATGACAGATTGGAGTATTGTATACCTACCTCAAGAATATTAACAACGAAGATAAGTTGAAAGAAACTTAAGAATTTTAATTTGAGAAGAGATTAATTAAGTCGTTGTCAACAAATTTCAAGAGTTCTGTGAAAAGAGCGTAAAAGAACATTTGTACAGTTAAAGCTGCTAATGACAGTATATATACTGTTTTCTACATTCAAGCAATGAAATAATCAAAACTTTTCTTATAGACTTTTATTTTTTGCATCTTTTCAAAGAAGTTATATCAAAGGTGTCTTCAGTTTGTAGCGTTCTTTTTATTGGCATAGGTATTTATAACGGCAGAATTAAATATTGAATCACGTGTCGAGTCTCATCTCAACTGTAGTCTTCGAGACCTTCTCAGTTTGTAATTTATCAGTGACCTAATCGACATGGGAACTCATCGGCAACAACTGTTGATCTCCTAATCAAGTCATCTAATTGCATCTTACTCCATTCTGGCGAATATTCTGGTAATTGACAATTTTGAAACATTCCCTGAACATATTGCAACTTCCTTGCTAATCAACCAGATGATTTCTTAGCTAATTTAGAAAGCACTTATTTGTCAACTAAATCCAAATAAGTACTATCGGTATGTTTACTACAAATTCTTCTAGAACAAATTCTCTAGTATGAGAAGTTTCATCATATTATGATATGATTACCATGGAAGAAATGTAAATATTGCCGAAACTGTCTGCAATTTAGTCGAACGCAAGCCTGAAAATATAATAAGGCAATTTTAAAATGTCAGAAGACTTGGTTCGAATGCTCAGTAGATGGCGACATAGATAAGTATGCTAGCTTTCTTTGTCCTTTTGCGCTTCATTTTTTATCTGCTGGACTGAAGTCTAAAACAAGACATTCAACAGGTTGCCTTATACTAGCTCCTTATTTCGGAACCTGGGAGCTAATTGAGTGATTCTGAAGATAACTTTATCTACAGAAAAATTAACTCAAATGCAGTTGGACAATTACGACCATGAATTTCTTCAAAATTACTTATCTACATGTGCTTCCCAACGGTGAATCATTTTTCAATTTGAGAAAAAACAGGCTACTATGTATGTAGTCAGTCTGAGTAGGCATAAATGTTAACATTCCACCTTCAAAGGCAGCTTGTTTTCTTTTTGACTAATAATGTCAATAATCTTGGCCTTATGTCCTGTAAACTTTATGGCATCCTCATGTAAAACCATACTAATTAGATATACCGAGCCGAGATACAGATTTACCCACCGTAACAGACCCTTTAGAGTAAAATCTGATTAAACATGAAGCACCCCTTTTCAACTTGCTGCCAGAATCAAAAAGAATTTCTACCATAAATAACTAGTTCAAAGAGCTGGCATTAATTTATTTTATTCGTTTATAGAGATTGTCTTCATTTAACTTTGTACGGCTGATAAAACATTTTCCATTTATTGATACATATTCTGGATCCTCTATTTGTTAATCGTTATTATTACGAATTCTTTGCGGCATAGTCAATTCTGAATTGAAGAACAATACCAAGTGTTCAAATGACAAATGTAAATGATGTTTTATATTGAGTTCAACGCAATATCTTTCCACCATTACCAAAACCCAAAACTTGTATCAGTTTCTCAAGAGATTTAAAGAGATAATAAAGCTCAATAACAAAACAAGAATAGATATATAATGAAAAAAGTACCTCTTTAGTAAGTTCCACCGTGCTGGTAGCATTCTCATCAGATTCTTCCTTTATGTCCAGTTTAATATAGTCTTTTTCAATCTTAATTTCTCTTGTTGTATTTACAACTTGACTCCAAGTGACAACAGTTCCAGAAAAATTTGATCTTAAATCTCCCCCACTAGTAGTACTCGTACTTGGGCTGTCATGATTTCTCCTTTCAATGTTGACATCAAAGAATGAATATGTATCTGGTGGCTCGTCCTTAAG
The DNA here is from genome assembly GCA_963924295.1 of Dioctria rufipes. Taxonomy (NCBI): domain Eukaryota; kingdom Metazoa; phylum Arthropoda; class Insecta; order Diptera; family Asilidae; genus Dioctria; species Dioctria rufipes. Next base: position 258,545,597 of record OZ002741.1, read on the forward strand.
AGGTAAACCAAAATAAGGAAAACTTGTCAGAGGAATATCCCCATATTCTCCTAAATCAGCAATTGTTTGATCAATAATCGATTCCTGATCTTGAAAATGTTCAGAATTAAGGAATAAATCTATCTCTGGTCCATTTATGTTAGTTGAATTGTTAACAGAGGCAGGATTTTCTACAGCTATTGCACCTCCTCCTCCACCTCCACCAACACCACTTCCACCAGTGTCATGATCCTGACTTACTGTATGATTACTACTTCCATTCTGAACGTTAAGTAGATACGCCGTTACATCATTAATATTTGTCTCTCGATCGAATCGTATTAGATCATCTATAAGCGGTATCATAACCTTTCGATTAGCATAAGGATATTCAGATATCGGAACAGCTCGAAGCATTTCCAATTGCCATCCATCGCCATTTCTTAACTCCAACTGAGATTCCCAGCTTCGGCCCAGATAATTATCTGGATCGACTTGAAGCAAACTTAAAGCGAGAGCCAATTGGAGTAATTGCTCCGCGTAGGATTTTTTGAACGAAATCATCATTTACTCTTATCCTAGTCAGTCAGTCCAAAGCGATATAATAAAAACTAAGAATAGGTTGGTAATAAAGAAAAATTAAAAAGAAAAAAAGATCACAGCTGTTAAGCAAGCAAGAAATGCCGGAGACTTCTTTGTGGTTATTTGCCAAAGTCAAAAATATATTTGTACGACCTTGAACTTGAGTAAATCATTTGTTGCCTCCCTGGCAGTAAATTAAAAATTATTTCTTTTTCGGGTTTTTTCAACGCACTATTTCTGTTTTCTCTTTATTTGGTTATTTTTTTTTTTTTTTTGCTTTTAATCAGTTTTAAACTGAAAATCACATTCGCTATATTTACGCACTCATTTACAATTATAGCATATTTAGCTCAACTTTTCTGGGCAACGCATTTTATAATCTGCGAAGCCCCACTTCATCACCGTTTGTTGTTCATTAACATTTTTACACGAAATAACAATTTTTTTAATTTTTCCTTCTGAATCTGATCAATTTGTTTTGAAGGAAAACAACACTTTCTGACAGGTGTACGAACACACCACAAAACCAACTGAAGTAGTAAGTTCAATGGTACACAAAAAAAAATAATAGAAATTCACCACCTCACATACTTCCAAATCGAGACGTCGCGTGTATAAAGAAATCTTCACTCAATTCCGTATATGTATTCTGTAACACAACTATAAATTCTTCCAGCACCCTTTGAATGGGTAAGTGAAAAATGACTGTCACAAACTGTGGGCTTTTTGTAAGCTCTAACACTTCTTCTACCTTTCAGCCAGGTCAATCACACAATTTCACAATTGAATCAATACTTTATAAGACAAAAACTTTTCGAGACGCACTGTAAAAATGCCTTGCAAAATCACCAAACCGTAAATTCCTTTAAATTAAGAAATCCGTCGGCCTCCAAAACTGGAGACAGCTACACCAGCTCGCGAATTTAACCGCACAACTACACTAAGAAAAAATATTTTGCGCGTACTTTCTTTATTCTACAGTCATTTGCCTCCTACATGTAAATCAAAGCTCAGCCGGGGAAAGGAAAGGTAACTTATAACTTCTGTTGATTTTCGTTCACTTCATATATTAAATTCACCACCCTGCACTAATCATACCCGACCACGTCGAGAATTTTGCATAAATTAACCACATTAATTCGTCTATCGCAATATTTATCACTTTACTGAGCCTTTGTTTCTTCGTTTTACCAAGACGATTTCTCGCTTTGTTTGACATTCGTTTGCGGTGCGGTGCGCCAACGTCAATTATATTACAGCTGCTGGCACGATATGATTCACGGGACTCGACCGCATGTCGCTTTATCTCAGCGATGTATATTTTAGAGTGCCTTGGCAGCACTATTCCGGGAGGGGAATGAATTTCATGAGATTTTAGGATTTTGTTAATTTTGTGTCGTGCAATTTGTGGTGACAAGTTTTTATTGTTTTGTATGCTATGCCGGTAGCATGAGAGTGTTTTCTTCTTGTCTGATTGTTTCATGCAAGAAAATTATGTTGGCATTTTCAGTTTGTGTAGTTTCTGGATCCGGTGATGGTTTTTATTTTTAGATTTTCAGGGAATGGTTAAGTATATGTATAAAGTGGGTTTTCTTTGATTGAAATTGCTTTTTTTTTTGTAATTTCTTGTTTATTATATTTATATTATAACCTATTTATTTATTGTTTCTCATTTCATTATCCCGGGATAAAATTTATAGGGTGGTTTCATGTTTCATCATTAGCGGTTAAAATGAGATGACGTGAACACAATAGACACATAGTAAACAATGAAAGTAATAGATCAAGTGTCGCACATCATATTCTGAATAATTTGAACCATGAACTTCACTTAGATAACTTCAAATTAATTAAGGCTGAATCAAATAAACAAAAACTAGACGCTTGGGAATCTCTATTTATGCATTTGTATGAAGACCGCTTGATAAATTCAGGAGAAGCACCGATAGAGCATGGCCTTTTTTATTTGCTAGATTAAATCTATTGATAGCAGATACTACATTCTCTTTTTTCTGAATAGTTTTTTATCAGTAACTTGTACTTGATGTTTGAGTTGTTTTCAATTTATTGTAGTGACCCTTTACTATATTTTCTGTACTGTCTATTGAAATTGTTTCTCAGTTTTAAAAAGATTACCGATGATGGTAGCTTAGCTATCGAAACGCGTTTTGTATAATAAAATAACCTTGTGAAACAATAAGAAGCCTTTTCTTACTCTTTATTACGTTTAATTGTCTAAATGGAAATCAAGCTTTCGTTTCCGTTATAATTGCAATTGCAAATGGTCAATGATTGTATCAAAGCTCTACTTGTCTTCAAACTTAAGATTTTTTGGCATTTCTGATTAGTTACTTGTACCAATAATTTCAAACAGCGTAAAGTGAATGGTGAGCCCTAAAGAGGAATGCCCACGTTTCATACAACTTAAGGTCCGACCCTTCCAGACATGAGAGATAAACTATGCATTGTGATCGCAGGTAGCCTGAGCCACCCAAGAAAGTTTTCTGAATCGGAAAAAAAGTACACCACCCCATACTACTCGGCGAGATCTTTAATTTGATATGATACATGCCGTATTGGAACCATCCGACCTCATGCCGCCGGTTTTTATCCCCACCCTAAAAGTATGCAGAGAAAAATTTTCTTCTGCGAATTGTAGCTGTAGCTGACCCGAACAGTGAAACTCGTTCTCCAATCGGACATAACCCTACCGAGTTAGAGCCGATTTAAAGCGCGAAAAATCTAGTACCAAAGTTCGAATAAAAAAGAGGGAAATACTAAAAAAAGTGAGTATGGAGATAGCTATAATATAAATAGCTTTTTAAGTCTACGAGTATAGGAGTGTGGGTACTTAAACTTCTTCTCAGAACCTAAGGAATTCGATTCCGTACTAGATTTTCCAAAATGTATTAGATAAAACTTTGTCCCCCCCCCAGAATTTCCCCGGTTAATTGAAATAAACATTGTTAGTAAGATATGTTTAGAGTATCATAATTCTACGAGGCTCTTGGAATGGTCCAATTTTTTTTCTGTATTTATAAACGATGCTACTATGGCTTTCAGGTATTACCGTTATATCTAGCCTTAGGGTGAGCGGTGCAATAAAGACGAACGCCATCATAGAAGGAGTCTCCAAATATATCAGGATTGAGAAATCCTCTGAAGAATCATTATCAGAACTGGTTCATGGAATTGAATATGCAACAAAAGAAAAACGGTTCGAATTTGTTTTAAAAGTTTTTCAGTTGACGTTCATGAAAAAGAAGAGCGTTATAAATAAGCTCTTAACTATTTCCAGACCATTATATCAAATTCGAAATACTACTTAAAACAATAGATCTACCCACAAAGAAATATGCTAAATGATCCATCGCTACTTATCGAAAATATATTCTCAAAGAGTTAGTCGAAATGGGAAGACTTTTCCTTCTTTACTCGGCTAATAAGGCTTTTGCTGTTATTTATTCTAATACCCTACATTTTATTGAAAAATACTTAAGCTTTGTGGCAACAATTGTACACATTTTTTACAGTGTGGGATGGATGATTTCTATCATATAGAGGAATCTCTGGCTATGCAACGTTGAATACTCTTCATAATTGCAACTTTCTAGATTTGATTTAACTGCTAGGAAAATGTGATTCAGTATTAATGGAATAACTTCCCTTTCACCTATTGTAGCAAATGCATTCAAAGGTAGTTAATTAGACTACTCGGAGAGGCGATGCTCAAACTTTGAAATAAATTTTAATTTATAGTAAAGACAACCAAATACATACTTCTCCATCACACTTGACTCTACTCCTTTTTCTGATGTGAGTCATATGGAACAATTATCATTCACATTGAGCTTTATTCACACGAAAGAAAATGAAATCAAGTGTATGAATAAAACATTCATGCTTACGATCATAGATGGCACAAGAACTAGATGTCGCATGCCATACTAAAGCAGAGTATACACATTGTGAAATGAGTAGTGCATTCTGAAATGGACCATAATATGTTTGAGATTGTGACGAATGTAAATGATTTTATAATAGTAGTTTTGTATACATTTGATCGACTTCCTCAACAATTCAGATACGAAAAAATATGAATCACTCGGCGTATACATCATTTCAAATGTCGTGGTCCATTCCGGAATGGACCACCCAGCCATATAAAATTTGTATACTTTTTTGGTACTGCATGCGACATCTAGCTCTTGTGTCATCTATGTTACGATATAGTAAGTCATACAAGACAGAGACGAAGGACGTGATGAAATATGGCAAATATGATAAGAATAAGCAACCAGTATTCTCCAATACTGTTTTAATCCGTGTGGTTGTCGTAGCTTAAATTTAAATAATTTAAATTTGGTTTCTTCAATTCGTAATTCCTTTCCAGAATTGCATTAAGAAACGAATAAGTCATGCACAACATCAGAAGCGTGGTGCGTAATTCAGCATATAAGCTTAAGTTATGGTGGCTGGTATGAGGACTTGTTTCAAATTAATATCATAAGTAACGCTAAAGAATTGCGTAGAATTTTCGAAACATTAAAACGGTAACTCATTACAGTTAAGGAAATACTTGTTTAGGAAATGATGATAGAAGATATTTTTAAAAGCAGATGAGACACCTTCACATCTTCAAGAATTGTTTCAAATTATTGTTTATCCTATGATCGAAACAAGTGAAAGTTTTATGAAATCGAATTGGTCTTTCATTCGATATGAACAACTATCAAAATTCAACGGCGTATGGTCAGTTTTATACAACATCAAAACATTTCCTGAAAAATTCAGATTGGAAAGACTGACGATCATCACAAGTACGATATTGCTAGTTCTGAATTAGATGAGGAACTTTTTAACAGAACACATAATAGTTTTTAGCTAATTAAGCAAAATAGTTGCCACGATATTTTATTTCGAATATCGGATCATGCTAACTACACCTGTTATTATCGCTGAAGCTGAACGTAAGTAAATTTAAAATCATTAAAACTTTATTATGTTCCACTATTGTGTCAGGAAAGGCTATCAGAATTAGTAATTTTGTGCATATTGCATTGCCCAGGTATGTTATTTGATTTGATTAATAAATTTGGCCGATGCAAAAAAAGTGCCCATCAAATAATCGTAAGTAATCTTTTTTTTTTTTTTAATAAAACACTTATCTACCAAATAATTTTTTTTTATAACCTTAAAGGCATTGTGAAGTGGAGAGGCAATCCGAAGATGTCGAACTATCTACTAGAAAACATTTCTGGGGCCGCGTCTATTTATATATCCATTTCTACAGAAAAAAATTATTCATCCAAACACCACTCGAGCTAATTGAGGGTATGATATATGTAGTTCCAAAATATGTGCATAACTTCCATGCATAGCTTATGAAGAATAAAACGCCTGACTGGTCTGAGCCTCTTACTTCTGTGATACCAGAGAGAAATGGGTTTTGAGATGATTTTGGCCTTATGATCAAACATACGTTTTACCGAACTATTATTACCAGCTTTATGAGTCAGGCCCCTATCTGATAAAAAAGTATAAAATTCATATAATTTATACTTAGGAAAAAGTTAATCAGAAGTTAATGAGAAGAGTTAAGATTACCAGAAGAGCAATGAACTTTGAATCTATGCAATATTGAATTAAAATCAAAATGTTAAAGAGACGAAATGTAAATAATTCGTTAATAAAGCATTTAATATAAAAAAAATAATAATAATAACACACAAAATTAACTTTTATATGACTTAACACGATGGTTGTCTGTCAGGTTGGCACATTAGAGTTACACATAATAACAATTCTATAAACTTCAGCTTAATTCATTTATTATTAGTTTACAAAAAGTTCGTAGTTTTGACCGTTTAATATGTCTTTGGACACAAGCTCCTAACCCAGAGTATCTCTTTGAAAATTGGACAAATTGCAATACATAAAGTGAAACGTATTTTCTACTTCATCTATGTTCCATTCTTATGGTGCATATTCCTGCAGTATTATTTTTGAAAGGTGTTGTGTTAATATCCAGTAGATTACCTCATGCTTTAAATATTAAGCTAATGTAATTCTATGAGTATTTGTCATCAACTTATTTGGGTAAATTAGTGTAGCTCAATTTACATACTCGTCATGGAAATGAGACATCTGTGCCCGGCGCACGTGTTCATCCAAGTATGCCTTCATGAATTTTTCTATGATGTTTAAATGAATCTCATTTCAGTTATTGTTTTGTGCGAAAAAGTCGAGTTGAACTCCGACCTTAGTAACAATTTCACTCCACTCTGTAGCCCATGATGTAATGGATAAAATTTGTTTCCTTGGCCAGTAATCTAGGAAGCATGTGCCGACAAAAGTATTTAAATATCCTCCGCAGATAATCGAAATGCAATGTAAATATGAAAGATCAATTGATACCTCTCTCCAAGTGTAGCATGTAGTTGCGAGTATTGGATGGCAGTTGTAATACCCTTTTAAGAAGAGTCGCAGCAGTTTCTCGACTTGTTTTAAGACTTTTATTTATTTATTTAAATTTTAACTTATGGCGACAGTATACAGATTTTACACATATAAGGAGCTTATTGTTTAGGGATACAATATAAAAGGTACTAATTCAGTCATTAAAAAATACTGTGGGAATAATTACGTAACCTTAAAGCTATTATAGTGACAAAGAATTCAAATATGAAAGAGAAATTATTATTGTTATTAAAAAGAAAATAAAAAAAAAAGAGAGAAAGAGGCAAAATTGAAATAAGGATCAAACTGAGGTTCAAACCCAAAAAAGAGAAGAAAAATGATGGCTGATAAAAAGAGAGAAAACTCAACTAATTAGTTCGATCTCATAGAGTACTTGTCTTTTGAATGTTAGAAGGCAGGATTGAAAGATGTCAACATTGTTATAGGTTATATTCCTTTTGGAGTCTAAAAATTCGCGATTTCGCTTTAAGATTAGTTCTACATACTAGAGGGTAAATTGAATAGGACTTGAAGTCTAGATTGATGTGTAGGGACGTGAAAATCAATTTTGGACAGAAGGGCTCCATACTTGGCAGCCATATTCAACAGTATTTCTCACCAAAGAGATAAATAACGTTATAATAGATAACATACACTTAAATGATTTCGTAGTACGAAAAATAAAACCCATATGACGGAATGTCTTTGATATTATAAAATTAATATGAAAAGAGAATAGTAACTTGGAGTCAAAAATTACACCAAGATCTATGTGCTCAAAAGTTCTAGAGATACATTTATTATTGATCATATAATCAAAAAGAGTGGGTTCCAGCTTTCTAGTATACATCATCACTTTGCACTTATCAGTATTAAGTTTTAGCAGATTTACATTACACCAGTTCGCAAGTTTTTCCAAATTTTCCTGCATGCGGTCATCAGCAGTATTGATTACACGGAAAACTTTAGCATCTTCTGCATACATTAGACAGTTGGAATCTAATTGGGAGTGAAGGTCATTTACATAGATCAAGCAAATAAATTGTCCAAGTACGGTCCCTTGTGGAACACCAGACATTTGCTTGTAGCGAGCAGAACTGGATCCGTTGAAAACTAAAATACTTTTTCTGTTCGAGAGATACCTACGATGAGAATCACGCAATAGTACTATTACAAAAGCCCACTTGTTCCATTTTGACCAATACACAATCATGATTAATTTTATCGAAAGCTTTTGAAAAGTCAGTATAAACACAATCAATCAATTTGCTTTCCTAAATCTAAGGTAACATACAAGCAACTGTATCTGTAAATAAGGATAAGTTGGTTACTGTTGATCTACCGGGAGAAAAATCGTGTTGCTTTATAGTTTTTAGTCTGTTGGAATAGTTGACTATAAGCATAGATGGCATAAGAACTAGATGTCGCATAGCATACCGTAGAAAAATATACATATTTTAAATGGCTGGTCCATTCCGGAATAGACCACAACATGTTTCTGAGGCATCGAGAACAAATGTTGCTTTAACAGCAGTTTTGTATACATTTGGTCGACTGCCTCAACATGGTAGGTGCGGGAAAATATGAATCACTCGACGTAACTCTCATCATTTTTCTTTTCATGTCGCTGTACTGATTAAAGTACGGAATGATGCACAGCATAAAATATTTGGTGCGGTGGGAGGGACCAGGGACTTCTTTCTTGTCTCATTTTTGGAAATACTTTTTACTTTGCTGTATTTATTAGGATTTGATTTGATTTAAAAGAAACAACAACTTTATTAAATTCATTTGCCCCTGAGAGTAATTTTTTGTAATGGTATTGCATGACGGTTTTGCACCAAACCAACTAAATATTCTCCTATCGAACTTAACAATTTTCCTAGAAATTTACAATTCGCCCTATCTTTGACAAACTAATAATATACAAAGTATAGACACGTAGAACAAAAATATGCAGCGCTTTTCGTGCACAAAGGGTAAGCCAGCAATGCCTTGCTCCATACAAAATCACCATTGCCACGACCCGATGAAGGTAAAGTCACAATTTTTTCTTAGACATTTACTGGAAATTTCTTAATTTGAATTTTCATGCATTGGCCGAGAGCTCCAATATAAAATCAATGACGCCTCGAGCTGATGGAAGGAAGGCCGCAATTTTTTCTTAGAAATTTAATGGAAAATTCTTTCCTAGAATTTATACGCACTTTTGGAGGGCGACAACAATTGCTAGGAGCGTAGACGCGTAGCAAAGCAGTAAGCAAAAAATATTGTAGAAAATTTCTAAGAAACAAGTAAAAAAGCTAGAATTGGTCTAAGACCAATTCTTAGGATACCCTAGATGAATGCCCGTATTAAATTTCGTATGGTCACCGATCTATTCAAGTATTGATTTTGAAGTTGTTTTTCGCATATATTTCTAGAACGGTTTGTCGCACAGATAAAATGATTATAACCAATTTTATAGGATTTCGTATTCTGCAGAAGTTTTTAGTACCATAAAAATGCCTTGGACTGATCGTTTTCAAAGTATACGTAAAAAACCGAAATTTTTATATGGCAACACCAAGAAAGAGTTGCCCGATTTAGTCCATTTTTGACATTTTATTTGCTAATGTAGTAAAAACATCATGTGCGAAATTTCAGCTCTCTACGTCGACGCGTTCTCAGGCAGTGACCAAATATATAGCGGAAAACGAAATTTTTATATGGCAACCCCACGAAGGAGTTGCCCGATTTGGCTCATTTTCGAACTTAATTTTACTTTTTTTTTTTAAAGTCTGTGTACAAAATTTCAGCTCTCTAAGTGTACGCGTTCTCAAGTTATCGTGCGCACAGACGGACGGACGGACGGACGGACGGACATGCAAAAATCGAAATAACTTTTAATATTATGAATGGGTGTCCAATCCATTTTGCTCTACCATCATTATTTCGAGGTGTTACAAACGGAATGACAAACTTAGTATACCCCTATGATTTCATCTAGGGTATAAAAATTACAGCCTTCGCTACATCAGGTCGAGGCATTGTTAATTTTGTATTGGAGCGAGGCACTACTCTGCATGTTATTTTTCTACGGTCCTGTGCCCCTGTCCTTTGCCAACGGCTTGTATAAATTTGCACTCAAATAAAATGCTTCATTCTCGTACACAAACTTTGCGATACCTTCCCTTTACTTCTCTATTCGTAGATTACGCTCGCCACCAGTCACCACAGCGACCGATGCCAGCGCCCAGCATCTATTGAATGAGGATCGCTGTGAGTGCGTTTACGCCCCTCCCACCGCACGCACCGAATATGTTACGCTGTGGATCATTCTTTTAGTTTGATCAATACAGTAACATGAAAAGAGAGGGAGTCGACCAAATGTATACAAAACTGATGTTAAAGGAACATTTGTTCTCAGCACCTCTGAAACATGTTGTGGTCTATTCCGGAATGGACCAGCGGTTTAAAATCTGTATACTTTTCTCTGGTACTGTATGCGACATCTAGTTCTTATGCCATCTATGCTATAAGTAATCTTTTCAAAAATAAGTGCTATGCTACTCGATATGGAAATGGGTCGATAATTAACAACGCATCTAGGGTCGCCAGACTTGAAAATCGGAGTAAGAAAACAATGCTTCAAGTATTTAGGGAAGGTGCTGGTATTAGTGGACAGATTAAATAATTGACTAATAGGTTCAGCTAACGTATTTGAGCATTATTTATAAAGGATATTAGGAATTTTGTCTGGTCCAGGGTTCTTGCTACAGTCAAGCATTTCCAATATGTTAAGAACTTCATGAGACTATAGAGAAATGTCTTCCGAACAGCTATTAGAACTAGATACCGGCCATGTCATGATGGGATTGCTATTTGTAAAACGGATGTATAGTGCCTGGAAAACATTTGACAAGAAGTATTTGGCGAAGAGGACGTTTTATCAGCGTATACTAGCTCTTTCGGGTAAGTATTTGATTTCTTCAAATCTTTACAGTATGACCAAAAGACTTTGGGTTGATCCCTTAATACATATTCCGTTTTATTTATATAACTCATTATAACAATCCTTTCGAAGTGATTCGCATTTTTGTTTTTATTTTTAATTTGGAGAGCAGGAATAAGATGTGAGTTGTACCATATTGGATAAGTTTTATCTCCTGTTTTTTTTTTACTATATCAGGTATAAAATTATTAACCCCATTCATAACATCGGGTGTGAATAAACTGAGAAAATTTACAGACGAAAAATATTCATTTAAACTATGATAATCACCTTGTTTGAAATTCTTTAATTTGGTTATAGCATTACGTGCTGTTTTAGTAATAGAAAGAGAGATCGTTATGTCGACAGGTGAGTGATAAGGGTCTGCACAAGAAATAGGACAAGGGACAAAGGGAAACGTTAATCTTATCAAAAGAAATATTGGTCCATATCAAGTCTAAAAATCTATTATTAAAATTGAAAATATTGTTGTACTGCTTTAGGTCACATAGGGACATGTTATTTAGATAGAAGAGAATGAGCAGACATTATATAAAATTCACCGTCATGCGCATCCAGTTTAAAAGTAAGGCAGATTGAAATCGCCGATGACCAAGACATTAGCGTTGAGGGGGAGCTGCCTAAATTTCACGCTGATATTAGAAAAAATAGCGTCGTAAGTAGGAAAGGAGGACTGCGGCGGGATGTACAGACCACATATATATAACATACTATTATTTTCTTTAATTACAGCCCAAATGACTTCATGAGCAGTTTCAAAACGGGGAATACGAAAAGATTTTAATCTGTTGTGAATTGCAATCAGAAAACCGCCATCATTTTTAAAACCAGTAGACGCTAGGTCAATGTTCTATAAACTGCGTACCTGCCATCAAATATTTCATTGCTATTAATTACACCCGTTTGTAGAAATGTCTCTGTCAAGCAAGTTATATCATGTGTATTTGAAAGCACATCCAATTATGTGCTTTCAGTTTTAGAGCGAAGCCCTCTGACATTCTGATAGTAAACATTTAAAGACATGTAATAGATAAAAATTTAAAAGATTTCGAAGAGGAATTATTTTGAGTAATGAAGCTGCGCACCATAAAATAATAAAGATTTTGAAGCAGCTTCAATGAATTTTAGCTTGTTTGATATCTTTATATCTTTATTACTCATAAACGACAGCGATGTACCTCCCAGGCTGGGTGTTTTGCCCAACTTTGAAATACCAATGCTTTTGGCTCCGACAAATTGACCAAACGATTTCATTGTAGGCAGTGCTGCACCAACTTGTAGGCGCGTATCCAGACCTGCAGCCTAGGGGGGTCATAACTAAAATGTTCGAGGAGGAGGAAGAAGTCGCTTTTAAATTTTTTTTACTCATATTTACGTTATATCACAAAATCCAATTTTCAGTTTAATTTGGAAAACCTATCGATAATGTCGATCTCAAGATGGACATTAAGGACTCATAACCAGATACGCCTTCTCGTGCAGAGATTGTAGATGCTGACGCAAGCGATTCTGTCACCGGAGAAGTAATTGACTGAGAGTGAGCTTGCACCTTGATTCACATTTAAAGGAATGGTAGAAGGAGTGCATGATATGTTACTGACTATTTCTTCCGATTGGAACTTAACTGTTCTTGCTTTCTTCTGAACAAAAGTTGTCAATGATCTTATCAGTCTTCCTCTTTACACTTTCGCAACTATTTCTGCTTCCATCGCTAACTAATATATCAAGTTTATCCTTCTCCTACAAATTAAAAGTACACGTGAGTATGCGGTGAGGGATGAGTTGTGAGAGGTGAAACACAGCATAGCAAAGCCATCGCTACGAAAGTTTTCACATTGAAGAGCGTTGAGCTGTGTTGCAGAGCGGTGATTTGACAGCTTAGATCAACTTGATTGCGAGCGGTGGCTATGAACATGGCCACAACCCCCGGAATATACAAGCTATGAACCAAAGAATAAATAACTAAAAGAAGGGACACAGAAGAGTGTTCTGATTGTTTTCCATTTAAATATACACGGCGAGAAAAGGAAGAAAAAACGAGAAAAAAAAAATCAAACCCTCTTTGAACATTTTACGATTACGAAGACGAAAAATGTGAAAGCGAAGATTACATGCAACGAAACGGAATGGCAAATTATTTATTTTCGTAAACAAGAGAGAATGGGCGGAGTTTTCCGATTTTACGCTCATAAAATGCTCCCGCGCTTTTGTAAAAGCAGGTTTTTCTGAAATATTAAGACAACTGTCCCAATGTTTGTTGGTGTAATCCCATGATGTTTGAACAGCACGCTTTTCTGTTTACATTCGTTTTGCTATGAAGAGATTAAGTGGGAGAACTCATGTTGGATTCTCTGATATTTTCGGGAAAAATTAGAATTTCATTTGAGAGGAACTTTACATCTCCTTTCAGCATCTGGGCCAAATCGAAATTTATCTTTTTCTTAAAAATGGGAGGTAGTGTGACCTGATGTTTATTATTATGAATAGTTTGATAGGATTTTGAGCGATTTAATAAGATCGGGTAATCCTACGCTCTCTCGATTTTTGTTTTTAACTCGTTGTCTCAGTTGCATTACAATAGTGTATAGCCAAGTTCTTTTCCTCCATTCATGCAAAAGACGAAAGTATATGAAATTACTTGTTTCATTCTAAAAAAACACGAAAAATTTACTATTTTCCTCGCCTCTGTCTTTATAAAGGGTCCGCCATCTAACGTTTTTTTTCCAACTAGTGCTTATTTCGTGAATGGTAACACTTAGCTCATGTCTGATTTGACAGATAATTAGTTTTATTCTTCCGCTGAACGAATATGGTTGTGTAAACGCTTGAACAACGCTGGGAAATATTGCGACATTACTTTGAAAATCATGGTAATGTTGCAGAATGTGTGCGAAAATTGCGTACGGATTTTGGAAGAAGAGAAGCACCGTCAGCTCCGTATGTTCGTTATCTTGTGAAAAAAGTGAAAGAAACTGGCATCCTCATCGATAAACCAAAGCGTGAAAAGCCAAAAACAGTGCGTACACCCGAGAATATTGATTGTGTGGCAGAAAGTGTGCGTGAAGCGCCATCAACATCAATTCACCGTCGTTCTCAACAATTGAACATTTCGGAGACATCATTGAGACGAATTTTGCATAAAGATCTTGGTATGACGCCATACAAAGTCCAATTGGTTCAGGAGTTGAAGCCAACTGACCATCCAATGCGTTTTCGCTTCGCTGAGTGGGCCTGCGATCGACTTACAGAAGATGCCGATTTTGCCAAAAAAATCATCTTTTCGGATGAAGCTCATTTTGATCTTGGCGGGTATGTAAACAAGCAAAATTGTCGCATTTGGGGCACAGAAAACCCGCACGCATACATTGAAAAGCCGATACACCCAAAACGAGTCACTGTTTGGTGCGAATTTTGGTCCAGAGGCATAATTGGGCCATTTTTCTTCGAAAATGAGCAAGGAGTGGCCGTTACAGTCAATGGCAATCGTTATCGGGCCATGTTGAACGAATTTTTGTTCAGGAAAATTGAAGAGGAGGATATTGGCAACATTTGGTTTCAACAGGACGGCGCTACGTGCCACACAGCTGAAGCTACACTCGATGTTTTGCGCCCTGTTTAAAAAAAAAAAAGTTATTTGGCGGACCCTATACTTTGCCATGAAAAAAAAGAGCAGGCGACATCCACAGTCTTCTTGCTTTGTCTTACTGCAGGTATTTTTCATATAAAAGTTGTTTGTATTTTGTTCAAGCGTTATAATTTCCATAAATTTGTTCTACATGTTATTTTTTTTTAACTATTAGAAGGAAAACATATTTGGCTGCAATTTGTTTTAACTTTATTTTGCTGTGGGAGCGACAGTTTTGGGCTTTTTAGGACTTGTTTAAGATGAAATTTTAGTTTTTTCTCCATGACAAGTATACAAAAAGCAGTGAGAGTGAGCTCTTACTGCATGCTGTATACCCGGCACGTTAAGGCATCTATAGAGAAATCTCTTGAACAGCTGATCAATAGAAAGAGATTACCTGATAATAATGTAAAAAATATTGAATATTTATATAGCTATTTTATTTGTGATCCACTATCTTTTTCTATCTCTTTTTGACGCACTATTGGCAGATAATATTGGTTTCATTTTGTTAGACAGAAGATTTCTAAATATTCTGGTTTTGTCATTCGTATTAAAAGCAATGCTGCTCATTTCAAGGACAACAGCAGGTTTTCATTGTCTGGTAGAAAGAGAATTCTCTTCTAGTATATGCTCTCTGGTTCAGGCCTTTTATGTGTCAGTGCCTTCGACGACTCCATGGCTTGTATTATGGTCCATTAGTGTTTGGCCACATTTTTTTACTTCTAGCTATTAGTCACTTTTTTAGCCACTTTTTATTTCCAAAGCTTTTTTTTTCATTACAGGCATTTTTACGAACTTTTCTAACTTTCTACCCAGGGCTTACGGTTTTTAGAAATATTCAAACAATATATACGGGTAATATATTCAAATATTTGTATACTATGGATGGACGGGATTAGAAGGTACTATTGTTGTTAAATATATACATGGGAAAAGTAGCGAAACCATAAGCGTCAAACTAGAACGAAGCTTTATTTGATTTCTGTACTGAGGAAAAAATTCCATGCTTAAGCCTAGTACCTACGCTGTTCAAGCGAAAATTTCACTTAAGTTTACAATACTAGTTGCCCTGTACAAGGCGCTCTCCATAAAAAAGCCGATCCGGTACTAGGCGATAGAGCTTGATTAGAAGACCCATAAATTGTAGAAAGGTTGTAATAAATTCCAACCCTCTAAGAGTTTTCACAATTTGTTTTTGTAATAAAACACTTATCCTTGGAGTTGGCAGGAGCACGGGGTAAATATGAAATAATACGAGAAGACGGAGGAGTTCTTCGTCCAATAAAATATCAACACAGCCACAGTACACAAACTCTCAAAGATTTAAAAAAAAAAAATTACCCAAAAACATTCCATCCTTCACCCCTTCTATTCAATTTTTGGTTCTTCTCATCAAACCCTGTCAGTATGACCTGGCGCCCGGTCGGCTATCTTATGTAGAGCATCCTGTATATAATTATTTAAATATTGTTGATATCTTACATTTAGCCTACATCATAATGTCCTGCAGAAATTTGGATTCGGGAATTAAAGTCTGAAGGATCGATTAGTTTTTTTTTCATATTAGAAATATATTTAAATTCATTTATATTTAGCTGTGCCTAGTTTCATGCTTGTAAATTTATTTTTTAAGTAGTGAGAAATTTCAATAATTCTACAAGTGAAGAATTTTGTTTTTGTCAAATAATAATTTAGTGGGACTTGTATTAATTACAAGCAAGCACTTATGATTTATACTTAGGAAGGGAGGGTAAGATGATGAGCCGGGAAAGATAACGAATCGTTAATTACAACCGATGGCACTAATTCTGTGATTTGTAGAGGATTAAGTCGGCCCTACTTGCGCAGTAAAAGAGAAACTAACATCAGCAACCATCTGTTATTCAGGCAATAGCGTCTCATGTGTTCACACGCAAGTTTATTGTAAAATTAGGTAAATTGTTATCATCAAATTTGGAAAGACTTTGAATTTCCACCCAATTGTTTTCTTAAATGATATTTTTTTTATTATTTGAATTAATAAAGTAAATTTCAAATAAAATTTATTGCAATATTTTTTTCCACTTTAATTTATAAATGGTCGTTTCGGGTAAATTGACGAATTCAACTGTCAGGCAAGATGACGAACCATAACCGAATCGTTCACAAATTTGGCTGTGATCTTATGTATTGAAATTATATTGAAATTATATAAAAAAAAAGACGAGAACAATAATTTATTGGTGGCAGAACTTTGAGTGATTTGTAATAATACTGGTAAAAATGAGACGTGCTATTTCTGTTCAATATGTTGTAAATGGGCAATGTCTCGTGTAATGGGCTCACTCCGGCAGAAGCAAAATGCAAAGCCTATGTATGCGACTTTTGTATATAAAAAGAAATATGTGAATTTATTTTGTTTTTCATTTCTCTTGTCCTGCGTCATCCTACCCGCAAGTGAGGATAAGATGACGAATTTGACAGCAAGTCAAACAAGTGAAAAAGCAAGTTTTTAATTTATTAAAATCAGAAAATTAGTAGTTGAAAGTTGTGCCATCTTTACACATGGGCCCGTTGTGCCCCGGCTCAGGGCCCCGCGATTCATGGGGCCCTAGCACCTGCAATAGTAGACCAACCGATTACCAATTCTTCTACCAGTAAAACATCTTATTACAAGCTAGTACAGCTGTCAGAATTTCGATACTGAAAGTAGACCGTGGGATTTACTCGAACTTCTACACATGGCAATAAATATTCATACAAAGTTGATAATAGTGACTGCATTTGCAGCCCCAGCATTTTTAAATTTCCAGAATTTTTTCAGGGTACACTTTCATATACCAAACTCAATTTATAGTGAAATATATAGTGAAAAACGAAATTTTTGCATGGCAACCCTACGGAGGCGTTGTCCAATTAGTCACATTTTCGAGCTTAAATTCACTTTTTTTGTTAAAAAATTCCGTAAGAAAAATTTTAGCACTCCAAGTGAACGCGTTCTCGACTTATCGGATGGACAGACGGACATGGAAGAATCAAATTAACTTTTAATATTATGCGTGGGTGTCCAACCCATTTTGCTTTTTTTTAAGGCAGGGGACAAGAGATCTCAAGCACGGAGGCCAGAGCGGCCCATTCTGCTGTCCTGCTAGAAGCCTTTTCATCAAAACCTTCGTGGCCTCTTAGAGATTCCTATTGGGCCCATCATGAAAAAGTTTTGTGCACCTGCAAGTACTCAAGTTCGCTCATCTCATTCCCATTTTGCTTTTACTAGCATTATTTCTGTACGTCACAAACAGAATGACAAACTTAGTATAGGTATCCTAAAATTTTATCATCTCGGCCTAGGATATAAAAATTTAACTCTTTTTTTTTTACTAGAGATGCACAAAATTATGGGTAGGTATTTCTAGATGAGACACAACACCCAAGTTAAGCTAGGTTTTTCCGAATTTTAACACACTAAGCTCAAAGGTTTCGCCATAATTATTCTAGGGTATAAAAAGTTCGAGGAAACTATAACTATAGAAAACACGCTTTCATCTCACTTTTTTTTTTCTAGTGCCATTCTAATCGTTCGTTTACTCTTTAGTAGAGCTAATTTAGTTACGATACACCTAAACTTGATTTTAGGTGACTTTCGATTTTTTCTTTGATAGACAGCTTTAGGTTCCTTCACAATAATCTAAGGAAAACTTAAACGAAACCAGAAAGTATTGAAAGTCTTAAATCAAGTAACTGAAACGACCTTTGAATATTGCACAATCGATATATATGTAGATATAGAATTATAAAGGGTGTCAAAACTATTAGCTCACAACACATTCCAAATACCAACAGAATAAAAACGGAAAATATTTAAAAATCGAAAGAGCTCTATCTAACTATCTAAATTGAAACTTAAAGTAATCCCAAATAATGTCAAGGAGATAATTCATTTAGTCGTTGAGCCATCTCCACAAAAACACACATGACCTCATTCCAGTCTCAAGAAAAATCCAAAAATTTTCCTCTTAAGAATTTTCGCATATATAATTTCTGCATTTGAAACAGTGAAGAGGAGTGAAAATTGCACTGTTTTTGTTGCTAAGTGGGTCATTCGTTGTCGTTCTAGCAGTTCTAGTGATTTACGCGTATATTTACGGCAAAATTGTATCTATAGTCTCGTTATAATTATAATTGCCATGGCAAAACGAGACATAAATGCGCATAAATAATCCAAAAGCCTATTTTCTGGACAGGCAAGATTGTCAAAAGAGTGCATTTCATATTGAACGACTCGCCGTGGCCTCAACGGAGCCCGAGCACTCTAATCGTCGCGTTAAGTCAAAGTCGAAAAAAATATTATTTTTTTGTTTATGAATATCACACAAAAACTCATGAAAATTAGTATTTGAAGAAATTTTTAGACATAAATATCCAAAGAACAAAATCAAAATTAGACCACCACACACTGTGTTACCTATACTGAAATTACCACAATTTCAGTTCGGATGAGAGATTCGAATCCGGACAGATCTGGAAACGACGACATGAGTTTCATGAACTTGTAAAATGCTCGTGATTCACTTGAAGAGTTAAAAAGAAAGCGTTTAAATGAAAAATACATTTTTCTGCCGCCTTATTTGATCGAGTAAACAAAGAAAACAAAAAATAAATATGTAAAACGTAAAAATATTTGGCAATAATATCCCACTGCACTTCTGTTTTGCTAGAGGAGAGAGTTCAGTGGACGTTGAGCTTACGTTGAGTAAGAGTGCTTTTTCAGAAGGACAAATGATCAATGACTTATTAATGAGGAGATTTATGACAAATAGCCGTTGTTATTCATCTGTTTATGATATTTAACTTTGAATTTATGTGCCATGACTTACCTCAGAAATGTATCGAGGACTTCCGAAGCTCAATGGAGAGTCTGATTCTCGCAATGGTGACAATGACTGCATTCTAGGCAAATCTTCCAGATCAATCATTTTTGCGCATTGCTATTTTCTGCTTCTGTGAATATTTTTAAATTGTGTATGTCGCGGCTTTCTGAAAATTTAATTGAAAAAATAGTAATAAAAGAATATGATTTTGTATAAGAGAATATATTTTTACTGGCATGCTGAAGAAGTTACCGTTAAGATTTATTATTTAATTTATAATTTAAAATAAGCATAACAATTTATACCAGTGATTAAGTTACAGTAAAAATTTGTAGAATGTTTATATTTATTTATTTTTTATTTTTTTTTGCTTAATTTGAAAGATATGTAGGTAGGCAGACAATTTTTTTGAGTTGAAAAGCTTCTCACACCTGGATCTGATGCGTCTAATTAAGAGGACAGGAAAGTTTTGGCTTCTATGCTTGGGATCTTTCGTTCCCGGCCTTTAAAAAATAACATGTAAGTTCTATGGGTATGGCCTATGGGTGAATGAGATTGCCTGAAAGAACAAATTCGCACCTTAAAATTCACGTTCTGCCCTTTCTTTATGTCAATGAAACTATTTAAAAGGAAAGACTATTGTGTAGGTATATGAAATAAAAAAATTTACCTAAAAGAAGAATTTCAGAATGAACACCAAAAAGCGTTGTATGTAGTTAGTATTTTTTATGCCCCTACTAAGTCACTTAGTTTCAATCCAGGCTTACTAAGATTTGAATTTGTGTATAGAACTATCTAGTGATTGCGAAACGAACTTTGGTTGTATTATAGATTCGCTACTACTGCAGACCAAATGGTAAGCCAGCATGCCTCAATCCAGTATTAATCAACGGTATCCGGAGAGTTTCCCGAAAGTAATTTCCCTGAAACCAATTTCCCCAAAATGAATCTCCCTAAAATCGATTTTCCTAAAAGCAATTTCCCTAATTTTCCCTAAATAAAGCCTTTTATAAATACAGTTGCGTCGGCCGACGACTACTGCAGTAATAGGACCAATTTTCTCTAGACACCTTTTATGGGTCGGGAATTACGTAGGAATCTGCAGTGGCCGTCGACTTAAAAATGTTGTTTATATTTTCGGAAATGTTCCCATTTCGAGCTGTTAGAATTGTTCGTCAACTTTTTCATTATATTTACGTCTGTAAGATAAAAATGTAGAAGGAGATAGAAATATACGGCAATACTAAATCGCTTTGAATTATACAACTTTGAAAAAAAAAATCGCCGTCTAAGAAATTTGCTTGTATATAATTTGCAATACTATTACGATTACAATGCTGCGTTGTTTTTTCCTGATCCATATAAAAGGAGATACACGGATTTATAAATGGATAAAAAATCATCAAATTGCAAGCTGTTGAAAAAATAAAACTTTAGAATTAGAATCAAATACTTAAGATCTATTTTGGCATTTTGTGGAGATTGAAATTCCATTTGATAATTTGCCCCCATAAGAAAAATCATGGCTACCGTCTATAGAATGAAATTAATTTAAATTTCCAATGAGCCAGTACAGTATTAAAAAAACGTAGCTAATACCTCCATATCAGTTGTATATCATCGCAAAACTTTTCTTCCACGAACCCATTAGGAAAAAGAGCGCTCTAAGAGTCCTCTTGAAGCGCTTCCCTGGAAGCTCGTCGTAGCACTTTTTTTCCCAATCGCAGTTCATTGCTTTTTAACATAGGCATGTCCGCAGAGGCAACCGATGATGATCGAAGAAGTTTTTTGAATTTGTCTTTTTGAAAGCTTCAATGAGCTTTTTGGATAATCATCGTAGTGCCTTCAAGATAGAGAACAATAGTAAGGCGCTTGCGTTTGCTCATGATTACTTGTGGTATTAAATTTTATGAAGTTGATTAAGTAAGCCACTTGCCTCACATATATTAACCAAAACTTCAGATTACATACTTCTAACCACTCTGAACATCACATTGAAAATGAGAGATTAGTTACTTCGTACAATAGTGAAAAAATCAATAGTTTAGTTTCGTGGAAAATTAGATGAGATCACCCCTGGTTGCACTTCAATATGCTGAAGTTCATCCAATAATATTCTGGAGAGCTTCCAAGCGATTGCTCTAGAAGCACTTGAATTACTTACTTGCGGCCTTTGTTAATTTTTCATGATAGATCAGTGATTATGCTTCTAAAGCGCTGCCAAATGATGGCTAGAGAAGCGCTTAAATTGTGTTCTTTCAGAAGCGCTGGTTTTTCGTCCCAATGGGAAGCAATAATATTTTGTATCAAAAGAGCTTCCAAAAGTAACACATTCATATGCGTATTAATATCTGCCGTGGTAAAATTTGGTAGTGTTGCATTTATTCCATTCAGGACATCATGCTTGCCTTGATTTGATGTGATGCCTGCTGATACAGTGGGCTGAAAATTCAATACAGAAGATGCAAGCTCTGCAAGAAAAGCTTTTACGATTAAATCCAAACTTTCAGATTAAGCTTCTAAATATTGGTTCGCAAAGCAAACTTAATCTTGTCATCTCTTTAGCCTTTATTACTTTATGGTTATATGCCGATATTCTTACTGTACATCTGGAAATACGCTACAGACATTGCTTGGGTTGGTATTTGATTACAAAAAACCCCTGATTAAACTTTATCTTCTATTCTATGTCAAAGCCTCTTGGGATTTTATTAATGAAGCTTATTGATTAAAGATATTTTTTTGAGAAACTTATGAAGATTTCCCCTTAAAGGCTTAAACACAATTCCGACGACAGACGACAAACGACGACGATATATCAAAAACACAGCATCTTATGCGAATGCACCAAATTGCGACGACCGACGTTGAGCGATCGACGACATTATCGCCGGGATTGATCAGTTTCTAATTTTGCCGTCGTCGCTGCAGTCCTACCAACAAAATTAATCGAATGAAATGGTTGTGGCATTCACTTTTGTCTTTTTTAGGTGGTAGCACGCCGCGGTCATTTTAAAATAATGAGCTTTGAGGAAAAATAGATCGAAGAAATGCGAAATCCATAAAATAATTTATAGTTTACAAGATAGGCAAGACAAGTGGACAAAAAAGACAAGGGTTGGATGGATATTTTAAAGCGTTTAATTTACTTAATTTCCGCATTTTCAGTTTTCTTCCACACTTTGGTTCATTGCATTTCTTTCAATATAATATAAAATATTCTTGATAAAAATCTCCTTTTGAAACGCTCGAAACATTTAACAAATAAATTTTCAATATCTTCTTCTTCCACAATCGTCGCTCATCGCCTGTCGTTGCAATTGTGTTGTGTTCCCAATTTTTCGAATGCCTGTTTCGGAGCGAAATATTCGCTGTCGTCTGTCGTTCTGTCGCTCTATCGTCGGAATTGTGTTTAAGCCTTAAGGCTGAATGCCAGAACATAAAGCTCTCGGTTCCGAGCTTCCAAAATTTTGGCTACGTAGTAGTAACGTGAGCTTTCGTTCTAATCACATTTACTAATCTTAACCAATAATCCCTATAAAGTGCTATTCAAAACTACATACATATAAACAAAACCGAGAATTTACTTAGCCTACTGGATCGTGTCGTTACCACGAGAAGCTTGTCGGAATTGAAACGAATAAATCATTCACTTTTTATCAAGATAGAAGTTTACAAATTGCTTTTATAAAATAAACCACTCACGGGAATTTATCCGGTTTTTGGCCTACTGAATAAAATTATCTCAATCTTCATTCTCATGTTAAAGTAAAGGTATAGCAAAAAATTGTATTCAAGTTACATGGGATTCAATTTTAATATTATAAAACTAATTATAACATGAAAAATATTAACATTTTTGAAAAAATAGCTCCGGTAGCATTTACAAATATCTTTGGAAAACCTATGTATGTAAAATAATAAAAATTTGTGTGTACATGAAAAAGTATTTAGCGGGGAGAGAAAAATAACACGGTTTTTTTAGGTTTTTGATTTTCTAAAAAAAAACCAACATCTTTTTCAAAAATCTAAGCCCGGTAGCATTTGAACTGAATAGTTTTTAATATTTTGCCGAAGGTTTCAAATCAATATCATAAAAATTGTGGAAAATAAGAAGGGGGAACAAAATGCTTGCAAATTTATGCAGCCTTAAAATATGTCTGTCTTTAAAAAACTCCACAAATAATTGAAGTATTTAATAAATATAAACATATATGTATATAAAAATTTTCATGTTTAAAATTAAAGTTTTTCAATAAAGCGAACGTCTTTATTTTAGACACAAGCCATTTAGGATATTTGAACTGTCTATTCATTATCCACTTTTATTTGAGGCACAAACCAAAAACAATATTGAAGATTAGAATATATAGCAAACAGGAATGGTGAATCGTGTATAATTCGTGTACATGGGCGTAATTTTTCAAGAGTGGGTTCTATTGTCAATAGGGTATAATTGTCAAATGTGCTTTTGTTTTGTGAACAGGCCTACTCAATTTAAAATTCTTTTGCGAAATTTAACAAAAGTACGGAATCAATTCTTTACAAAACAATTTATCTTTGGAGTTCATTTTGTGCAGAGTTTTATAGTGCCATTAGTGCCTGTTAAAACCTTCATATTAATTAAAAAACAGAAATGAAGTGTTCGGTCAGTGCTTGCAAACATAAATCGGACTATAAACTAGGGAAATCGTGTTTCTTTTTTGTTAATAGAACCAAAAATTTATATAAATTAAACATGTGAATTATTTCAAAATAAAGTAGAAAAAGAACATTTTTGGCAGTGTTTACAACCAGAATTCATTACGCAAAATCTGACTTATCACCATTCCTGTTTCCTATATATTGCTATATATTATATATGAAGTTCTTCATGTTGCCGCATCAAAATAATTTATATTCATTCCGGTTGTAAAGTAGAATTAGAAATTACTTGTAGAAGTTTTGTGACGAAATTTATTTATAATAAATAATTATACCCTAGATGAAATCTATAGGGTATACTAAGTTTGTCACTCCGTTTGTAACACCTAGAAATAATGATGGTAGAGCAAAATGGATTGGACATCCACGCATGATATTAAAAGTTATTCTGATTTTTGCAAGTCCATCCGTCAGTCCGTCTGTGCGTACGATAACTCGAGAGCGCGTATACTTAGAGAGCTGAAATTTTGTACACTGACTTTAAAAAAAAAGTAAAATTATGTTCAAAAATGAGAAAAATCGGGCAACTCCTTCGGGGTGTTGCCATACAATACTTTCGTTTTCCACTATATATTTGGACACTGCCTGAGAACGCATCGATATAGAGAGCTGAAATTTGGTACATGATGTTTTTACTACATTAGCAAATAAAATATTAAAAATGAACTAAATCGGGCAACTCCTTCTTGGTGTTGCCATATAAAAATTTAGGTGTTTTACAAATACTGCGAAAACGATAAGTCCAAGATATTTTTATTGTACTAAAAACTTCTTCAGCATACGAAATTGTATAAAATTGGTTATGATCATTTTTTCTGTCCGACGAACCGTTCTAGAATACATACATATATATGCAAAAAACCACTTCAAAAATAAAACTTGCACAGAAGGGTGACAATGCGAAATTTCATAAGGTCATTCATCTAGGGTATCATAAGAATTGGTCTTAGACCAATTCTAGCTTTTTTTCTTGTTTTTTTTGTAATGCCCTAGACACACAGCACTCTTAATGAAGAAATAACTAACGACTCATTAGTGTATAATGATTCATTATAAACTGAAGACATACAGCCATTTCTTTAATTAAGTTGATCTGTCAAACTGGCTTGGATAAACTTATCACATTAAAAAAGCAATATGGATCGAATTAACGCAATAAACTTTGTTTTTATTAATTTTAAATTTTATTTATTTTTATTTTATTTCATTTAATTATTGTGAAATGAAAAAAACATTTTATTAAAAAATATTTTGACATAATTACTTTGTGCTTTGCATTTCTTCTTCTTATTTTTCAAATCAGCAGATGCACAGCGGAGCTCCATACTTAAATTATATGCTAAATCTAGTACATTTTTCCTCATTATAGCTATAATGAAGGAAGAAAACACTTCATTAGTGTACTTCATTATCATCTGATTTTCGAGCCATAATGACGTATACTGTGTGACACACGGCATTTTAATGAATAGTTAGTACTAATGATTCATTAGATCGTGCTGTGTGTCTAGGGTATAAGACTGAAAGAAAGAAAACATTATGAGGCCATAAATATTTATTAAAATTACAAGAAAATACAATTTTAATTCAAAAATATCAAAATTTATTTTATTTTTACTGGCAATGCCTTTTGAAAGCTCTTTTACCATTGGGAATATAGACAATGGTACAAACATATAAATTTCCCTCTGGTGACCTTGATAGCTCATTTTTCGTGGCGCGGATTATAGATAATTCTATATGTATAATGTGGCAATGCGTGCATTTTTAAAAAGTTTATATCTTCTCCGAGTGTGTTGTTATGACTTCAAATTGCTACTGCCCTGAAAATTTTATTTCGCCATCTATCTAATTTCTAAACTGACCAAGTTAAAAAAAAAAACAAAAATTCTAGGACACGCTTTTTAAAATCATATATACTATATATCATATCGCCATATTGTTTTTTTTTTATCTATATAAAATATTACAATTAATAATATCTATCAAACAAATAATCTTAACCGGGTATTTTTCTAATAGGAGGATCTCCGTTTATTTAGTTCTTCTCTTATGAGATGGATAAATTTATAGTAAAAAAAAGTAAGATTAAATGCAGGTATAAAAATATTTACATATCTTGAAAAACTGTTCGATTTTTCTTGAAAAGGAGGACTTTCACGTAGTACCTGTACCACGGCCAATGCCAGATGATTCAGATTTAGATGAAAATAGGCTGAATTACAATAGACGTATACGTAAGTACATTTACTTACGTAAAGCGAAGGCGCCCTTTAATTTAACAGGCGTACACAAATAAATTTTAACTCGTTTGAGGGGAACTTTCGTTAAGCTTAAATATCCAATTTTCCGTAAGTATAGTGCTCTAAGAATCGCTCATTCCGTAAGAACGCGATGTGTCCAAACAATTGAATTATTACTAAATGACTAAAAGTGCAATGTATAAATTAAAATGGAATAAAAATGGTACTGCGAATTTATAGAAGGCACAAATCTTCAATCAAATCAACTTCCACTTGTCAATTTTTTTCACTTTTACCACTTTTTAAAATTGAAAACATTAAATATCAAGATAATAACTGTTACGGAATGTGATATATATATTTAGGCTAAAAATATCAATTTTTCGTAAGTAAACCTCAGTCTCGTTCAATTTCGTAAAGTAATTTACTTTTATTGTAGTTCAGCCTAATAGCGGTAAAATTACAGGGTTTGAATTATGTAGCTTTTGTAATTGTGAGCAAAAATGTATGTGCAAAAATTTTGCAAATTGTGCTAAAATGATCCGAAATTTAAAAAAACTGGTTGGTTGAAAATAAAAACTATGACGCGACCCGTAATATTGCATTTTGCAAAGTCGGCTCTGTTTCACAGATAAATATGTTAGCAAAACAAACCTAAGAAATTTATTGGATGCGGAAACCTTAAAAGGTATTTTATTGTCCAATTATTTTTTGACAAAAAACAGAGTGAAATGTTTTAATACGCATATAAATGAAAACATGCTTAAGCGCTTTAATTCTAAAATGTATTAAAAATAGTAAAAAACTTACTGATAAGATTCAAATAGGGGAACTGGCAATAAGAATGTTAATCTAATATATTTTATAGTTCTGGATACATCCTTAAGTTTTCTTAATTTATATTTTATTGGATTTCTATAAATTATATTTTGAACAAGTAATTATATGATTTAATTTTTTCACCGATTTACATACCCAATTCACGATTTTTGTATGTTGCCATCTGGCAGCACTGAGCCGATATCGTTATCATCAGCCCACGGCATGGTATGACGGCACAGCGGCATATACAATGATTACTCAGCTGAGAGTTTTTGTTTGAGGAATCGTATCATTTAGTTAAGATAAATTTGTTTAAATTTGTTACTTCGGTTCGAAAGATAAGAAAACAAGCTTAAGATTATTAGAAGAAAATTTTTCTGTATGAATAGTACTTTAGGGCAGAGGAGCTATTCAAATCAAACTTTTGTCAGTTTTACATAAGAACACTGCAAATATTTTAGAATGTTAGGACTCTGTTGAGGCTCTCATGTGGTAGTGACGGAATCTGTTTCATGACTTGCAAAGTATTCTCGAGGGTTTTGACTAGCACTATCCAGATGATTTTGTATGTGTGGTAACGTGCAACACATTTCACAAATCAACACGAATCCGGTGCATCGTCTGTATTATTCATCCAGATGATGTGATGTTTCCCTACACTTGACACATATTTGTCGTGTGGACGCATTTCTGTTGATATGCGAGAGCTGCATTCCACACGATGCCTGATATGACTAAAATTTCGAATGTGCAGTCGGCTTTAGATTCAAATTCAAGTAAATATTATTTGAAAAGAAAAAAAAAACACATTTTTGAATTTTTTTAAATGGGCCTTATTTCAATTCTACTTATTTGTTAATCATTTTTATTTGTCGAACTTAACTCAATCCTCAGCTCGTAGCTAAAAGTATCTAATATTTCAGTGGATTGAGAATATATTGAAATTTTGAAAATGATTCATAAATAGGTGATGAGAGTTTGATATAAAAACGGGGTGAAAACGATTTGCTTCCATAAAAACTTGCTTAAGTTCGGGCAAAGTAATTTTAACACGGTCTCTAAATATTTCATATTAAAATCGCTGGTAAAATTTTGACGTATATTATTTTCTTTTTTTTTTCAAAGAGGGAACAAACCTTCAGAATTTTACTGGTGAATTGCGTACTGCACTATGCCCAGCATGCTACACTTTTTGCTAATAAGAGATATTCGAGAGGAAAAAACAAAATTCCGTGCTACATTTTTCCAAGTTATAGCACGGGCAGTATACCAATACTACTGCAAGTAAAAAGTTTCGGCGATTATGAAATTTCTGATCAGACGGCTGTGCAAATTTTGACCTGCGATTTATGTGATAATATAATATTTAATTCAATTATCATTACGTGCTGTGAATTTGCGATACAATTATTATTTATATCAATAATTGTAACTTAATTGAACACGCACACAATTATAATCGGTTATCATACATATAACGAACTGAGTGTAGCAAAATTATTGTGATGACACGTCTAGGTACAATTGTAGCAAAATGCGCGTGTTTTTTGCTGAAACGTGTAGGTGCCACTGGGCTAGCTCCCTTGCGGTTGTTCCTTATATAATTCCCAAAATTAATTATTTGTTTGTTCAATTAAATTACAGTTTTAGGTAAACAACTGAGCAGCCGTCCGATCACGATTTTAAAGTGGCCGAATCAATTTCCTTTGCCCTGGCCCATACGCTTCAACATTAAAATCTTTTCGTAGATGAGACACACTCTTTGGGTGGGATTTCATAGTCGTCGATGATGATGCCTTGAATGTTGAAGCGTGTGAGTGAAGCCTTTTAGTAGTATTGGTAAGCTGCCCGTCCTTCCGATCGATACTTGGCATTTCGGAATTTTTGCTACTCCTGAATGCCTCTCCCCCATAAAAAGTGAAGTGTGGGTCCTAGCTCACTTGTTTTTCATTTTCGAAAGGGTTGAGTCTTGGGAAAAGTGCGTTTTCGATATTAATTTAATTGAATTTTGACATTAATTTATTATTTTAAGTTATTTTTATCAATAGTTTGGTTATTTTTAAAAATATTAGGCATACAGCAAATAAATCTAAATCTAAATCCGTATTTTTATTTATAAAAGCGGAAAGTAGTCAAAGCGCATCTATCAAATGTAAAATTTGATGCAGCTCTAGAATTTCGAATCATGAAAAGAGACTCGAAATGATTGAATTGGACCAAACTCTTAATAAATCCAGGTTGAAAATAGGCGACTTTTGCGTAAAAAATATTTATAATTAGGAACATCAACAGAATATGAAGCCAGGTAAAATTTTATAGTGATTGATTTAACTTGGAGTTCATGAATTCAAATTGCATACTTTCGATAAGCATATGAAACTCCAAAGCCTTTGTTTTACTGAGTTCTTTGCTCAGATATCGTTTTCTTTTGAAGGAAATAATCTAACTGCTACTAGATGAGTTAGTGAGCAGAGACAAGTCAATTAGGAATAAATAAATAAATAAAATCAGCTGGAATGTGGCTCCTACAGAATAGTTCCTCATCATGGCATTATATTTTTGAATATTAATATTTTTAAATTTTTTCAATTGTCATAGAGTGCAGAACGTGATATTCAAAAATCGAATAGATTTATTTAAAAAAAAAACATTAAAAAAACCGGTTTGTAAAAACTAAAACACAAAATTTCACTGAAAATTTCTTTTATTTAAATTAATTCTTTATGCTCTATGTAAGTATATAGGTAAATGTATCGACTATGCAAAAACAATGTCTTATAAGCCACGAAAGATAAATTTTACAGGAGAAGAATAAAACTTCCTGAATCCTTTTAAATCTTTAAATTTGGAGCAAATTTAACCAAATTGGGCTTAGGGACTAAGTATACTTAACACAAATTTTCAGTTTGGATTGTAATATATAAAATTTTAGGAGGCTTACAATATGTTTCCCTTATAAAATACGCGTTTGAGGGTGATATTGCACTAAATAGATTTACGAAATGTAAGATAACAAAATATACATTTTGATAGTTATGTGGCCTACGCGATCTTATTTTTGCATGGTTGGTTGGTTAAAGCCCGAATTAAATTACAATTCAAATTGATTTGTCGACTGCAACTTTGCACAAATGGAAAATGCATATGTATAAGCGAATAGTCGCAGTCAAGATCGAGGCTGCCATTTAATCATTCTACATGCATTTTTCCTTCAGACAACTCAAGCCTAATAGTTCTTCTTAAGAAGAGCGGTGAGGCCGAAGTACTGGTAACGATTTTCGCTCATTTACGAGTATACCTATCTTATGGTAATATATGTACATACATACGTCCAACTAGACCTAGAACTTACATAAAGGCAATGTGAGAATTGTTTTTTTTTTCTCTTTATGTAAAAACTAAACATTAATAACAAGAAATCCTACAGTTGTATTTGCTTGATAGCGTTAAAAGCTTCTGCGTTTCTAATTTTTGTACTGGAGCTATAAAGTCGCTTATAATAGCACCTCAATTAGCTTTTATCAACAAGATTTATATCAGAGATAGCTCAGAGATTATTCTTACACACACATACATACATACTATAGTAAAAACATACAATTGAGCAAAATGTAATGATTCAAATTGTCGACAAAATATGCTGTGGAATTATACTTACTTACTAAAACATTACGTAAATCACTTTGGATTGGAATTATTCATACTTATTCAGAATTTCAAATATAGATATAAAATCCAAATAAGGAGAGATTTTAGCGCAACTGATATAATATTAATATCAAACAAAGATGAGCGCTTTATGCTTGCGTACTCCAAACTAAAGCTCCACAGCTAAGCTTTTAAATTAATAAAACGTGAATGATTCGGAAGTTATTCGTCCAAACGTGTGATTAATGGAAACCTGTTTTACTAGATATAATTATAGAAATTAAAATTATTACTAAGGTGAGCTCAGAAGTAAAATAACTTGAACTTGATTATAGAGTATGCGCCTTGCCTCTCGCGATGTCAAATTATGACGAAATAGAATATTTTATGGAATCAAATTCAGAAATTGGGATACGTATTTTCATTCTTCTTCTATATGCGGTAATCACAGACGAAACGAAAATAAAGTAGAATTCGTTTCTCAATTGTCTCCTCTTCTATGCACAAATCTTGAAAGTAAAATGGATTTGGATTACGATAAGGATTTAGAAAATTCCTTACTGACAAAATCTCGAAGGATTGAGCCCTCGAATATTCAATAAAAAATTCATAAAGAATGTGTTTAAAAAATAGAGAATACCTAATTTTTTTCATACATCACAGAAGTTCTCTAGAGGTTTCCTTCATTTTGTATTTAATTAAATTTTGAAATTATATTAAATTATTTAATAAGTATGTATATAAGAATTTAATTAAATGCAAAATGAAGG
This sequence comes from Dioctria rufipes, assembly GCA_963924295.1. Lineage (NCBI taxonomy): Eukaryota > Metazoa > Arthropoda > Insecta > Diptera > Asilidae > Dioctria > Dioctria rufipes. The sequence goes on from OZ002741.1 coordinate 258,577,273, forward strand.
GAAACTCTTAAGTGAAGAGAAAACTTCAGTGCAACTTTTGAAGCAGTACTTTTAAAAAAGTTTTTAATATTTTTTCTTTTTTTCTTTTTCTTTTTTAGTCTTAAATAATTTTCAAAATGTCAGATCATATAATTGAAGAATTTCAGCACAAGAATAAATGCTTTGAAGACAGTAACATAAATTTATTATTTAATTAAAAGAAAAAAAGAAACAACTAAAAAAGCGAGAATTGGTCTAAGACCAATTCTTATGATACCCTAGTCTAGGGCTGCCATCGGTAAAATCATTAAACTAGGTCAACTAGTTCGAAGGCCCGGACTTTTTATCTTGAAACCCGGAAATTCTTGCCAAATAATTTGTTATTTTACTTACGAATAAAATAGGTTCAAATTGTTATACAGTGTCTTTCTTTATATATTTATTATTAAATTAGTCAGTTTACAAAAAACAAAATAAAACGATGCCAATGAACTAAATTAAATCTATCTTACATTTAGGAACATAAATAAATCTTCTTAAAATTAAAAACACAATTTTACTTCTGTAGAAGCAAATCATAAATTCTCGAATATTAATTAAAAGAACTAACAATACCACCTTATTTGAGTTTATACTTTTTAGTCTACCATATAGCCTTCAAAATAGCTTCCTTGGCTCAGGAAAGTGAAGCTACATGGCGAGAGACTTTAACCTGTGGTCCAGAGACCACTTCTCGGTCCTATGTATATACTTTGGAGACGCAAAAAATCTATAAAGAGACCAAATCACTAGAGATCTTTTTAGTCACCGGTCTCCCGTCAGGTATTTAAAATCAATCGGGTTTCCATGTTAGGTCTCTGGTCTTCGAAGTTTCCTCATTTTTCGTCTCCAGATCTGCGGAGACTATTTGTGTGCTCTTCTCTATTAGTTAACTATGGAGTGAGTTTGGTAAAGTCTATTAGTTAACTATGGAGTGAGTTTGGTAAAGTTTTTTGTTAATTTTTATTTAATTTATCATAGGGTTATTCCATAAAAAATAGAACAAAATTTGCACTTTCCCAACGTTCTTCTTTTGCTGAAAGTAAATTTTTTTCTCCTGCAATGCATGCTACCCGAATTAAACTAAATTTAAACTGACTTTGAAATCCTTAAAACTTTCGGATTTTGGTATGAGTAGTTACTACATATACCTGTAGTTATATTAAGGAAATTATAACTTTGGATCCAAATACCTATCACAGAGGTATGGTCATTTGATTATTTCAGAGAAAGTTTTTTAAGGAATACCTTTTATCAGAAAACAAGTAAAAAGGCTAGAATTGGTCTAGGACCAATAATTTGGTATGGGCACAATTTCATAGTATTTCGTATTATGAAGAACTTTAAAGTATAATTAAAACGTCTAGGACTGATCGTTTTCACAACCAAAATTTTTATATGGCAACACCAAGAAGGGATTTCCTGATCTAGCCAATTTTTGAAACTGTGTTTACTATTTTTATGAAAACGTCATGTACAAAATTGTAGCTCTCTGCGTTGACCAGTTCTCAGGCAGTGTCAAAATATATACTGAAAAACGAAAGTTATGTATGACAACCCCACGAAGGAGTTACTAAATTTCTTAGGTTTACGTTTTTTTCAAAGCCCGTGTGCAAAATTTCAACTCTCTAAGTACACGCGCTATCGAGTTATCGTGAGGATAGACAGATGGACATCAGACAGACGGAGAGACGGACGGACAGACGGACGGACCTGCAAAAATCAAAATAACTTTTAATATTATGCGTGGGTATTCAATCCATTTAGCTCTACCATAATTATGTCTATTTGTTAGTAAATTATTAAAATTTCAAGTTGGAATAGTAATGGCTTTAAGAGGAGTCAGTACCAATATTTGCAAGTTTTATACATTTTTCAATGCGAATTTCTGGCAAATTATATGTAGCAGAATAATGATCAATATCTTATTTTAAAGGTATTGAAGAAGTCTAACGTAGGAAAAAATTAAAAAAAGTGTATTGGAATGGAGATATTAGCTCGAAAACTTGTAAAAAATGGTAAAAATTGAAGTCTTTAAAATCAAATTCCTGTGAGTAGGTACATATGCCAGTTTCTTTAAATTGTGACTGTTTTAGAAAAATAAGCCTAAATCTAGCAAATAACGTTGAGTTTTTTCATTTTTAGTGGCGTTTTTTATAATTATTTGACTCTAATAGTACTTGTTTTTTCTCCCGACATTTCACCGACGAGAAATTGCCATATTTATTTGAAAGTTGTTTAAATACAAAGCAAAATAGCATATTTAACAATTATGGGGAAAAAAATTTAGGAGAGTTAATTCTCGTTAAAAATTTCCAATTTATGTGAACTGCAAATTTTCATTTTTCGTCTTAAATTTGCGGTAGATATCTCTAATGTGCTCTGTGGTCCAAGTCTAAGCTAATTTTATATGAATTTTCCCACTTTCAGGACACAAACCTACGTATAGTAAATTTTATTACCTACAGGTTCGCTGGTATCTAAATTGAAACTTTTGCTAAGTACTGACTCCTCTTAAGGAAGAGAAATATTTCGTCAATAGAGATCTGGTTATTTTTGAAAAAAAAAAGAAATCATATAATTTTGCTGTTTTATCATTTATGCCGTAAAATTTTTGCATATCTTTTTTTAAAGCTTTTTCACTTTCTGTCTAATAATCTTTTTCTTCACAATTAACACAGATCTCTAGGAGACCAAATAAAAAATTTCGTATACACACTTCAAGAAGTGTCTCTAGAGACTTTTTCTTATGGTCTTCAGAGATTTAATTTTTTGATCTGAGAGAAAAGTCTCTTGCCGTGTAAACATTTTGCAGATTTTACATTCTGTAAACCGGAGACTAGAAAGCAAAGGTCTCTGACCGTTTATCTTTACCTTAAAAATTTATAAAAATCAACACAATTAAAATTTTTTAAATTAAATTTTGTTTTCATTAATGGCGAAACCGTTTGTATGTTCAGTGAGTTTCTTTCTCTGATCCACCGTTGAGAAATTGTTAAAACACTTTCTCTTTGTTCTCATTATGAGGTGGCATACAAAAAATACTGTGCAATCTTAAATTATATACATAGGTAAAAAAAGATTTATAATCGCTGACCAATTTCTTAGAAACAATAACACTTTTTAAACTCAAAATTGTGTGCTTTTTCATATATATATGAGTAATCGGCGAAGCAAAAATATAAAAGCATCTTCATAATCAAATATTAAAATAAATATGTACTCCAAAATTAGTTACTATCCTGTGATAGCTATGATAGATGACTTTTCGACATTATATAAAAACGCAAGAAAATTCTAAATTATTTGTACACGCTTAAAAGACGAAGATCTACGAGTGAATGACTATTCTACCGATTCCACTATTACTACTCATAAAGCCTAGTACTAAGGTCTGCGCTAAGCTAAATTTTGTATGAAAATTAAGCAAGCTTAAAGATATTGCCGAAAATTTATCCTGAATTTTAGCGAGAGCGGTACTAAGGTCAACGTGCTAAATTTAGCTTTTGGGTTTTGATTAGAGATGGCACCACCAGTAAGTCTCCAAAAAATTTAGTTTGAATTTATCCACCTGGGTCGTTCTTTACCGCGCTAAAAATATTTATTGCCAGAGTTCTGAGATTTGATAAATTTATTGACCGAATTCTTGTAACGTAGTTTTGTACCTACGTCTTTGCTGTAAGTGCGGATGAATTGGATTTCTTCTCGTGGCCGTATTTTCAATATTGTTGCGAGCGTGGCCTTTGTTCGTTATTTAAAACACAATTTTAAGTATTTAATATACAAGTTCTTTATTTCACTTTAATCATACACAATTCATTAACTTTTATTAATCAACTCAACTTTAATTATCGTTAATACTGTACTTTCAATTATCGCAATCCAACTACAACACTGTCGCTTCTTTTTGAATCCTGTTGCGTAACTGTAGGCGATATACTTGCTGCATGTGTTCATCTCCGTAACGTAATTCTATCGCCTGTACTAATGAAGTGTATTCACGTTGCTTTTCAATCGGTACAGTTTGTAAGAGTTCTGATGCAGGACCTCGAAGTGCTAACACCAGAGCTATAGCTTTGTCTTCATCATTCCATCCATTTACCTCTGAGGCTGCCTCGAATTGTCTCTTGAAGATATGCCACGAATTTTGTCCATCAAATATTGGAGGTTTCATTCTACCTGCACCGGATATTTCAGCAGCTACGTTTGGAGGCTTACGATTCTTTATTCTTTCCAGATCTGCTTTAAAGTTATCAAACTGTTCCGTAACATTTTGTTGTACTCCAGATATTTGTTGTCGAACTTCCAACACTTCCTGCTGGATTTCTTCAATTTTCACATTTTGTTCGTCTAATGAACTTTTCAGAAAATTCTTCTGTTCCTCCATAAAAGTTTCTAGACAATTCTGCAGAGAATTCTTTTGTTCCTCAAAAGCATTCTTTTGCTCGTCCAGATGGGTTTCTATAGATTTCTTTTGCTCTTCTAAACGGGCTTCCATAGATTTCTTTTGGTCCTCTAGAGAATTCTTTTGTTCCTCGAGAGAATTCTTTTGTTCATCAAAACGGGCTTCCATTTTGCTCATTAAAGTACTCAAAAGCTGTTCCATTTTCATTGTAGGCTCTTCTTCAGCTTCGGTTTCTTCCAAGTTTTCTTCGAAAACAAATGTCTCAGGATTCTTTCCTTCCTCTATCAAAACTTGTCTAAGTCGCTCGACTAAAACTTTCTTTGCACCTGTCGTTTGTAATGACCGGTTCCCTAACTGCACTTTCAAATCCTGTATTCGAAGCTCCTCCACTTTGCGCCCCATTACTTTAGTAATTCACTTTAAGTTGAATACAAATTATTTTCCAGAACTTTGAAAATTTAACACAATTTCACAAAATTAATCACAATTTGAATTTTTTAAGTCAATTGCCACCACTTTATTTCGCGAATTTATTTCACTTCTGACACCAGTTGTTGCGAGCGTGGCCTTTGTTCGTTATTTAAAACACAATTTTAAGTATTTAATATACAAGTTCTTTATTTCACTTTAATCATACACAATTTATTAACCTTTATTAATCAACTCAACTTTAATTATCGCTAATACTGTACTTTCAATTATCGCAATCCAATTACAACACTTTCGCTTCTTTATTACTTTCGCTTCTTTTTCACTGCAACGTCTAAGACAAGACTCTTTTTTTGGCGGTGACAACTGTTATATTTACACCCTAGAAACTCTCCAGATTATTCTGGAGTGTTCTATTCCATAATCTTCTTAACTATTCTATTCATTCTATTCCTGAACCTTCCCGAAGATTCTATCATCAATTCTCCGAACCTGAAGTTGGTTACTCACCATTGCCAGTAGATGTCACCAGTTTGCTCTTTCTATTGCACGTAACAATATAATTGTTAATTTTTTTTATTGTATGCATTATGCATATTATTTTTATATTTTTAATAATTCCAAATAATTTTAACTACCTGATTTTAGAAATATTATTACCGCGCGTTGTAGTTCCGTAAAAAAATTGCGAAATTCTTCTTCTTCTTGATTTTAATATGTCTCCGCTGTCATAATTTAGCTGCTAAAGAACGGCCCGATATTGGAGACCCGCTAAAATTTATCTTAGCGCGGAACTTAGTACTAGGCTTAAGAAGACAAACAAACCATACAAACTAAGCCGTACCATACGAAAATTAACCTGTTGAACGAAGTTTAACAGAAGTTTTAGGTGGCTTTGGGGTGTCTTGCCCCCCCCCCCCCCGGTGCCCCCCCCCCCCCCCCCCCCACCATCTGTATGCTCGCTTGCTGTAGACTACCCTCTTTAATTTGACATAGTATACGCTATGTGTTGTCTGCAGCCGTTAAAGTGTTATTAGCTCAAAACCTATTCTGAAAGCTATTCTCAAACCAAAATTTGTTCCCTTACTGACTGAAAACACGTCATTTTAAAAAAATATCGACTAATTTTGGTATGACATGAGTATACAAGGTCAAATTAAAGACGAGAGTCTACAGTTAATAGTTTTTATAAACAAAAGACCGCTTTGCAAAAAAAACAGAGGTCAAATTAAAAAAACAAAAAGTAAAAAAATCCGAAATATTTTATTTAGATGAGAGGAGGGGGTATGGGGCTGGATGAGAAGTTGTTGGAAAGGCTATGAAGTTCTGCATATAATGAGCTTTTAACTGTGACCATGCGCCCAGTACTTTCTGAAATACAGGGTGTTTTGTGAAAAACTACCTTTTTTTCTTAATCACTCCTAAGCGGTTGATTTCTAGCTTTTTTACTTGTTTTGAGTGAAGTTTCTTCGAGGCTGGCAGGCTGAGCCAAAATGGTCGAACATTCGCATAAGATGTGCTCCGATATTTCATCCTCTTCGAGACATAGGCTACTTACATCAGTGGGTGATATACCTATCCGATGCACGTGTTTATTTAGTTTTCAGTGTCCGGATAGGACTTCTATAATGATTCTGAGTTGATTCCTAGATAGCCTTAAAAGTTCTAGGTTCTTCTTTGGTGAAGGTCCTTTAATGAATCTTTTGGCATTTCTGGAACCTATTATTGAAGTCCACCTCTGGTGCATTCGGTTTTGGATCAAGCTCTGGATGTTAAGCCTTCACGGTGTTATAAGAGATACGGTAAAATGGTGCCGGTCCTATGAGGGTCATGGATGCTTCATTTTTGGCCATTTGAGGTGTTAGGTGGCTATTTGTGCCAAGGTTTATTAATGCTTAATACATTCCATTATTAACTTCGTTTTAACCTCAGGTAATGACATGACTTTCAATGCCGCTTATCTATCTGTATTAGCTATGTATATATTTTCGTGTTAGTGTATTATCGGATCGAATATGGTTTTCGTATGCGCATCTAGTGATGGCCGAAACTTCTGTTTGGAATATCGAGGCGTAGTTTTCTAGGGTTTGATAGATGTAAGCTCGTATACCGTATATTCCTGCTCTACTCCTTTCTCGGCTTTAGAACCCTCGGTGTACCAGATGAATGAGGGCTTAGTTTTATAGATTTGTATCTATTTCCTTCCTATTTGGTATCTTTATTTTGAGAGATAGACAGAGGTTGTCTTTAATGACCATCTTGTCTGATATTAAATCCAGTATTGGTAGTACATACATATAAAAGTCCTAATTGTGTCTAAGTATAACTTTTAAGGCTTTCGCCGGTTGCTTACTGACATATTTATACGTTTTCCGGATTAGCCGCGTTATAAATAAATTATTTAATGAGTGCTAAAGTAAGTACTCACCCCGAACGTTTCGCTTCAAGTTACATTGAGCGTGGTCACCGGATAACTGGATTAGCTGCGTTATAAATAAATTATTTAATGAGTGCTAAAGCAAGTACTCACCGCGAACTTTCCCTTCAAGTTACATTGAGCGTGGTCACCGGATGAGTACTTGTTTTAGCACTCATTAAATAATTTATTTATAACGCGGCTAATCCGGAAAACGTATAAATGTGTCTAAGTAGTTCCATATAAGTATGAATTGATTTGTTTACTTAATATCAAATATAAAAAAAAAAAACTGAATACAGGTTACTAAAAACTAAAAATCCTTTACAGTAAAATACTGAATTAAAATTAAAAAAAAAATAAATAAATAAACAAATCAAGATATTTCTCTATATTAAATAACTATATCACAAGTTCAAAAGCAAAGGGGTACAAGTAATATTTTGTTAAAAATTGAGATAAATCCATTTATGTAAACTAGATACACCCAAGGTGTTAGTGGCAAAGAGATTTAACTAAATTCCTATCCCATGCTATTTTATAGCAGCCGTTGTTTTAACGAATTACAAGTAGGCGTTTTTGTTCATAGGCACTTCTTACAGAGAAGGGAATATAAGTGATTGCAAGGGATTAAATTATTAATTTTTTTATAAAACCAAAAACCACCCAACATTATTTTAACCACATCAAAAAATTATTAAGATATGCGAATTATGTTTATTATATAATTACATTACAAAATTAAGACTTTACAGAATTTACCATATCCAAAACTTTAAAATATTATATATCTCAAAAGTATATACCAGTACCCCTTTGCTATTGAGCCCCTCAATTATTATTTTTCCTAGATATACTTATACATAATATGTTGAAAGTATAAGTTGGCGCTAATATTTTACTACATTTCGTACAGGTAGTATATAAATAAAAAAAAGAAAAAAATAGTAATAACAACTTCTTAAATAGATTCTTCAGCAAAATAATATTATTTCTATGGCACGTGTCGAATACTATCAATTTTAAATTTAATTTTTTATTTGTTTGTTTACGTATGCTGCCTCCCTCTCAAAACAAGTTTTTTTTTAATTGTCTTTTTATTCAAGAGTCATTAGTGTTACCATAATATTATCGGTATCCAAGCATGGACAATAGCAAAAAACAAAACAAAAAACAACATTTTTTTCTCACCCATGGCAACAAAGAGTAGCAAGAATATGATAGAATTTTTGAATCCATTAAAAACATATTAAATTATACATTTGTGATAGATAAGTAATCATCTATTACATTTTCAGTACTGTTGGTAACTTTTCTAGATAAGATAAGTAAAATAAGAAAGAAATTTATTAACATTGGGATGCCTAAAGTTTTGAATATACTACTTAAATAAAGCTTTCCCATATGGCAGTACGTATTATTTGTCTAACAATAATATCACAGATAATTGCTGAAAAGCTTTCACATTTCCAAGCAAAATTATGTATTTCTTAGTAATAGATTCTTGTCTCTCAGTAGTTTTCGTATAGATCATGAAAGTACAAGTGATCGTGCAGTTTGTTTTATTTTCGTAATGTTGATATTTAGCTTAGGTGCAAAATCAAAACAAACATTTACGCTCCCCAATACACATGCTATGAACGCGCAAAATACTTTGCACGTTCATAAGATGTGCATTCAGAGTATTCAACTTACCTTCAGTATATTAAAGCAGCTGTTGAAAGTTCCGGTGCCGATCCTCACTTCCGATTGAAAAACTTTGATTCGCTTTTGTACCGGGTTCACCAAATTTCGCGGGGAGAATTGAAAAAGTATAATTTCTTTCAAAAAGCGCTTACGCTCAAATGTCAACTGTTTACACCTGAAGATTTTCGTGATGACGTATCTATATAGTAGGCAGGTAAAGAAAACTCGAATTAAATCACGGGCAAAGATCACATTAATAAACGGAACGAATTTCACACTGCTATCACTATTGCGGGGGATAATTTGACTGTTGGGCATGCGTTAACACAAGTTTACTAAGTCTTGCGCGATAAGATTTCTCTTTTTCTCTCTCTCTCTCTCTCTTGCTCTTTGATGATCGATTGTCGTGTCGTTGTATTATTTGTGCTGATAAAAAAAAACAACAACCTTTTAATCATACTACTCGGAGCTTTTCGGGCTTAGGTTTATTGTTATTTGTTACCATATCACTGGAAGCTTTCTACTTCGGTCAAGCACAGCTAGACTCTGTCCACTGCTAGTATATTACTAATCATGGCAGATTGGTTGACTACTCGTTCGTTATAGTCAGAACATACTGGCTGACATAATATCACTAATTCCTTTATTTAATAAGCGCGGAGCAGATTTCTAGCCATAAAAATTCAAAAATGCGTAAACTGATAACGAATTTATTTAAAAACTATCATTTATGTCAGGTATATTTTAAGTGACATTATCGAAATGAATATTTTCATAGCACACGTTCGTCTGTGAACCACAATCGTTTGGCTTGAACAGTTTTTTTTTTTTTTTTGTTTTGTGCGATCGCGATTTGGTTTTTCTACACAATTATTCCGAGGTTTTAAGGTCACCGTCGAGGTAATTTTTACTTAAAGCATAAATTAATACAAACAGAGCTAGATTCAGGTTAATACTGTTAGTTAAAGGGTAAAACTGGATGCAATTACAGCAATTACAATTCGGGGGGTTTCTGGCGCCAAAGTACGTTCACCTTAATTTACCTCTGAAATTTCTATGCGCAGATGATTTTATTGTTTTTTTTTTTTTTTGTTTCTAAATAGATAGAGACCTTTACGTTGAATTTTTTAAAAGTTAAAAATTATTATTGATTTCGAATAAATATTTTTTTATTTACAGTATTTTATCAAGCTGAATAGTGGTATTAAAAATACATTATAAATAAAATTTAGGATAGGATGTCGTGAGCACATTTATCATCATCTTTCCTAACAGGTAAAATGACGATTATTGACTATTGGACATCTTAAAATGTTTTTCTTATAACGAATGAAATTATATAAATCTCATTCTCTCCTCTCTATTTTTTTTTTCAAGCTTAAAGTTTCAACCAATTTTTATTTCCCATGCAGTGTTGGTAGATTGAGGGAATTCTACCATTTTATGGGAATTTTCACCCAAAAAAATTGTAAAAGGGAAAAGTTAATAAACGCGCCTCCTAGAACAAAATCGTGGAAAAATTATACACAAAAATATTGTCTTAAATTTTTCACAAAAAATTGTTTTTTTCTGAATAATTAAGACAGATTCTGAAAAAAGTAGAATTTAAGCGCTTTCGAGATATAATTTGAAACCCTATCCAGAAAAATTAGAGTAACTCAAGAGCTTCAATAGACTACTGAAGCGCTTCTTCGGAAGCATTCACCGCTGCCTTTCTCTATACTCATTTCCTTGCCTCATAAGCCCAACCCAGACGAGACCTTTTTAGAGAAGGAAGGAATTTTCCTTCCCTTGACTTAGACTTGCCATAACAATAATATTGCTCGCGTAGTTCCTTATATGATTACCGAAATTAATTGTGTGCGTGTTCAATTAAGTCACAGTTTTTGATATAAACAATTACTGTATCACAAATTCACAACACGTAATGATTATTAAATTATTATATTATCACATAAAATCGCAAATAAACATCTGTACAGCCGTCCGATGAGTAATTTCAGAAATTTCGCAATTTCAAAATGACCGCCTTGTTGTAGTATTGGTATGCTGCCCGTACTCCCGATCGAAACTTGGTAGCACGGACTTTTTCCTACCCCCGAGTATTTCTCACCCGTAAAAAGTGCCAATATCCTCCCCTGTGTAAGCTATGTCATAGGGATGCTTACGGTTGCAAGCGCCCTACTACTGTTCTTGGGAAGCAATCTTGAAGGTTTCTTATGAGATTAAGGAAGAAGCACTGCGATGAATATTCAAAATAAAGCATTTCAAATGATTACTTCAAAAATCTTCTTCACCCATCAAAACATACCTCCCATAGTGTTTCCTTAGAACAGTGAAATGGTTGCCTCTGCGTAGTAAAAACGTAATGAACTGGGATAGAAAGGGAAGCGCTACGAGCGTTTCAGGAAGTGTTTTAGAGCGCTCTTTTACCCAAAGGGTCTCTGCAGAATGTACTACATGTAGTTAATATAATGTAATGAAGAATACGAATAATACGAACATGCTTTTATAGAGAAAGAAGGCTTTCTCATGAGTGAGCTTTTTGCTTAAATGTTAGATATGCAGTTTATTTGAAATTGTTATTAATAAAAATGAATTTGTTTTGAAATATTACTCTAGTTGTTCCTTCTAGTGCGTATTTCGGTATTTCTATGGCTTTTTATACCAGGGAAAAAATGTAGGAAATTGCATCATAATCTGTAGAAAAGCTGCCCAGAAATTCCCATTTTGGAGGAAATTTTCATCACAACCACCTCACAACACTGTTCCCATATGTCTTTTTACTTTTTAACAGCTGAATCAACTGACTTCGAATTATTTGAATCGACAGATCTGTTAGCAAGTCATATTAAGTGGAAGGGTTTTATGTTTGTTTTCTAGTTTTTGTTCCCAGTCCTTAGGTATCTATTTCCACTTGTAGTAATCTTCGAATTATTATGTAGGTGTCCCAGCTTTTTATATCGATTTCTAGGCTTTGTAGCTCACTTAAGTTCTGATTAATTTGATGTAAAATTTAGAATAAAACACCAAAAGTTCAAATAACTTCGATTTCATTACAGTTATAATTTTAATTTAATATCAAAACAATAATATGTTTTGCCTTTGTAGACTTTTTCTATATTTTTCCCAGGAGTGATTGATAATACGTTGCTCGTCTGTCATAACGTTCCGGTAATATTATTGCATTACAATCTATCTCTATCTCTAAAATAGCATTCTGAATAAATGCACATTGAATAAAAAATGGCGAAGTTATAAACTATGTTATACATGGACCTACCGAAAACGGTTTTTTTTTTGTCTAAAATGTGATTTTGGGGTGTATGAGAAATTTCTAATATGCCACTATACTTTTAGTTAGTGGTGGGACATCGGAACGGAACATCGGTGTTCAACATCGATGTTGACATCGCCCAACAAGCATCGATGTGGCGATAATATCGATCATATCACATCGATGTACAGACAACATCGATGTTAATGAATTTTAAACACATCATAGAAAAAATGCTATGTTTTTCAGTTTAGATTTTTTGTTGCTGTCGTCTTTATTTATAACTTAATAAAAATAACAAAAACAAAACAAAACAAGCATTTCATTCATTATCAATTCTAAAGGAAAAGTTATCTAAAAATAACGCACGAAAAATCACAGGTCTGAAAACTTATTATCTATAGACTGAAGAAACAATAACTGGCAAAAACGTTTTTCTTGCAAACTGTTTTTCTTTTGAGTTATAGTCTCTCCTAGCTTAGAGAAAAAACGTTCGGTTGGCACAGAAGTAGCCGTAATGGATAAAATTTTTGCTACAAGACGAGATAAGCCAAGATATACAAGTTGGTGACGCTGGCACTATTCCAAAGAATTTAAATAAAAAAAACATCGATATTTTGAAAACATCAGTAAACATCGCCCAGCACTACTTTTAGTTCCACTACACCTACAACCTACACTATGTCTCGTCAAAAGTATATTTTCGCTATAACACAGTGTAATTGTCTTAACTCTAAAATAAACAAACGCTGAATTATTGTGTTTTCATAAATAAATTTTATTTATTTATTTATTATTTAAAAGTAACAAGGATCTTCAAAGATAAAATCAACAATCTTCTGTGCGTTTGATACAGTACATGGAAAAAAATTTAGAAAATATGGACATTATGGACAAATGGAATTTTGGCACCTTTTGTATAGTGTATAAAGGCTTTGCTAGGGGGGAATACAAATTCAAAAATATCTGGAATTTAGCTAGACTTTGCTTAAGTCTATACCTCATTCAAATGCTTAATCGGAGCGTACATATATTTCCTGTTTAACTGATGTAGAGACAGCAAATAAAAATAAAATAGGGTAAAAAGCTGTTTTAAGATATTGAAGTGATAAATGTTGCAATAATTTCACCGTAACAAATGAGCATAAAAATTTAATGCGAAAATCTTCCCTGTACAAAACTAATTAGCAATATTATTTAATTAAAAGTCAAAGATGAACATTTTTCTTGGAGCAAATTGAAGTTGTTTTTGTTATTGTTGGTAGTCCTCGTCTGATCAAGCTGATGTTACCCAATTTTATTTCAGTTTCAAAGAATTGTGTATTATGTTGATGCGCGCACCAGAAAAATGTTGTGATATTGGTTTGACATTTTGAATTCCACCAATACATAGATATCTGATGATTTTTAGTAGTAACGTATCTTTGCAATAAATTCGCTCTTACCTCAAATTTTACGAAACATGACCTGCCAAACCAAAACATGTCAAATCAATTTTCTCTTTTGCAATCCAACCTTGAAATGGATTTTTATAAGAAATAAAAGTTAGGGCACAATAAAACTATTAAAAACCTTTGAATTCTGGATCACAAAGCTTTTCGCAAAGATCAGTTTTAATTTTTCGTTTGTTTTTTGGTGTATCTTGCTGTCTTACTGAACTAAATTTGAACGTTGTTTGTACTTTCGTAGATTTTACTGATGAACGTAATAGTTTCAGAAATACTGTAATGCAAATTTATAGATAATTACGTCTCTAGATATTCTTTTCATTTCTTTTTTTATAGAATATAATTATATCCTTTTGACTTAATGTTAAGTAAGTTTTAATGCTTAGTCTGTAGGAGGTTTTCTCTGTAGACCTAAATAAATAAATAAAACCCTAGCTACCCCCAATGGTCCTCTTCAGTATTTTTAACTTACTGAAAAGATTGATCGCTAGAATCACTAGTTAGCCAATACAACAAATCAAGTTTCATTTTAATGTAAAAATACACTCAACAAATTTTGCGGGTTTTCACCCAACATCGAAGAAGTTCTCAACATGTTTCTTGGTTTTCACATAGCGTTTCCACTTATACTGAATGTTCACAACTTGTTTCAAAATTTGTTGGGTAAGAAAATTTGTATTAATTGACACGATGCTTTAGCGCTAAAATATTATTTGCCAGCTCTAGAAAACTTGGAGACTTAGTCGGTTATCAAAAAATTCTTGAAGAGTTTCAAGATGACTTCAAGTTCACAGATTTAATGACTTAGGCGCTGCTTTGAACCGCAATTTACATACGGATCACTCGTCGGGTACATATACAGAAATCCATGCCATAGAAACGTACATTAGAATCAATCTAGAAAGAGGCTATCAGCACACAAACATATATATGAATTCCGACAGTTAAACCGAAATAAAGTCATTCAATTTCAATGGCTTCACTTCAAAGTTGGTTTGGGATTGTAAGGATGTCCTAGATTTACAATTAAAGGATCATAAAGTAACTCTTAGGTGGGTACCATTATACGAAGGTCGTAAAATTAGACATCTAGAAATGGAGCAGAATCTCCATTTACCGAACTCTTCTGCTACCTTTTAAAAAGGCGCCTAGCAGGGAAAATATTATCCAAATAAAAAAAAACGTCATCAGCTGCAAGGCCAAAGTTTCCTGAACTAAAACACGAGAAGAAGTTTAGCAACTTCCCATAAGAATAATAATCTTTACATTTGTACAGCGTCTATTTGGTATCTTACTTACTTACTCGAATATTTCTCTCCTACTGCTGCTGAAATGTTTAGAAAATCCACTATACACTAATTTCTAATACTTATCAATAAAAATATTATTTTAAAATTAGGATAAAATCAAAACAAACTAATGCACAAACAACACTTTTATGACAAAGATTTATTTAGATCTGTACACAAAGAGTAAGTAAACTTATTTTAAAATTATCCTTAAAGAAAATACGAAAAACTTTTTTAAGACTACACTTTTCCATGGATTTCTATTTGTGTGGTAAGAGACATGAATTTTTTCAACTTTTCGATTCTAAATACGGGAAAGTATCTAGTATAGCTAAATGCCTGGATCATCTCTGACTGACTCTCTAGTTAGTGTGTAAAGACAGTAGGTAAATATTTTTTTTTTTTGGTATAAGTCTAGATTGTGTCGTATATTCAGTCCAGTTAATTTATCAATTTTTATTTTTTTTTTCTATGGACGGATAATGAGAGTTATAACAATATAGGTGAAAAATTAAAACGGAGGAAGAAATACGGAGTTATTTATGCACTCGTAAACATATTTGAATTTTAAATTTTAATTTTTCTAATAGAGAATTTATAATTTTTTAAGGTCTCAACCACACAACAAATTTTATTCATTCTTATCAATGAAAATGAAACTAAAAGTAAAAAAAATATGAATTTATTATAAAAAAGACAGTAGCCAACAATGAAACTATAATTTCGGTTTGAATAAAAATAATAATAATAGTCTGCGCGCATTTGCATCCTCTAGTGTGAGTCGAAAGTAGTTTTAGTACATTAACACATGAATAGTGGTGATTTTGATTGAATTAAAATAGAAGAAGAGAAGAACGGGTTTTACAAGGTTTTTGACCGTTCAAATTCAGTTTGCAAAGATTTTAAACTGCCTCAAGCTTTAAATATGGTGATAACAGCCTTAGCCTCAGAAGATTTAACAATAACCAATTTAATGTATCTGGCTGTGCGAACTTATCTAAATTGGAAAACAAGAATAATTTTCCACGCGCAGTATCTAAATATCTACCGTCTGCAATATAACTTATTAAAAAAAAAAATGTAAATTCTGAAACAACTATGAGAACCAACAGCATTCGCATTCTTAGCTAGCAATTTCCAACCAGTTATGCCGAAGATCGAATAGAAACATTATGGAGCATTATTAATTATAGCTGTGTTCTTTTGTGTACCGTGTTGTAGAACTCCCATATACTAGAGAGAACAAATTGTTCTGTCGATTGAAGCGAACTATTTGTATTGTTCGCTTCATTTAAACCTTTCTATGGAAATGTATGAGGTGCTCTTTTGTGTATCTTTTGTTCTGCTCTGTTCTGCGGACACAAAAGAATACAGCTTATATGTAGCAAATATTATACTGGGTGGCGCAAAAGTACTGGCACTATAGAAAATACTTATATTTTTTTTATATGACATCTCCTGTCATTCTGATATTGACAATTGTGTAGTAAACAAATTTAAAATTACTAAAAATAAACATGGACCGTTATACTCCCCAAAAATATGGAATAATCTTGTCAATGTTTTTACGGAATAATTCAACAGTGATAAAAGCACAACGTGAATTTCCGGCATCGGTTGGTCGCACAATGCGACGCTTTACCACACGCCTCGAAGCAACTGGCGCAACATTGGATAGACCTAAGTCTGGCAGACTAAGAACAGGCCGTTCAGCTGAAAATATCGATGATGGGCGCGAAGATGTGGAAGAGTGTCCAGAAACATCAACGAGGTGACGTGTCACACAATTGGACATTTCCAGGCGGACCCTGCAGCTTATTTTGGTCAAACACTTGAAGATATTTCCATATAAAACTCAAATGACTCATCAGCTGCTGCCTACTGACCACCGAGCTGGTCTAGAGTAGGTACAGCCAGCGCATCATAAACCTCAACCTTGAAGAAGATGATTTTTTTTTTCAAAATTGGTTATCAGTGACGAAGCGCATTTCCATCTCTCAGGACATGTCAATAAGCAGAATACTCGCTTATGGGGCACTGAAAATCCGCGCATTATTTAAGAAACACCTTTAGACCCACTAAAAGTTATTTTATGGTGTGGCGTCTGTGCTGAAAGAGTGATCGGACCCTATTTTTTCGAAAACGAGGCAGGTAATGCGAGCGCTACAGAACCATGTTACGTGAGTTCTTGATACCTAGTTTGGATGAATTGGGGCTGAAGGACATCTGGTTCCAACAAGATGGCCGTGTTACCTCTCGTTTTGGGGATTTGTTTTGGCCTGCAAGATCACCCCATCTAACCTGTCCAGACTTCTTTCTTTGGAGTTATTTGAAATCACTGGTGTATGTGAAAAAGCCATAGACTTTCGCAGCCCTAAAAGAAAACATTCATCAAGAAATAAGGAACATATCGCAGGAAGTGTTACGGCAAGTTATGGAAAATGTCATTAATAGATCTGAAATGTGCATCAACTCTAGAGGTCACCATTTAAGAGACATCATCTTCAAATCCTAATGCGACGAAATTTCATGGCTATATATAAAAAACTAATTCTAGTTTTATAATTTAGAAAAGAAATTGTAGCTGACTCAAATAGGGTCATTACTTTGGGCCACCCGTTAGAATGTCCTCCATTATGAAGAAAATTTGTTTCATTTGAGTGTGATTATAAATAGATAAAAATTTTGCTGCATTATGCCTAAAATGGGGTCAAAACAGCTTTTTTCTAGGTTTTTTTTTTTCAAAAAATTTCTCCGATATGTTTTTAAATAATCTTTATGCAATCAATAACCAAAAATTTAATTTCAATTTATTAATAGGAGCAAAACAAATCTTATATGGATTTCCATTGATATTTCAAGAAAAGTGTTCGCCAATCAATGGAATAACTTTTAACGCTATGAGAATGTAATAGTAGCTCATATCCTTGTAATTTTGTCAGATTTTCTGGGCAAAACAACATCACAAATAACGTAAAAATGATGAACATTATAATTTGGAAGATTTTGGCGTGATTGTAGATGAATTTGGACTAGTAATAGTTGAATATCGATATATGTGATGCCCGAACTAACATTTTCTCTGTTTTTGGCATTTGCGAGAAATTCTCGAAGAGCAACAATTCGATAATTTTTCGGTTTTACGAATTTTTCTCTACATATGGCCTTCAGGTTCAGAGAACTTGCAGTATAATCCGAGAATTTTTCGTTTTTACGAATCTCCCCAAAAAAGAATTATCAGCACATGTTTTTTTAGATTGTGAAGTGAAGTGCTGAGAAATTAAAATTTTCATTTGGTAAATATTTCTCATAGTTTCCTTGTTTATTTTCAATTGGATATCGAGTAGTTTTCACAAAGCATAGTTTAATCGTTTATCCAATTCGAGAATGAATAGTTTTTACAAAGAAATCTCGAATACATATGGCCCTTATATATAGCACCAATTAACGAAAAATCTTCGAAATAGTCCCGAAAAAACGAGTCGATATCAAGTCGTTATTTTAATTCGAATTAGCGTTCTTGTTTTTTCATTTTCGGCTCGAGATCCAATCGAGAACGACTTCGAGATCGAAGTTAAACTTCAATTGAGCGGGTCGATTCCGATTCGATCTCCAATCGTAATATATGATGGACTCCATGACATTTCTCATATGTGTGTGTGTTTTCAAGTATAGATACCACTACCTATTTTTCGAGTCTAAAGGAGGATTTATATTAGGTCTGTTCGCGTACTTCTCGTGCAAATATTTTTCGGGTAAAAACTTACTCGTATGGTGGGGGAAGAATGTAAAATGCAAGAGAAAGTAAACGAACGTTTTTCATGCAATTTCATGAAAAACAAGAAAAAGAAATGTGGAATAATATTTGCGAATTGAGTATTTATTTTTTTAACTTGTTGCACTCTTGCAAATCATTTAATAGTGAAACTATTTTCAATCGACATTTTGATTACATTTTAAAAACTTTTAAGAAAATTAAAAATTGAACTGTCCTGACAGCTGTCAATTTTCCTTGCAAGAATGGTGCAATAACTAAAAACTTCGGGTTAATTCATGCGAGAGGAGGGAAGCTCTGACGTATGCAAAACTCGTGCAATTTTGTGTGTATGAGAAAGTAAACAAACGGAAAATGTGTAGGCTCGTGCAAATTCATCGCATTCTCATAAAACTGATTACGCGAACAGACCTATTATGATGGCACGTATTTTTTCCATTCCAGAAATTGGGAGGGAGATAGATAGCATATTTAAATTTAAATGCCACCAAAGTATTCACTGCAATTCAACACGCATTACACTCCATACTCGTTTTGATGGTAAAAATCGCAAACTGTCAAACAGTCAAATGTTCAAAATGGAATATATATTTTCAAATCATCTCCAATAAGTTCCGAAAAAGACCGCTGCAACGAATCTATGGATGGGCTGCTTCTTATTTCTAGACGACAGACTACCTCCGAAATAAGTTGAATCCTTTCCATAAAAAAAAAATATTTAAAAACTTTCAATTTCGCAATATTGAATTACAAATTTAGAATGCATTTTCTCTCATTTTTACAGACAATTTAATATATATTTTGTTAGTAAAATGTTCCGGACACGCACACATTGATAAAACGAGGCCTGCAAAAAATTCAGAAGGCATCAGCTCTCTCGTCACATATAAATAAATTTTCGTATACAATGTACTATCTCCTTACACAATTTCTGGAAAAAATGCATGCCATCATAATGTAAATCCTCCTTTGGTTTGGATTGATGGACTTTGGTTAGATGAGCCTTCAGGTAAAATTATAAAGGAACTGTGGACCAGACCTAACCTAGCCAATCCTGAGAACTCCAGTGTCAATTCTCACTGGGCACTCTCTTCTCATGGGTCACCTACATAGGATGGGGTTTGTTAACTATCCGGTATGCAGAGGATGCGGAAAGGAATTCAAAACGGTGACTCATTTTCTTTGTCACTGTCCGGCTTTCTCAGGAAAACACTACAGATTCCTTGGATAGCACCTCCTGGAAGAACTACAGGAAGCCGGTAAAAAAGGTTTTGGGACCAATTATGAATTTTGTTAGAGCATCCTGTTGGGACTTATGAGCAATTGCTTATAAGTTTGGAGGGTTAACAATGGGCCTTGTTGTGGCCTACGTTCAAGGGACCCAATCCAGATCCCAATCTCATTTCAATCCATCTAAAACCTCATTTACAGTAGGGTCATTTTGACGTACATTTTTTCTAGCATTGCAGGTCAATGGAACGATTTAGGTGTTCCACTGCAACAAAAGTGTAACATTTCTGTTGGAAAACGTGGTCAATGAAAATCGGTATTAAATCCATAGTTTGGATGTAAACAAATATGACGGTAAATATGGCTTCATTAGTTGTATCCAGTTTCGCTTTGAAAAATATTTCTGGGTTCAATAGCAAACTGGGAAAAAAAGGGATTTAAGAAACTTCTCTTAAAGCGGCTTTCGTGGAAGCTCGCAGCGTTCTTTTCTCTATCCTAGTTCATTGCTTTTTTACATAGGCATATCCGCAGAGGCAAGCGCTTAAGAAGCGCTCTAGAAATGATGGGCTTTTTTGAAGGTGTTCTTTCGAAAGCTTTAATGAGTTTTTAGAATAATCTCATTGAAGACCATTAAGACAGCATCCTGAGAGCAGTAGACTATGAGGCAAAGAGTTCGGACGGAGAAAAGCAGCGTTGCATGCTTCCGGAAAAGCGCTATGTTTTATGAGTAGGGAACGGAGAAATTTGATTAAAAAAATTAATAATATAACCAAAACTTCAGATTACACTTTTAATCACTCTGAACTTCACATTAAAAATTAGAAATGTGTTACTCATAAAATTATCTTCTATATAGCTTCCAAGTGATGGCTATATGAGATCTTGAGTTGCTTATTATTTGTGCTTCTTTCAGAGGTACTTATTTTTCGTCCCAATAGAAATGGATTCACGTACACAAACAACTTTTGAAGGTAATTTAGAGCATTGTATAAACATATGAAAAATGTCCTTTGTTAGAAACAAGTTGGACTCAAAGCGAATGTAAATTTTAAACGTATACAACGTTAATAAAGCCATTATTCAGTTTTAATTTGTATTATTACATGACGCAAAAGTTTTCTCTTTTAGTTTATGTAGAATTAAGAAGAAGATCATTTACATCTACATCTGAGAATTATCATGACAATATAATAGAATTTTTGGATTTTCGACATTATTTTGAAAAAGCTCTCGATTGGAGATGCTGCGAAATTCATTCTAAAAGTAAATAGTTTCGTATCCTATACTTTTTTCTTATTAAATTTTTTTTTATGTTACAACTAAGTACTAGCATGTATTTAGTTAAATGTTTTTGTCATTTAAGAGGAAGAAGTAAATAGTGGTATGCAAATGTTTGCAGATGAATTTATGCTTCAACTGTTGAAAATTGAAACCAACCACATATATATACATATGTATGTACAAATGTATGTATATGTATATAGTACATGAAAACTTTCCGAAATATTTCATAAAAGTAATCTTAAGTTAGTATTACTTTTATAATGGCAATAACCTGATTAAGCCACAACGTATATTAATTAAATTAATTAAAATTTTGAGGTAGTTTTGAAATAAAACATAAAAAAGCAAGGAAAAAATAAACAGAACTTTCTAAGTTATATAAAAAAAAAAAAAAATACAATAAAGTCTTACACTTTCAGTAATAATTTTCTATTCCTAAAATTTATGTACAAATTTTTACTTTATTAGAATTCTTGAAATTCCATTTGTCTGTTTTATTATAATTTTTTTTTGTATATATTTTTTAATTTTTTCTATATTTTTTACAACTTATCATGGAAAATGAATTATAATATACAAGACCTTACCTATTGAGAATGCTGGTAACAAGTGTTGTAAGAATAATATATTTAATATGAAACACAGGGAGATTTTGCATATTGAAAATTAACAAGTGTTTTTGGGTTTTATTTTTGCTCATAATGTGGCTTGATAAAAGCAGTACATCAATGTTTTAAAAGTACAACATAGTTTTTAGCATGCTTTCTTGGAACTAAACGCTGCTTGAGAATGCTTTCTTTTAAATATTACATAAGTTTTTTTTATTTTTTTTTTAATTATTTTTTGTTTTTACTTTTTCGAAAGCTAATATCACATTGAAATATTTTAAGTTTCCTCACAATTTTGGGGAGATAAAATATAACAGTTATTCTTTCACTAAAGTACGTAGTTTTAGCTTTCCTTTTTGTTCTGATAGAAAATTGATTTAATATCTGGTAAGTGCATTTCTTGGTCTTTTGAATATATGTAAAAGTATAATACTATTTCCATGTTTCGATATTTCCCCAAATGCGGAGAGTTCAACTGGATTCACGAAATGAAAGAGATATGGTGATGATATGATCATTCTTATGATGAGATATGAATGCAAACAATTTTCGTGTTATTTTTAGTGCTGGTATAAATGGAACATATTTGTTGTAAACATCGATATAGTAGGAATATCAATGAGAATAAATGTTTAGGAATTAATGAAAATATTATCTAGAGTCTAGTAATCGATGATTAGGTGTAAATATTAGTTGTTTGGGTTCACGTTGTAAACAATTGTAAACGTTGTATGAGCATGGAAAACGAAAGTAAGTAAAAAATACGACTGTGAATTGTTTTGCTTGTTCCTTAATGATATCGGTGCATTCTTTGAATGGATTTGACAGTAGACGACACAACAATTGAGATTTGAAAATTGAACCTACATATATTGAAAGCCTTAGAAAAATCAACGGAACTATGTAAATGAGAAAACATTTTTTTTTTGTAGTTCTGTCTAAGGCTAATCTACTTAAATTTTGTGCAGACTTTAAGCACAACAATAATTTCATGTCATTTATTTCGGCGATATCTTGATTGCCACTCTATTATGAATCTCATCATTTTAAGTTTCTTTTGGACTATTGAAAGGAAGCAATCTTTGTCTAAAATCTGAGAGATAACAGGAGGACTAATTTTTTTGAGAAAAAAAAGAAAAGAAAAAAGATTAAGGGCCTGTCAACAAGCACAGCTATTATAATAGTTAGACAAAGACGAAGCTAACTTGTCCGAATTCGTAAATGTTTAGCTTGATACTTGATGTTTTGTTAAAAGCTTGTGATGTTTTACTTGTATACCTCTCGCCGTTCATTAATTAATTTGACAACAAGTTCTTTTGTAGTTTGTCTTGCAAAATTTGTTACGATTATATTTTCAAGGCAGTCATATATTTCTTGACCTTATAATATAGTTAAATTCATTAAAAAATTATAAATTTTTGGCGACATGAATTATATTGTACTTACTACGATAAGCTATAATGCAAAGAATAAAAACTAATTTTATTAGCTACAAATTATGACTGTTTTATTCATTAATAATTGTAAGTAAGTAAAAAGCCTGCGCAATATTTATTCTTCATTTTGTCAGCTGTTCGCCATTTTTCCATCAAGTTCAAGATGAAGATAACACTTGTCCGGATTCATTTGCTGAGCTTGATCTCGGTAGCTAGGGAAAAAACCTAATCTTAAAGTATGTTGTCTATTTAAATAAGTCAACTCGATTCTTGACTCGGTGATCAAGCTAATAAGATGTCTAAACTGTTATGCAAATAAGTAAAGTTCGGTAGCATAGTCATGGATTCGGATAGAGCTTGACTCGATGTTACGTCATTAGCTGTAATAACAAGATCAAGAAGAAGACGAAACTTGGATTCGGACACAGGCCCTAAGAGTATTTTTACATCAACTAAACACACTATTTCACTATCATCAAAAAGGTTCTTTCAGATTGTGCAGTAACCATTAAAAGATATGATCAGTTACGGTATTATCACGAAGGTACACGATTTATAGTAGTTACTGATCATATGCTTCTTTAATGTGATCGATATGAAAGATCCTTACAGGATATTTATGAGATTGGCATTACGGATATAGCAACGCAAGTTTGAAATAACTCATTGAAAGACTAAAGAATATCTATAATACGACTTTCTTACTCAGTCATTGCCTGTGATGAATTCTATCAATGAAAATCAAAATCCCGAAGACCAACTGTCTAGGAGAAGAGAAAATGTAATAGGAAACCTACCAGAAATTGAAGAATGAGTATTGT
Organism: Dioctria rufipes; assembly: GCA_963924295.1. Classification (NCBI taxonomy): domain Eukaryota; kingdom Metazoa; phylum Arthropoda; class Insecta; order Diptera; family Asilidae; genus Dioctria; species Dioctria rufipes. The sequence goes on from OZ002741.1 coordinate 258,601,395, forward strand.
AAACTAAAGTAACCCGCATTTAATTTTGAAACAGATGACTAGAATTAAGTGATATCTAAGATTCAAAGAAAAGACGCTATTTATAAGTCTCATGGTATTCCTACCTCAGATCACTGTGGAATAAAGAAGAACTATTATCTGACTATTCGAAAAATACGATTGGGTACAAATAAGGCCTGAAATTATAGCGAACATGAGAAAATACACAACTTTTGCTAGTCCACAAAAGGCCTTACACAATTTACTTTACATAGACGTTTAATATGTACTATGTAGATAATTCATGGTTGTGAATGTATGTAATAAATTTCCCATATTATTTTCCTTCTGAACTGTGATGGATAATTGAATCAGTATATGTAGCCTTAGAAGAAAATATTAATCTGGGGACAATTCAAAAGTCGAGGATTCCACAAATTATGTACTGATTTTATCTACAAGCACACGCCGTATGGAAAGAAAGAATCAGGCTATTCCAACAGGAATTAATGTCATATTGTTTCGGAAGACTCGTGGGATTTTTATTTACCTAAAGTAGTTTGAGCTATATGAACAGCGAGCTGGGATTCTCCCAAACTTAATCCTTTGTTTATGAATTTTGAGTTGGAGATGGTTCTTAATAGAAACTGTCTAATTAAGGTAAGCGGTGAATGAGATTTTCATGTCCATGGAAGATCGAAAGACTTCGATGAAGTTAGAAGTGACGTAAAGAAAAGATTAGTAAATGCAATAGAGTAAAGCGGGAATATTTAAAAGCTCCGAAGGAAGGATTTTGAATTTTTCTATTCAAAACTTAGTTTGAAGAAAAAACTATGCGTTATTTGATATTAGCAAATATTTTAACGCAAATTTAGCCTCAAATCTTACAGACACTTCGAAGTAACTAGGCTTTTTTCTCCTTTGACATAGGAGGGAGTCGTCTAATAAAGACGGAAAATCGTAGCAAATATGGTATATATTAGATTTAAGAATATATCACACTGAATTTAAGAAATGGCAGCACTAAGTGTTGCATCTATTTCACCCCAGAGGTCCTTTGTATATCACTATTATACCATATATTTTATTCATTCACTTCAAGTTGTTCTGGCGTACTGAAAGACTGGAAATTATATATAAATGAAGCTAACCTTGCTGATTATTGTTTTTTTTTCATTGTATTATAACCACTAACGGATCGAGATAAACATTTAAAAACTTGATGTATATGAGCAATTTATTGTTGAGAACTTATTAAAGCTTACTTAGAACTTAATAATTATCTTAGATTTTAAAGCATGACTTCATTATGAACGATTTCACGTTGTTAAATAAAAATCACGTAAGTATCGTTTTGTTTTGAGATTGCATGGAAAGATCAAACGATGTTGTAGTTGTCCCATGATTCCCTCGCAGATTTAGATGTTGCTCGAATATTTTTTTGTGGGAAAATATAGCCACATACGCTATAAGTATTGGGTAATTGGCGGCGGAATCATCACCTTTCTCGCACTATGGTGGAAAAAAAAATCTTTTCAGTGTGGTCCTACTATATCGGATGTCAGATGATGCCAGAAATGCATAGGTCTTCGACCTTTCTAATCATTCCTCTCTCTTTCTCTGATTATAAACCTTCAATAAACCGAAGAAAGAACGATATAATCTCTTTACACAGTTTGTTTTCGCTCTTAATCGGATGATCCTCAATTTTGGAGCTTTCGAAAAAGTAGCAAAGGCACAGGCCATAATCTCACACACAAATCGACAAAATATGTTGACAAGCACATTTAGTTTCAAAAGTTTCCAAGTGTTTTCTATAGCGATACGATATAATAGAATATCACCTATTGAATTCCATGTTGGTGCGCGTGGATATAATAATCTTGTTATGGGACATATTTTCAAGAAGTTGAGGGATTTCGCACATAAGATAATAAAAATTGGCTGATTTTACATCCGAGATGTTAACATGCTAGGCTTCATTAACTACGTTAAAAACGTCAGGGATTGAACATTTTCCCAGCCATACGCAGGCTCAGTATAAAACCGATCACCCATATAGTTTTTATAAAGGTCCACATACAAAAAGAGGAGGGTGACTCGACCCATTCACTCATTGAAAGGAGATTAAGAGGTGGCCCAATTTATATACTTGTTTGATTTATTGTCGCTAATCGCATTGAAGAAAATCAGCTGTACAAGAATGTATAATCATGTTGTATTACAAAAATTCTTACAATTACAAAATGCAGGAGGTTAAAGTTATAAAAATAGTAGTTGACTCAAAAATAATTTTGAGGGCTGCATTTAACAAAAAATATGGCATTAAAGAAAGAAAAAACCGATCTGATAGATCGTTTGACACAGTTTGTCCACTAAAAATGTTCTCTATTATACTTGTGGTCAGATGGTATTACAGTTATTGTTACTGCTTTTGGATTAAGTGTTCACCGCTGAAAATATAGTGCGAATTGTCAAACTGACAATTAATTTTAGATACTCATTTAAAACATTTTTCAAATGGCGTTGTTAACTGATAAATAAATGGAAATATGCAATATTCGTGACGTGTTTGGGAATGAACATCGAAAATGCTACAAGAATTAGTCTAAGAACTAAGTACCAACAAGCAGTCACATACATATATAGTATATTCATATTTGAATTTAGTTACCAAGATAGTTTCAACTCATTATGCCAATAAAATGGTTCAAGGTTCGCATATCGGTGAGGAAATAATTTAGTTCTTACAATTCCAAATGTTATACTAAGAACATTTAACCCTAATCGGTTGCCATAAGTAAAATTTTTTCAAAGGAAATGGTTCGCATAAATTCTCAATAATTAATATTGGTTTGGGAACAAAACTAAAAGAATGCTAACCATCTAACAGTTTAAAAGTACAAGTAGGGAAGACTGGGGTACTTTTGAACAGGGGGAACATTTGAACACAGCGAATTCCCCTCCATACTGAAGAAATTTTGCGGAGTTTACAGTACTGGCAATAAGTGATAATACTGTAAACTGTACTGTACGGTGGCACATACATTTGTATGTAAGCATTCAGAGCGGAAACGTGTGCTCAACTCCCAGAAAGTAGTTTTTCTTTTTCGAGAGATGTGAGAAGACAATAATAACTTAGAAGGTCAAGAGGCTATTTAGGGCAGATTTGAACAGATTTAAATGTCCTACTTATCTTCGTTTACGGTGAGGAGTGTTACATCAGCGGTTACCAATCTTCAGATATGACCTTTTTTCCAAAATGACATTCATTGACGAAGATTTCCAATCATCTTCGTAACAAACACGGCTCTTACTCTTCTGATTCAAAAGTTCACACTGCAGAAGAGCTTAATTGCAAGTGAAGAAATTGCTAGACCTAGTACTATGTCCACACTCTCGCGAAAAGATGTACGACCTTATCCAAAAGTGCCTTTTCGGTCCACGACAACTCTGATTCAATGACGGATGTGAAAATAACAGATGTTGCAACTGTTGATTTTGCTATTTTCATGTTTGTGACCAAGGAAATGGAAGTTTTCATCGTTGGACAAGTGGAACATGACGACGATATTAGCTGTGTTCTTTTGTGTACTTTGTTCTAGAACTCCCATATACTGGAGAGAACAAATTGTTCTGTCGATTGAAGCGAACTATTTGTTATGTTCGCTTCATTTATAAATCTTCTATGAAAATGTATGATGCAGATAAAGCACACATGTAAGAGTTCGATAAAAGTAGCGTTACTTTGAAATTACCACTCCAGCACTCTAGAAATGACACGATTCAACTTTGATTTTAGAATTTTCAAAGAAAATATTTTGTAATTATATTGTAATAGAAATAGGTATTGTAATGTTGAATTTTCAATTTTTTTTTTAGTAAATTCAGTAAGAAATTAAGGCGATGTTCAAAAGCGCCCCATGCCTGTTCATCAAATGTACCCCATGCAGGTGAAACATTTGAACAACTTCGAAAGGTTTACTTGAATTCATTTAAAGTGTAAAATAACTTTTATTTTGATGTAAAAATAAATTATATGTACTAAAGATTGTTTTTTTTTTTCATCCTATTTCAGTATTCAATATTCATATAATAATAATAATATAATAATAATAATGGTTTATTAAATTCAGAACAAGATAATTCCTTATGTTATAGTAATCTAGCTAAGAACCTACGATCGTGGCACCGAGGCCGTCTGTCGGGGTTGACAAGCAAAACATTAAGAAAAAACAAAAAAAAACAATGCTAGAAAAAATTTATAAATCATATAAATTTCTGGCGTACAATAAAAAAAATAAAAACAGTTCAATTGTGCCCCAGTCTCCCCTACAACAGTTCATTTTGCTTTTAATAAATACATTTTTATTATAATTCTTTATAAATGTGTGATATTATTTTCTTCGTGATTGTTCTAGTAAAAATTAAAAAACTGGATCATATTTGCCTCCTAAATTTTCACTGATCACCACCGAATAGTCAGTCTTTCGTAACAAATTGCGTGAATTTTCTAGCACATTTCATGATGCGTCAAAGAGACCACAGATACAAATCCCTAATATTACATTATATGAATGAGATTTAAAGTCATAAAAAAGTTTCACGTTTATATGAACAAGGCGTTGAAATATTTAAGGTGCTATCCGAATGAAGTGGTTTAGAAAATGAAGGTGAATCTTCTCAATTCTCTTTGAAATGCATTTACCCGATAATTCTTTAAACGCCTAAAATTGTTTTGAACACGACCTAACAAAGATTTATACAAATAGCTTCATTTCACTCTTTTTTCCCTTATAATTCTTAATTTAACTGATGTACCTGGAAAAATATGTATTTTTTATCTAAGAGATTTGCGTAAATATGTATGTATATATGTATATAGTCCATGTGTATGTATAATGTGTATATAATATACAATTTTAGTACCTAATCCTGGGTAACTTTGATTGCCAAATGAAAAGAGTCTGACTGGCACTATTTCCTTTCCCCACTTATAATTACTATGACTATGGATATGATCATTGATTACTCCTTGAATCACTATGCATATATATGTATATAAAAAACAGAAAGTAATCTCGTATAATATTTTGATGATAAAATAACTGATTTTCTTGTTAATAAGTAAAAAATAAAATATATAAGTAAGCAGTCCTTAAGAGTGATTTGTTTACAGTCAATGAATATGGCCGCTACTTTCAACCCATGTATACAGTGAAGTTTGTGATCTAGCAACCCATTCAACATTGGCCGCTACACTGCTTAGTGTCATATTAAGGACTTTCATTCCAGGTCCATATCCAAAACGATGAACCAGCGATTTAAGCTACTCGAGAGAAAAAATATATTCTATTATAGAATTTGTGATTTTGTCTACATAAACAGAATTTACCTCATCATAATCGAATTTTGTTGCTCCATACTGTGTAATTGCTGATATAACTTTAGCAAAATCTATACTGCCCTGACCTAATTTTGATTGAAGGTCATACCATTTGGCCTGTAAGAATCGACAAGCCATTGCACCACCTGTCGGTGTACCAGCAATTGCTTGAAGAACTTGAACAACTTCTCCAGCTGGAAGCATCGTGACATGGGATAAAAGACGATTTTGTAGCCAAGCATCTTTTGTTTTACCAAGCGCACGCAGCAGTTGCATTCTTTCAACTATTGCTTCTGGTAATCCTCGTAGTTGTGTGAATCTATCCCAGCAATATTGCCAATAGACGTATTCTCCTGATAATACAGCACCAGTATATGCAATCTGTAAACAAGCAAAAAAATCAATTCTATTATATAAATATTGAGTTACTATTTTTATTTTTTTATTATAGACATATTTTCTCTGTCACTGTTCGGATCTCTCCAGTAAGCGATACAATCTTGGACACCCACTAAATGAATTGCTTGAAGTGAGAAGGGAGGATTGAGGGCCAATTATAAATCGTTTTAGAGCGGTCGAGTGGGATTTATAAGCAATGCCTCGTAAATCTTAAGGGTGAATAATGGACCATGTAACGGCCTGACTCAAGGGACTGCCAGGGATGCCTACTGCTCACCAATCCATTCATATCTATACATACAGAAGTCAAAGTTTGAACTGATTTATGCAGATTTACAGGTACCTCCTGATTAACTTAACGCAATATGCTTTCTCAATATGCTCACCAGAAATTTATAATCTTTTAATGATGACAGCAAGAGTAAAGTCCGAAAATAAGAACTCACAAAACCATGTTCAAAATTATAAGGAATATAATAACTTTGTAAGTACCGAATTCAATTCAATTTCCAAATTATTATACCAAAAAATTGAAGTGTTCGCATAATTTGGCCGTCTTTTTTAATTAATTAGGGTTCCGTACCCAAAGGGTAACAACGGGAACCCTGTTACTAAGACTTCGCTGTCCGTCCGTCACCAGGTTGTATCTCATGAACCGTAATAGTAGGACTGTGTATTTTTATTGCCGCTATAACAACAAATAATAAAAATAAAATAAAATAAATTGAAAATTAAAGGGGGCCCCCATACAAGAAACGTGATTTTTTCGACGTTTTTTTTCCTCGTTTTATTCTCATTCATTATTATTATCATAAGTAGGCATTATTTTTTCACATAACGCCTACTCTCATTTGAAAAAATAAATAAAAAGCACAATGCTAAATTTTGTACGATAGTACGGAACCCTTCGTGCGCTAGTCCGACTCGCACATGGCCGGTTATCACTTCCCCTGTCCCTTAGGAAATGAAATACAACACTAAGCTTATTTAATAAGTATTTATTAAAATAAAAAAACAGACCTGAGTATTTTTTTTAATATTTCGTATGCCTGCCCTTAGCTGCCAGGAATGCGTCTATATGACGAGGCATACTAGTATTAGAACTAGCAACGTTTTCGAGAAATTAATTTATTTCCGCTAGTTTTTTGATATGCCTTTCCTTATTCTTTCCTATCAATAGTCATGCGGATGCGGCCCATCTGGCTGATGAGAGGAGCTGCGTTTACCTGTGCGCATTCCGTTCCACAGGTAAAAAATCAGTTTTCAGAATGATTTTAGTTTGATTTTTGTTTCTTTCATCTCTTTTCATAAACATCGGACAATATAAGTTCACTATTCTCAGACAATTTCCTCGTTGCTACCACCATGCCAGACTGCTTTTTTTTGTAAAAAAAAAAATATTTTATTACGGCTGTAATTTTTACACGAACTAGATTTATTATCGAATCACATGAAATTAATTTGCCAGGCAATAATTCGGTTGCTCATTAGGAACCGGATCGATTTGTGCATGGTAAAGTGGGTTTTTTTTCTCACGATGATATTTTGAGAATATTTCATGAACTCATCGAGATATTCTTTTTTTTGCAGAGAATTTCAGGAGCTACAGAAAAGCTTCTGGGCAAAATTGAGTTGTCTGGCTCAGATTTGAGGATATTATAGATAAAATACTTTAAGAAAAAAATCCACTATTATATAGCTCCGCTATTGAATTGGTACTTGGATAGATTTCCATGGGAAATAAATAAAAGCAATTATTTGGAATAAAAAAAAATTACAAGTTTTATTTTGGGTGTATTTGCGAAGCGCATAAGCCATAAAAAAACACTTGTCCTAGCGCACAAGCAGGAGTTTGCGAAGCGCACACCTATTGTTAAGGGATTACGCATTGTTTTGGAAACGCGCGGCTATGGTTAAGGTCAACGCATTGTTATAGCACGTATCTTTACCTGATCTATGAATTTTTTTAATATATATAATATAATATTTATTCATCAATACATGTATACATAGTTCAATACATAGGTTCTAATAGCTCCGGAATTTATAATTTTAAATTAAACCTGTACATTACATAATAAAAGGAACTAATCAATATTTATACGATATGATACAAATATTTAATTTACACTTCAAATCTGACCTCCACATAAGCTTTCGCTTGAGCGTGGAAATCCGTAGCGGCCTTTAGCTATTGTTTATAAATTTACTTGCTTGTGAGAAAAAATATAATTTTTTTTTTTTTCATATTTGTAATACTAATTATGTAATTATTCCTACCCTACTCTGGAAGAGATTCTGAATAATAATTTCTGTTTTCAGATAGAAAAATGTTAAGTTTTAATTTATAATTACTGACTGTAAGCTCATTTTTAAGTATCAGAGGTAATTTATTAAACATTTTAGGACCTAAGATGCTAGCATGTCTTTGAGTATAAGTTTTATGACATTTTATTTCATGTAATGGGTTTGATAACTGATTTCGAGTAGCATAACGTGAACGATGAAGTGGAAACTTCCTTAGGTTCTTGTAAACGAATTTTAAAGCCACGAAAGAATATAATTGTCTTACATTCATCACATTGAACCTCATGAACGCCTGAGTAGTGGAGTAATATTTTGATTTTTTGAGGCAAAGCTTCACTATTTTATTTTGTAAATTTTGCAACGGATTGATAATGTTAGTGTAGGCTGATCCCCAGCCAATTATACCGTACTGAATAATAGATTGGACAATTGCAAAATAAATCATTCTCATAGTTGGCATCCGGATCATATTCCTAATCATAAGAATTTTATAAACTACCTTCCTCAAACGGCTGCAGATATGCGTGATGTGCTTGTCACCCTTCAGTTTATTATCAAAGATTACTCCTAAGTATTTAATCTGTGAGACTTGAGATAGCTGGTGCATTTCGTTCATACTGTCATCGTAGATTACTATCCTGTTAGCAATATCATCACCAAACTGCATATATTTAGTTTTTGCAATATTTAAGGCGAGTTTGTGACATTTCAACCATTTGTAAATTTTACGTAGACCTTCATTAGCTTGACGTGCTGCCAGTACTGAGGATGAGGCTTTGAACAAGATGACAGTGTCATCAGCGAAGGTAACTACATGACCTATTATTTCCGCTCCTAATTTACACAGACCGTTAATGTATATTAAGAACAAAATAGGACCTAGTACTGAGCCTTGAGGAACGCCAGATTTAATGGACATTGGTAAACTAAGTACGCCTCCTATATTAACTATTTGACTTCTACCCATTATGAATGATTTAATTTGCCTGATCTATGTAAGTTAAGTTTTTAAACCACTAATATCAATAGGAGGAGTATGCTCCGCGCTCCGCGTGTGTGCCCCTGCCAGCCTGCCTCTATGTGTGTGTGCGCGCCTGCCTGCCTGCATGTGTGTGTGTGTGTGTGTGCCTGCCTGGGTGTGCATTTCTTTGCGCTTGGCAAATATACCCTACGGGGGTATATTACTTAGGGCAGGTAAAGATATGTGCTAGAACAATGCGTAATCCCTTAACAATAGGTGTGCGCTTCGCAAAGTATTTTTGACTAGATTAATTTTGGGTTGTGCGCTTCGCAAATATACCCTTTATTTTGAATTGACTTCTGTAGATGTCTTTATTACTTTTGAGCTCGTAAAAATCGAGTAAATTTATATGTACGTTTCCCCTTTTGCATAAAGTTGCACAGTTTTACTCATGATCAAGATGATGTGTATCGATATGCAATCAGCTGACTGTCAAAAGTATTAAATTTGAGGTTAAGCCGTTTGTTGTGTTATCGAATGAATGTAAAATGATAATCTAAAGAGTTGAAAATTAAAAAAAAAAATATTAAAGAGGGTGAGTTTTTTAAAACGTATTTCAAATTAATTAATTGTTTTTTATTTCAGACAGAAACGCATAAAAGTTTTTACTTGATTTTTGCTCTAAAGTTACCAGACAGACCTAATAAATGCTGCCAAAATTTCTGCATTTTTACTCAAAACTTTCACTGAAATTTTTGACTGATACATATTAGAAAATAAATCAAATATGACATCATTGACATTGTTATTCTGCCGAACTTCATATATATGACAAACAAATCATTCCAAAGGTGATAAATGCACTCTTCGGTAATTTTTCATCATCGGTGGCAATAGTTTGAAATGCAAGCTGATAATCTTCCCATTCTTGTAGTAATTTGAAAATTCTCAATTTTCCTTTGCGGAAAAAAGCTGGAGTGTAATTACAATGCCCATGTTGATCCAAAGTTTTAAGAAAGCATTAAAATTGTTACCAAGGAGTATAATGAGAATATCAGAATCTGAGCATCTTATTACAACTTCAGTGTCGATATCAATTTGGCAAACATGGTAGATAATCCTAGAATATGCTTCTTCATGTTTTTCACATGATAATGTCTCTTCCGTTGCTTTAATGACTTTATTATTTTCAACCCGATAAGAGAAGCATTCGTTGAATTTTAAGTGAATTATTTTATCACCAATATAAGACGCCATATCATCAGTCGACCAGTGGTTGATAATAAATTTAACTAATGATTCCTTGAACTGAACATTTTTTAGCTAAGTCCGATTGAAACCTGGGTAGCCGATTCATCTCAACGTTTACGTTCACCATCTTTGATTGATGGTGTAAAACATCAATGCATTTACTCCCCAGCAAACAGGTTTGCTCGGGAAGAGATAAAAGAAGCAAAGTAATTGCACATTTTGGAGAGATATTTATTTGCGTCTTTTACCTCTTCGCTAGAAAACCGGCTTGGATACTGTATCAATAATACTCGTGTGGGATGGCCCATTCCCTATCACACTCGAATCGATCTAGCTATTGATAATCAACCGAATTATCGCGCCTGGAAAATTAATTTCATATGATTCGATAAATTAAACTAGCTCGTATAAAAATTACAGCCGCTAGCAACGAGGTAATTGTCTGGGATTAGTGAATTTATATTTTTCGATGTTTATGAAAACAGATGAAAAAAACAAAAGTCGAACTAAAATAATTTCGAAAACTGCTTATATTACTTGTGGAACGGAATGCTCACAGGTAAACGCAACCCCTCTCACCAGCCAGATGGGCCGCATGCCCATTGAGATGGTGAAAGACAGAAGATAGAAAATAATCAACCGAACTAAAGGTTTTTTTTTTCGTGACGTTGCTAGCTCTCGGACTATACTGTTTATACAGTTTTCAATATTGGTTTTTATATTTGGATTATGGTTTCAAATCCAAAATGTAAGTACCTCTAATAATTCTTTTTTCGTAGTAAGTGCAATTTTGATTATAGCTCCTAAACATTTTCAATAGGGTTCATGCCCGGTGAATCAAGTCCGACCAATTAAAGACAGACTATAACATTATTTTCAGTCAAAAATTTTGTTACGACCTTGGCTTTATGGCACGGTGTCCCATTGTGCATAAAAGTAGGGTTTTCATCTTCTTTGAACTGGTCCCTCATCTGAGGAAGCAGTTATTGGCTCAACACTCGTTGGAACTGATCAGTTTTAAGGGTGCCTTCTACAATATTCGGAGGTCAAGGCACCTTGGCGCTGATCACAGACTACACCATCACTTACGGGGAATGTTTAATTTTGGGTACAATGCACTCCGAAAGAAATTTTTCTCTCGGCCGTCGTCTTATAAATTTCGTCAGCCAAAACCTGAAAAATGGATTCATCCCAAAAACAGAAGAAAGAGCACAAATATTCAAAATTTCCCGGTGAAAGTTTAACAAAAGAAAACCACTGAACAACAATTTACCCATTGCAAGTCATCAATGGTGAAATGCTTGTACTTTCCTTTCAAGATAGTTTGTTTTTTATTATGGCGGGTGTCAGTCTTGGTTTCTTTGCAGGTCTTCTGGCTATGAGGTGCTCTTCAGTCCATCTACAATGGATAGTACTCTGAGAAACCTTGATGCCTGCTTCTTGGATTTTTTTTAATGATTACTTTAGCAGGTAGTTTTCTGTTTTGCGCGCAGTAATTCCGTATTTTTCGGTCAGTTCACACAGTCGTTATTCGGCGTCAATCCCACACGCCCTTCCGTTTTGGTATCAAATCATCAACTGCATCCATTCTTTACTCGATATTCCTTACAGAACTTCTTAATATGCCCAATATTTGTGTTATTCTGTATTGGGACAAGTTTCCCGCCATTAATAATCCGGAAATTTACCCATGCTTCAATATATATATAATACAATAAGACGTGTCCTACTTGGATGGATGCATTGAAAGGAGGTTGAGCCCCCCCCCCCCAGAGGGAACCCTAGAACTTAGGTCACTATAAGGCCCATTGTTCACCCTCAGGAACCATGAATAAGCTCTTAGGTCCCAGCCAGACGCTCTTACAAACAATAAGATTGGCTCCCAACCCGCCCTACCCGCTTCATGCAACTCATCCAGGAGCCAAGGTTTCTATAACGTTTTCCGGAGAGAGCCAAATAATGACAAAGAAAGTGAGTCATCGTTTCGGATTCCTCTTCGCATCCTCTGCATGTAGGGTTATCAACCAGTCCTATCCTAAGTAGGTGACCCCTGAGAATAGGCACCAGAATTCTCATTGTAGGTTTGCTCAGTCCTAGCATCTTTTTTGTGGAACTTGAGTTAGGTTTACCCCACAGTTCCTTTGTTGTTCTACCCGAAATGTCGTCTAACCAAAGACAACTGTGTTGGAAATCGACCCAAGTCGCACTTGTAGGGACAAGGTGTCCCGGTGCGATCCAAATTGTGGAGGGAGGTGCCTTCAAGGCCACCAGCTCATCTGCTTTTTCGTTTCCGCCAACATGTCTACGAGCAGGCACCCAAAGAACGAGTACTCTGTTACACTGAGAGAGGGAATTCAGGATGGTCTTACACTCCAGTACTAGGTTGGTGGTTATGAAGGGTTTTGACAAGGCCTTGACTGTCCGAGCACATGGCAATCTTCTTATTTTCAGTGTCTGAGCCAAGGCGGTTCCTTTCCGCTGCAAGAATGGCCTTGACCTCCGCCTGAAAGACCGTAACATGGCGTATGGCGTTGTTCTTCTGACTTTAACATCGCAACCTCGACAAAGACTGCCATATCTCAAAAGCTTTTCTTATTAAAATCGCCCCGAATGCGCACACGTACCTGCATTTGCAGTAAATTAAAAGCGCTGATCTAGTTTGTTTTGCTTTCTTGGGAGCGGAGTAAGGTTTCACGTAGGAAGACAACATATTACAAAAATAGTGACGCGATGTCTGCGCCTTGTAAAATGAGAATTATTTTATTTTTTTATTTTTATGAGAATTATTTTGTTTTTTGTGTGCAGGTCTATTTTAGCGGAAATTATGTTCTAGAATTTAGATTATGTTTTTTGTGGGTTCTGTAACTTACTCTCTGTGACTTTAGCAACTTTATGGCTTTTTTAATCTATGCAATTTCATTGGCTCTACACATTATATCAACATCTTGTAAGTTTTCAGAGCAATGCATAAAAAATGTCGGTCAAAAGCTAGGAATAGTCATGAGCTGGTATACTTCGTAAACAAAATGTTTGTTAAAACTTATGTATGAAAGTTGGGGGACCTGATCAACCCCAGAAAAAATTCTTAGTTACGCCAATGAAGATTGTTCAGAATATTTGCATGGATAATAAATCACAGGCCAGGAATTCTTAAATTCAAACTCATCGCGTTATTTTCTTACTAAACTTATTCTCGAAAGCTTATTGATTGCGACATAAACAATCACTTGGCGATTTAAGTGATGAGATGCGAAAATATTGAATTAATTGCTAATTTATTAATGTTAATCCTGGTCGAGAAGTTCATATTTGTTTCTGGGTAATAGCTATTATTTTTACATGTACCTAAATCTTACGTTTTATTTCATTGCATGGCCAATTTAAGAAACGTCCTTATGTACAGTCCCAGAGATCATTAGATTGACGATATAATTTTTGGCGATGTGTTTACGTTAAAAAGACATAATAAAAAATTCTTTATCCTGGTATTAACCTTTAAATTAGTGAATAGGCTATGGTATGTATAAATAAATCAGCATGATTAACACATACCTCTTTCAAATTAGGTGGAATAGCAGTTCCGTTACTAAGAATTTCATGCAGCATATTTTTTGCTTTTGTGATGCTATCAGTCTCTTCCCATAAAATTGAAGCTAGTAAAATTTCTGACCGAAGTAACCTATAAATACAAATAAAACTTAAATGTATATAATTCGTATATAATGAATTGAAATTACCTTGTTTCATCACTACCCACATCTGCCCAACCCAATTGTTGCATGGGTTTTGATAAAAGAATTTTTATAAATTCCGATAACATCAGGAAACATTCCGAATACTTTAGAATTCGTCTCCATCTTTCTAGCTGATAAAGAGCTGTTGCCACCGGTCCCCAGCTTTTCTCCTTCGGTAGATATGTGATTAGATTCATTGTAATCTCACATGACATCAGGTTAGCATGACAAAGTGTGAACGCATCTGATAGCAATCCAATTCTATCCTGTAAGTAATACTTTATTTGCATCTCTCGTCATAAATTCTTGTGAATAATTCTTAGATACCTTAACTGGAAATATATCGTAATCCTTCTTCAGCTCTTCAATTATACTAGCCCAGTTCTCATCATTGTACAAAACTCTATAGTATCCACTCTGTTCAGCGTTTACCTTGATCCACTTAACTTCAGTTGGAAGTTGGAAAGCGACTAGAAAAATCGAAATTGTATTTATATATATATACATTATAAAAAAAAAAAAAGTTAAATAAAAATATGAAAAAATTACTGTCTAAATTTTGAAGCCATAATATATCTGAAATATTATCCAAATCGGTGACATATTTTACTGGAAATATCCATCGCAAGGATTTCGGTTTATTTTTTGTTGAAACTGTAGTCGTTTGTGCTGTAGTAGTTGTGGAAAGGTTATAATTATTCTCATATGTTTCATCCAGAATAGCTGTAAATTCAGCTGGTGCAAAAGGTTTTTGTGATATCGAAACACTTGATCCAACCTTTGTTACTGTTAGCAAAGGAAATCCAGGCTGGCTTGTCCATAGGTTCATCATTTCCTGAAAGTGTGAGAATAATTTTGTATGAATCTTATTAATTTCGAAATTTGGGGTAGTTAATCAAAAGTTTTTCTGGAAGACTTCCTCTTTGACGTGGTATTTGGATCTATTTGTCCTGTGTCCTTTTTCATGAAAAGTATGTTATTGTGTCATGCAAACGTTATTTCGCTGCAATTAATCATAGTGATAAACATACACATAACTTAATGTCATAGCAAACTAATAACAACAAAGACTGAGCAAGTCGAACAAAAATTTGCAATACTTTGCTCGAATATAAAATCGACGATGCCTCGACTGGCTGACGTAGGCAATAGGTAAGCCAGCAATGCCTCGCTACGATACAAAATCAACGATGCCTCGCCTGATGTAGGGAAAGCCTCAATTTTTTCTTAGAAATTTACTGGAAATTTGTACTTTAGAATTTTTTGTTTATTGCAGGGCGGCAACGGGTGCTTGGACTGCTAACAATATTTTTATGAGCTTAGATGTGTAGATGAGCAATAAATTTACAGAAAATGTTTTGGCAGAATTTTTATTCAGTCTGGTTTCTGGTGGCCGACTACTTACAATACTTACATGTGTGCGGTTATCGGCCTCCAATGCATAAAAATTGTAAGGAACAAATACAACTTTAAGCCATTAGGCCTTCACAGACCAACGCGAAACCGCGGTAGCGGGAACGAAATTTTTGCGGGACTCGAAAATATATATGGACACGTCAGTTCTAGGTAGCGAACGCAGGATTACAGCGTTTTATTTTCGGTTCGCAGCATGCACCGTTTTTCCAGTCATTCTCGTAGATTCCGCAAGAAGGAAAGATGAAACAAGCGAGTCGGTTAAGTAAAGATTAAGTACACTCGAGTTTTATATTTTTGTCACGGTTAAGAAACAAATATTGAATTGCGCACTAAATCGAATTGAATACCGAATTGAATTAAATATCTACTTATATAATTGAATCGTCAGTCAATAAATGATTTCTATAAAAAAACCGAACTTTGTTTTCTTGACATTGCGCGAAAGAATTCACAGCTCAAGATCTTGGGGCAGTAACAGATTGGAGGAAGCAGGCAAGAGGTGATCATAATCTTAACGTACGTTCCACAAGATATGCTAACTACTTCCACCCGATGAAGTTACAAAACTTATTGAATACTGCGCCTTAGACCCAGTTTAGACAGGTCAGTATGCTGTCTCTGCCTGCCGTACAAAATTTGTAGGTAAGGTGATGCTTCGCTTCCTGCACGCAACCATAATTTACCGACAAGTTTTCGTAAGGCAGAGGCAGCAGACCAAACCAAGTCTAAACATAATTAACTTTGATGCCCCATTTTCATCGTTAAGTTAATTCATTTGACTAAATGAAAAATATCTCTATCTTTTTCTAATTCTTGCACAGTTCTTATAATCTTTTCTCCTTCGCACATCTCAAATTTTGTTACTTAAACCACAAGAATACCGCACTTACAAACCCAAACATTTGACACAGCTAAACTTTTCATTTAAAATTAACACATTAGGGTACGTGCACAACGAGGCAAGGCGAGGCTATATCAAGAGTTGAAGAAATAAAATGATAGTACGCTGTACTATGAGAGTGTTCATAAGTCACTTATGCAGCATAAGTTACTACGACCTAAACGTGGCTTGTGTTACATAAAAGATATCTCTACCCACCGGGAAATATTGCGAGCCCTTCTTGAGAGTTGCATAGAGGAACAATAATTTTAGAATAAAAATATGCAGTGCTCACTTTATACTTATCTGAAGATGGTTAGGCCTAGGAAAACAATAGATATGAAATATTGCAGTACTGCTCATTTCTAATGACATTGCCATGTTAAATTTCAATCAACGGAGAGCCAAAGGAGCGCTCTGTTCATCTATTTTAACACGTTCCGCCAGCATGTCCCACGGTACGCGGTGGATTGTCCTATGGAGCGGCATGTACCACTGGTGGTACACGGAGGACTATTCTATGGAACGGCATGTACCACTGGTGGTAGAAAGTAAGAAATCAATTTTAAATGTCTTTTTTGTTAATGGACTTGGATAAAACTTTCAGAGTTTGTATGGAATACCAAAATAGCTCACGCGTATTTTTTTCGTTTCCCCTACCAATTCCCCCCCCACGCCAGCGACTAGAGGGGTTAGAAATTTCGTGATTTTACTATGAAACATCATTTTCAAAGAAAACCAGCCAAGTGTGAGCCGGACTCGCAAATGGTTCCGTACTATCGTACAAGATTTAACACTATATGTACTTTTTAGATCGAGCAAAAACAAAAGTTATTGTATGATGACCCCCTTTAATTGTTAATTTTATATTTTATTTTCATTATTTGTTGTTATTTGCTTCATGTGTCTAACTATTACGGTTCAAGAGATGCAGCGACTGTTAAGGTCGAGCAAAAAACGTCGAAAAAATCACGATTCGTGTATGCAGGCCCACTTTAATTTAATTTTATTATTTGTTATTATAGCGGCAATAGAAATACTCACTCTGTAAAAACTACCTATTACGGTTCATGAGATACAGCCCGCTGACAGACAGACGGACGGATGGCGGAGACTCTGTAATAGGATCCCGTTGGCACCCTTTGGGTACGGAACCTTAAAAATCATATTTTGAGAACAGAGCAACCGATTTTTCTGATTTAAATGCCAAATGAACCTGAATGCTTTATATTTAAAAAAAAAAAAAAAAAATATAGTAGCAATGAACGAAAAAAAATTGTTAATAATAGTTCTTCTTGAATTTACGGTATACGGTGACATTAAAAATTAAAAAAAAAAAAAAAATAGCTTTGCGTGCGAGAAAAAGATAAAATCGCCAAATTTTTGGAAATTTTAAAAAATAATTTTTTTCAAAACAATTTTTTAGTTCGAAAGTTACCTAGGAGGGCTAAGTATGCGTAGTTAATTACAGCACTTATTTGTTCTTAATATAATTCTTTTCACTAAACCTTGATCGGATGATTTCTGTAACATGCTATCCTTTTTCTGTAACATGCTAGCCTTTTGTACATTTTACATATTATTAACTCTTGCCTAATGTCATCTACGTTCCCTAGTGAGTGGAAAATAGCAACTATACTGCCGGTGCCCAAGAAGACCCCTGCTGTCGAAAGTAGTAGAAAAGCTTATGTACAAGCAAATATTGCTTTATGTGGAATCATGAAACGTATTAACGAGTTGGCAATCTGGCTTCCGCGCTTCCCATAGCTGCGAAACCGCAGTCTTAAAAGTATCTTCAGATATAAGATTGGCTTTGGACCGAGACAAGTTCACTGCCCTGGTTCTTTTGAATTTTTCGAAAGCCTTCGACTGTGTAGACATTCGCATTGTTTTCCAGAAGCTGTCATCCTCCTTTAATTTTAGCACCGCAGCTGTTTCCCTGATCAACAGTTTTTTATCTTACCGTCACCAACAAGTCAAGGTGAAAGATTTATTGTCCATTGCGCGGCCGCTAGAGCCAGGGGTTCCTCAAGGATCAATTCTGAGTCCTTTGCTTTTCTGCTTATACATCAATGATTTACCGAGAGTTGTTCATGATGTGAAAATTATTTTATATGCTGATGATGTTCAGCTGTATCTAAGTAGACCTATTCGCCTCCTCGAGGATTGCGTGGCACTAACAAACTCTGATTTGGACCGAATTTGCATCTGGTCTAACTATAATCGGCTGCTACTAAATCCGGGAAAGTCAGTCTGTGTTATGTTTTACAATAGCACACTCAATGAAACCGACATATCGCCTATGTATACTGTTGAACGGCGTTTCACTGCCTATGTCAAATAAGGTCACCAACCTTGGGATAGTATTAAACCCAAATATGGTGCTGTGATAACATTAAAAATACGATCAGAAAAATCTATGGGGGCTTACGCAGACTGTGGCTTTCAGAGAATATATTATCCAGTCGTTCTAGTCTAAAGCTAGTAAAAACACTAATCTTGCCTTATTTCACTTTTGGATGTTTGGTCTTTTGTAAACTGGATAGTATCTGTACACGCAAGATGGAAGTTGCCCTAAATTACTGTGTGAGGTTCATTTATGGGTTGCGTAGGTTTGATCATGTCTCACATCTCCGGTCTTGCTTGTTCGGTTGTTCTTTTGCCTCTTACCTTAAACGAAAAAACTTGGTTTCTTTGTACAATTTGTTAAAATTTAATAAGCCTGAGTACCTAAGAGAACTTTTCCATTTTACGACCTCCCAACGAAATAGAAATTTGGTATTGCCTCGCTTTCATAACACTGTTATGGAAAGCTCTTATCTTGTCCAAAGCATCCGTCTGTGGAATGATCTCCTGGTCAGTATACAGGCGGCTGGTACCATCAATGCATTTAAAAAACTCGTTAAAACGCACATAATATAGCTCTTTTTGCACATTCTTTTCTTTCTCCGCAAGGGAAAGGAAAAAATTTCAAGTATATTCTAAAGACTCGTTTCCACTAATATTTATAATTTCTGCCGACTTGTTCGGTAACATGTTGTGTACTTGTTGGGAGCCGACATGTTAGCTTAAACTTACAAGTGTTTCATTTAAATAAATTCTCGCCAACTCTACTCCATTGTCTTCCACTAGTTTAGCCAACACAACAAATGAGCGTTTCCACTGAAATGAAAAACTCACCCAACAAATACTGGGAGTTTTTACAGCCGACATAGAACAAGTTGCCAACATGTGTCTAAATTTTCATATAGCGTTTCCACTTATATAATATGTTGCCAACTTGTTTCAAAACTTGTCGGATAAGAAAATTTGTATTAGTGGAAACGAGGCTTAAGAAAAAATTGCGGTCTCCTACATCAGATCCAATTGTGGATTTTATATTCTATCGAGGCATTGTCTACTTCCCAGCCTTTGTATGTTTTTAGTTGTGCTATGCTCTTACGGTTTATCCCTTGAACCCCTTGTCAAAACTTCAGTTGCACAGCTTTGTTCAAAGTGGTACAAGTGAAGCCATCTGACATTATAACAAGGAAGCATTTTCGCAATCACTAGATTCTTATATACCCAAGAATGTTAGGTTTCATCGGCCATTACATTACTTCAACGCCATCTATCTGCTAAATTTTCCAACATTTAAGCCACTTTTTTCTCCTAAAATTATTTATAATCTGTCATCTTTCATTTAAGAAAAACCTTAAGTCATTATTCACAGCTGTTTAGGAATAATTAACAAAATTGGACTACATGAAAACCTGAACTTAATATAACAGGATTTACTGACTTAAGCAAACCCATGTCGCACAATGCCAGATACCAGACAGTCTGTCCCACTGAACTTCAGAGATAGGCTTATTAA
Source organism: Dioctria rufipes (assembly GCA_963924295.1). NCBI lineage: Eukaryota > Metazoa > Arthropoda > Insecta > Diptera > Asilidae > Dioctria > Dioctria rufipes. The sequence continues at coordinate 258,621,564 of OZ002741.1, forward strand.
GTACGAAGGAAAATATTTTGGTCAACAGAACAAAAGTGCATTGATTTTTGAATAAAAATCTATCATTACAAATGTGAAAAATTTCATCAGAGCTAATCCCAACTACCGACCGCACAATGACTAAATTGAAACGTTACGAGTCAACAAAAAGCATATGTATAGTCCACTAGAGGACATCCTCCCAACTAATGATAATCCATTGGAAAAATATATGTTGTCACACCTTAATATTTTTTGATCCGTTTGCCTTCCTTGTACAAATTGTCCAGAGATCAAGTGGTTCAGCTGTTTTATATCTATTACTTCTCAGAAAAGCTCCAAGACAACTCCTGAAATTATCCTCTCCAATGGTGGTGTGGAGCATAGCAAATATGGCTGCAGTCTAAAGGAAATGAACGTAAGATATAGTTAAAAAAAAAAAAAACATATTGCTAGGCTACCTTACCTTATCAATATAAAAATCTTCGTTAATGCCATCGTCATTGGTTCCATTGAGTATACTTTCCCAACCTTGCATAGCATCAACGTCTAAAGCTCCTGTGACCATATGCAGCAAGTATTTCTCTTCCATTGGCCAATTGCGTTGTAAGGGTGCCAGAGTTAATATTCCTAAATATTTGATAAGGCCCTCCCACAACCAAATATCCTTCCAAAGTTTCGGTGATGTAATACCGCCAAAGAACTGTTTCACTATAGCTTCGGAAATTTTCAGAGCCGAAGAGTGATACTCTTCTGTAGTAATAGTGGTTGGATGCGTAAGGCACGACGACCTTAACGCCACTAGGCCCAAGGATGATACAAGATCTCGATCTAGAGATGGTAGAGCGACGAAATCGACTTTTGTTAGAGGATATGCCACTTCTAGCCACATTTGTAACGACTCGAGAACATCTCGTGCGATACGTAAAATAAAACTTGTTCTAGACAAAAGATCCCTGGGTGCATAGAACGTGTAGGACGGAGCTCTTCTTATTGGTACATTAGTCGCTGATTGACTCATTGCAGTCAGATTTTTTGCAACATTTGACAGATTCGTAGATGAATTTTTTGTAATTGGGTGGATATTAAGCGAATGTGTCAAGGCAGTAATATTGTTGACTGGCTTTTTATCTGTTCTAAAAGTTAATTTATCGCCAATTACTGTTTTAGTGTGTGAAGTACGTGGCAAAAGTGACGGTGAAACTGTTGTTACTACTTGATATGTTGATGACGCCTCAAGCGACTCCCTTTGAAAGTCGCTGACAACCCATGCAACAGCATCGGCAGGAAGCGGCGGTGTCTCAATGAAGTCGTCTCGCAACTGTGGATATAAACAAAAAAATACATGCAAATTAAAAAGGGGATAAGGAAATTGAGTGAATAGCATGTCCTCGAAGCTGCTTGAAGTAAAACAAAAAGGGTGGATGGAATTTTCTCATTTTGGTTCTCAAGCGAGCAGAGTACGAGCTCATATTATGCCACAAGTCAAGAGCGTCGTATAAACCTGCTGGCAATTAGCTAAGTACCTACCAAGCCAGTTCCCATGTAAAATCCAACATCATCTGTTGCATGCACGATGGAGTTTGAAAGACCAATGTGGAACCGATCTCTGAACACAGACACTCGAAATGGTGCTCGTATGTGGGGCTCATCAAAGCATGGGAATGCTTTTCTAGCACCGCTCGGCTTGAACACTGTTGCGGCTAATAACCTAAATGGATTTGTTCTAGTTTAAATTCGCTCATTCCTCTTTTCTGGCATAATCAACTTACCTTTGTATTCCAAAGGCACTTTCATATTGATCAACATAAAATCCCTCCGGTTCAGGATTTAGTTTTGAATACCACCTCAGGTTGAGGGTATAATTCGATTTCTTCTTTAATTTCTCCTTCACTTCAATGTAGAGTTGTTGTCTCGGTGGGTATTCCAGCAATCTGACGATTTTCAGTGCGTATCCTTTTGGTCCGACAATTGCCTGTAATCGAATAAGGTCAACGAAATCAGTGACAAACGAAAAATGGATTGAAATCAACCTTTTCTGTGACATTTAGCTCCTGGATGTGTAAAACTATGAAACTCGTTTCTTTCTCTACGGTCAATTCTATTGTAACTTGACCTAAAACGAGAAGGTAATTGATTGGCACAATAGTAGCCTCTAGAAATCTGTTTTTGACTTACCTTTGACATCTAGGGTGGTGAGATTTGGGTGAATTGTCAGCATATACCGAATTGGTCTGACAAAATTTGGTAATTCTAATTGTAGCCATGGAAATGGCTCCCCATTTGTTGCTATCGGATTGAATGGTTGTGAGTTGTTGTAGTGGTCTGGTATATATCCTGGGGGAATTTTACCGGCACAGGAACAATCTAGAAGAAAAAATGGAAAGGGATTTAATTAGTTTTCGACCATATGGAGAGACCAGAAGTTAATTTCATTTTCAATTTTGCCACTGGCATTAGTGATGCAAATTTGATAAGTAAAGATACGAGTAGATATGCATATGCCTTGTTATGTAAACTAGAGAAATAATCTAGGCTCTTTATGGGTGGGGACAGAATATCGAGCAGTATGTAACGATTATCACTTTGCTAGACCTATACCTACCTGCATACATACCATATTTGGGGGTAAATTCAGAAGAATTTCTTTCTTGACTTTTTCGTGAGATCTACGGACTAACTAATTTGGAATATGAATTTTTGCACCTTTGCTATATAGAGGTCTGCAAATTCATTAATCAAAAGAGACAGAAATCAACAGCAGGATGATTAAAATTTTTTTGAGAGCCAAATTTCTTTTCAAGACCCACGTTTTTCGGAGTCGGTTTAAACTAGCTATTAAATTGTAAAGCCATGACCACGGTCAACAAAAGTAAACAGAAATCAGAATGAAAAAGAAATAAAAACAAACAAAGTTTGCTCGACCTCAAGAAGAATTTGCAATGCAAGGAATTGAGGAAATGTACATACCTGAGGTCATTGCTTTACCAGATCGATATATGTGAATCATTCGGAAGTTGAGTGATCAGAAATGCTGACACTACAATTTCCGATTGTTAATTCTGTGTCTTGCAATTCTGCAATAATCCCCCCGCCCCTTTTAGAATTATAAAGAAATATTGATTCCTTTGTTATCAATTAATATAAATAAGCTGCTCCGCATTATCCAGCTTTCAACGCAGCTTCAAGTTGAAAACTTCCACTACTTATCACCTCTTCACCTAATCAACTCGGAAACGAGAAATATTTATTATCTGGGCGAAAGATTTACTTTCTTCACTGGTACAGGAAGCCACCATCGTGGATAGGACACCATCCTGGTATCTCGACCATCGTGGGATTTATCAACGCTAGACCATTCTGGACTTTCGGGATACTTCTAATCATGTTGGAAGAAATGCGAGTCTTCAACCCTCAGCAAAGTAGAGAAATCTCTAACATTTCACAACCTCCAACTCCCATCCAACTTCCCTATTCCTCTAAATCCCAAAATTGTTAAATAACAGACATGAACACAGTTTGCCGTCGCGCAACAAGCTGTTAATAATTTTTCGACATCGTGATATATAAAATTTATAGTTATTCGAACAATTAAAGTGTAAAGTGGATTAAAGACATAAGTGAAACCTAGACAAAAATAAAAGCCTGTTAGTAAAAACTATCAAATATCCCGGAATATCGGTTCGGTTAAAAATTTCGCCATAATTCGTTATAATTCGTAAATCGCGTGTGAAGAACTCTTGACTTGACTTGAATAAAGATCAGAACTTATCAGATAGTTGAAAGAGATCTTTTAATTTCTCCAACAAAGAGCGACATACTCTGCCATAACATTAAAAGCGGCATACCCTGCCTCATAAATACATCGGCATACTCTGCCATATCATATAAAGCGGCATAATCTTCCTTAAATTCATTTTCCAACTGCGACACACTCTGCCATTTAGAAGTAATATTGGCACCTCCTTTGCCCCAAAGGGATAATACTATCACAGCGGCTCTTTAGCCATAAGTTGTAAGTGCGGCGGTCTCCTATTTAAAAAAATATATATAATTCAAAGTTCGTTTCACTATCCAAAAATTAATCATGGACAGCTTATTAACACATCCTGGAACAAGCACATCACAAAACATTAAATATAACAACAACAACAATAATAATAATCTTATTTATTGACAAAAAATACAAAACCTGCATTTAATGTGAACTATGACCTTGAATATCCTTGGACAGTTTTAATAAATCTGGTTTTTAAGTCGTTGTTTTTAATTTCAAGTAGGATTCCAGATTGTCATCAGTGAGACAATTGCTCAATTCACTCTGGATGAGATTAATATTTAGAGCCAAAGAGTGAAAGAATAGCAAATGCTAGTTTTTTTTTCAAATGATCATAAGAATCAGGAATACTCTTTTAGTTGTTGCAAATTATCATGTCCTCCTTCTACAAGTCTTTAAAAGCAGACCACTTTTACTGTGAGCTGAGATCACATTTGTTTTTCTCTAATTTTTCTAAATCAACTTAAGGTGCTCAAATTTCGAACTCCAAAATTCTTTGTTTTTTAACTGCAGCAATTTCATTTCAAAAGTGCCAATATCAATAGTAAAGGGAGAGATATTCAATTCTATTACGTTAGCACTGAGTAGTTTTTTTTTAACAAAGGCCATGATACAAAGATTAACAAGGTATGGCCGGAAAATCTGTCAATTAATTGCTTGTCTCCTTTAGTGACAAATATCAGAAATTTGTTCGTCTTAATTTCAATCGCCCTTTCACAGTGAAAAAATTTTCTATTTTTAAATTTCTTCGCTTTCCCACTAGCACATAATTACTTTTCCCGAAGTGATTTAAACGAAGAAACTAATATTTTGTTAAATATTTTAATATATTCAAAACGTATTTCAGTCAATAAAATATGAAAAACTCAAAACAAATTCGCTGGAAATGACAGTAGGCACCTCATGACGTAGCAACACAAAAAATTCCTCTCGAATCGGCCATAACTTGTTATCTTTGTATCATGAACAAAGGCTAAGGTAGGTCGCACACACAAGTGGCATTTATAATAAAGCAAGGCAATGGGATACCACTGCAAATGTTAACTAATAATTTAGCCGTACACACCTATACTATAAATGCTGTGAAATTAGTGTGATCAGTTTTTAAAATGACTTCGTCTGATTCAGATGATGAAGTGATTATCGCCACGACCGCCTTGAAAAACATCAGAAGAAATCTCAAGACGAGATTCTGGATACATCCGTACAATTTAACCCTTGTCCTATGTTTATGGGTCAAAATTGCCCAATGTGTACTTCATATAAATCTGACCTGTAAATAATTCATACGTGGCAACCCCTAATTTAGTGACTTCTTTTCACTTCTTGGAATAACCGGTTTTTTATTGCTTCCGTTCATTTTTGCTTATTAGTCTGCTCGCAGCAGAAAAAGTTACGTTCCTGGTGTTATTGGGTCAAATTTGCTCAATATATACATATGAGTTTGGAATTATAGTATTGTTTTGAACATGAAATAGTATTGCAAAACATTGGTGAATAATGAGTAGCCAGGTAAGTTATTTGAAGGTTTGATCTCTCCAAATTCTTGTTCACTATGTCGTAATAGGACAACGAAAAAGCTCGGAGGTTTCGGGAGAATATGAACGAGGACAGCTCTGAGAGTAACGAAGGAGAAAATTCTTCTAGTGATTTTTACCCGTCAAAAGACAATAAATTACATTGTCACGCAAATCCTCTTTGTATTACTTCAGTTGGAAGACATAGAAAGGAAAACGTGATGAACATACTGCTCCAGGGCCTACATCTTATGCAACATCGCGAGTGCATGACATCAAATCTTCATTTGAATTGTTCCTTTCAACTGTAATGGAAATCCTTGTTATTGATATGACAAATACTGAAGGTGTTAGTTTTGTAGCTGAGTAGATTTTTATATTCAAATAGTTTTTCCATGCAAGCCTATTTTGGATTCCTGATCCTAGCAGGTGTTTACCGTTCACACGGGGAGTCATTAGAAATTTTATGGGACGACAAGAAGGGAAGACCTATTTTTAGAGCTGCGATGAGTTCACAGCGATTCGGAAATATTACACGATTATTGCGCTTCGACAATCGTATAGATAGTACCTAGGAATAAAAGACGAGCCCGCGACAAGTTAGCACCAATAAGAAATTTATGGAACAAATGGGTTATAAATCTTGGAAAATTGTACAATCCCTATGCAACTGTTACTATAGATGAACAGCTGGTTGCTTTCCGTGGCAGAGGCCCATTCAAACAGTACGTACATACCGTCTAAGCCAGCAAAGTACGGAATAAAAATATGGACTCTCTGCGATAGTAAAAAAAAAATATGCTTGGAATTTTCAAGTTTACACAGGGAAAGACAGGAATTGCAAACCTGAGGTAAACCAAGGAAAGCGAGTTGTGTTAGATCTTGTTGAGGAACTCAAAGGCTGCACTGTTACGTGTGACAACTTTTTCACTTCTTATGACTTAGGAATTGAACTTTTACATCGGAAGTTTACAATGATCGGAATAGTTCGGAAAAATAAGTCGTTTTTGCCACTTCAAGTTGCACAACCAGCGCTGTCGTTTGGATAGTTTCAGGGGTAGTACAATTTGCTGCCAAAGCGGAGTACTTTTGGAAAAAACGAAGCACACGACTATACGACGAAATTTAATGAATTCAAATTAATATAGCATGGGATGTCCAGAAATCATTTAATAGTTAATAAAACCCATTTTCGTTAAAACTACGCATATTTACATTTTTAAATAAATCTACATGTGTCTAGTACCACCCACTTGACTGTCTGAGTTCACTGTAGTATAGACAGCAGGCAGTAGCAGAGTTTCAATGCTATCCTGATGAGATCGGCCTTTATTGCTGATCGAAACCACACTATGTACACTCTCAAAATTTCTTAAAAAAATTTTGAATTTTGGCTTTAAATCAATAAACTGACAGAGAAGTACCTCGGTACATCATATTAAAAATCAATTATGGTTTTGTACCTTTTTTTCCGCTTTCGAGATTACAAAATCTTCTTCATGATAAGTTATTTTAAATTATTCAGATATTTTTAAACAATGCCAAAGATGCTACAATACAAACTAAAATGGAGTACAATAAGAGAAGCTGATGTCTTAAAGCTTTCACAAAACTTTATGAATCGCGTAATAAAGCCACACAAGATTACTTTTTCTTAACTTCATCGTCCGAACCGTTACCGATCGGCATAAAGAAGCAAAACGGAGAGCATGTGCATTTTTTTATCACATAAGAGATCATCTTGGCAAATTAAAATGGGTGTGCAAACTGCATTGCGTGAAATATTAAATATTGGAAAGAAACATATTCTGAAAGTGTGTAATAATAATAACCTTTATTTGGCTTCAGGTAGAACAGAAACTGAGAATCGTGGTGGAGACTTGCTGCAAGACAATAGGCATCTTAACCAATTAACAAAATAACTTGAATGTAAGAAAAAGAAATTATAGAACCTGAACTTCAAGTAAAAAAATCGTATTTATGAGAGATATTTCATACAAAATTTAATAATTTATGTTTCATACATGTCAAATTTTTGGTCTTATTACTCTTATTGCTACATTATTTATTTATTTATTTTTTTATATATAAACAACTGGTTTTATTTTTGGATTTTTCCACGAATTTTCTTTTCCAACAATATGATTTTCTTAAGTTTTAAATTTAAAGTTGACAGCTGTTGATTTAAAAGTATCATTAATGGCCAGTTTCACAGTCGAGTTTAAACCGAGGTTTAGTTTAAACCACCCTCCAAGTTTAAACGTAGTTTAAACCAAATCGGGTTTCACTGTGCATTCTTTTAGTAATATTGGTAGTACTGATTAAATTGTGAACTAAATTGGTTATCGCCACTATTGTGAAGCAATTTTGCAATGAATAAATCTGTCAATCAGAAAAAGTAAGCAGATCAGAAATAAAAAATAAAAAATATGTAGCTTTATTTTCTAATTTTAAATATGCCAACATTCAGAAAGGATGAACATTTTATCATAAGTGAAGTTGAGCTATTGCCTTCACTAATGCATAAAAAAAAGATTTATAATAGAGCGCAAGAGAACGGTCAAGAATAGATTCGAAGACAAAGTGACAAAGTTCTTTACTTAAACTGAGCCTAGCATCAAAATCAACGTCGTCCCACTAATTAAAATGATTTGGCCGATTTCTAATTACTCTCAGTCATCGACAGAGTTGTAAATTTAACTCAAAAAAATCTTCTTCATCGCTAGAAATGTCTAAATCTAAATCCATGATGAAATTATTTTCTTGATACAAAAAAAAAACAATGCTACTGTCAAAATAAAATTATCCTGAGTTTAAACCGAGAGAGGGCACGGGTTAAACTCTAGTTTAAGCCGGGGTTTAAGCCAAACTGTGGAACCCATTCGTCGAGTTTAAACTAAATATTTGGTTTAAACTCACACTGTGAAACTGGCCATAAGTAATAGTTTTGATTCAGGTAATTATACCTACATGAGTACAAACATTTTGTCATGAAAACCTATTTTTGAGAAAAATATACCTCCATAAAGCAAATTAATACAGGTGTATACTAATAAAACACATAAATTCTATCATTAATTAAATTATTTTATTATTGAAAACTTTTGAATTTTCAGAATATTTCTAAAGTGTTTAATACAGTTATCATGCAAATTTGTATTGACAACTTCAGTTGTTTTAATTTTTCCGCATTTCAAAACACTTTTAAATAATTCTACAAAAGCTCCTAAAGGCAAAGTTATGCAAAATAAGGAAGACAATAATTTTAATTTCAGCAATCTTGATTTTTTTTTTATAATGGATTAAAATTCATAGCATTTACTAAGTTGGTCATTGGTCTTAGATCAATTCTAGCTTTTTGTTTTGTTTTGCAATAAGTTTAAAACATATTTTACAAAACCTTCTCTTGTTTCTTTTTTTCTATCTAATTATAAGTCTCCATCCATACGTATTTGTTTAATTTTCTAGAAAGTTTCTAGATTGTCTTTGATCTTCGGATACATTTCTCACATTCATAGCATTCGTACCACCAAATTTAAAAAGTTCAATATGCAATATTGCAATATTGTCAAGAATTAACTTTAGTACTTTACCTATATACATATATTTTAGAAATACCTTGAGACTTACTGCTCCTATAGCGAAAGTGATTTATACTTTGCTTTAAGTTAGGTTTCAGTCTACCTAGGTGAATAAAAACCTGTTGTTTTTTTTTTTTTTTTTTTTTCTAACAGCATGAACATATGAAGAAATGAAAAGCGGAGTACTTTTATAAAAGGAGTAGTACCGGAGTACGCTATTAGTTTTCGGAGTACAAATACTCCGATCGGAGTACAAACGACAGCACTGTGCACAACTCAAGAATAAGAGATTTACAGAGCAAAGTCGACAGTGGAAGAGTGCGGACGTGTTCTAATCTGTTCTTCTATACTAATCATTTAAAAGTTTTTTTTTTTTTGTTGCTTCTTTTTATAATTAATTATAAATACTAAACATTGTGGAAAATGTGATGAAGAATTATTTGACAAAACAGTTAAATGTGTTTTTTGTTCTCGTTTTTTGTCACAAGTGTTGTGCCAAAGTAGATGAAGCATTTTTTAAGCTGATTGAGTCAAGTGCTAACATTTTCTGGAAGTGCCCCGGTTGTGCTAATATGTCTCTCGATACACTGATCGACAAATTATCAGTTATATCATGTGAAATTAATTCTTTAAAAAAAAAACAATTTCTAAATGAAATAACTTCTTTAAAATTGCTAGTGAATGATCGTAATAATGAGTCATCCAACAATTTTGGGGTAACCGTTAAGTCATCTGCAAAATTGAATGCTGCCCCATCAGTTAAATCTGTTTCATCAGATGATGTGAGTAAATCTGCTAACCCCAACCGTAATCCTAATACTGATCAAACTGCAGCAAGGTCATCATCAGCAGTACACGATGATGCAATATCACATCATCTTCTGCTAACGCAAATGTTTGCTCAGCTGAAATAAATTCTGGCGGTAATAACTGGTACACAGTTCAATATAAAAAACGTAGGAATAAGAAAATTGTTGGATCTGCAGTGCCTGTGTCTGATCTCCTTGTTATCAAGAACATGAAATATTTGCATATTTCGCGTCTGCATCCTAGTACTACGGAAGACAGTATTATGAATTATGTTGCTGCAAAGACAGATATTAAGCCCGAATTACTTAAGTGTAAACGCCTTGTCAAAAAAGACACCGACGTTAATTCATTGCGTTTTACAACTTTCAATGTCAAAAAACTTGCCAGAAATAAATACTGCGAGTGTGATTCAGATAAAATAATTGAAGTGGATTCTTCTTCTTACTACTCGTGTGATGAATATTTGTCTTATCCTTTTTCCGTATGCTCGCAAAGGTCTTATCCATTTAATCATAATAATCATAATTTGAATATTTATTATCAACAGAAAAGATCGTTGTCATATATCAACTGGTCTGACAAGAGGCGGCGGAGGTGTTATGATTGCGGTGCGATCTTGCTTTATTAGCGAACGAATTTCTTTACCAAATCAAAGCAGTGAATTGGATCAATTATGCGTACGCATGATTAAATCACAGTTGACTCATGACTCCTTGGATTTGTGTGTTAGTTATATACCTCCTGGGTCTACGCTGGATCATTATAAGGATCATGTCAATAATGTATCTGCTTTATTCTATAATCAAACTCATAATCAACTATGTTATCTCGGTGATTTTAACCTAAGTAGTGTAAAATGGAAGTTGAACGATGATGAAGGAATGTTAATTCCAATTAATGTAATATCTGAACATGACCGATTTGTGATTGACAACCTGATAGGCTTACATTTAGTTCAGGTAAATGATGTATGTAATGATTCTGGTAAATTCTTAGACTTGGTGTTTTTAAGCAATGATATAATATATCGGATTGATGTAGTTGACTTTCCCCTCTCAACTTGTGATTTCCATCATAAAACGATTAAATTAAATTTGACATTCCATGATTGTGCTAGACAGCTTAATGATCATTCTAGTTTTTCATTTAACTTTAATCGTGCTGACTATTATAATTTAAACACTTTCTTTTCCAATATTAACTGGTCTTTTTTATGTATATGTATTGATTTGCAGCAAGCCTACAGCAAATTTCTTGAAGTGGTTCATGACGGTTTATCTAAATTCGTTCCTATCAAACGGAAGCGTATAAATAAGCACCCGAAGTGGTTCAATAAAGGTCTTTTGAAGAATGCTAAACTCAAGGCACATAAGCTATAGATATCTACTAATGATCCAAATAACTTAGAAAATTTTAAGCGATTGAGAAAAGAATATGAATTCTTACATAGATTCTTGTACAGACAATACGTGTGGTCAGTTGAATCTAGCAGAAAATACAACAGCAATGCTTTTTGGTCTTATATTAATAATATGCGTCAATTTTCAGGTTTCCCTAAGGTTTTAGAGTATAATGGTATTAAATCCCACGATTTACAAATTGGATGTGATCTATTTGCCGAATATTTTCAGACCGTCTATGGTATCCATGCTGATTACTGCATCACTACTTGTTGTCAAATGCCAGATACCTCTCCGGTGGACATCGGCTTCTTATTGGTTGAATATGATGATGTCTATCAGGCATTATGTTATCTTAATTTAAGTACTAAACAAGATACTAACTACCTATGTCCCTCGTTTTTAAAACACTGCGCAACATCGCTATCATCTCCTTTAACTGAAATTTTTAATCTATCCCTTAGGTTAGGAGTTTTTTTGGATGATTGGAAAATTTCTTTTGTTACACCAATTTTTAAATCCGGGTTAAAACATTATATAAAGAATTATGTGATGAATAATGTTCCGAAATTATTAGATTCTATAGTGAATACTAAAATTAGCTTTATTGTAAAGGAGTTAATAGTCTCCCAGCAGCATGGTTTTTTCTCTGGTAAGTCCTGTTCCACAAATTTGGCAATATTTTCCAATTTTGCGATTAATTCTATTGAAGAAGGTGCCCAGGTAGATGTGGTCTATACTGATTTTGCTAAGGCATTCGATATGGTTAATATTCAGCTTCTAGTTTTTAAATTGCAATGTATTGGCTTTCATTTATCTATCTTGAAATGGATTGAATCTTATTTAAGCAACCGTAAGCAATATGTGAATTATTTAATATTTGCAGATGATCTTAAACTTTATACAAAAATCGATTCCTTGAACGATTGCTTCTCACTTCAAGCTGATCTTAATCGTTTATTTACATGGTGCTCCATGAACAAATTAGATGTAAATATTTCCAAATGCAAAATTATGAGTTTCACTAGAAAATGCGACATATTTAGCTATAATTACACTATCAATGATATTCTCATTCCTAGAGTTTCAGAAGTCATAGACCTAGGAGTAATATTTGATCCAAAACTATCTTTCGCTTCACATGTTGAATTTATTGTTTCTAAAGCATTCCGCAATCTAGGTTTCTTAAAGTGTAATTCCAAAGATTTTAACGATATATTCACACTTAAAGTTCTGTATTATTCGCTTGTAAGATCTGTTCTTGAATACGCGTCTGTCATTTGGTGCCCCTTTTATGATGTTCACATTAATCGTATCGAATCTGTACAAAAGTCGTTTACTCGTTTTGCTTTATATAAATTAAATTATAATCGTGACAATATGCCACGTTACCATGTAAGATGCTTGCTTTTGGGTTTATCAACTCTTCAGTTCAGACGTGAAGTGAACTATGCTACTTTTGTAAGAGATATTTTATCTTATAGAATTAATTCTTCTGAAATTTTGTCTTTAATCTGCTTTTATGTACCGGAGAGACCAATTCGCTCACGAAATTTGCTGTATGGTCCACAACATAGAACAAACTATGGCATGCATGAACCTATTTCAAATTGTATTTTACTCTTTAATTCATTTTCTGCATTTATTGATTTTACAAAACCTAGGGAAATATTTAAATCAACTCTTTATGAGAATGCTGGTCGCTTAGTTTAATTTTTGAATTATTATCATCAAGCAAATTTTATTTAGAAATTATTGTTTTACTTATAAATATGTTCATTAAAAATTTTGTACTTTGTAAATTAAATGTGCTAGTCTGTAAGATAATCTTATCGGTAGACATATGAATAAATAAATAAATAAACTAATTTACTCCAGTGAATTTTTCTTCGAATATAAACACAATACTACTTTAGTAGCTTATATTCCAAAAAAGAATCGTTGCGTTTTATTACTAAGTACTCTTCACAACGATAAGCTCATATTATCGGATTAGCAGAAAAAGCCAAATATCATAGAATTTTATAATTCAACGAAATCAGGAGAAGATACCTTAGACCAACTAATTCGAACGTATACATGTAAGCGAAAAACTAACCGATGGCCCGTGGCACTCTTTTCGAACATGTTAGATATATCAGCCTGTAATGCATTCATCTTTTGGACAGACATAATCCCAGGATGGCAATCAAATAAACGATTCAAGCGAAGACTTGTCTTGGAAGAACTAGGATTTTCTTTTATCAATGAGGAGATAATGCGTCGAAAATCATGCCCAATAACATCCGAAGCGAAGTCAGTAATGAAATCTGTGCAAGCTAGCGTTTCGAGGGAGGATCCACCGAAGACCCTGAAACGATCGCACTTTTCCTTTGCCCCCAATTGCCCAATAGTACGAAATACTCCAACAGATGCAATTAATGTAGTGCATTCATATACAAACAACATTATAATAACTATAACTATAAAATGTGTTAAATGTATTAACAATGAATAAAATTCTATTGGGCTAATTTGACCCATAAACACGTTTTATGTTAGTTTTTTTCGAACGCAGGATAATGGTTTTAAAAAACAATCCTTTTAGTTTATTTAACATAAGATAGGCTTTTAGAGCTAGAAAAATAGTATAATGTGCTTTTGGAATACTTGTTTCTAAATATCGAATGTTTGAGGTGCCAATATCAAGCCATCCTGATCAAGTTGATATTATCGTGAAATCGACGTATTATATACTTCATAACTTCATATCACATTCGGTCAAAACATGGAATAATTTCACCTGGAGCACAACTAACTGGGAAAAAGGATTTGAATAAAACAACCGAATTAAAAACTGATAGTCCTCTAAGAAGATATCATCAAATAACATAAAAAGGAAAATAGATCAGGCAATCATTAATGTTGTAATTTAAACGCTGGCCATCATTGGTCTCTCCGCAATTATACTTTCTACTTAAATATTTGAATAAAAAATATATGTTTGTTTGTTTCACATGAAGCATCTCCGCTATTTCCTTCCACGATTTTTGTGTTGAATTTTAATTAAGATATTCAGTCCGCGTAGCTTGAGATAATACGTCTGACATGCGCAACAAAAACTACACCAAATGAGCTCCACAATACATGCGACGTGACAAACATGTGGCTAATCTGATATGTCTTTTGTCACGCCAGATTTGTGTGCGGCGCACGCAACTAGCTTTGCTATATATGCCATATTGTCATGTAATGTGGCAAATGCCACTTGTGTGTGCGGCCTGCCTAACACCGCTATGCCACTTGTGAATTCCTAAAACCTCCCTAGAAAAGCTACTCTCATATTTAAAATTGTTATTTTGAAATAGCAAATGTCAATGATCGTGCTATTTCCTTGGCGATATTTCTGCAGGCTTCGAAAATGAATTAATGTTTCTTTTCAAAATCTTGAGCAAAAAGAGTAAATTTGTTTTCGAATGAAATGACTTTTTCCAACATCGAAAAAATTGTGTTTCTTTACCCTGTAGTTTACGATTAAGATTATTTAGAAGAGACGTAACATCTGGCATAAGGAAAAATTTTGGATCCAGTGATCGTCCGTTAGTTGAGGATAGTCAACACCCTTCTCAAGGCGAAATGCTTTTATTTATAATAATAATTAAGCAGGTCGTTTTAAAAAGTTAGGTCTTTTGGAGGCCCTAGACGCAAAATCATTATCAGGTCCCAAAAAAGTAAGTCTATTTCAGTTAATAAAATATATATTTATGTAAATGTAGGTGGTACATAAGCATTTTTTTAAGTTTATTGGAAACAAAAGTCGACATTTCAAAATATCACAACATTGGTATTTAACAAGTAAAAAGGATAGAATTTGTCTAAAACCAATTCTTATGATACCCTAAATGAAATTTCGTATGGTCAACCATGTCAGCAATTTTAATTTTTGCAGTAGTTTTTAACATATATTTCTAGAACGGCTCGTCGGACAGGAAAAATGATTATAACCAATTTTATAGGATTTCATATTCTGAAGGAGTTTTTAGTACAATAAAAATATCTAGGACTGATCGTTTTCACAGTATCCGTAAAAAACCTAAATTTTTATATGGCAACACTAAGAAGAGGTTGCCCGATTTATTCCATTTTTTAAATTTTATTTACTATTACTATGAAAACACCATGTACAAAATTGCAGCTCTCTATGTCAACCTGTTCTAAGGCAGTGTCCAGATATATAGTGGAAAATGAAGGAGTTGCCCGATTTGTCTTATTTTCGAACTTAATTTTACTTTTTTTTTTAAGTCCACTTTGCTCTACCATAATTATTTCTGTGCGTTATCTTAGCATTTAAAAGCATTTTATTTTTCAACAATAACGACACCAATGTTTTATATTGTTGTTTGTGAGGAGTGAGGTATTAAAATGTGGCCCCATAGCGATTTAGGCCCCAGCTTGCGCCTAATGCGCTTTATGGTAAATGCGGCCCTGGAGAGAGCTATGTTTTTGCTCAACTCGTGTTACCCCGTAACTCCGCGTAATTCCACGCCAAATACCCCACACTCACCGTGCTACGTCAGCCTGACCGACACCTGTTACTCAAAACCCATTTGTGGTCGACTGGCCGAGCTGCACTGAGTGTAGAAATTATACGGAGAGACCAATGTCACTTCGGGCAGTGCACAAATTAATGCTGTGGTTGCATTGTATACAGTTAGGTATATGGGTAAAACTGAACGCACATGTCAGCAAGAGAAAACTAATTTGTTTTTTAAGATTAATCCGGTTGCATAGGATCGGACTAGGCCTACTCGTACGTATTTTTTGGATTAATGTGATTTAAATCAAAATAGTTTGAAACAATGAATACGTTTAGACCGCGGCTATTTAGAATTAGTTTTACGTAAGTTGATTTACATAGTACCATAGATGGCACAAGAACTAGATGTCGTATGACATACTAGAGAAGAGTATACAGATTGTCAAATGGGTAGTACATTCTGGAATGATACCATAACATGTTTTAGAGCGTGCCGAAATCAAATGTTTTTATAATAGCAGTTTTGAATACATTTGATCGACTTCATCAACACTTCAGATACGAAAATATATGAATCACTCGACGTATACATCATTTCAAATGTTGTGGTCCATTCCGGCCATATAAATTTTATATACTTTTTTGGTATACTGCATATGACATCTAGTTCTTGTGTCATCTATGGTAGTACTAATGCGGCTACCGGTTAGTCTACTCGTATTAAAGCTTTGACAGTTGTCAAATTTGTCAGATCTGCTTGCCACTTCCACAAGGAAAATGAGAAATAAAATTTTGAGTTTGTTTCTACACTACCGCATGCACAAGACAATGAAGCATCGAAGAAAGTTTAAAACCAGGATGAGGTAATATTGTTATTTATATTACTAGATACCCCCCAAAATAAAACATGCAAATTTTCAGGTTAATGGCACAACATTATAAGAAAATCTGCTGCAATTATTTATTAATTGTGTATAAGAGCGTCACAGCTTCTGCGTAAAATATGGAGAAAGAAACGAAATAGAGGATCTTGAGCAAATGCATTAAATCATTTGACGATGCACAATAGGTAGACACATTTCGAATGCTATTTTTTTACCTATGTGATGAACTAAAACCAGAGCTAACTCCGAAATTGAACGCAATAAGTTCACTCGAACCAGCCAGTGAAGCAAAACAAATTGCAGTTGCTCTGTACAAATTAGCCTCTTGTAGTGATAACAGAGTTATAGGTGATGTATTTGTGATACATAAGAGCACTGTTCCTTCCTATTTCTATAAGGTTATCAATCGCATAAACAAAAAACTGCCGTCAAAAATGATTTGCATGCCAAATGAGGAAGAATGCAAGAAAATATCCGACCAATTTGAGAGAAAAAGATTTCTGCCTCAAATAATTGGTTGCAGAGACGGAATCCAACCCACATTTCTATTATGACACCTGAAAGCGGTCGAAGAGATTTTATAAATAGGAAAGGATGGGCTTCTCTAAATTTACAAGCCATAGTTGATCGTAACTAACTTTTCCGAAGCATTTCTTGCAAATACCCAGGAAGGATCCAGCTTATATAAATATATTAAGGATTTTGTTCCTCAAGTATAGAATAGTAGTTGTAATGTATACTTACAGGTTTGTTTTGATATTTTAGGTAACAAAAACTATTTGATGCTATTGAAGAATTACAGTGGAATTGGCATTCCTTCGCAACAAGAAACTTTCAACAAAGCTTTAAACAGCTGCCGGGTGTCAGTGAAGATAGCTGTTGGAAGACTAAATGCTCGTTGGAGAAGTCTACCAAAAAGAAGTGATATTAATAATTTTTTTATGCCATCAGTTGCAGTAGCTGGATCCATATTACACAACTTTATTAAAGAAGGAAATGGTGGATTCAGAATTCACTGGACTGATGAACTGGGGAATGACCCTGAGATGGCTTTGTATGAACAACCTTTTCGAGATTTAGGTGTTTATGATTCCTTAACGGGATGAGAAATTCGAGATATTTTAAGTAAATATCTCAGTCAAGCTTTATAGGTTTTTCATGAATAAAATTGTACACAGAGACTAGATTAAATTATTTAATTTATTATTGCTTTGTTTAATTTATATAAAGTCAATGTTTGGCACTTTTCCATAAGTATCAATATAGAACATTTTAGAGAACGAACTTGCACGCACACATATAGATTTCTGTTTCATGGCTTGGGAAGTATTTTCGAGGGTTTTTGCACGAAGCATATTTCTCCGTAGCGAAGTGCAATAGGCTTAGTAATATTAGTGACAATATCCTTGCAAATATTGCGGTTCAAAATCGAATCGAATTCGAAGTAAATCAATTCGACTAGGTGAAGTTAAGCTTGGAAATTGAATTCGCTTGCGACGTGCTTGCGAATTGTAGGAAAAAAAAAACGGAACACGATATCGAATCGTATTGGCGACCCGACAGTGTTTCGCTAACTCGACTTTCTTTCAAAGGCTTGTATGTGTTGGTAGTACGTTTTAGATTCGATGTTTTTTAACAGTATGATCTGGTATCGATCTCTATTAAAATACGTTAAAATACTCACTGTAGTAAAACTTCATTTTGCACTTCACTCAACAAAATCTTAAATTAGAATGCCTGCGAAGAAAAATTTCATGAATAGAAAATATTTGCTTTAACGACTTCCTCGGAAATTAACATAAGCCGTATCGTAACTGTTATATATAGCAAACAAATCGAAGAAATTTCAAGCTATAAGCGATGCATCTATTTCGAATTTCCAGAAATTTCAGCATGCTTGAAAACGTCGTTTATGGTGCGGTTAATCTATTTCGAATTTTCGGAAATTAGGGCTAAAACTTCGTTTAAGTTAAAAAAAAAAAACTCGAAGAGATTTCGAGCTACGAGCGTTTCGTCTATTTCGAATTCATTTCGCTACGGCGGAATTTCGCCCAATTATTTGCAGGGCCAGGGATAAAGTAAAAGTAATGAATTTCAAGAGTTAAACTAGTATAGAGGAACATCTAAAATATTGTACCATAGAGATAAGTAGTGAATGAATAAAGTCATTATTAAAGTGTAATTATTATCAATGTGATAAATATTTTTTCAACGGCGTGGAAATTTGCCCTGGACGTCTCCTGACTACCCGTTGCATTCACTCACCCCGACGTTACACTTCCAATACCGTTTGTAAGGCACTTATTTTCTAAGCAAACTGATGTATGTTAAGTCCCTCCATTTGCAAACAATTTTGGGCATCATTCACCTCATGCAGCACCAGTTGCCATCAGAGACCAAAAACACGTAGAAACGAGAATGAATGCAACGCGACTAACAAAGTTCCTGCATCCGTTCGTGTGTTCAAGCTTTCGTCTATTTCTGTTAGCTTCTCTGACGTTGTCAAAATTTTTTTATAATGATTTTGTGTCATGTTTACTGCAGCGTTTTTTGAGCTCCAACGTGTATCCTGAATACTCTTCAAACGTTTGCCTGTAGCAGCAATCAGAGCCTTTCATCGGTGTGTGGACATAGATAAGAAAGAATAACAACGTTCTAATGTGCCGAAGAAAGTCATTGAATTCACCTCCACTGAAGTCGTATACAAGAAAACTAGGTTCAATGAGAGGTTTGTGTAGGGTACAAATCTTATTCGTTGTTGCCCACCTCTCTGTCTTCCAGCCATTGTAGCAGCATTATCGTAAACTTGCCCTGTACAATTCATAATATGGAGCCCATCAGCGTCGAGCTTACTACATAGTATCATCTCACGAATATCTCCGACTGTTTTCTTTTTCGTTTCAATGAAATCTATAAAAGATTCCACTACTCGTACTTCCCGATCCTTAATCATCATGTATAGTATTACTTGGCTTGTTTCATCTTTGTGGGAGATATCCGAGGTGCTGTCAAATAAAGGGTTTTCCAATAACAGGTGTTATTTTGATATTCAAAGAAAAATGCCATTTTTTGAGATAAATGATCGGATCTTTATTTCATTATTAAGAGGAAGGTATGCCGTTAATAATGGAAAATAACATCAGCCAAATGACCACCACGACCACGCCTACAGGACCATATCCTTTTCATGAAATTTTCCATAACCAAATCGCAAAGTGGCTGCCTGTCCTCGATAGCCTCACGAATTCCATCTTTGAGGTCTTGAATCGACGCTGGGCTGTTGGCGTAGACCTTCTATTTCACGTGGCCCCAAAGGAAGAAGTCGCAAGGTGTTAAGTCACAAGATCTCGGTGGCCAATTGTGATCAGCTCTTCGAGAGATAACACGGTCCGGAAACTTTTCCCGTAAAAGATCAATGGTTTCGTTGCTTGTATGGCACGTAGCGCCGTCTTGTTGAAAGTAAACGTTGTCCAGATCAATACCATCCAATTCCGGCCATAAAAAATCATTAAAATCATTAATCATCTGTCGATAGCGCAATCCATTTGCCGTAACTGTTGCTCCAGCCTCATTTTCGAAAAAGTAAGGTCCAATCACCCCGCGGGACCATAAACCGCACCAAACAGTCACACGTTGAGGATAGAGAGGCTTTTCAACAATAACTCTTGGGTTTTCCGAGCCCCAGATGCGACAATTTTGCTTGTTGACGAAGCCATTGAGGTGGAAATGGGCCTCATCACTCAAGATGAGTTTTCGATGGAATTTCGGATTTTAATAATTCCGGATTTCAATAATTTCAATGCGTTGTTGAATCGTGTATCGTTCCATTTTTATTAATGGCGTAGTTTCTACTTGTCAAATGTCAAAAAATGACAGCTTCAAAAGTTACGTCTACCGAAATAGCGGGCTAATTAAAATAACACCTCTTATTGGAAAACCCTTTAATATATATTTGACAGCACCCCGGATGTTTTCTGCAATGATATTATCATGAAATAATACGAGAGGTGTTACTGGTTTTTATTCTATTTACCCCGTCTTTGTATGTTATTAGATTATATATAACCATGGCCTGACGCTGCAGCTTGGACGCTCCCTGCCGTCCCCAGATCTGTAGCACTAGGGGCCATGGCCCACTCTGCCCCCTCACGCTACGCCACTGGTGATATCTAAACCGTTTCCAAAGTATGGAGTGGATAAATTGTCTGGTTAAAACAGTATACGAGTTCTGTAATTTCAAGTAATTGGAAAAAACACAGGTTGTATACGTTCTGGAGAAAATGAAAAACCTCAAATTTGTTTATAGCTTTGAAACAGAGTCTATAAAAAAATGTATACTATACGCGTTCTATACTAATGGTGAAGGTAATGCTAATCTTAAATGATATTGTTGATTGAAATTGATTCTACGTATGTAATCTGTAAGAAATAAGAATCTCAGTTGATATTAAATTGTCATAACAAATATCTACCAACAATAATGTGATATTAATTAAACATTTTCACATTTTCGCATTTTTACAACATTTCAATTTACTCTTGCGAAACGAGGTCATCATATACATACACATAATCGTAAGACAGCGCCAAGCAATTACTGAATGTACATAAATGTATACATGTATATGGAACATTTGCATCAAAAGGAAAGATAAGAAAAGTAACCACCGTTGGTAACTTATGATAACATATGAATAATAACTGTGACAGACAACAAATCTCGACTCTAGTCGCACATATTCCCACAATTTTCATACATACAATCCCTTTTTCAATGGCTGTCAAGCGCACTCCTACAACTGAAGAGTACCAAAGAACTCCCAACAATCTTCTGAATGCTGAAGCTGATGGCATTATCATTTGGGAAAAGAGGACGAGGACCGAAAACTTTCAGAAGTGTTGAAAAAGCAAAAGGAAACTTCTCTAAATTCTATACTGAGGCCATTTACACCGGCTAAATCACAGGCGCAATGAAGTGGTAAAGTAAAAATAATTCAGCACGTGCCACATATAGAGTGGGAGTATCTATATTCACCTGCCCGCAAAGCTCTAACCAAGAAGAAATGAAACTCAGGGTTTTGAGTTAAAGAAAAAGAACGTTGAAGGTTTGGTAAGTAGAAAGCTCAGTTGTGACTCTGTTTACCACCCTAAACACCGGGTATGACAGAAATCTGGATCTGCTGTTGTATAATTCAGCATTCGTATTGTGTTTAATTCAACCGCAATTTCCATTCTTATACAAGACGTCGGTTCGCATCCTTCCTTCCTGTGGCGACAACAATGAGAATGGGTTATTCTTCCTTTAACTACTTCTGAGATTTACAGTGAAGACGACTTGCAATCTCGTAATCCGTTCTTCTGACTCAACAGGTTGTATTAGAATGTAACTTGTGGTAAATAGATAGTGCGATAGCTACCTGTAGAATCTATTGTGGGGGCATTGATCCAAATAGAAATGAATCAAGTCCCATTAAGACGCTTCATTCCGCTGAGACTTTAATCAGCAATAGGAACTCGAAGGATTTATTAGTACCTCGACAGTAGCATTATCGATTCTTTTCTTGTAACAGCGAGTGAGTTGGAGAGCATAAGCGAATGAAGATTATGTATAGCAATGTGTATACATATACATAAGATAAAATCCAATATGGAAGAGGTGTGAGCCTAATGTCTTAAAAGTGGTTTAGGAAGTCATGTATACGAAATCTGCAAAGTTCCATTGTTATCGTACTGCGGAAAATTTATAATGTCAAGGGATATGAGAGGAATATAGGAGGATGTAATCAGGAAGCTTACGCAAGAGAAATATATAACATGGAGGATAGCTTCCCTTCTTTTGTTGTTGTCTTAAATTTTTAAATATTACTTTACGAAAGGAATCCTTTGAGATCTTGAGAATTATTTAAAAAATCAATAAAATATAATAGGTTTAAGGAAGGCGACTGAATCAACATCAACTTTAACATCACTAGATAAATTTATGCTCATATAAGTATGTACTGCACATACATAGATCGTTTTTTTTATCGTTCTGATATGTTCAGGATTTCCCTGGATCATTCCATATCAAAAAAGGCAACATGTGTGAAATGACGACTATCATAAATTCCGACCATGTCAATTAACAAACAGATTTCACTTATGTATTCTATCAAACTGTAACAATTATTATGAGAACTTTTAGGGATATCTGAATCGTTCACCTTTCAGGAATGGCACCATATAAATATAAATAATAAATGGGATACGTGATATGTGAAATATAATAAATAATCAATCCAAAAATGTATTACATGGTTAATCAAAAACGTACTCACCAATCTAAAATGTGGACGATAAAAACAAACGAGAAATCACGTTTTTTCAATGAAAAACCACCTTTAATTGCTCAATTACACTTTTTTATTTACTTGAAGTTAATTTTTATGCTAAATGCATTTCGAACTTAGTCGTCCATCTTCAGTAGCTTTCTGCTCGACTTTAACTGAAAAAACTACATTGATACATGTTTCTTGTAGGTACAAATATATTAGTATTGCAGCGTACAATAACTATCATCAGAGTATACAAATTGAATCTAAGTTTGACAATACTTGATAAAGGATTGAATTTTACTCCGAGACCACAAAAGCAAGACATTGAAACTGCAATAGTTGACGTTGAAAGCGCAATAAAGTTTTTACACAACCATGAAAAAGAAAACATTCGTAAACTAGTAAAACCTGTAATTAAATCCGCACTTAATAACAAAATAATATACAACGAGGACTTTAAGACTATCAAAGAATTACGACAAAAAGATGTATTTTACATAAAAGCTGATAAAGGCAATTATTCCCTCGTAATTATCGATAAGGATGAGTATAACAACAGAATGATGGATACGATTGCCAGCGGGAATTTTGAAAAGATTAAACGCAACCCATTGCCTACAATGATTAGAGAAGCAGCTACCATCAGTAAAGAACTCTGCAAAGTATTAGAGCTTTCTAAGTGGCGCTTATCGATCTCAAACCCAAGACTACCACAGATATATGGACTGCTACACAAGCCCGGTAACAAAATGCGTCCTATTATTGCTAGTGTAAATTCACCATCATACAAGATCGCTAAATTACTTGCCAAGGAGTTCACATCTCTACAAAAACCACCCGAGAAGTATGTAAAAAACACTTTTGAATTTGTAGAAATGATTAAAAATCTTACATTAATGGAAGACGAGTAATTGGTCTCTTTTGATGTTGAATCCCTCTATCCGAACGTTCCGATACCAGCAGCACTAAAAGTTCTTAGTGATTGGCTAGACAGCAGTGATATATCTGATGAAAAAGCCAATATTTTCCATAAAGCAGCAACCCTTTGTATGAAGCAGAACCAATTCAGCTATAAAAATGAATTCTATAAACAAACGATGGGAGCAAACATGGGAAATCCACTTTCTTGTTTCATAGCTAATGTCTTTCTAGGACACCTTGAAAATAAATTGCACAACGAAGATAAACTGCTAAAAGTTTGGATAAGGTATGTCGATGACATCTTCTCTATAGTGAAAAAATCAGAAATATCGAGTCTGATAACAACCTTAAACAACCAACATCAGTCCATTAAGTTCACTGTTGAGACAGAGCGAGATGGAAAACTACCATTTCTGGACACAATACTGACCAGAAACCAAAATAAAATACAAATAGGAATTTACCGGAAACCTACAAGCACTGCAAGATATATTACCAATGACTCACACTGTCCCATGTCTACAAAATTGGCAGCATTTAATAGTATGGTATATCGAATGTGCAAAATACCTTTAAATATACAGGATTTTATGGAAGAATTAAAAACAATAAAAAATATTGCTAATATGAATGGCTATAAAGAGAGCATAATAGAAAAAATGGTTGAAAAACAAAGAAATAATGAAAGAACAACTTTTTATCAATAGCAGAAACCACTTAAGAAAAGAGCAACGTTTGGATAGAATCCGGCAATCACCAACCAAATAGCAAATATTTTTGATAAATACCGCAGGGTTTAAAATGCTCGAGCTTTTTAATTGCTCTTGCTCTTACTCTTACGTTACTCTTAATTGAAATAAAGTAAAATTACTTTGCTTTGCTCCGCTCTGAAAATATCCTTAAGCATTTTTCATTACTTTGCTTTGCTCTGAAGACAACTCTGCTCTAAATGATTTGCTTCAAAAAACTTTTTGTTCTGACAATTTTTGGTTTACTTTGCTGTTAAATGCTTAAAATACTTTGCTCCGCTCTCATGTTTTTGCAAAGAAATATTATAACACTAGCTCGGATCACAACACCAGTTAAATGCAAGAATACTTTACTTAGCTTTGCTCTGAATATGTAAAAGAGCTTTTGAGAACATTTTAAATCCTTTTCTCTTCAGAGTGCACAGCAATATAAGTCTTCGGCAAATTGCCTTCGAATGCTTAGAATGCTTTGCTTTGCTCTCGCATACTCTTGCCCAATGGTACAAAGATGAAATATTTAGTAATTGGTACAACTATTTCGTTTTAATTTATAACGATATCATAATTACCTCGGTGTCGTTACCAAAGGGTGTATGGACTCGATACTCCCTTCGGTCTTTTTCCTGATCTAATATTAGCTCGCAGTAGCTTTTTCCATAGCTGTGTTTTAAATAATATTTATGATCAGTTAATTACTGCAAAAAAGTTATACTGCAGTTTGTTTAGTAACAGTAAAATTTAAATAAAAAAAGAGAAAATGTCCCTTTTTAAGAAAAAGACGAAAACTTGGGTGATTCAGAAAATATATAGGTGTTCGAATACAACAAAGTATCAACATAACCAAAACAGGAAATAAATAACTCTAAGTAATTAAAAAGTAATTCAATGTACGTAATATTGAAACAAAAACAACAATATTATTCTAATGTGTTACTTAAGTCATTATCTTCCTCAAATAATGGTAAAGTGTTGACCGCTTCATCCAGGAAATTTCGATTGAGTTTTATTATTAAAATGTCCTAAAGAAGATCTTGCTTAAGCTGGGTCCTTAAATCTGATAGAAATAGTTTAAGAGCAGAAAATGCAAGATTTTATGAATAAAGATAAAAAATGTGAAAGCTCAAATTGCATGCAACGAAACGGAATGGCAAATGTTACATTCTCGTAAATAAATGAGAAGGGGCAGAGTTTTCACGTTTTACTCTCATAAAATGTGAAAACCGGTTTTCTCTCAAATTTTGTGAGAAATATCCAATGTTTTTTATAGCATAACCAATGTTTGTTAGTGTAATTTCTTTGCTATTTGAGCAGAATGTGTTTACATTTGTTTTGCTTTGAAGAGATTAAGTGGGAGAAACTCATGCTGGATTCTCTGATATTTTCTGGAAAAATGATAATTTCACATTTCAGCATCTTGGCCAAAGCGAAATTTATCTTTTTCTTACTCGATTACTTGTGGGGACTGTGACAAAGTATATATAGGTCAAACGAAAAGGAAAATAAGAACACGATATAAAGAACACACTGCGCAACTAAAATCCGTTCAACCAATATCAGCTGTGGCTTTGCATATGGTCACAGAAGACCACCCGCACATCAATATTAGTAATCTAAACCTGAGAAAGCCAGTACAAAATCAACAAAAATTAGATGCATGGGAGAGTGTATATATGAGAAAATTTAACAACAAATTAATGAACATCGATCAGCCACCAATAGTTTCATCTCTTTTCAGTTTTATAAAGCCAGTAGGAATACATTAAACAATCGTTCCTTTTTACTGTTTTTTACATATGTATGTTTTTCTAGTAACCTTTGACGACAGTAATTGTTTTTATCTTTTTGAGTATTTTTTCGAATATAGACATGCTTGTATTTTGCAAACACATATTTTAAACTTAGATTCAATTTGTATACTCTGACGATAGTTATTGTACGCTGCAATACTAATATATTTGTACCTACAAGAAACATGTATCAATGTAGTTTTTTCAGTTAAAGTCGAGCAGAAAGCTACTGAAGATGGACGACTAAATCCGAAATGCATTTAGCATAAAAATTAACTTCAAGTAAATAAAAAAGTGTAATTGAGCAATTAAAGGTGGTTTTTCATTGAAAAAACGTGATTTCTCGTTTCCATACTGTGAAATACTAAAATGTGGAATCAACTTTATGGCGTTGGTAAATAGATTGTTAGTGATTATCTTATTTTAGTCGTGCCCCGGAACAAGATATTTTGCCTCAGTCGGGACCCAAAATAAAAGTTGTTTTAATAGTATTTATTTTAGTCACTACCCAGAATAACTATCTTTATCCAGTGCTGGGCACCGTTAATAAAAAAATTAACTTCATTAATCGTTAATCCGTTACTAAAAAATTTAACTTCGTTAAACGTTAAATCGTTACTATACGGAAGATTTAACGGAAGTTAAAATTAATCGTTAATCGTTAGCTCCTAATAGTAATTGTAACCTTTATGTTATTGGATTAGTGAAATGAGCAAATATATCAAACGTATTATACCCTAGATACACGAAACATATCAATGATCATTGGCGTGTGTTATTGCATCATTGGCGCAATGATCATTCGTTTTGTCATTGCACGGATTACGCCTTCATTCGTTTGCAATTATGCATTACTTATCATTCCTTTTGTCGATAAGTGCGCTTTCAGTGGTGAGGAACTGCAAGTTATTGGAGAACTCTGCTGATTTTCCAGCCATCAATGTCAGAAGTCAATTGTGAAATTTGCAGATACATTCTTCAAGCTAAAATTTTTGAATATTTTCCAAAGCTAATTCAAAACAATTCTCACATTATATATCTAATACAAGGCTCGATTCAATTTTTCACAAATTACTTCACAATTCACAGTTTTTAATTTACAAAATTGAGAACGGTCATCTGTCAAATCGAATTTCCATCAAGATATCGTATGCTTGCCTTGCCCAGCAATGATCATTCGATCAATTAACGTTAATTGGATCAATGATCATTCTAGCGCGTAATGTGCCTAGGGTATAATCCCCTTGCTTATAAAAAAAAATGTTTTGGTTGTGGAAGTTTAGGTAGGACATGGACGATAAATAAAAAAAAAAAAAGTGTAAAAACTCTTAGTTTGTTTTAGACATCGGATTATATGCACTATCAAACTGCTAAAATATGCATGCAAATATGCACAAAAAGAAGCCAAAATATGCACAAAATATGCACTATCAAAAAAGGGAAAACTTTGTTAGAGATCATTTTTTGAATGTTTAAATCAATATACAAGTTAAATCTAGAAAATAATTTAATTCAATAAATAATAATATTCAAAATCAACAAAACACACAAGAATTAAAAATTAGTTATAGTTTTTATGGCAGTATATTACAATATACTTCTCTAAATTTTCAATTTTCAATTTGTGACGTTTGTCACTTAATATTAATTTGTAGGCCGCAAATGATCGTTCTACGTCTACTGATGTAACAGGGCAAAATTTAAAATTTTGCGCCATGTCGGCAGAAATTACCTCAGGTAAGCTTTGACCTGCTCTATTAATGTAAGCATTTATTTGTTTAATTGCTTCAAAGCCCGGATTTTTGGCAAGAACAGTGTCTAACTTATTTTGGAGCTTTAATGAAAATGTGTTCGGAAGTGCATGGATTAGATCACCATTTTTTCTATTATTGCAATTGAATTACAAAGAGGAAGATTTTTGGTCTCTAGCTTTTCAATTACTTCGGGTATTTCACTGAAGTGCGTTTTAATGACTGCTATATTTTTCCTTATTAAAGAGTCTTCAAATGCTTGCTGACATGATGCAATGGCCAGTACTTCGGAACCGTTAAATTGACCGACTACTCCTCTTATGGCATCAAAATGCTCAGCATAGAACAGTGCTGCGTTCAACCAGGTACCCCATCGCGTTATTACAGGCTCCGGAGGTAGTGGAAAATTCGGAAGTTGTTCTTTGTAAGTCTGTATACGCGACGGTGCTTTTAAAAACACTTTTTTTGTTGACGAAATCAAGTCATTGACATTTACGAAGCCTTTCCTGATTTCTTCTGCAAATCGATGGAGTCCATGTGCCAAACAGGTTATGTGCAGTTGGTTCGGGTAAAATACTTGAAGAGCTTTACCAGCTTTTAGCATATATGGTGCAGCATCAGAAAGAAACACACATATTTTTTCGTCCATACAGGAATCGGGAAACAATGATTTTATGGAATCATTTACGAATCGAGCAATAGTTGAATGGTTTGTTTTCTCTAGGATCTTACAGGCAATCAAGTGTGGAGTAGAAGGTTCAGTTGTTAATTTTGAAGCGTGATGTCTTCTATGCGTGATGGCTTCTATGCACGGAACCCACGCGAAGCCACACAAATATTCGACGCAAACTAGTCAGAGAATGATTTCCTCGGCGTGACGTCATTTTCTTTATAAATAGTAGGTACCTATTTAACGGTTAACGAACTTACGGAAAGTTAGCGGAAGTTAAAGAGTCCGTTAATATTCTAAAAAGTTAATCCGTTACTCGAAAAGTTAACTTCGTTAATTAACGATTAACGGATTAATGGTCTTGTGTCCAGCTCTGTCTTTATCTCAGTCGAGACCCCAAATAATGGTTTGGGATTAGTAAGTGTTATTCTAGTCGATACCCAGAATAACTATCTTTATCTCAGTCGAGACCCAAGATAAAGTTATGATGTTACTATTCTTTATAGTCGTTACCCAGAATAAAGTAAAGTTGTTAATAATTTTAAGCTATTACTACTAGTCAAGTCGATTCCAAATGATGCACACAATCTATGAGAGCTTGATGCAAAAAGAGAAAGATTCAAGTTGGCCTGCAACTTATATTGCCTCTGAATTGCGCACGACACCAACAAATATAACTTTACACTACGCATAGCAATAATATTGCATTGACCTTAGCCACTATGCACACGGCATCATCTAACAATTTCTAACTACGCATAGCAACAATATTGTATTGACCTTAGGGACTATGCGTAGCAACTGCATGATTTTACCTAGGTAAAGTTAATATGACTACAAATTATACAATAGGATACCTATTGCAATATTGCTTAATTTGCTACTTTAAAATATACATTAAACTGAACAGATGACTTAATCTAATTAAATTTGATTTGCGTAATGTTCATCGATGACAAGTTAATTTCCTCTCATAGGATTGTGTCCCGGCTTTGTTTATGTGGAATGTAGCGATAATGTGTCGATTATTGTCTCCGCTAAAAAACTGCCTTATCGATGTGCTTGTAGGTAGATGTACATAGTTTCGTTCCCAACCTAGCTTCGATAAATAAAAGTACTTGAAATTAGAATCTTATGAACGATTTTACTTTCAGGTGGCTTTTTAATGTTGGTTTCAATCCTTGAATATCGTGGAAAACATACATTCAATTTTATTCATTTTTTAATTTCCTACCTTATACTATTATTCGCTAAAACATATCAATTTCAACTTGGAATCTTAACGGGATCAGGAAGTAAAAAATCATGAAAGTTTCACCAATCATACATTTGGTCACAATTTAGTGAAACTCTATTCCATACCACCCGTTGAGGTAGAGTTCAAGGCTCGTTTTATTTTTCATGGTATCGAGAAATTAGTTTGCAGATTCTATTTTTTTTTTTTCAATTTCGATGTCGATTGTGTAAACGTAATATTTTTAATTCAGTTTCTTTTTCAAGAATTTCTTCTAAAAATCCTCTTATACCCTGCATATCCTGGACAGTCGACGTAATCATTAAAACAGCCAAGGACATTTGGAGAGTTACATATTCCTAAAGCAAGACTTGACCAATAGTTGAGAATTTGAATGTCCTCATTAATTGTTAAAGAATTGATCTTGCAGCCCTTTATGTTGACGTGCTAGTGTATTTCATATACACACATACTAAATGTATTCCGGAAGTTCCTTCTAACACACAATATTTTGGATGAAGCGAAGGAAATTTCCTATTTTAATTTGGATAACGATAATCGATAAATTTCTTTTAATTTTACTACAATTTAACGTTTTTTCACCTAGTCCCTTTTTCCTTCAATCTAAGAATAAGAAAACACGAATTATTTACCAATATAATATAATATTATAATATCTCCATAACAGATAGTAAATCCTTTTTTCCGGGCATCACTCGACTTATCTCATTCTTACAGTAAAAGTGTTCTACTGCTTCAATGATATCAGTGTCAATACTTCTAATATTAATTCACTTCAGACATGTTTTTTTTTTGGGGCTTTTTAATTATATACGTTTATGTATTGGTGAGTTCATCCACTATTCCTTTTACACTCCACTTCTCGGGGATCAATATCGAAATCTTACATCTCTGTCGCTTGATTATATTTCATTTTCAGTTCTCTTCCGAAGACTCGATTTCATCTTTTAATACGAAGATTCTTTCAAAAATGATCTTCTACAAGTTTTTCCTGTATATATAACTTTCACTGGGAAGCCTTCTTCTATCGAACAGTTCTTCCTTCAAATAATGGAGGCACTCATTGAATAATTTTAATACTGACTTCTGATCAATAAATCTTGCTTCAAATCTTCACTATGCCTTTTTTTATACTCCTTCTTCATTTTGTTTATCCCCAATTTCAATATCAACAACGTCTTCATCCATATGAATATCTGCAACATCAAACTGTTCTCGATGTTGCATATCATTTACATATCTGACGGATGTCTACTTAGCGCGATCGGAATTTGACAAGTGCCGGAAATATTTGCAGAGGATTCATTTCCATTATTCTGACAGTCCCTTTGTGTAAACATAGCACTCCATCCAAAACGACTGCTATAAAATTTAAAAATTTCTGGAAATTTATAAATTTCTATAGAGTCTAGATGCTGATTTTCATGAAATTTTTAAGAAACTAAGAATTTATTGTGAGAAAATGATTTCACGATTTTTACTCCCCGATCCCGTTAAGATTCCAAGATGAAACTTATGGAATCTCTTTCCGGAAAAGTTTCCAAAGATTCCAAATTCTGATTATTATATAGGACGCAACTTAAAGCTTGAATTTCTGCTTTCTTCTAAAGTTTACCTTTTGTTTATAGTGCATTATATAGGTTCTCTAGTTCTCCATTCCTGGACTAGAGCCCGCTGTAAACGTTGCCATCTTGATGATCAGGTCTCTCATAAAAGCGGATGTTCACATAAGGCATCAGCAGCGATGGACAACCCTGAGCACTTGCAGGTGTACAAAACTTTTTCTTGCTGGGTCTAATAGGAATTTCACTGACTTTCTCTTGGAGCTCGAAAGAAAACAATGCAGAATTGTGGTTAATATTATCACCGGCCACAGCTCGTATCACGCTCATCTAACAAATAAGGGAGTTTTTGACACTTTCTGTGCGCTTGTCCGGTCTTTGCATGGAGCAGGTTGGATACGCTTGGATCTGCCCTCCTATCTATGGATGAACGCCTTAAACTCATACCTCACCTAGACCTGATCCACTTCATTAAAAGGACAGGCAGAATTTGGTGAGAAGTTTGTTTAACAGGTTGATACAATAGGCCGCATTGACCACCGTACTTGGTATCTTTCAACGCCTTGCCTTTAATAAAAAAACATAAAAATTAATTGGGTTAAATAGTTTCATACATATATTTCTGTACGCATATACTTTCCTGAAGTCAGTACATAATATAGGCATAGTGTCTCAAGATAGCGAGAAGGAGAAACCTTTAATTATTTGTTATAGAAACTGCAGATGTAATAACCTCTAGGAATAATATACATATACAGAGTGTTCCAGACTATATTTTGCCAAATGATTTCTCTCGTTTAGCCAAGTAAAATTTGTATGGCAGGGGGGGGGGGGGGGGGGGGCGCAAAATGTCGCTCTACGGAGTTACAGGGTGATTCGTAAAATAGGCTCTTTTTCATTAAACACCCTATATCTTCAAAAGTACAGGGTGTACGGTCTATTTTAAGACCTTAACCTTGGGGTCTTTCCTATGAATGCTCAACCAGCCCCGTACCCCTCCAAACTCCAGACTTATGACGCTTTAAATTCAAAATTTCGTTTTTATTTAATTTTTCCGTTTTTTGTTTAAATACTCCTCACTAACATACACTTTCTTTAAAAAATTTCGAAAGTCCAGAGTATCCCCTTTACTTTAACCTATTACACTTCTGTTGTATCTATGACGGTTAAGGAGTTATTGGCTCTTAACGTATTCAGGTCACAGATAAAAAATAAAAAATATTGTCTAATTTCAGTATGATCTGAACAGGTTATGAGCTAATAACTCTTTAAGGGCTACAGTTAGCACATAGGGTGTATACTATAGAAATAAAAGATCGAAGCTAATGATAAAAATATGAAGTTAATACTGGATGAAGGAACTCCAATCTGCCAATATTTGATCGAAGAGCTAATGCCGTCGTAGAAGTTGCCATCTACAATTACACTAATTTGGATCTGCGAGCCCCAAACCTTCATCACCCCTACGTCCTTTGGATGAGGAAGATAATGCGAGCAGGAGAGTTTGCGAAAATATAAAATAAACTTCTCTAGATATTGACATTTCCGATTCTCTTCCCTTCAAAACTCTCCTATATTTTATCTAATGAGATTTTATGACACGAGCTTACAATGTGCGGGATTGTATAAATTCAGGACTTTTATTCAGGTTATTATGACCGGCGAATTTGTGGGTTTCCGTTTCTGAATACTTTGAAGAAGCTCATCTAATGCCCAAAAATTAATTGAAATTCAAGTTCTAGATTTTTTCTCGAACTTACGTCTGTATTCGGTAAATGCTTTCCTTAATTGCAATAATTGAATTTATCCTTAAGCTAAGGCTTCCTCTGCAAAAAAAACTTTATCGAAGGAGAAGTATCTTTAAATATGCCTTAAAAATATTAAATAACTTTAATTCAGAAAGAATAAATCTCGCAAATTCTCTGAAAATAAAAAAAAGACATTCTCCGTATTTCGTTTATTTCCAGACAAAAGGGTTCACCCAAGAAGATGGAATATAAGAAATTTTTAAAAATGACAAACAAAAAGAGGTAAAAACAACTACAGCAGTAAAGGGAGCACAAGAAAAATTGTTTGCTTTATCAAATTTGACTTTTTTGGGCATGACTTAAATGAAACAGCCATTTTAGTTGTATGAAGTATGAATGTACTTGAATCAGACGGCGTCATATTTTCTAGAAAGCAAGGGGTGACAATTTGTTTATCGTTAAAGAGGAAAGATGGTAACTAAAAAGCTGCAGAGTAAAGAAACACACCCAGTTCTTACTATAGTTTTATAAAGGGGTCCCCATTTCATAACTAAAAGATTTGTTGAATGAGAAAAACGAAAAATCTCTTTTCGTCGGCCGATTGTTAGGAAAGATATCCGGCATTCGAATTCATAGAAATTCAAGCTATACCTTCAGTGTAATGGAAGAAAATCGAATTTTAAAAGAAAATTATTTAAAAAATATTTTACAACAGACATATTATGTTGGGAAGAGCGGGGTAATACCGTGCACTTAAGCTTTATTAGTTTTTATCTTTAATTTGGATACTCAAATAAAGCAGGAAATCATCTCATTTTGTGACAAATTTAATTCTCTACAAAAACCAAGGCTCCATATTTGAAATATCGATCCGTTTTAAATTGTAAAACCAATTTCATGAAATTGTTACATTGCACGGTATTGCCCCAAGGGCTGGAGTTATACCGTGCACTATTAGGGGCAATTCCGTGGAACATTGTTAATGGCAAAAATTGCGTAAAAATAAAAATTAAACATCCAAAATTTACTTACACAAATTATTTTAGCATTGAGATAAGTAAGATGTAGTGAATTAACTTATATAAAACTACAAGAAAATCATATGCCCTTTTCTTGGTGGTCATAAAATGAACTATTTCAGGTTTGAGTAGTTTTTATCTGATCGAGTCTATTGTGATTGACAAAAGTCACAAATTAAATTTTTTTGTCTGTGTTACGCCCACTGCACTCTTAATGCACACAACCACTGCAAAATACACATCTACAATATCGTTCAACACGCACCTTGCGCGGTATTGCCCCGTGACGACATGACGCCATATTTTCAACCCTAACCTAAAAACAAAGAAGTTTAAGTGCTAGCATTTGCCCAGGAAATGAGCTTTTCAAATTAGTTATTTTAAATAAATAAGTCTTTAATAACATACTCCACTTACCTCAGTTCTAGTAAGTCTTTGATATTACAAGAAAAGTTTATGAAATGACATAAACATCCGATACAGACACATGTGCAAAGCTGCAAGCTCCCCGACTGTCTTTATCTGTTTTACATACTTCCAGGTCCAGCTATGCAGCAGCCCTTCCCGGCGTTCATTATTCCCTCTAGCAGATTTAAAAACATGGTCGCGGATTACCCCGCCGCACTGTACTACCCCCCTCTCTCAGAAGTTTAAGTTGGCTAGGTTTATACAGAAATTTGAAAGTTCGTTGTAATACTAAATCCGTGAAATCCTACCAGGATATATTTCATAATACTAATAGGCCTGTATTTATTTAATATCGGTAACAGTGGTGATCGGGTTAATAACATAAGACGCCAGTTAATTATACACGTTAAATATTTCCAGTAAATATGTATGTATAATGCAATGGTTAGATAGTGCAAGGTATGTTCAGAAAGAAGTTTGCCAGAATCAGAGCTGGGCAATACTTAAGTAAAATAGACTTAAGTACTACTTAAAGTACATTTGCGTTACTCTATCCGAATCCATGTCTATGCCACCGAGCTTTGCTAGTTTGTATAACAGTTTTGACATTTGGTTAGCTTGATCACCGAGTCAAGGTTCGAGTTGACTTATTTAAATAGACAACATATTTTGAGGTTATGTTTGTTTGCTGTCTATGAAATCAAGCTGAGCAAACGAATGAATTCGGACAGGTTAGCTTTGACTTCGTCTAACTATTATAATAGCTGAGCTTGTTGTGTTACGTCACTAGCTGTAATAACAAGACGAAGACGAAGACGAAGACTTGGATCCGGACAGGCCCTCAGTACTTGAACATAAGTACTAGCGTCTATTTACTTGTACTTAAGACTTAGTTTTGTACTTAAGTACCAAGATTTTTACTTAGGTATTTCTGAGTCTATTAAGTACCTACAAATATCTAACTCTTTGTAGAAAAGAAAACACAATCTCTAGTGCAACTGATTTTTTGTTGAGTTTTAAGCCACGCAAAGAACTGGAAAAGCATGTGCCGCACTCACACATCAAGGCAGAACCTTAGACAAACTAATAACATACAGATAAGACTGGGCAAGTAGAACAAAAACCAGTAACGTCTCGCTCGAATATAAAATCGAAGATGCCTCGACTTGATGACATAACCACTGACATGTATAATATGGATTGCAAAAAGTGGGCTTAATTCTATATTGCTGACTCTTTCGGCCTAAGCACCAAGTACCAACTGAAAGGGAACTGAAAACAACAAATAAATTAGTGGATTCGTCTTTTTTAAATTAATCATTTAGGGTTATTACTGACAAAAACTGTTTTATCAAAGACAATGTATGCATTAGATACGCAGAAGAAATTCTAAATGTTTTATTAAAATCACTTTCCAAGCTGCGTGCTCAATTTTTCAACTTCCCGCCAATGATTTTTTAATGTTAGCACCGAAGTAAGAACTCATTTTGATACAAGCAATTGTGCCCACGTGAAATTGAAAAGTAAGCAGTCCATATTATATATGTCAGTGGACATAACCAAGGGTAAGCAAGCAATGTCTCGCTCCAATATAAAATTAACGATGTCTCGACTTGATGTAGGCAAGGTATCAATTTCTTTTTAGAAATTTACTGGAAATTTTTCCTTAGAATTGTTATGCATTATTAGAGGCGATAATGGGTGCTTGGGCGGACCTCTAATAGTTTTTATGAGTGGAGCAATGAGAGGTGAAAGTTCTGCAGCGCCAAATACAAAAAAAAATATCTATAAATAGTAGCCACTGGGTACTAAACATATTATTGTTTTCAAATGGTATTTATTTATTAATATTTATTAACTGAACTCGACAAACTTCATTATATTACTGCCAACGTACAAGGATTCTAAAAAATTACTTTAAAAAGTACTTCAAAAAGTACTCAGTACTTTTTATAGACTTAGTACTTAGTTACAAGTACTTTTCATACATGCGCTGAAGTACTCAGGTATTCGGTACTTTTACTTAAGTACTTTTTCTTTGGTACTTGCCCAGTTCTGGCCAGAATGAAACATTTGGTAGTTAGGCACAAGTACTTGGTAAGTTACCCAGCGAAATAAAATTTATGGCAAAGACCAGGCTCGGATCTATCATTTTGAAATTAAGGGGGGGGGGGGGGCATCTGACAAATTTAATTGAGCAAAAAAAAAAACAAAATGCAGCGCAGTAAGTCGCTTAGTTTTCAGCCCGCAGTACTGTAGTGAGGTACTAAGAAGGTTTCCGCATTAAGCGGTGTGGATGATATGTCATTTTTAGGGCTCCGTACCCAAAGGGTAAGAACGCGAACCCTATTACTAAAACTCCGATGTCCGTCCGTCTGTCAAAAGGCTGTATCTCATGAACGTAGACAGTTGAAATTTACACAGACTATGTATTTTTATTGCCGCTATAACAATAAATTATAAAAATAAACTAAAATTATAGGACGCCCCATATAAGAAACGTTTTTTTGGCGAATACATAGTGTTAAATTTTGTACGATGGTACGGAGCCCTTCGTGTTCGAGTCCGACTCACAAACTATTGTGCGCCAGATGATTAAACGAAACAGAAATAACTAATGCATAATATAGGGGAGCCCGGGGTTTTGTACGCTTACCCCTTGGAAAATGCTTAAATTTGCAAATTTTCGCGGGAGTTGTCGCGATTAAATTGCAACAGAATTTTTCGATTCTGTAACTAGCATTTCCGTGCATTTTCAAAAATCGCCGGTAGATGGCGAAAAGTAGGTATGCAAAATTTTTATAGATTTACTTTCTTTCTAAATAGGTAAATGACATCTTCCTGAAATTTTGTACATATAATCTCTTAGTAAAAACCCATCCATAAAAAAAAAAAAACAAAAAAATGGGTTAATCGATAAGTTGTAGAAAAAGATTTCGAAATGCATTTTTCAGACAGAGTTTTGGCCGTCGAAAATTAAATTTCGCAACTTAATCAGAAAGGGATGGAAAATATGCTCCAAAAATCAGAATAAGAATCTTAAAAAAAAAAAAAAACTAGTGAAAGAAATTTTGTAAATCGGATAATATCTACCCCACCTCCCTCAGAACATCAGAATTCGGGTAATGAGAAACTTTTTCTTATTGATGTATATGAATGACCTTTTGACACTGAATTTATCATTCGATTTTGATGAAATTGTGTACGAATATTCTATACAGATGGTAGAATATAAAATAAATACCCCCACCCCTAGAAAAATAAAGTTTTTTTTTTGTTTTGTTTTTTTTTTATAATAATATATAAGTAACCCACCACGGGTTACAACTATGTAACCCGCTGCTGCACGTAATAGTTTCAAAAAATCATAAAAAACTCACAATGAACTTAACAAAAGAATTTTGAAAGTCGGTTGGAGTTTGGTCAAGAGATAAAGATGGTAGCTTTGCAATATATGCTGCTAATTAATGTAAGTTGAAAGTAATTTAGCAAACCGCGGAATCTTATTTTGGAAAATGCTCCTCAACTAATAACAGATTATAGATAATAACGAAAAGAAAGTGGCTTCAATGTTTCGAATATAACCGCGAAATGGTAAATATCAAGGTTTTCCGAAAAGTGTTAATTTTAACCCCGGGTTAACCTACATTATGCATTATTTCGGTTTCGCTTGGCCATCTGGAGCCCCTACTTGTGTCACTTTCATTACTAGTCAAGCCAACTGAATTTGGACGAAATCGGTGATGATAAGTAGGGAAACTCTCCTTGTAAGACCAATTCTTGCCATACCCTAGAATCTAGATGAATGCCCGCCCGTATGTAATTTCGTATGGTGATCCATCCCTCTGTGCAAGTTTGCAACATCTATTTCTAGAACGTTTCGTCGGACAGTAAAAATGATTATAAACAATTTCATAGAATTTTATATTCTGAAGAAGTTTACAATACAATAAAAACGTGAAAGACAGATTGATTTAACAATATATGCCCGAATAAGTTAATTTTTATACCCTAGATGAAATCAAAGGGTATACTAAGTTCGTCATTCCGTTTGAACGCACAGAAATAATGCTGGTAAGGCAAAATGGGCTGGACACCCAACGCACGCATAATATTAAAAAAGTTTTTTTGATTTTTGCATATTCGTAATCACGATAACGCAAAAACTCGTGTACTTAGAGAGCTGAAATTTTGCATACAGTGTTTTCATAAAAATAGTAAGTATAATTTCAAAAATGGGCTAACCCTTTCTTGGTGTGGACATATACAAATTATACTGTGAAAACGACCAGTCGTAGATGTTTTTATTGTACTAAAAACCTAAAAACTTCTTCAGAATACGAAATCCTATAAAATTAGTTATAATCATTTTTACTGTCCGACAAACCGTTTTAGGAATATATGCAAACAACCACTTCCGCAATCAAACTTCCACATACGAAATTACATACATTCATCTAGGGTATCATAAGAATTAGTTTTCGACAAATTCTAGCTTTTTTATTTGTTAAAATTGTATGTACTATTTTTATGAATCCAAATATGAAGGAGTTATCCGATTTGTCCCATTTTGATTATATTTATTATTTCTATGATTTCATGATCTAGGCTATAAAAGGGAAGAAAAAAGGCAAATTAAGTAAAATAATTGTTCCTGCTCACCAGCATTTAGTAAATTTAGGTGTACCGAACTATTTGCTTACCCCTCTATTATACAGCGGATAGACCCCGAGATTCCCCACGTTCCTAGGTTCACTCGATAGAGAAGGCTTGATACTTCCAATTCAAATGGAAATCCAGAAAATGATTTTTTTTTGCTATATCCAGAAAATGTCCTCGACCCCGAAATTGGCTACGACCCTAAAAGTACATTCAATAGAGGAGACTCGATATTTCCAGAAAAATACCAAAATGTATTTTCAATTCTTCCCGTTTCTGAAAAATTCTCTTGATTGGTATTTCAATTGACAACCATCGTGTTTAAGTCATCACGACTTATCACGACTTATATTAAAGGGGCTTGTCTGTCCTAAATGGCTTCATATACGTATGAGTTTCGATTCATGCTCTATTTTTTTGCCGGCAGACCGAACCAGTTACTTGTTTCGTTTACGAAGTATTCAACATTTTTTGGCACGAAGGCAAGCTTCCGACCCTGCTAATTGCATTGAGTGATACACGTATGGAATTAGGACTAATCGGGGAATCTCGACTTTTAATCTGGCGAATCTACCAGAATTTACATCGATTATCACTGGAGGGCCCCTCAATGTCGATACCTTTAGTTAATGAAGCCCAAATTCACTTGAAACATTTTTAACTGCTTCAACTAGATGCTTTCTGCATTAGAGCTTTCAATTTCCTCAAGTTTGGAAAACTATCTTGTTAGCCAGTTCAATTTTCCACTGAAGCATATTATACTTGAACACCTACTTATATACCTGTATAAAATGCACTATCTACATACATCAGACAAGAAATCTTTCTTAAAATATGGATACTTGTGGAGCTGTCTACAATGTGATCTACAGCACTGATTGATGCGTATTTAGATAGAATATAAAGTGATTTTTAGCGAGGCGCAATTTTCGTGGAATTTATCACTTTTTTTAAACTTTTTTGTTTCTGCTTAACACTTACCTACACTTACCTATTTTTTATTTTTATTCTTTTATTTTTGTAATAGTCAGGTGGAATAATTTTATCCTGCTGGATCTGCTTAAATAAATATATAAATGAATGACTGAAGGGTAGGTGAAAGCTGCTATGAAAGACTGCAGAGAACATGAGCTCGTTACTCCGCAGAATGTACCTGCCTACTTTAGACTCTTAAAATTAAATAATCCAGAAAGCCAAGAAGCCGTGTGCGTAGTCGTATTTCTACTATAAAAGCACCTCATCCAGAAACTTTTTAAAAATTCTGGACATTTCGTCACGTTTTTCAATAAAACGTTTTGGTAACGCTAATTTTATACAATAATGACTATGTCCAGTTTCCTAATGTTTGCAGCATCACATGGCATCATTTGGTAGCCAAATAAGAAGACAATAAAATTATGTACAGCCAGCCACACAGAATTGGAGTTTGGAATGTTCATTCTCATTTAGACAAAATACTATCAGCAAAACCTACCGACATACTTATATATAACTATAACATACGTCTGAACGTATAGAAGCAACATGCTGGTTTTGTTAATTCCTCGGCAGCTCTTGTTAATTATAATTAATATCAGAGAACCCACTTCAAAAGTGAACCATTGAATTAGATGCCAGGAGTGTCCACACTGCAAAATCCCTTTCCACTAGCCACGGGGTGTTGATTGTTTAACCCATTTCCCCTTCTTTACGGACACAATCTTGTTATTTTATCTAAAGCGGCCCATTTGGGTACTTTTATCGCCCGCTTGTGCCGAAAATTATTCAGGGACAAATGGTATCAGGGCTAGAATGAAATCGAACACGCATCAAACTGAGGTTTGGGTAATGTAACCCCATACTGGTTATTATGAAGGACACAAGCATTCGTTGAGAAGTGTTTTTCATTTTATGAATCTAATTACGATAAAATATGTATACAGAAGTATTGTAAATACATATACGAGTATGTGTACATGTTTGTTCGAAATTACAATTGTTAATGATTCGTGAACTTTGGAAAACTTCATATAAAATGTATTTGTAAAGAAATGTTACTAATTGGGTTTGAATCGGACTGGTGACTTGCTTGATGATGATGAAGAGATAAGAAATCTAATTAATGATTTATTTGAACAAAGGATTTTCTTTTGATTAATGAGTAAGTATTACTTAATGGCCTAAACAGAAGATAAAGTTTGTGTTAATATCGAAATATTTAGGAATTATACTTCTTAAGTCTAAGGCTCTCGAAGAACAGCTCCTTCAGATAAGCAACTACTTCGAAAGCGATTTTAAACGACATATAAATCACTCAGATATTTACTTCCCCCTTCCTCCTTCATTTGTCTAGCTTCTCGTGATAACAAAATATAGGTTTATGTATCCACGACCCACGGAACCCATCATATGCAACCATACAATAGTAATACAATAATTGTTTAGAATTAGCAAGAGAAATTTAAGTCTCATTTGTAAGAATGATATGATTGGAAATTGACCTCAAAGACGAGGAAATAAACCTGAAATTATTCGGAGCTAAAAATTCCAGATCCAACGATGCGACTCACATTTAAAATTTTATTAAGCCCTAATTTTTTGGTACTGCTAAAAGAGTTGCAACTGACTGGAATGAACTTTAAAGCTGTAGCCTGTATTCCCATTGTCAAGAAGAGGGATTATAGTCCACATAGAACCAAGGACTCGCTCTATAATAACTCTTCACTCATAGGAGTGTTCTCTCATGTTTTCAGTTTCTTAGTTTGATATCTAATGTTGTCGTTGCGATAGCTTGAGAACGCGTTCACCTAGTAAACTAAAATACTGGACGTAGCCATTTTATTAAAATTGGTCATCTCATTTCTTAGGGGTTGCCATACAAAAATTTCTATTTATCACATACCTAATATATTGAGAAATTCGTTGTTAATTCGCTTAAGTAGTAAGTTAATGAGATCGTTACATTTGAGGATCAAAAATGGGCTAAACCAGTTAATCCTGGCGCCGACATATAAAAATTGTGATATTTCATTTCTACTGGCAAACGGTTAATTGACGACGGTTTGAGTTTTTGGATTCAATTTTTAGATATTGTGAACATTCTTGTAATTTTCTCACCTTCCCTTGGTAATGCGTATCTCTACCATGACTAATTACTTTTTTTCTGTTATCGGTGGGAGCCTGGTAGAATACCAAATATAATCGAAAACAAACGAGGAAAAAAGCTAGAATTGGTCTAGATCAATTCATATGGGTACCATAGACCATGTCTGTAGGTAATTTCGTATGATCACCCCAGTATGCAAGGTTGATTGTTAAAATTGTTTTTTTTTTTTGTTTTTCATCTATTTCAAGAACGGTTTGTCAGACAGTAAAAATGATTATTACCTATTTCATAGGATTTTATATTATAAAGAACTTTTCAGTACGATAAAAACGTCTAGGACTGATCGTTTTTACAGCATATGTAAAAAATATGGGTTGACCGATTTAGCTCATTTTTTGGAATTTTATTTACTATTTTTTTATGAAAATACCGTGTACGAAATTTAAGCTCGCTACGTTGACGCGTTCTTAGCGGGAGTCAGTGAAAAACAAAAGTTTTGTATGGCAAACCTACACGAAGAGAAAAATTTAAATTCATCCAAACGCAAATGAAACGAAAACATATTTAAATTGAAATTCACTTTTGAATGAGAAAATAATTCACATTAAATATTCAGTTCATTCAGTGGATTCAGTGTGGATTTTCATTAACTGGTCTGTTGTTTGTTTGAAAGTAAAACGCCACTTTGATCATCAACAAAGTTAAATTTACTTCTATTTTTGTAGCTTCGTTTTAGTTCTTTTTCACATTTCGAGTCTGAAGTTTACTTTTCGCAACTTAAAGGTTTTCCTTTTAAATTTTGATGTTTCGCCTATGCCCACTGAAAATTCTGTGTAGTGTTGTACGTGGGGAGGGGTGGCGGTTTTAAAAGATAACTCAGTCTTATTAGTTCAACATATAAAATTTTATTTCCTACGTGCTATATTCAGTTCTCTTAGGTCTAATATCACAATAATTCACTTCAAACTTAATATGTAAACAACTGCTGTTGTTTTACTTTCAAAAATAGAAATGAACTACGGAATAAGAGTTGGATACCCGTGTAGTTTATATATATTGCCTAAAGTGGCGTATACTGCTACGTGTGGGCAGCCACTTGTACTTGCTACGTATAGGCAGTAAATCTATGTAGTACAACTGAATTGTATTGATAAATTTGGCCGGGGTAGCAAGTTGTATTGCTACTGCGTGTGCTTTGGAGAAGGTGTAGCATATATGAATTTTCTACTTGGATGCAGTGTTTAGTGTGCAGATGCGTGTGGTACTAATGACGTTTTGTTGTGTGCATTTCTTACAACTGCAGCAAACTGCAGCAACTGCCAAATATGAGACTGCAGTAATGGCACTTGTGACGTTTATCGTGTGCGTGTTTATAGATTTGAATATTAGCCCTGAAGCCGAATTGAGAATGGATGTGCTTTTCTTCGCAGGTAATTGTTATTTGTTGCTGATTAACTTTTTCAAAAAGATTTCCCAAATTTGAGATGAGGGAGATTGGTCTAAATTCTTTGATGGCTTTAGACGAAGATTTTTTCAAGATGGGTGAGATTTTCCATTTTTCCGGGAAGTAACAATTATTTATACAATTGTTGAAAAAGGTTGCGAGGAAATCGAGTGCTATAAGAGGTAGCTTTTTAACAATTGAATTTTAAAATTTAGCAGGGCCGTGGTGAGTACCGCAGCTGGCGTTTGCGATTTCGGGCAGTAAGCTTACCATGCTTGAGGAGACGAGGTAGAAGTAAATGTGTGAACCCGAATGGGGAAAAGTTGGTGTGGTTGGTGAAACCATAATGAAGTCGAGACTCTCTTAGTTTCGGTTCAGCCAGTTGGCAATGGTTTTGCTAGCAGAGTTTTCAAGAGGGTCATTCCACATGGAATGCCTGGCGTTGACGTTTCCTTCAATAACCGTGTAGGTAAAATCCTTTGAAACATTGTTTAGGAACTCAAGATTCCTTCTGATTTGAGCTATCTGTGCACTGCACCTGTTGTACAGGGAGATTAGAATATGCATTTCTTGAGAGGCGAGGAAAACCTGCACTGCGGTGCACTCAATGTTACTAAGGGGTCTAAGCTTAATTTCTTCGAATTTAAGCCCGTCCAGAATTAGAATTGCTGTACCCAAGGCTGAGTCAGTTTTGTTAGAACGGGTAGTTGAGAATTTTTCAAAGACTTGTGTGTGGCGAGGGTTTAAGTGTGTCTCTGATAGGAGGAGAAATTGCTTAT
Source organism: Dioctria rufipes (assembly GCA_963924295.1). Taxonomy (NCBI): domain Eukaryota; kingdom Metazoa; phylum Arthropoda; class Insecta; order Diptera; family Asilidae; genus Dioctria; species Dioctria rufipes. The sequence continues at coordinate 258,666,459 of OZ002741.1, forward strand.
TTCTCTAGATAGAGGTCGAAAGCAATTTGAAGATAAGCACTTTGGCGTTTTTCTAGAGAAGTGAGCTTCCTATATTGAGGAATAAAATGATTGATTTTCATTATGAGTGCAGAAGCTGTCTGATTCGTTTTGTGTGGGTTTTGGGGCTTGTGTTGTCCTTGAGGCTAGTTTTGCTGTCGCAGGGGTTTGTAGGAACCTAGAATTATTAGAATGGTTGTTAGTGGGCTTATTATTGTTTAAGATTTGCGAGAAAGTCATACCTGATGGCTTGGAGTGATTTCTTAGTGATTTCACTATGGCTCGTCGCCTTTTTAAAGCTGCCGAGGCCGATTATGGGCTGTACTCCTAATGTTGTTGCCCTGGTAACGCTTACGCCAATTGCTGCGGCAAAAAGCGTCTGATTGACGTAATGTCGAATAATGTCAAATTGATATGTAAATATACGCGGTGGTACGTGTATTTTAGGCTTAGATCATGTCACAAAAAGAATAGGCTATTCTGTGTAAAATTCGTATACGTGTGATAAGCAATTTTTTTTTGCGACATGGAGAGGAAATGACAAGAGGGGTATCACCTTGTTGTTCGTCAGTTCGACAATTCTGATTTATTTCTGACATTTCAGATTTTATGAAAACAAGTTCGGTTTTGTTTTAGTTATTTTGTATTATAGAAGTGATTAGAAGTGGTTTATATATTTATATATAATAGTGAGAAACAATAGTGAAATATTGTTTTGTGAATGAGATTTTATATAACCGAGACTCCGGAGTCTTGAATTATCGTGATGAAGTGCGCTGTGTTGTGATGCAGAAACAATCGGAGATATTCTGTTAGGAAATCATTTTTCACGCAAGTTTAATTATTTCAATAATAAATTGTAGTGTTTTATATAAAATAAGAGTGAAATATTTATAAGAATAAAGAGCCGTGGCAAAAAAAATTTAACATTTCCAATGCCGATTTGTTTGTTTAAATTTGAATTGTCATTGTCCCCTTAAGTTACAACATCCATACAAAGGCAACGTCAAAAAATATTATCACAAAATAAACGGGGCACTAGGAAAATTCTTAAAAAATTTAAAAAGTTATAAAAATATTATAAAATTATAAGATTAAAAATTAATTTAAAAATTTTGCGGATTTCTTCTATTGAATTTTTTCAATATTTGATTCAGTTTCAATCACTAAATTATATGCCCGGTGTGAAAATATCGTAGTTTACTGCTTCCATGACTAAAACAAACACATCGACGTAGTTCTACTACAAGAAAAGATATGCTGCAATTTTTCTTCCTTATAGCATATCCTTTTTGTTATATGATCTAAGATTTTAGGTAAGTTTGTTGTTAATTTGTTTATTTTTATAGTTTTTTAATGACATATTTCTTATTTTTTAGCTGAATTATTATCCTCAGGATTAGGGCTACTATCTGTCCGGGCTTCCCCGGATTTGTCCTAGTTTGGAGGACGTCAGGGAAGCGTCCCGACAGGGTTTCCTATACCGTCCGAGATTTTAAATTTTCGAAAACAATAAATTAAAGTTTAATTTTTGCGTGTACTGTACGTGTACGGTGTACCTGATATTGTCGTCAAACAGACCGACTCGACTCTTACTCAACATAATGTTCCATGTAGTTAGTGGAAGTGTATAATCTGTACAACAATTTATTAAATTTTACTGGATGTTTTTTCCTAATATAACTGAGAATACTCCATGGATTTCAACTGAAAATACGGTTTTATTTTTACAAACTAAGAACATCAAAATTGATGACACAAAATTGGTAGATGAGTACGTGAATTTAAAAACTTTCAGTCAAAATCTAAGCGACCAAACAAGGTTTTAACGTAAATCAACTTTGTAATTTTTTTAAAACATCGAATGCTCATTTAACACCGAGTTATTCAAGACTACACAATATTTTTTGTGCATACCAACTCATAATGCCAACGAAGCGAGAGTATTTTCACTTATTTCTCAGCACTGGACAAAAGAAAAAATTGTAATTGATTTTTATAAATTCATAATGCAAATAAATGGTGACAGACCCCGGTTTACAGAAACTAAAACCTCCAAAATGCTTACAAGGTAAAAGAAAGACTTTTGCCTCAGAAGATCAAAAAACATAAGAAAAAGTCACTAGAGACATTGTTAGAAACATTTATCTTCTTATTATTTTTATAATATGGGTTTTTTATCTACTATTCAAATATGAGGTTTTAATAACTTACTAACATTATTAATATTTTTATTTAAAGACATTAGGAAAATTAAAAACATGCATTTTGAGATAAAGCATATTTACATTATTCTTAATTGTTTGTCTTATAAAAGGCATTCAGTACACAATTTTTTCTGAAATAATCTAAGACCATGCCTGTGTGATAATAAGATCCAAAGCTACGAGTTTTTAATATAACTGCACATACAAACAATAGGAAAATTCTAATGATTTCATAATTTGTTTGAGTTTATTTTAATTCAGGCTACATGCCTTGCAGAACAAAAAAACAAGACTTATCTATCAGCAAAAGAAGAACGTTGAGAAAGTGCAAATTTTGTTCGATTTTCTATAGAATGACCCTATAATAAATTAAAAAAAAAACTTTGTCAAACTCACTCCACAGTTAACTGATAGAGCAGTACAGACAAATAGTTTCCGGTGACCTTGAGACGAAAAATTAGTATACTTCGGAGACCGAAGACTGGAAATCAAACATGGAGACGCGATTGGTATGAAATACACAAAGTGTATACATGGGTCGCTGGGCCAGAGACTTAGAAAGTGGTTCTGGAAGCTTAAGTCTCTCGCCATATAGATTCACATTAACTAAGCAAGGAAACTATTTTGAAAGATATATGGCAGGCTAAAAAGTAAAAAAATGTATTAACTTCATGTTTTTAGTCCCTTTTATTAATATAAGATTATTTATGTTTTATTTCTACCCTATGAAATTATAGGGTATACTGAGTTTGTCAATCCATTTGTAACGCACAGAAATAATGTTGGTAGACACACCCACGCACAATACTGAAAGTTATTTTGATTTTTGCATGTTCACCCGACCGTCGTCCGTCTGTTCGTTTGGTGCATGAAGTTTTCATAGCAATAATAAAAAAAATTTAAAAATGGACTAATCCGGACATCCCCTTCTTGGTGTTGCCATATAAAAATTAAATTTAGGTTTTTTGCGTATACTGTGAAAATGATCTGTCCTAAAGGTTTTCGTTGTACTGAAAAGTTCTTCAGAATATGAAATCCTATGAATTTGTTATTTTTATTGTCGGACAAGCCGTTCTAGAAATAAATGCGAAAAACCACTTCAACAATTACATTTGTACAGAAAGGCGACTATACGTAATTAGCTACGGGCATTCATCTAGCTAGAGTATCATAAGAATTGGTCCAATTCTAGCTTGTTTACTTGTTTGAAGATGTATTTTTTTTCCCCTAAATTGAAGAAAGATTTAATTTAGTTCGTTGTCATCGTTTTATTTTACTGTTTTTTTTTTTTTTTTTTTTTTGTAAACTGACCAATTTTATAATAAATAAATACGGGAAGACACTGTATAATAATTTGAACCTATTTTATTAGTAAGTAAAATAAGAAAATTATCTGGCAACAATGTCCGAGTTTCAAGCTAAAACATCCGGGGCTTCGAACTCGTTGTCCTGCTATAATGATTGTACAGATAGCAGCCCTACTCGGGATGATTGTGTGAAATTATAGGAGCAACAAGGGAATTGTTATTAGATAAGTATTGTGTATCTTGTCATTTGTGAATTTAATTCTTTGTAGATTTTCATTTCATTTTTAGGAAGTCAGAAACTGGATGCATCGAGGGTAGTATGATTTCAGTGATGCACCGAACACTATCCGATTCTCGTAGTACAACTATTTCTGTGAGTTGCCATTATCTTCTCACAGATCTCGAAAAGAAGATCGACTGATGATTCCCTCCAGTCTACTTTTTTTTTTTTACATCGTGATCGAGTGGATACATGGGCATTAGGCTTTAAAATGATAATTAGAGTATAAACAACTTACTTTATGGAAGAGTTAAAACAGCATCAGCACCAAAAGAAAATCAAACTTAAACATGATTTTCCAAAAAACGCGTACATCATCAACATTATGGAGCAAAATTGATGAGATTCTTTGAAGTAGAATTGTTTAAGTATATATGACTAGGCATACTTAAATTATAATGCTGACGTCATAAAATTGCTTTTAGCTCATCAATTCTTTCCTAGAGAAATATTTCAACTTCATAAGTCTGCATCGTAATCAATGTTTAGAATTTTAGCTCACATTTTCATATACTTATCTTTAATATTACACCATCATCTCTATACAGGTCCATATTACGGAAAACTAATTTAATATGAAGAACGACATGTTCCCAAGATTTCTGCCCATTGTATTAAGGGCACGCTGTTATATGGAGAATAAGACCGACGTCTTCGCCCACACATCCTCCACCCTCCATATAGAGATTATCCTTTAAAGGGGATGACCATATAAAATAATCACACATTCTAAGCAGCCCGATGGCAATTCATACAATAGCCAAAATGGTGTGGAAAGCAGTAGAAATGTGTACCATATAGGCCTCATTTTGGAATAAATAACCACCTCAACTAAATATGTATGTATGTATGATCATTGTTCATATACCTTTTGCCAAAATATACTTCAATATTGATGGGGCATTGGATGCTGGTTTATTCAGAAATTTTCCTCGTTCCTGTTTCATCCCCTCACCCCATATTGTTTGTTCGTTATAAAAGAGTACTCGATGTCTAAGAGAATACTTAAGCCCCAATGATGAGGACCCTTAAGTGATTTCCGCAAACGCGCATTTTTATAATGAAGGGATTTACCCGTATTTACCAGTAATTTACCCCTTAAATAAAGTCAATGGTTCCCTGGGGACGAGGTGTCCATTGTGTTTGTCTGCTTTAGCGTTTAATTCTATTTTTTATTTTTATTTTACAACTGTGGACAGGAATTTTCATATTTATCGCTGTTGAATGCGCCACAAAATATCCCCCCGGGTAAGTTTATTCACATTTACATACCTACATCTCCTTCCTACATTCCACATGATAGAGCTAACTGGAGTAGTATAGGCATTTCATTTTGTTTCTTTTATTTAGTTTTATGAATGCCGAGGGGATGTTTGCTAGAGACTAATGCTCTAAAGTGGACCATAGTCCTTTTTGTTCTACCGAAATCGTGCTTTATTTGAATGGGACAACAGAGACTCATACAACTTTCCGTTGGTTAAGACAAAAAGTTATTAAGGTCCTGTCTGCTTTTGTAAATTTTATTGGTTGGGTTTGAATTTTTGGGATTTTGCTTTGAAATCATCTGCCGCGGAGGAAAAAGAAAACCACAGAGCCATAGATTCTGTTTGGCTTTAATAAATTCTAATACTCAACTTTCGAATATTACAAAACAAAAAAATGGCCGAACATAATTTGACTCTACGTTTGGGGGGGGGGGTCTTGGTTATGGAGCCCTTTGAAATATTTGTGTGGGCTTGATACAAACTAAATTCTAAAGAAATTCAAATTCCATTCCCTAATGAACCCTTAAGAGCTTTTATTTTAAGCTTATACTTTTATCATTTTACGTACATGAGCATATTTTTGTTTTTCTTTTATTTTCAGTTGAATATTTTAGTATGAGTGGTCAATGGTGTTGCATTTGCCCCAGGGAATATGATCGGTGTCATTACGAGCATAAGCTAAAAATAAAAACAAAAAAGAGCATGGAAAATCTCACCTGTAATTATTCATCTCCGCAACACAATCCTTATTCGTCGTGACTACCGGAAAATGTCATAAAGTGGTAGCAAAAGTGAAAGGGTGAACGGAAAAATTCAACCCATTTATTTGGGGAGTTTAACACTGGGATTACAACTTATTCCTTTTTTTTCCTGTACGGACGCAACACAAACCGACGGAAGCTGTGTACATTGCGGATGGAAGGTTTAATGTTAAATCTCGTGCATTTCTTTTTATATCCTAGGTGAAATCATAGGATTTAATAAAGTTTATTATGCCATTTGTAACACGTAAAAGGACAAGTTAATTGGGCACACATGCGTAGGATGGAAAGTTTTAAATTGTCTCATTTTTCACTACTTTTTTCTTTTGATATGGTTAAGAATAAGTAAATTTTGCATGTGATTAATTTACAAAAATTTAACTTCTATCTAATGATAAAGGACCTAAAATCTGGTAACGTACTAGAGTTGTATAGTAAATATTTGTATTTTGGGTGAGAAGACGATCACAAAGTCTCTTGAAATTGTGAATGCAGCAATTATATTACAATTTTAGGTTTAATTTCAATTAACATTAAAATTCTAATATATCACGCATATTGAGAAAACGGTTATTCACAAAGGTTTTTAATATGTGAAAATAGTTGTGCCATTTTATGTAAAGAAATTTATCTAGAGTATCGCCTAAACTTGCCTTAGACAAAATATAATTTCTTTCCTTACTTGATTCTCAGATGTCTCACAATAAATCCTATTATGCTAAAATTTCCTACAGATAAGCTGGCTTTCGATTGTATTTCCGGAAATTTCTGTCACACCTCATATTTGAAACTTAATCTTTTAAAATCTTCAGTGAATGCGAAGAAATAAGACTGCGCGATAAATTCACAATAATCAAAATTTGGTAATTCTGCGAGGGATATGGAGCCGCAAAGGAGCATTATGAATACTCTGAGTTTTCAACGCTTGTAACTGTATGATTTAATACTGGACTTAAGCAGCAAAGTTTAGTTCTTTAATTAATATTTCACTATAATTTTCACTACAATTCCCTATCCAAGACATCTGGTGCTACAATGATTGGTAGCTCAGTGAAGATGTCCAGGAATAATAGGAATATGGGCACCATTTGATTTTTGTTTTGGAAGATTACGATGAGAATCTAGAAAATTGTGAGCTGAATGATAAGTAAATACAGAACGAATTGCGATATATTATAATATACAGGGTGATTCTGATCAAGATACCTTCCGGTATACCACGCGATTCCTTGAGGTAAGCCGATCAAAAAATTATTCCACATCCCCCCCCCCCCCCCCCTAGAAACCTTCCTTTAGGAGTTGTGGCTAGTTGAAGATTTCCCCAATATTCGTGAACCCTGATGGGAATAAATGAGTATAACTTTTGAACCACACTATAGATTTTGGTTATTGTTGGCTTATTTAATAGCCCAGAATAGTAGCTGTCAAAAAGTGTATTCCTCTGTCTTTGTTAATTAAGCATTTTTAAGTTATTCTCAAATATTTCCAAAATTTTGATTTTTTTTACACACAAATTTCATAAATACCGTTATTTATTTCAAAAACTTTCTTCCATGTAACCCAAATTTATTGCTTCTAATTAATGCCCCTACTACCCTTTATTACTGGAAAAAAACGCATGCCAATACCTGAATCAGTTTTAGCACTGGAGGTTTATTGGCAGATTCAAGCCAGATCAAGCTGGCTTTTTATTTTTGCCAGAAAAAATAAAAAGCCAATCGTAAAAAGTCATAACTGATTCGGTCCCTGGTTTAAAGAGAACAAGAAGCTGATTAAAGGTATGTTATCTAAGATTTAAACGCTAGTACGTACTAAATATTAAAATATTGTTAATTACTAGTATGTGGTTTTCAAATGAAGAATATGCGGATATACACCTCATCAACGGTGAAACTCACAGAAATAGCGGCCTGGCAAGACGATTATATCAGGAGAGCTTTCCTCGTCGTAGACTTCCGGATCGCAGGACCTTCGAAAGTGTAGATAGGCGTATAAGGGAGTGGGGGACAGTTCAGTATAGACGACTGGATCAAGGAAGAGGGAGGCATGATGTAAATCTTGAGGAGGAAATATTGAGAATGGTAGCTGCAGATGAAAGTACTAGTACCAGAACAGTCAACAGTTTGGCGAATACTTAAATCTAATCAGCTGTACCCGTTCCATTTTCAAATAGTACAAGCTTTACAAGAAGGAGATTCAACTAAACGCCTTCAATTTTGCAGATGGATCCTTGAAAAAGAGCCAACATTTCCATCAAAAGTATTGTTTACAGATGAAGCTACTTTCACCAGGGATGGAGTAGTAAATACTCATAATTTGCACACCTGGGCTTCACTGAATCCGTACGCCATTTTAGATGGACATCATCAGAGGAGCTTTAAAATAAATGTGTGGTGTGGGATTATTAACAATTACTTATTAGGTCCGTTTGAAATACCTACAGTGAATGGTACCACTTACCTCTCCTTTTTAAAACATGATTTAAAAGACATGTTGGATGAGTATATTCCGCTTTCCCTTAGGAACGAGATGTACTCTGTTCAGGTTAGAAGTTACCTTAACGAGCAATATACTGCGCGATGGATAGGACGTGGAGGACCAATTCCTTGGCCTGCTCGATCACCTGATCTCACCCCTCTTGATTTTTTTTTATGGGGCTATTTAAAAAGTATAGTTTATAGTTCAGTTATTACTTCTAGGGAAGATCTATGGAATAGGATACAAAATGCTTGTAACCATATTAGAAATAATAGTAATAATTTTGTTAGAATGAGACACTCATTACTTCGTAGGGCGCAATTATGTATAGACCAGGGAGGACATCCAGCATATTTTATAGGGTTTGTTACTTTAAATTAATAAAGTAAAAATTATTATCAAAGCAATTGTGTTTCCAGTCATAAAAGATCCTACGTACCTACCTGTGATTATTGCTTGTATGAAATTTTATGATCTGGCTTGAATCTGCTAATAAACCTCCAGTGCTAAAACTGATTCAGGTATTGGCATGCGTTTTTTTTTCCAGTGATAGAGGTTAGTAGGGTCATTAATAAGAAGCAATAAATTTCGGTTACATGGAAGAAAGTTTTTGAAATAAATGTAAAAAAAAATCAAAATTTTGGAGATATTTGAGAATAATTTAAAGATGCTTAATTAACAAAGACAGAGGAATACACTTTTCGACAGCTACTATTCTGGGCTATTAAATAAGCCAACAATAACCAAAATCTATAGTGTGGTTCAAAAGTTATACTCATTTATTCCCATCAGGGTTCCCGAATATTGGGGAAATCTTCAACTGGCCACAACTCCCAAAGGAAGGTTTCTAGGGGGGGGGGGGGGGGTATGTGGAACAATTTTTTGATCGGCTTACCTCAAGGAATCGCGTGGTATACCGGAAGGTATCTTGATCAGAATCACCCTGTATGTATAGGAATGTCGTCAGGGTTGCTCTGTCGTCTAGGTCAGCCACCTGCGATTTTTTAGTTTTGAGCAATGTTCGAGAGCGGAAAAACTTCTCTCAGTGATAGCGAACTTTTCGTAACATTGTAGATTTGAAGCGTGAACACAAAGAAATTCCAAAAAAAGTTTTTGTTTAGCAGCAGTGAATACCGCCAGAAAGTGAAGAGAAATTATGCAATCATCAAGCTAAGCATCTCGAATGTCTTGTGTGACTCATGCTTGAAAATAAAACAAGAGGAAAATTCAATTCTGTAACACGTTTTCCACTTTGTGTAGGCAGGGTTGACCCACTGTAATTGTGTGCTTGGATGATTCCTAAAAATCAATCTCAACAAAGTCCGTCAATAAAACACCAGCTAAAGTATGATGCCCGCCAAAAAAGCCCTTTTAGGACAATGCAAGAGAGAAGTGCATTTGAAGTATGTCATTTTGCGGAAATGTGATTTCGAATAATGTGCCATTCGAATTTCACTAAAAAACAGAAAAATTCAACAAATTCAGTTTTTTAATTCATTCATTAATTTTTCTATGTCATTTTCAATCATTTCAGCACATTTTTCGTCAACTGGCCAATCTAGAGAATACTGGCCTTGACCTTGACAGCATTTCACTTTTTTTTTTTTTAAATGCCTATAGTTTTTTAATTTTTCACCCAATCAATTTGCAGTGTTCAGCAAAAGTGTTCCTTTCCAAAAATATGGATTGGATAGACCAAATTCTGTTTTAAACGTAAGTTATGGGCAAAAGTCAAAAGGGTGTCCAACCCTGACGACACTCCCCAACATATGCAGACCGGCTATAGCTTAAACTGAACTGTTAAGTATATTTCATTTAAAACAACAAAAAAGATAATCACAACAGGGAAAAATATAATTATATAAAACTACAAAAAAAGTACTCAGCTTTAGGATCCCCTTGGCCGCGTTCAAGAACGATTAGCCTTAGACTCCGTCCATTATCCGGTTTTTCGCTTTGATCTTATTGTTTTTTTTTTCTCTTTTTTTTTTTAGCTTACAGATTAGTGATTACCTCTCGTCCTCTATGAAGACTTAGCAACTCTCATTGACTGAACTCCTCTTAGCTCGATCTGCTCACCTCTTCGTGGTTGTTAGCCCTGATGAATCGAATTCGATTTCGAGTTTTTCGAGCCACTGAGCTTAGTGAGTGTGCAGCAATTTGAATTATGAGGCGACCAAGGCTTTACATCGAGCGAATTAATAAGGAATTATTACAAATATAGCAACGAGTATTCTCCTCCTAAATACCATTTAAATTCTAATTTAATATATCCATATGGTGCCATCTGGGGAACTCTCAATACTTCGATTTATTGGATCCATAATTTCCCTAGTGGATAAAAACGTTGAGGCTGCCAGATCCATGCTAATCCATGTTTGAAATCCCCGGAGCTTTGACTCAACTCTTATTTCCACCGAAATCTGTAAAATAACATCAGGAGCAGTAAATTGACTTTTAAGAGTCTTATGAGACAAAGCACAAAGTACTGGACAAAACAGATAGGTAAGTTTGATACCGTGACAATTTATAAAGTTAGTTATGGCTCCTTGTTTATGTTAACTCTGTAATACTGGAAAAAAGCACTACTTGATTTTTTTTATTGAAGAATTAACATCCTCTTCTGTACCACCAGATTCGTTAATTATGCTACCGTTGTTAACCGTAATTGTTCAATAACATCACTCTTTTCATATTTATCTAAATTTTTGAGCTTGCATCAATCCACATTTCTTACGTTTTTGCTAGATTAATACTTAAATCAATTCCGATTTTTGTGCTGGCTCCTAAATTTATCATTTATGGGGAAGTAATTTAATTTACCTTCATCCCCATTTATATTTTCTCAAGACGCACCAACAAATTGATCTTAGAAGACAGTCGCTCAGGCTATTTACGGGACATGACCCCTTCCGTTATTTTTTGTATAAGATACATAGGCAAATCAGACAGCGTGCTAGGTGCGAAGAGGATAATGAAATCTAGAAGCATATTATATGTGAGTATCCAGTGCTTGCAGCTTTAAGGTTACAAGTTAAGGCTGAACCACAATAGAAGTAAACGTAAGTACATTTACTTACGTAAAGCGAACGCACCCTTTAATTTAACAGGCGTACACAAATTAACTTTAACTCGTGTGAGAGGAACTTTCGTTAAATTTAAAAGTCAAATTGCAGTCAGTAAAGGTGCGGTAAGAATCACACATTCCGTAAGAACGCGATGTGTCAAACAGTTAAATTATTATTAAATGATTAAAAGTGCAATGTAAAACTTAAAATGGAAGAAAAATTGTACTGCGATTTAATAGAAGGCACAAGTCTTCAATTACATCAACTTCCATGTGTTAATTTTGTTCACTTTTACCACTTTTCAAAATTAAAAACATTAAATATCAAGATAATAACTCTTACGGAATGTGATATATATTTAGGCTAAAAGTATCAATTTTTTGTAAGTAAACCTCAGTCTCGTTTAATTTCGTAAAGTTATTTACTTCTATTGTGGTTCAGCCTTTACTAGAGAAATGCTTATCTCTTCTACCTATAATAAGATATGCAATCTAACCCCAAAATCAATAACTGAACTCGTAGAAAGACTAGATTTTGTCCAACTACTTTAGGGTAGGACAAAATAGATTAACTCTGGTCGCGATGTCCGTATTGTCTCAGTAGCCAGTTGCACCAAATCTTAAATTAAACTAAGCTATTTATATTTCGTATAAATACTACATTTCTATGCAGAGTTCAACACTAGTAGAACTAGGTTTTGATGCAATAATTAAGTTTAATATGTATTTCAAATTGAGACAAATTCAACTCCATTGCGAGAAACCTAGCAAATTTCTCGCTTTCGACATTGACGACATCATGGAAAGACTACTATGATCAATTTTTGTACAAAATTAGAGCGGGGCGGCCGGTGGGGAAGACTTACTTTTGTTCGCAAACTTTTCTTCGAAAACATTTCATCGACAAACTTTTCTTCGATAATTTCGTTTATTTGATAAAAAATTGTTCATTTTCACCTTTAGCTCTATCCGAGGACAATTACGAGGACATAATGAAATTCTGGCCCCATTTCTTTTTATTTTGTTTTTTGCTTTTGCTTTGTTTTTTTTTTTTGGCGCCGTTATATGCATGGTTTTGAAAAAAAAACTTTTCTTCGAAAACATATTTCTTCGCGGCCGCCGAGAAGAAATATGTTTTCGAAGAAATGTCGTTTCGAACAAATGTATTTTCGAAGAAAAGTATAATAGGTGATGCAGGTGGCGGATCATTCTCGGGAATTGTTAACCAGTAGTAACAACATTAGAATGCCGACCCGACCAACCTTTACTTGGATTACTCAAAAGTAAAGGAGCGTTTACAATGACAGAGTAGAGTCGAGTGAGCTTTTACCAGAGTAGCATATGTACATGCACAATACAGAGTGAGCTTCATTCAGATTTTCGAAATCATATGTAAATTGTGTGACAGATTATTATGTGTTTACATTTGAAATATATTTCAAAACAGATCACAGATTGTCGATTCGTATAATTTAGTTAATTAAATGGTATTAAATTACAGAAAATATTTCTATAATTACACCAGAACGAGCTATGAACGATTTGAATTATCACAAAATATAAATTAACATTTATTACGGACACTTTCGAAATGAACGACTGCCATCTATATTCCATAGATAAGCCAATTCGAACATAGGAAAATTTTAATTCTTAATTGACTTTATTTTGTTAAAATTGTATCATAAAAATACTAAATAAATTTTTTTAATTTCTTATTAAAAAATATTTATTTTTGGGTTTTTTGTTATAATTTATTAATTTCCGTTAGTTAAATTCTGTATTTATCAGTGCGACATCTGTTAGAAACTAGTATTTCGAAACAAATGTTGAAAGCTTTCGAAACTATCAACGTGAGATTAGGAATTGTTCCAATCTGACGCTACTCTGTGAAATCCACTCTGGTGGGTATGGTACAAAGAATATACGGTATGCTGTTATGAAATGAAAGCTCTTTAAAGCTTTCTGTGGCGTCATAGCGAGCCACTTTTTCAAATGAACATAAGAATGAATGAACTAAATACCATTTTCTGTTCAAGTGATTATTTTATTTTATTTCTTTTCCTTGCACGTTTATTTCATTCTTCCTTTCTATTTAAATGCTTAATACGAGAGTAATTTAGCCTTCTTTCTTAAGTCTCTATTTGTTCTGCTAATTTAATGATCTTCTTCAAAAAACCTTTAGAGGTATAAATAAGTTCTTTCAAGGATATTTATTTTGCATCTCCTATATTTGTTCTTTTGGATAAGTCTTTTTCAATTTTCTTTTCCAAGCGCTATCATGTTTTAAATCATCTCTATTTCTCCAAATTCAAGATCCGATCCCTGCAAGTATTGCCCTGTTCTAATCTACAGCTTTTAATGACTACCTACTCTTAAAACAAAATCTTCATTTTGTAAAAACCAATCGAATGTTGGATTTTCAGAATCAACTTCTTCAAGGATACCCACTGAACATAGAATATTTTCGTTGCATCCTATAAATATATAAATATGTATAGTCTCATTTAAAAAAAAAATTAAACTCAACGACAATAGGAAATTAAAGTAGGAGAAATATAGATAGTTTACGATAACAAAATGTTAAAAGTAAATTACAACTTTTCTAAGATTTTTATACGTTTTTAAATGGAACTAATTCAACATACCTAATAAGTATGATCTTAATCTATGTATACTTAAAGTCTGTAGTAGTAGGGTGGTCATTCAAACCACCTTTAGATATTATGGCACTAAAGAAATTATCTATGATATTTTGATTAAGTCGACTTGTATATAAGGATATAGTCCATTTTAAAATACCCCGTTAAATATGTATGCAAATCCGATTAATTTGTTATTAAAATGCCTTTTATGCATTCATTCACTGTGCACGTTTTAACCTAATGCCATCGACAAGAAAAGTGGCTCGTTTTGAGGTCATAAAAAGCTTAAAGCTTTCAAGATGTCGAAACCACGTTCAGATACCAGCATACCTTATATTCCTTGTACCATGCTGGTGGGTAGCGCGAAGAACTTATATGAGAGCGAAGGCTTGAGTAAAGGAGAGAAAATGCAATCTGGTGACTCCACTCTACTCTACCATTGTAAACGCTCCTTAATCTAAAAAATATCCAGAGTCCTGGTTTTATTCCGAATTTCTTGGTTTTTGTCTTTTTGAATTTTGTAAATTCTGGATTCAGTCAATTATGGTATTTATAAAATTTAATTCTAGATTTGTATTTTTCTATAACTTGTCTTTCGGTATTTTGTCTTTTTAGATCTCGTCAGTAATCAGAAAGGAAAATAACGATGAGTTCGAATGCGGTATGACGTAGTGCATATTACATATTACTAAATCTTGTAGTATGGGGATCCCAATGAAAAACAAAAATCACTGAAGGTTTCATGATTACCTCATCTTCGGTCAGATCTTCTCTAAATCAGCAATTTAGAAAAACATCTAATGTACTTTGCCCTTCAACTGCGTTGATTACCAGGGGGGGGGGGGGGCTTATATTGGACCTTGTTTTATTTTGACTGTCCAAATATTTGCGTTGAGTAAATAACCCAGGTATCACAATGCGGATGATTTTGTCGCATTTACTTCTCTTAAAATACTTTTTCAGTGAATATATTATCTTGCCGTTTTTCGTTCAATGAAGCATCTGAATTTTCTTATCGATACGATCATCAAATTTTTTCTTTCCAAGACTCTGTTATGGGATGTTTGTTCTCTTACAGATACTTGGAACGGAGAGCTTGGAACTATTCTCATATATTCTTACAACCTTTTGATTAATCTATTTAATTGGGGCAGTAGGTGAGTGAAAGAGGTGTCCGTATAGTTTCACAGATTGTTAGAGCCAGAAAAGACAGTGGTTAGTAAAATATTCCACATTCGCACAATTTACGATAAGAAAGCATTTAAAAATTTCACTGTACGGCCGAAAGTAATTTGAAGCGCGAGGGAATGGTCGCAGTTTATAAAATTAATATTGCGTATAAGGATCACTTTACATGTGATCAAATACTTCATCAAAAGAATGACTATAAAAGTACCGAGTATAATAGGCCCTCTAAGTGACCGCAGCGCTTTATAACCTGTCATCTCCCTCTTTAAAACAGAAGTGCCTACCAACAAAAAAGTATGATAAAGTCAAAAGGTATTGCGGTTACAATTGTCGCCAATGTACTTTTATGCATTGTTTAGTATTGTTAATGCTGCATGTCTTGTTCATCCTGAAATATGGGTAGCTTATTCCATTCTATGTTTGATATTCTATACTCGAAGATTGTTGACAGATTCGATGTCTAAAGTAGTTCCTACAATTTTTCAGTAATTCGAAATATTTTGAGGTCTCCTTGACAATAGACAAGAAGTGATCAGTCCAGTTTAACTTGTTACAATCCGAAATATTAAGCGATAGTGTGCCAAAAATCATGCTAAATGGAAGGGTAACGAAGGTAACTAAATGTTGGTCTTATTCTTGAGTTTTAGTTTCATTGAATTCGATGCAATTTGTTTTGCTTCAATCAAGAAATTAACAAATATCGCAATTTAATGAATTAATCAGATTATTTCGAATATGACTTATAGCGCTCCCTCTGGAATTTGCAAGGATGTCGAAGTTAAGGGTCAGCAAAATCGTAGATGTGATTGAAAGTAATACAGAATAGATCACTAATCAAAATTAGGAAAAGATTCGAGGAGAATGAACAGAGCAATAAGACACACGTGCAGACGATACTAAAATTCCATTAAGTCTCAAATGAAGCCATACTGGCGATCGTTGATGAGGCATTTAGTTTGTAGGCAACAGATTACTTTGGAGTTCATGATAAATTCCTTTAAAAAAAAAACCGAAGTAATTACAATTCGTCAATAATTTCATTAAATTTAACTACGACGGACACGGGAGCTTGATAAGTTCACGGAATGAAGAAGAAGGAAATTACGAAAATACATGGTATTATTTTTTCACATCATTTCTGAAACCTATTTGTTAGAATATTAATTCGCTCGAAAAAAAAATGTTTTCTCTTTCGCCTCAAAATGGCCCGAAATTACAGATTTCACTTCTCATCGTCCCTAAACTTCTTCCCTTGAAGCTCTTCATCTTTCGGAATAAACAATAGTCAGACCAGGTCTGGACTGCAGGGAGAATAGTTGAGTATTTTGGAACTATGGAACTTCGGAAGAGCGTATTGTAATGAAAAAGAAACATACTTTTGCTCCAATTTCCTTGTTTGTCTTTTCAATTGCTCTAGCGCACTCGCCCATTATCGTATCAACCCCTAAAAAATAATGTCCATAAGATTTTCAGCCGATTGCAATACCTTGAATTTCTTAGGGGGTGCTGTACCCTTTTTATACATGGACTCAATTGATCGTAAAGCGGTATATAACCTGATCACATTTTTAACAGAACTGCTCTACAGTTCTATAAAAAGCTTAGGCCGCCCACAGATTGGCGAGCGGAGAGCAATGAGCGATGAGCTGTGAGCATTGAGCGGTGCGCCTGCGCGATACGAAACTGAACGATTGGTTCAATGCATAATGTTTTAGGGCGATATTAAAAGTGTTTCAATGTCTAGGCATAGTATTAATGTGTTCCGTCCCAAATACATTGAAATCGTGGGACGATATAAAAACTTGTGCAGACATAAAAAGTTATCACACCAAAATAAAATGTTACTCGCGCTAGATCATGTAAATGACGCCAAAAGTTGGGGGGCCTTAGCAGACAGGATTAAACCTAAAAAAAATTGTAACTAGTACAGGTTTAAGCAGCTCATATTTTTGTGCACGTTTTCAGCCACTTTTATCACCATCAGCTGAGCCTATTACCATTTTAACGGCAGAGCCTTATGCTGCAGATTATTTCCTTGACACCAGACTAGAGTATTTTGAGCTGCTGTCTGTGCTGTACAAGGCGAAAAACGGAAAGGCACTTGATACCGATCGAATATTCTTCGAATTCTACAAGCATGCTCCAGAAAGTTCTCTTCATGGCGGGCTACGTTGGTTCAATGAAATGTTTGAAACACAAACATTACCATCATCATTTGACAAGTCAATTATAATGCCACTGTTTAAAAAAGGGGACTTTACTGACGTATGCTGCTCTAGAGGGCTATCACTGCTGCATTCTATGTATAAAATCTTTACATTCATCCTGTTGAACCGACAAAACATATGAGTTGAACATCCCAACATTTTAAACGAAGGCAGGATTTCGTAAGCACTACTCTACCAATGACAACATCTTCAACTTGACCAGTATTGTCCACCTGAGACTGAAAAATAAATTGAAAATGTATGTCTTTTCCGTTGATTTTAGAGCCACTTTTGATACAATAAATCGAAATGCTCTCTTTTATAACCTTTCATCTATGGGAATGTCAACTAAAATGTTAAAGTCTATCTACGGGCATACGGCAGCTGCAGTACGGAATGGTGAAGGTGTCCCTGATTTCTTCAATGTGTCATAGGAACTGAAACAGAGTTGCCTTCTTAGTCCAATACTTTTCGCATTGTTTTTTAACGACATACATAATGTCCTTCCGAGAGGTATACATTGCGCTGATTTGATAGTCAAAAAGTCACATTATATGCTGATGTCAGGTATTGGTCTTTCGAAGTGGAGCAAGACGTCCAGCAGGGCAGGTATGGTGACTCGCTGACAATGAACTAGAAGAGGTAATTTAATGTAAAAATCTTGCGATAAATCTCACATACAATCTTTCATTCCCAAAGCACCTGAATGAGAACTTAACTTCTGTAAAAAATATAATAAACTCTACATGGCTGCGGTTTATGAGGTTTATGGGGCTTTAAATCTTACGAGCAAGTCGGGAAACTGCTGCGATTCTTTCTTAAAAGAGTCTTGCAACTACCATCCAATACTCCCAATTATTCTACACTTGGAGACTGGTATCAATAGATCTTTTATCTTTACATTAACATTGCATTTCAATTATCTGCGGAGGATATTTAAATACTCAGTTCACAGGCTCTTTTAGTTAACTGGCTGAGGAAACAATTATGGCTAATACATCATTGTCTAAAGAATGGGGCGAAATTTTTTCTAAGGCGGGGGTACAATTGCATTTTTCTGCATAAAACAATAACTGGGAGGAGATTCATGCAAACATCTTAGAAAAATTTGTGCAGACAGATTTGGATGAACACTTGTGCCGGAAACGGATGTCTTGTTTCCATGACGAGCATTGTAAACTGAGCTACACTAATTTACCCAAATATGTTGATGACAAATACTCATCGGATTGCAGTTAGCCTAATATTCAAGGCACGAGGTGGTCTACTGGATATTAACGCAAGAGCTTTCAAGGATAACACTGTAGGAATATACACCATAAGAATGTAACATAGACGAAGTAGAAAATACGTTTTACTTTGTTTTCATTTGTCCAATTTTCAAACTAACAAGAAAGAGATTCCTGGGTAAGTAACTGGTGTCCAGAGACGTTTTCTACGATATATTCAACGGTCAAAACTACGAACTTTTCTGTAAATTTTTATCGGCAGCTTTGATGTGTAGAAAACTAATAATAGATGAATTTATCTGAAGTTTAGTATTTTTTCTATGTAACTATATTGTGCCAAGATGACAGACAATCATCGTGTTAAGTCATATAATATTTTTAAGTAACAGTTAATCCGTATCGTATAAATAAGGAACTTTAATTCCTGAATAAAAATGTTTATTTATGTATCTATCTCTCTATCTAGATTGGACTTGTGGAGAGTGTGCAGGCGTTAGCCTCGCACTCACTACGACCTGAAAGATCTATTATGAATCCCCGTTCAATTTACTCCCTTTTAGGTTTAGACTGTTAACAAAATCTAGAACCATTCTGGGATTGAAGTTCCACACGTAGTTTGGTGGGGAAAAGCATGTTCAAGGTGAAACAATCTCCGCCTGGCTAATGCTTCGCAGTTGCAGAGTAGGTGATCTGAGGTTTCGTGCAGCTTTCCTTCATTTTAAATTCTCAAACCAAATAACCATGAATTCTTTTCATAAGATTCATCATCTTTGAAGCCAGATAGATGAATCACCACAATATAGTGACGGATCAAAATTTAACTTTTGGTAACAGTCTGAAACAAAATGTCATTCTTGTCTGTACCACAGAAGACCAAAACCTCGATGAACATTCGACGCGGTATTGTTTTAAAGCGATGCGAGCATTCTCAACATCCATCTTACCACAACTCTTGCCACGCAGAAATGGTTATGGAGAACTTCCAAAATTTCCGTAGTGCTACTCCAGCCAATACTTCTTCAAATGGGCATCGCACAGTATCGAGTTGTTGAACTTTTTGGACATTTTCTACTGATGATGATTCGGCAGGCCGTCCTACGCGGGGCTCCCCTTCAATCGACTCTCTGTCTGGCTTTTGAAAAGTCGGGTTAGCATATGACCTTGCAAAAATTACAGTCTTACCTTTGGAGTCATCTTGAATTTATGGAGGAATTATTTTTATTCAATATCTCGACTATTTTCAACTTTTCAACAAAATTTGTAAAGCCATCACTTAACCACTCCCGTTTCGTTTGATGGTGCATTAATTTCTGATTCACCGTCACTAAGCATTCTTGGCATTAATATTTCCAGTAAGTTAAGCTGGACAGATCACATCTTCTCGGTTGCCAAAGAAGCATCAAAATGTCTTGGTTTTTTGAAAAGGTGTAAGAAATATTTCAGCCCATCAAATATAGCGCTCCTCTACAAGTCCTACATCAGACCTAGAATGGAATACAATTCCCATATCTGGGCCGGGGCTGGTCGCACAGCCTTAGCTTCATTGGATATTGTCCAAAAGAGAGCATGCAAGCTCATTGGCGATGTGGCAATTACTCGTCATATCGACTCGCTCGAGCACCGTCGCAATGTTGGATGCCTTTCGCTCCTTTATCGCTATATGCATGGCCAATGTTCTGATGAAATATCTAGTCTGATCCCTTGTAGAATAGTTCCTGCACGCAATACTCGCGCTGCATCCCGCGCTCATCCTTTTACCCTTCAAATTACCTTCGGCCGTACACTAAACTTCTGTGATGCTTTCTTATCCCGAACTGTGCGAATGTGGAACAGTCTACCATCTTCTGTTTTTCCTCCGGCATACAACCTGCAAAAGTTTAAGGGCGACATACATCGGCACATCCGCCGCTCTCCTCATATCCCTTAATCCTTTCCCTATCTCCTTCCTGCCACGATGTGCTTTGCATCATAGGGTATCCCCTAAGCTTGGCTGAATAATATATAAAAAAAAAAAAAAAAAAAGCAGATTGAAAATTTCAAAGGCGTAACTCGGTTAGCATGCGTTGTCAGGTAACATCGAATGTACGCTTGTTGTATAGGGAGTATTAGATTACCACCGCACGTGACGCTCGCGATGCAAAAATCGGGCTATTTTTTGATCCTCTACCTTTTATGTTGTAAATTTTATCCTAATTTTAGTCCTCACAGTTTTTATCGTGCGACCGATATTTTGCGAATTAAACGCGAAAAAAGTGGTAAGATAAGATAATTATCGAATTATCTTGTTTATAATTAACTTTAGGATATAGATGTACCGGAACAAAGTTAGAATTACATTTCCTACAATTTTGATCTTTACGACTTCTTTCGTAGAACCAATATTTAAGTCTCTACACTTTCGCTTAAGGCACAGAGCAACGTAAAAATTGCTGATCGAAACACTTTACATACAGTACCTATACTACCAAAAATTTCTTTATGGAATTTTTGGTCTTCGGCTTTTAGGCCAGAAACTGACATTACATCGGTACTTGTTTTATAATTTTCTCTGCTCATATGCAGTATGTTGGGAATTGCCTGTAGACTCGTATTTTATACGGGTCTCGAAATTATATTTTGCGAACCCAACGACGAGAGAGCTTTTATCAAATTTTTCGACCCAAATTTTTTGTACAACAAAGCAGAAAGCAAAGAAGAAATGAAAGATCAAGGACGAGTATGGACGAGTGGATATAATTGCATGCACGATAGAAGTGTATTTCTTTTTCCACGGCTGAAACAATCCCTTTTCGGATTTTAAACGTAATTCCCTCGCGTAGCACCTTAACAGAACTGGGGATGGAATCATCCGTAAAGTGTCGAATATATGTCTTTTAAAATAATTGCAGCCGCTTCACGAACAACTCTCAATCTTTCTTCCTGAGGATCAGATTGGTTTGCCTCATACCAGGCGTCTGAGAGGATTTTGTGACCAGTGTTACGAAAACACATTATCGTCTCTAATTCTGGTGGCTCAAACATTAAAATTTCGTTGTCGTACTCCTTTTGTAAGCTTTTTTTTTTATTGTCCTTCGATCCGGAGTAAAGTCTTCTTTGATCCTTTCCTCCAGCTCTTTCAGATTAAATTGGTATTTGTCAGCGTTGTTATGAATATAATCGAAAATGTTCTCCATAGCGCGGTCTATTTCGCAAGAAACCGTTCTTCCTGATTTCTCACACGATGCGTAATAATGTAAGTTTTTCCAACAAGTGCGATGATACCACGTTTAAACAGCCGTTAGATCAACATTCTTGATTCGTGCTAATATTTCTCGTGCCAATTCGCCGTTGCGTCTATTCAAATGATTCAAAATAGCGGTTTCGAACCACCGGAATGTGTCGCCTTTTTTCTATGACTGGATCGACGTTGTCGACGTTTTCGAAATCGAATATTGGTAATAACTGCATTTAAACTGGTGATGACGGACGTTGTTGATGAAGATGATGATGATGGTGATAATAATCGAGATGCGTCGGTGTTTCGTCTGTGTGCCTCGCGTGTTCTTTTGGCACGCTGGGTGCTTGACAACACTGTCAACAGTTTCGAGCACACGCTTGTATTCTTCACCACTGCGAATAATTCTTGTTGATAAAAGTGATTGAACAGGACGTTTTTTCACTGTATTTTTTACTGTATTATTTTCGCTTGTAACTTCTCCACTCATAAAGCAATTCTCCATTTTGCTTGCAATACGTCTACTAAATAGAGCATCGCCCGACGATCTTTTCGAAGAGACGCTGCAGGCTCACTCTTGTTTGTTGCCCACCTCCGGTGATGTCAGCGTCTAGGATATGTTGGTCGCTTAAGTCCCTTTAGGTTTGCCATAAGCGTAGCACCTTAAATATTGGTTCTAGGAAAAAGTCGTAGAAATAAAAATGTAGGAAATGTAATTTTATACAACTTTGTTCCGGTAGATTTATGTCTTTAAGTTAATTATTAACGAGATAATTTGATAATTATACCTTACCAATCCCCCCCCCCCCCCCCCACCTATCATAATTCGAGAAGTATCGATCGCACGATTAAAATTGTTATGACTAATGTCAGGAATTTGTTAGCAGAATTTGGTCGCCGTTTTGAATTTAGACTACCAGCCCCCCCCCCCCCCCCCCCCCCCCGTAAAGTTAGAGCAATAAAATTTCTAACTGGAATTTTTGCAAGGTAAAGCCTTTTTTTACTAAGCCGACTGGGCTAATATACCACGTATAAATCATGGTTTCTCAGGGCTATAGTCCAAATAATATCTCTTCCAAAATTGTTTGAGATGTTTATCTTAATTTTGCCAAAAACTTTATGACAAAGCGCAATTTTTTATTTTCTCCATGCTTGACGTTTTCTTCCCGATTGATATACAGTTCGGCGATATCTGGTTCTTATTTTGTTCAGGTTATTCGCCTCTGGAACAGTTTACCCTCCCGGGTTCAATGCGCGGGCTCGGTCGACACTTTCAGGCGACTTTCAGGCTCTCCATTTAAGCCCGAGATCTGTATTCATTCATTTGCATGTAATTTTTCTTAATTTTACTTAGTTTTTCTTACTTTCTTGTAATTCATTAATTCTTTTAATATCTTTTTCTTCCTTTGTTGGTTTTCTTTGTTTCTATTAGGCATATAATTTGTTTCTTTTTTTCAACTTTTCTTAATGTTATTAAATTTAAGTTTGCAATTTTCATATATACACATATTTTTTTTTCTCTTAATTTAGTTATAATTATTTTAAGGTAGTCTATAAGTATTCCAGTCCCGTTATTATACCTCACTTTTATATAGGATACTATTAAAAGATTTTAATCTTATTGTATCTTGGGCCGTAATAAAGAACAATTGAATTGAATTGAATATCTTGAGGGTTACTAACCAAACTGAGTTGAAGCTACTTATGAAAAATAATTGTACAATATCAATATAACTACCCATCTACGAACCCCCACATTTTAACTCTGCTAACACCCAGTTCAGCGATTTTATTGACCTGCCCTCGTCGGTACTTAGAATTTTACTTTGGGCTCTATATATCGAAATATTTTTCAAGTTACATTTACAAATTTTAATCATCAATTCTAGAGAAATGAAATTTACAAATCAATCTGCTTGGAAAATTCTATTTTTGAGTTTTGACAGACTCTCCTCTCGATATCAGGTAACTAAGTAATCGTTTTATTTTTTAAAAATCTCCAATTAAATATGCAATATTAATTTCGCAATATGTTAAAGTGAAAATCTTTCAAGAACTCTTTTTTCGTTCTAAGATGAGATGTCAACAAACAGCAACAATTAATACATAGTCTCCATTCCTCAACAAAAATTTTCTATATGTACAGAGAACGTAATAGATCTTTCTGAGTTTATCCTTCTATGTCGATTCCTGTTCTACCAAAAATACTTTGGACCCTCTAATTTCTTTTTCCAGAAGACTGAATTAAGTTTGCACAGAATACCAAAATGAAAGTAACAATTATTTTTACCTTTCCATGTCAATTACAGAGAGCGCAAACTTTTTTTTTTTTTTGAATAACCAGAACTCAGTTAGTTCTATTTTGTCATGATTTATGGTTGAATATTTTGTCAATAGATCAACCAAATGACAAGAAATACAAAAGATAACCGCATTACTGAAAAATGTTCTAAAGTATTTGAAAGTCATAGTTCAAAACTCGAACTTTGTAGCCCAAATCGTTTAAATTTGTACGTTTGTATGTATATATATATATGTATATAAATATGTACATAAGTATGTCATTATTCTCCACAAAGTTTTCGATACTAAACTTATTAAAATTGTTAAACTTAACAAATTTCATCTCAACAAAGATTATTATCTACTCCTGTCTGTCTCTACAGATTGATTTACTTCCAAACTTCAGATTATTTACCTTTAATCACTTTCCACTTAAATAACAAATCACTGATATCGGTGGTAATTGGATAGTCCTAAAGTTGCTAGATTAATGTTGACAAATGACATCGATAAATCTCAAACAAAAATTAATCGCCAATAACTTACCGTTCTGTGGTCCAGCGTAGGCAATAATTAGGGCTGTCGCTAGGAGTGAGCCAACAACAAGACATGTGACACATAGGGCTCTTTTCTGCGAACATACAGCGACACCATTCCTTGTTTGCCTTCCTCCGCTACTATCACCGCCACCTTTAAGAGAATAAAAAAACAAAAAAAAAAAACATTGATGAAGAAAGAAAATCAATTAATTGTTTGTTAAAGGTGGACAGACAAAGTTCTTGAAGGGATAATATTGCATGAATTGTTGTTATACTTAATTCAGGACATACACATATTGCGGCAAGTGGACCAAGAGAATCATTGAAGTAAATTTAATTAATTTTCAATTCAAGGAGCGCTCACTGAAAAACTAAGTACTCAAACGAATATAGAAGGACGATTAATTAAATTTACCGTGATTTCAATATAAGCTTTCAATAGATTCTACACCATGTGTACGTCGAGTAAGACAATGGTAAAACGGAAGTCAATTAACGGAAATAATTGCGAATGTCTGCACAGCTGAGTTAATTGAAAGCAATTGAAAGCTCTCGAGGCGAGTTGTTCAGAATACCGTCACTCCATCGAAGAGGGTGCCCATTGTTCATCTGAATCCAAGGGAGCTGAGATAGTGTCAGCCATACAGAGCAGAATATCTTTATGCCGCAGGTAAATGTACAGAGAAGCAGGCACATATTATATATAGTAGTGTTAAGGACTTGCTTACAAGTGGGATAATCCATTCAATAAATATGACTTAATACGTTTTACCGGTTCAATGAAATATATATCTACATGATGGTATACATAACTCTTGTAATAATATTATAATATATTGTAAAGGACTTAGTATTATGTCGGAAATAATTTTGTTCGTACCCCCCCATGTCGAACTCGAACTCACAATTTTTCAGATGTAATAGAAGAATTAAAAAAAAAAAAAATTTTTATTTTTACGATTCTAAATCAAATTATTAATTACAAGAGAAAAAAACAACCGGTTCCGGCTTCAAAACACGGACGAGGCGGTTGTTTTTTCTTTTCTAATTAATAATTTGATTTAGAAGCATTAAAATTGATTTATTATTATTACTTCTTACTACTTTTTACTATTATTAGTTAAAAATAAGATAAATTCTTGTTTTATAATCGAAATTAAATATTAAAACTTTGGCTAATTTCAATTAATACATTTCATTTAAAACTTACTTTTTACATAAGCTGTATTCTTTTGTGTACGTTATTCTAGAACTCCCATATCCTGAAGAGAACAAATTGTTCTGTCGATTGAAGCGAACTATTTGTATTGTTCGCTACATGCATAAATCTTCTATGAAAATCTATGAGGCGTTCTTTTGTGTATCATTTGTTCTGCTTTGTTTTTTGGACACAAAAGAACACAGCTATAACAACATAATCTTAAATATGTCAATTCTTTTTTCATTTCTTAATTCGCTAGGTAAACTATTAAACATTTTCAAACCCTTATACATAATAAATAAAAAGATTACTCTTTTGGACTTTTTACCGGGTTAAACTCATTCGATTCCATCTCTCCAGCCATGATGAAGGTTATAAGGCTGTGACTCAGCAACATAATATAAATTTTACCTCCTGCAGAAGTGTAATATCTATATCGAACATTTTTACATGTTCGATAGTACTGTGTAGTACTGTGTAGGCTTGTATAAGCACTTAAGCCCCTGGTGTTAAGAGACGCTATCTTACACATTCAAAGAGATAAAAAGCTCAAACGATGATGGTACGACATCTACTGACGAGGAGAATCGGTCAAGCAATGCTCCTGAATCAAATCCTCTACCTTCCTATGAAGTCGTTCTAACCGAGCTACATCGTTATACTTCCTCGTTTTCTTGGACTCCTGTTGTAGGAGTTGAAGCTGAGAAAGAAACAATTCTGGCCTCTCTAGCTCCTTTACAAGAATACTCCAGATTTTATCTGAATTCTTCTTATACTGAAGCTGGGCAAGAATTTCGGAGATCTTCTTCCTAGGAAGGGTTTCCATCCCCTTCGAGACTTCAAATTGGCTACCAGTCGAAATGATGCTATCACACGACTCGTAGCCACCGAAGCTCGAGAGACCAGTCTCATCTAAGCCGGTCATGTCGCAGTCCGAAAGCTGCTCGAGAGA
The DNA here is from genome assembly GCA_963924295.1 of Dioctria rufipes. NCBI lineage: Eukaryota > Metazoa > Arthropoda > Insecta > Diptera > Asilidae > Dioctria > Dioctria rufipes. The sequence continues at coordinate 258,693,300 of OZ002741.1, forward strand.
CACTTCCGTGTCTCTCACAACAACCTTTGAACCACGAGCTCCACTATCGTCCTCCTTCGAGTGGGGCCGCTTTGATGCGACTGGCTTTGCTGGCTCTGGAGGAGGCAACATCACCCGGTCAACTTTCTTCCTCCTCGTCCTCTCGTTTCGTTTTTTGTTTTTTATACAAAATATTGTTTTTCCGTCTTTTTAAAATACTGTACAACATTTTTTTTTAAACCAACATCTTGGAAATATCGCACAATGTTCGATTTAAAAGCTGATGGGTTTAAATCACAGTAGGAAAATATAATTTTTCGACGTGCTTTTTATTTTTCTGCACCGGGGACTAAATTGAGGCAGTAGAGCAAGCTCTAACAAATCTAATCTAATCTAACGGGATAAATTTTAGAATTGTACAAGTTGATTCAAGTGGAAATGAGTTTTGTGCCGATTTAAAACCTCATACATTATTTCTTAATATTATTTCAAAAAGAACATTTTAAATTAAAGGGAAGCGAATAAATCTTGCTTGATTTTATTATCATGGACATTAAGGTGATTTTCATTTATCCAGCTTCCCAGTTTATTGATTATTGGGGAGAAATCTTTGCCATGGACAATTTAAATTTCAATAATTATCCAAAAACCCTCAAAAGATAAATAAGATAATTCTGACAGCGTCCCCCTTTTAATTAAACACATAGAAAATTTTTTTTATAAAGTTAACAAATATTTTATTGATGGAACTGTGTAAAACTGAAATTATATTTTCGAATAGTCACGCTCACATGTTACATATCACGCATAATTCAATATAACAGTTTCAGCTAAATTGTCCAACTATGTAATCGGCTGTCAGCAGCGCATACAATGTACTAAAATTCCACCCCCATTAATAGGATGTAAAACATACCTATAAATAGTTATAGTTATTTATGCGAGGGGGGGGGGGGCTAAGGACAGCAGTAATTCCAGATTTAAAGGGTATTAAACTTCGACCATACTGACTAACCACCACCTAATTGGATTTCCCTTTATGGCTAAGTATGTTGAAATTTATTCCGTTTTAATGGTTTCTAACATTTTTATTGTGCCAATTATGATTTTTCATAAAATAATTATTATTTATGAATTTAATTGAGTGGAAATGCATTTTCAATAAGCCTAATAGCCTCAAGGACTGAGGTTTCCCATGAGAGCATAATTACTACATATTTCCGATTTGCAAAAAAACTTTCATGATGCATGAATGCATTATTCAATTTGTTTTTTTTTTTTTGTTTATTATGAAACGAAATTCAAATTTTCGTCCATATTCCATACAGAAGGGCGGGCAATGAATGTAACACTATTTATTCGCCACCAAAGAGCATTTATTTTTTATTTGGTGTCCTAAACAAACATGAAAGTCGCAACCACAATGGGGATGAAATCATGCTGGAATCCCTGATCAAATAGAACTTCCAGGTAACGTTATAGCAACATACCACGTAAAGTCTCTGATATAATTCAGTTTTTTTCCCTTTTTTTTTTATTATTTTCAAGTTTCAGCTTTTCACATCAAAAGTTCCGCCAACACCAATAATACCTCAATGTCTACCCTTAAAAATCATGAAATTATTTCGAAAGTTCAGTGGACCGAGCATGAAGTGAAATGGGCTGTCGCATGGGTGATGTTCTGATGGTCAAATTGAAGTTCATTTTTTTTCTGCCCCATGATAGAGCTTAGGGATAGGCGATAGTGAAAGGGACGAGACAGCCAGCCCATCATGATGACTGGCGCACTGAATCCTCGTGTTGCCAGGGAAGACTTGTCGAGGTGAATTTTTCAATTTCTTTTACCTCTCCATTATAAAGCACTGCAGGTCTTCCAATCGATATTCAAATTGAAGATTTGATAATGACCCACCATCACCGCGACCGGTCGTATATACCTCATGAAAAGCTCTATAACGGACTGTTTATGTTTCTCGATGATGGAAATTATGTTTTAAGAAGAGAGCGAAGATAATGGTTAACAGGTGAAATTTCAAATAATAATAGCCTTCCGCAGCTGTAGTATATGTATGTATATAGTGTAGGTAGATAGCAATCTGTTGTCTAAAATGCTTCGTGAGTTTCCCTCGAAAACGTAAGTAAATATATAGAATTTCTTGTAAGGGCAGGACAACATTGAAACATAATCTTAAAGAAAGAGGCCATCCTTTGAACTTTCATGCACGTGATTTATAATGAATTGCTAAGTAGCGTGCCAAGTCTGTATAATAAATATAAAAGGGAGCCTCCGGAGGATAATTAAACCGTTGAGTATAAAAATTTTGTTTTATTTTGGAACGGCCTTGTGGTCATGTATACCGAAGTTATAAAATTTACCACGCTATAAAATCTGGAGCAGTTTTTTCTACTACGTACGTAAAAGATGTTTAGAGACGTATTTATAAAATCAAATACCTTAGTAGAGCAGATCAGTATTAAATATATATCTGGTACAAGTAAGAAAATTTCGCAGACGAGAATCAGTTTTAATACGACTATAGTAACAACGAATAAGGTATTTGCTTTAGTTATTTTTAGTTATATTGTTAGTTGAAAGCCTCTCACAGTAAGGCATAGGTCTAACATTGCTCCTATACGGCTGTCCTGTTGCCAATATGAACATGCTTAAATCAAATTTATGTAGCTAAATTTTCTTTAATTTATTTTTTAAGTTCTCGAGAGGCATGAAAAATGCATGAACTTTGGAAAAAAATTTTACATAAAATAAATACTTTTGGAATTGGGTTTTTACGTATTTTATTTTTCTATCAATGGAGAGTAAATTCCATTTTTATTTATAAAACAAAAAATAATCCAAAATGGCGGCTCCAGCTCCAATCAAACAAAATCGTGCATGATGTGTTTTGGTCTGTGCGCGGCGCTCCACAGCTCTGCCAACTAGACAAAATTTGGGCGGCCTTACCGGTTTTCGTTTTTAAAAACCTCTGAATAATGAATTGTCAGCCATTTGACACCCGAAAATTGAATTTCCGTTTAATTTTGCAGATTCATGTGAATTGGTTGATCCGTTGAGGCTGGAGAGTGCCCCGCATGCTGAAAAATCTTGTTCCCAGAAAAACTCATATAAAGTTTAACGTTATAAAAAATCTTTGACAGCTTATTTCAGCTATTCCATCACCATACAGAGGCCCTTTTTCTTCCTCGAAAAACTGATTGTGTTGAATCTGAAGGTTAACGGTTTCCCGAAACTTATAACGGTAACTCAGGTAGCGAGAAAAGGTCTCCCCAGCAAGCGCACTCCGAACGCCTCAGCTACCAATTTTCTAGCCGGCGGACAGTTCCATACCCAACACGCTGTGAATTTCAAAATACTTTAGATATGAAAATATCCTTTTGATAATTATGTAAAAAAAAAAAAAAATCCAAAAATCGCATTTTTCATCACCATAATCTCCCCTTAATCAGAAAACGCGATGTCCATCATGGAAGAAATGGTTGCATTACATTTTAATGACCAAAAAATGATTCAAACCCAATTTTCTGTCAATTCGGTAAATCGTGGTAGTTTTGACGAAGTTGAAAAAAACAAAAAAAAAATTAAATTCGTAAAAATTAATATTAAGGCTGAATAAATTTGTAAGCATTTTGTTCCCCCTTTTTACTTTCCACAGTTTTTATGATATTGATTTGAAACATTCGCCAAAATATTAGAAACTCTTCAGTTCAAATGCTACCGAGTCTAGACTTTGAAAAAGGTGTTGCGTTTTTTTTTTTTTTAAATTAAAAACGTCAAAAACCGTGCTCTTTTCCTCTCCCTCCTGAAAAATTTTTCATGTCACTCCAATTTTTATTATTTTTCGTACATAGGTTTTCCAAGCATATTTGTAAATGCTACCGAAGCTGTTTTTTTCCAAATTTGTTAATATTTTTCATGTTATAATTACTTTTATAACATTAAAATTGAGACTCCTGTAACTTGAATAAAATTTATAACTACACGTTTATTTTAACACAAGAATGAAGATTGAGTTAATTTTATTCAGTAGACCAAAAATTGGATAAATCCCGTAAGTAGTTTATTTTATAAAAATCAATTTGTAAACCTTTATCTTGATAAGAAGTGAATGATTTATTCATTTTAATTCTGAAAAGCTTTTTGTGGTAACGACAGGATCTAGAAGTCCAAGCAAATACTCGGTTTTGTATATATGTGCATTATTTCGAACAGTACTTTATAGGCATTATTGCTAGGCATTGCTTATGTGATTAGAACGAAAGCTCACGCTACTACTACATAGTCAAAATTTTGGAAGCTCGAAATCGGGAGCTTTATTTTTTTCCTTTATTTTTTGCTCTCGGTTCCGAGCTTCCAAAATTTTGACTATGTAGGTACTACTAACGTGAGCTTTCGTTCTAGTCACATTACCAATGCTTCAATAATTCTTATGAAGTGCTATTCAAAATTACAAAAATATAAACAAAACCGAGAATTTGCTTCGACTACTGGATCGTGTCTTCACTACGAGAAGCTTTTGGGAATTGAAATGAATAAATCATTCACTTTTTATCAAGATAGAAGTTAACAAATTGCTTTTATAAAATAAACTACTCACGGGATTTATCCGGTTTTTGGGCTACTGAATAAAATTATCTCAGTCTTCATTCTCATGTTAAAGTAAACGTATAAATATTATTCAAGTTAGGGTTTCAATTTTAATGTTATAAAAGTTTTTGTAACATCATGACAAATATTAACAAATTTGGAAAAACAGCTCCGGTAGCATTTACAAATATCCTTGGAAAACCTATATATGAAAAATAATAAAAATTGATGTGTACATGAAAAAGTATTTAGCGGGGAGAGAAAAATAACACGGTTTTTTGAGGTTTTTGATTTTCTAAAAAAAACCAACATCTTTTTCAAAAATCTAAGCCCGGTAGCATTTGAACTGAATAGCTTCTGATATTTTGCCGAAGGTTTCAAATCAATATCATAAAAATTATGGAAAATAAGAAGGGGGAACAAAATGCTCAAATCATGTGGAGAATGCGAAAATATCATTTTCTACCAAAATCAATCTACTGAAAAGGGGGACATAACATGGCTATTAATAGAATATAATAAAAACTAATATCCAGTACAGAAGGCTTTTCTTACATTAAAATATAATTTAAATGCTATCTTTCCGTAACTTACACTATTTGATGAAATCGACACGTCCGATTAACAAATCGTGCGCTACGATTAGCCCGTTTAATAGAAAATTGGTTTTCAATGAGCTAAGTACGAAACAATAGCACAATTTTCTGCCATGTGTAAGTATAGTTTCTATCAATCTATAGGCCGGGAGAGATATAACTGCAATTCTAGAAGCTCATGACAATACATATGATGGATAAAGAACAATTTTAAGAACTTTTATTTTTAACGATTCTAAATCAAGTTCATAAATACAAGAAGAAAAACAACCGCCTCGTCCGGGGCTTGAAACCGGGACCTTCACATCCGGGAAAAAATACATAAAACATATGGAACAGTAGATATGAGCTCCAAATCAAATTGTCCTAAACTCTACCTAATTCTGTGTAAAGCGAGAGTACAGTTTTCGGTCAAAGCAATAAAGAAGGTGCAGCGTGGTTAGATCTGTATTAAATTGAATTGCAGTTTAATAAAGTAGAAAACCTTGCGAATCGCAGCGATAGTTTTATCTTTTTAAAAAGGAAGAAGGACAAATTGAGGTCAAAAAGTATAAGATTGCGTTTGTCGTGAAATCTAAGAAACAAATGAAATGTGATTGAAAGAAATTGAAATATTTTAACCCTACATTATTAACTTTATACTATGTTGCGTTCTTACTAACCATGGGTGTAATCCATTCACGAAAACCAGGAACCATAACATTAAAATTTCAGAATAAAGTAATTTTAAGTAAATACAACAAAACTGCTATAATATAAAAGTAAGAGAGAAATAAACCTAGTATGATTACATATTCATATGAAGTCTGTTGAATTTGTTTGACAGTTTGATTTTAGAATATTATTTCAAATTGGGTGGATTACACCCATAGGTTAGTAATGCAGGGTTAAATTCATAAGTTTAATTATTATCCTTTTTAATTCACTAAAAACTATATTCATCAGCGGATGGAGCTTATCATCAAAACAGAAATTTTCTCTTTGATCTAAAGTTGTACCTACTGTCACTTTTCAGACTTGGACAATGGAAAAAAATCGTAATTTTGTTGAAATACTCAAAATTACTTCAGTTTCCTAAAATATAGTGTTTTATGTGTTTGATTCAAACCGCACGTTTCTCACAAGCAAAGTAAAGTCTTAATGCCATGACCTGTAATAAAGAAGGCAGAGACCGGTGTAGTTTACTGCCCATTTAACTAAGTATGTTAAGGGGAAATGATCCCACGTAGTTTAAGACTTATAACCCTAGCAATTTTTCTACATAAATGACACGATAATCTACACCTGTAATGCATCGATTTGAAAACATATAGAAAGCTTTTTCAAAACCGGGTGCTGATATAATGCTGGTGGTGACATAAAAATGAGGAACGAGCGGAACTTTATAGTAAATGGAGCATGTTGGGATCAGTACTCAATGATTACCTATTTCTTTCAAAATTTAGATAACATTGATCTTAGTACAATGCAGTGGCGTGACGTGGACTTTAAGCGATGGGAAACAATCAGATTATAATTTTACAAAAGCGTTAAATAACCATGAGATAAAGTTATTGCAGCGGTTCTAATAATTTATCTATACCCCTCTCGATAGCTGTTTCTTAAGAACACCAGGAGTTAATTTTTGATGAAAATAGGCAACTGGAACAGTGAACTGCATCGACTATGCGAAGAGGTAGATGAAGCCACGAAACCTATCATATGGGGATACTCACATATGATATGATGCAATTTTAAGGTTGAAAATCATTGGAGAAATATCTCTCCAAATAAGCTTTGCAAGCTAACCCCAAGGGCAATATCGTAAAAGTGATAGATTTATCCTAACCACTCTAGCGGAGGACACAATAGATAAACTCTGATTGCTGTGGTCGAAGGGTCTTAGTGGACTAGTCTCCCCTGCTCTTAACCTTAAGATTAAGCACCCATGATCGAGGAGGTGAGAGTAGGCATGAATTGCAGTTTTTAGTTCCTTTCTATCAAATTAAAATAAAAGGAATTAAAGAAATGATTATAGTCAGGTCGCAATATACTTACCTATACTTCAGTATTATACACTCTGTTTCAATCAAAGCTGTAAAAAAATTTGAAATTTTACGTTTTCTCGAAAACGAAGGCAGTGATAATTGGTTTTCAGAATGTGGAGAGATACCCAAGAACTGTTTCAACGTACTAGGCAAGTTTTCTAGTAATAACGGCATATGATCCGTGTTGCAAAATACGAAAATAGAAAATTTCAAATTCGTTTATAACAGTGTATTATGAAGTAGAGTGTATTATTCGTCGCCTTCACGAAACTGAGAAACTAATTTTTTGAGATGTCGCAATGTTAGGAGTAAACATTTTTCCAGTACTTGAGATCATTCTTGAAAACGAGAACCGGGAATATTTTATACATTGGTAAAGTAATATAGGTAAGATTTTTACAGAATAATATAATATAGATTTGATTTTCCTGAGTTACATACTGTACGATTTTGTCATCAATATCATCAAGTCATATCTTCTCTAAAGTAATATTCCTCTATCCAAATTGGAATTCCGCCTCAAGAATTTACAATTTTTACTCGCCCGCGCGGCTTGAACATATTTGCTAGTCAACAACCGAAGGAAGCACAAATAAATCCACCTCCAATTGAAACAAATACAGCGTTGATCTATCATAAGAAAAATATTATATTCAAAATAATTAACATGAACCTAATACATGCTGCTGGTATAGCAGTGTTTGTATGACCCATCCCAGCGGGAAATATGTCAAGCGCTTGTAACGGAAAGCGCTTCCACACCATAGCCAGAAAATATCTTTTCCGAAGCGCTCTCTTACAATAGCCAAAGGAATCTTTGCGGAAGCTTATCTGTTCTCTGAGTTTAGGCTTATTCGTTTTTTGTTATGAACATATGACTCAGCAGAAATTGTTAAAGGAAGCCTTGCGGAAGCAGATCTCTTTTCTGAATTTTTTGTTGTGAAAAGACTCCCAGACTGCTACGGGTACCCTACAAGCGTTCTCAGAATGCTACCCTGCAAGCTTTCCAAAAGTGCCACACTACAAGTTCTCCAAGAGCGCTTCCCAAGAATCTAGAACTGAGCGCTTCCCTCTGCGGACATGCTCACTTTAAAACGATATGAACAAGGATACGGTGGGGAAGCGCTGCAAGCTTCCAAAGAAGCGCTCTTGAATACCTATTTGAACGATTCAATTTCCCACTGGAATCCTAGCGGGAAAAATTGTCAGGACTTAAACAGGAAGCCTTCTGGAAGTAAAGTACTTTTTCTCAATTACTTCCATGTTAGTTGCATTGACGCTTGGTGGAAGGAACTCAGCGGAAAAAATTGTCAGACCTTCCAATGGATGCTTGCAGGAAGCGGTAGGTAGAAAAGCTTTTCTATTGCTTCCTCCTAATGACATGTACTGTTAAAAAGAAATGAAGTGTCCAACGAAAAGCCATGCATCTATGCCTTCTGAGTAGAGCTTCCGCTTTTATCCTGCAATGCTTTCAATTCCCGATGGGATAGAAGCATTTTTCAATTGCATCCCCTGGTGAAAACCTAATGAACAGTTCAATAAAATATACGCGTTTAAGTTCATGTTGGCCAAGTAGACAACTTCTCGATAGAATATAACATCCACGATGGCTGGACCTGACGTAGGGAAGGCCGCAATTTTTTCTTACAAATTTACTGGAAATTTTTTTCTTAGAATTGTTAATTGGAGGCCGACAACAATTGCTTGGGCCACTAACAATTTTTAAGAGCATAGACTGCTATGTGTGCCGTTTTCGTTGTCGGCCCAAATGCATAACAATTCTAAGGAACACGGAGAATTTGGGAAATGAGAATCTTCGTTTTCTCCGATTAAAGGCTAAAACACAATGTGAGCGACACGACAAAAACGCCGTAAAAAACGGCGTACAAAGCGTGCATGAAAATACAATGGGAGCGACAAGAGCTTTCAATACCCAATTAAATTTATTCTATTATTTGTGTTGTAAATTAAAAATAGAAAAAATTTCAACGAATAAATTAAAAAAGCTTATTAAAGTTGCATGAGTGGTCGATTTGACTAATGAAGATAAAAAACAGAACCAACATAGAAGAAGAAGGTGTGTCGAAGAGTTATATAAAACTCAGCCGGAATTGGGTTTCTATGCGGATGCGTTTTTTTTTTTGTATAACACGGTGACATTTTACCACCTCAATAAACTTTTCTTCCATTTTTTATTCAACCAACTTTGATATTTTCCACGGCATTGCTATTTGCTGATATTTTTAATCTATCAACTCATAAATATGATTCCAATTAACGTATAACAATAAACAAGAACGCAACCCAAAATCATAATTTTGTGTGCGACAAATTTCAATTTTCAATTAAGTTCGACAATAACGTCGGCCGATGTCGTCAGCAATGTATTTTATACCATACACTGCCATATTATTAGAAGCCAATTGACAGCGTTTTTTACAGGGTTTTTGTCATGTCGCTCACATTGTGTTTTAGCCTTAAAGCTACGAGTACCTTATTTTCCATTCCCAATTCACTAACATTTTTGGAGAATTAGGGAAAACATGAGAGAAATGCGAATAAAGAGATTGCAATTACCACCGGTTAATTTGAAAAAGCATTGGTTGCCTACCTTCTCAAAATACAACAAAAAAGACAATACTCTCAGTTGGGAATTCTTCTAGAGTAGAGAATTTGGTAGTTCTTAAGGGGGGTTACCACTGAAATCTTAAAAAACACGAAAAGTTAATACAAATTTACTGCAACACTGTGCGTACTATCATGATAAAAATTGTACATAGTTAGAGAAAATGCATAAACTTAGGTAATGACGTGTCAAAAATAAAGATTTCGGGGTTTTATATGTATTTAATTAGCTTTAGAAAACTCTGGAATTCATGAAATTTGTAAAGTTTAGTACATCAAAACGTAATAATGGTACATTAAATAGATAAATTTGTACTTGAGTATGGAAGATCTTGGGCTGAAAGAGGCAGTGACGTAAAGAAAACCAGACAAAAAATTTTGGTTACTAATATATTTTAGTTTGAAAGTTGCTATTTTCCGAGACAAATAACTACCAAAATTATGATATTATTTCAATGAAAGTTCAATTTGTAACAAAGATCGAACCTTTTTCTGTTTATTTTGGAAAAATAAAATTTTTTAGTGCAATGATAAAGGAAATAAAGTCAATAATGTTAATGATGGTAACGGCAAAAAACTCTTGTTTTATTATATTTTGCATACAATTTGGCGTTTTCAATTCATTCTATCATCGTCAGATGGAGTAATATGCTTTTGGAAGGCTTTCATTTGTTTTGAAAGCTCAGCGGGCTGTAGCTGAATGCTTGGAGAGTGTGTGCCGTTATTTTCTGCATTAGGTATATGTATGTGTGTCGATTTCCTGGAATATTTGAATTTTTATCATTGGTAATTTGTTCATTTTTGCTTTTGAGGCTAGACATTTTTTTGCCAATTCTATTACCTATGGTTATAGGTAACGAATTGTGAGTAACTATTATTTAATCATGGGACGTATTAGTAAAATTCGGGCCAATAATTATGGAATAAAGAAGAGGAAACTGAATATTGTTAGGTATGTAAATCTGTGTATATGAAAATGAAATAATCCTATAAATGTACAAATTTGTGAAATGTGAATTTGAATTTGTGAAATGTAAATGATTTTGATAAAATTTTGGAGGAAGGTTGGCTAAATTATAAATAGTTATTTTTTGTTGCGTTCCATTTATGAACGCGTTTTAGTGAAGCTGTCGAAAGGACAAAATGGAACTTTTTAAAGTTTTGAAGAGTTGTTTTTCGAATATATGTATGCAATTTAGAAAACTGAACGAAAATTGATGAGGTGTAGTGAGTTGTCACGATTATATACAGTGTGTACCAATTTTTTGACTACAATCGATTATCTTTCTAGCGACTATAATTACTACTAAGTACTATTAATTTATGTATGAATTGTTTTCAAGATGCGATTTTCGAAGAAGAAGAATTTTTACAAATTACAAAGAACTTGTGTCGACCAATAAAATTATCGGCTTTGTACCAATGACATCTTTCTTTTGAAATTGTTTTTTTAATTCATTTTTATCTAAGAGGGAATCTGCTGACGAATACTTACGCGATTTAATATATATTTCGGTAAAAGCGACTTCTTTCTTATAAATGTTTAAATTGAGCTCATTGCTCGAAAATTATTATGAGCGTTCCATTCTCAGGTACTTGCAATGCCCATTTGATCGGCTTAATCGTCCTCTTTATATAGCGATTATACCTTTCGATTGGCCCGTCCCCTCTAAAAGTTCGAGCTGCTGTCATTATGTGATGAATCTATTTATCAATGCAGTATCGGTATCGCCTAAATTCATTTAAAGAAAAATCAGTTCTTCTGTAAGTACCGAAATAAATAGCTAATTCATCCAAAGCCTTTATAACGGGACCAATTTATACTCCCTTTAGAATGGGCTCGCCCCTTGCTTCACAGTGTTGTTTTTGGTAGATTTATTCGCCGTATTTTACGCATGCTTTGAAGTAATTTTTGACACTACTGCCTCCTTGAATAGGTAAACTAACTGACCTTTCTGGCAATCAAAGATCTTCACGGAGTAACTCTAGGATTTTTTCGAAATCGACTACCGTGGCTCTCACAGCGAATTTCTGCCGCAAAGAATCAATTAATTTTTTGAATACCACGTCCCGCGTCCTATATTAAGTGAATGGAACTATGAAATGGGTAGAAATAAGAACTTTGTGGACCAGAGCAAAAATTTGCCTTTGGGATTGGGAGACACCTTCTCAAGAAGAAATACTGCTTTACGTTTTTTTTTTTTTTTTTAATTGAAATCGTTGCACACTCTTAACTTTTAGTGAATTCTTTTCTGCGACTCGGTGTAACCACCGCCACCGAATCTACCACCACCACACCAGTAGGGAAGAAAAGAGCACGAGAATGGCAGATTTGATGGCTAATCTGGTTGGATTGCGTTTCTTGAAACATGAAAAATTTTATGCGAACAAAATTGAGGAATTAGATAGAGATAAAATTGAATATATGTATGTACATATATACTAAAATTAGATTAGAAAATCTACCAGACATAGCTCAACCTGAAAATTGTGTTGTTGCTAAATTCAAATCTAATTCTCTAAACTAGTTCTTTGGATATCTAGTTAATAAAATGGTAATCTGACAACGTGTGAACATTGCACAAATTTTATGGTAGGTATATTACAACTCAGAGTTCTTGGAAGAGTTTTATTTGATGACCGGCTTCAGTCAAATAAAATTGCGCAAGCAATAAATAGTGCCAGACAAATTACACGGAAAAGTGTCTGATCAACAGCGCAGAGAGCATACATTTCGTTCGCTCCTTGCCTGCTCCTCAACAAAATTCTAAGAAAAATCCGACAGCCAAATTTAAAATCTCGCCATGCCTATGCAATTCTACCCAACCCACTGTCTTATATAAGTCAGTGATTCTACCCTACTGCTGTGTAGATGCACGACATGCTTTGGAGTACAATACAGACGAATATAACAGCATCATATAGCTTTGCAAGTGCATATAGTGATTTGCTTCAATTTTAAAATTGCATACTTTTATGCGTTTATGTTCACTAAGCTTTTGGAAACAGAAATCGTGAGCTTTTTTTTGGTGTTAACCCCCCTTAAAACATATTCGCCAAGTTACAGATTTCCAAGTGGAGAATCAACTGTCAAATCAACTCTCATCTCCCAAATTCCACAATTCTCCGTGTTATAGAATCCGGGCCCTGGTGCTCATGCACATGAAGTTATATTCCATCATTAATGGCATCGAATGACTTCCCATATAAGTAAAAAAATTCATTGATATCATACATGTTTTTTCCTATTCCCTTTTAGAGTTATATCAAGCCACGCATTTCTATTTTGAAAACCATATTTTAATATAATTTATGCGGTACAGAACATCCTTAATTAGCCCCCCCCCCTTCCTATCATTTTTCTGAACTAAATACTTTTGAGTTCGTGTTACCCTAATTATGGTTTTTGTTATATTTAGTTAATTAAACTAAAAAAAAATCTTCGTCCACAATGAAAATTACCGTTTACTGTTTTCCATATTATAGCTGAAATATTGCTGAAATTTTCTGTCGAAATTGAATTTGAATTAAAAAAAAAACTCAAATTTGGTAAAACGATAGGGACGAAATTCGTTTAGAAATTCCCTTCAGGAATATACAAAAATCGAGTCACGACTTATGCTACAGCGTCCGGTAATCAGAAATGCAAACAAGATACGCTACATAAATCACAGAGACTTTTACTATGCCCATTACTGGTGGTTTGGAATTCTGGCAGAACCACTATGTAATAAGAATCAGGAAAAACTCTCTACCTATGCGCTACATATGTACATAAATTATTGGTATATGCTGCAAGTAAATATGTACATATACATATATAATGTTTCTATGTACATAGAAGGAACATCGAAAAAGCATGCGTTACATTTGAAATTTACGTTAGGCTGCTGATTTGATTAACTGCCCTCTGCCCGCCAATTCCTTTAGCACAGATAACTTTGGAAAAGTGGAATTACCTTTTTCCTTAAATGACCCATTATTTTGGCAAGAAGTATGAGAACAACCATTTTAAGGAGCATTCCAATTGGACGAAAGCTTGTTTCCATTATAAATCCTATTGAAAATCGATTGGGAAAATTCTTAAATTACGTCAGATTTTCATTGAAAATCGGTTTAGATTACGTTTGACAATTGTTTACGATCTGTAATAGATATATTTAATTATGATAATTTCCTCTAGCATACGTATATTGGAAGATCTGTCTGAAGGTTTCTCAAATACCTGACATGACTTTTTTATTTGTACATATCTCCGCTGATCCATAACGTTTCGACTTGCAACAAAATTCCATTAAATTGCAAACAAAATGCTCTTTTTTTACAATCCAGTTCCGACACATGTCACATTTACGCCGTTGTAGACTTAAGTTTGAAAAATAGATTTTTTTTTCTCAAAATTCAAATTTCCCGCCATTTTACATGATTTAATGCACTTCAGGATAGCATCTGCCATCCCCTCTCTACTAGCATACCATTTACTGCGCGTTCCCGTACAAAATTCAAAAATTATTCTAAAAAAAAACTTTTATTGGATATAGCCCAGTCGGGGTAGGAAAAAAAAAGGCTTGACCTTGGACAAATATCCGTCATAGGGCTCCCCTTCAATCGACTCTCTGCCTTGTTTGAGAAGATTATAGCCCAGTCGGGTTAGCATATGACTATGCGAAAATTCCCGTCAGCAATTTTATTACTCTAACCTTTAGGGGGGTCGCTGGTAGTCTAAATTCAAAATGGCAACAAAATTCCACCGGTGCTTAGCCACCATCTTGAATTTAAGAGGAAATTATTTTTACTCAATATCGCGGCCGTTTTCAACAAAAATTGTAAGGACTTAAGTTGTTGTAAATTTGATTCTCTACAACTTTAGTTCTTACAATTGCGATCCATATTTTTCGAATTAAGCTGTAAAAATTGGTAAACTATAATGATGGAATGTATGGGGTTATACGACCCGGTGATCTAGTTTATTTAAGAAAAAACCACATGGTTGTTTAAGCCAATGCTTATTTTCCAGAAATATTCCGACATTTCGGTCTTTGGTTTAGACCAAGGGTCGGCAACCTGCGGCTCACTAGAATCATACTTGTGGCTCTTGAGTATTTTAATAGTTAATATTGAAAAATGAACTGTAATATTGAAATTGCCAAACAAATATAATAATCCTGCTCACACATCAAAATGCGCGGCAGATCGCATGCTTGTAAACTCAGTTTAGCTAACCTTACTCTCCACACTCAAAACCAAAGTGAATAGAAACAGAAGCGTTACCAAAAAACTGGAAGAACATTCGTGAGCTTTGGAAATCAGCACCTTTTAGTAGTGAGCCTTATAAAATTTTCTGAAAAAACCCATCATGCAATGCGGGAAATTTCAGCAAAATATTTGTTTACTACCACTTCCAATTTGTTCGAATCGAAAAGACCTTAAAAAAGTGCCTGTTAAGTTGAAATTTCTTAATAAAATATCCTTAATTTGAAACAAATTAATTTCATTTACCTTTAACTTCTATTAATTTTCTCGTTCAAACTGATTCAAATGATCCGATAAAAGAATCCAATCGAATTATTTTAACAATTTTGTGCGAAAAAGTAACTGAAATCAAAGGAGATTAAAACGAATTCGCGAGAGGTAACTTCAAAAAAATTTTGCTTCGACTCAAACGGATTCAATAATAGAGTCCAGTTCCATCTTCTTAATTGTATCGTCGTATTCAGGTTGTAATATTAACAGTGAATTTTTTGTCACCGCCATTGTAAAAATGCAAGAAACCCTACTCTAAGCCACTAGTGGCGAAGGTGTGCGAGTTGAATTTTACACCATTCCCATCTATTGATAGAGCTCAATTTAGATTAGAAAAACAAAGATATATGGGCAGAAAGGTTCACAAATTTACAGTCAGAACTAGAAAATTTAACTAGAGAGAAATGAAAATTGGCTGTCAGACAACAGTGGACGGATCTTTCAAAATGTAGGAAGGAAGAAGATATTATATTTGAACTTGGAGCTGTCTTTCCTCATTTTTATGATCAAGTGAAAACATGCATTTGGTATCTTGACAATTTTCGGATCTACTTACTACTGTGAACAATTATTTTCAAATATGAAGATTATTAAAAATAAATTAAGAACTTCGCTTAATGACGAAAGCCTCGAAAGTGTCATGAATTACAAACTCCTGAATAATCATCAAATTTGGGAAAACTTTGTGTCTGTACACAAAATCCCAAAAATCTCACTAATATTAAATATTTGCGTTTATATTATTTTTTACATTTAATTTGTATTTTAAGCAAAGCTATATGTATAACCTACTGAAATTAAGTTAAAAAAAAAGTTTTTCAATTTTCTTAAATACGTTGACCAATATGTTCTGTTAGTATGCAAAATAGAATGTTTTGATTTCACAATAAATACATGTTTCACAGTAGATAACGGTTATATTAATTTTTGTAATACATATTACCGATGTATATATTTATATTTGGCTCTTTAAAAAAATTATTTATCACATCGGGAAAAAATGGCTCATAACTCCAGAAAGGTTGTCGACCCCTGGTTTAGACCCCTTATCAAGAATAACAAAAAATACAAATCAAAAATGTTAATTATACAAAAAACAAAATCTTATTAATGTAATTACCTAAAAATCGGTATGTCAAGTTAACTTTAATGGGTTGTTAAAAACCTTTTGTCAAAGATTGAAAGAAAAAAACAAGTTAAAAACGAAAAACTAGTGAGACAAAAAAACAGCACTCCAAAAAATATCTTGGAATTATTCGTCTTGCATTTTATTTCGTATATGCCGCCCTTTTACAAGTTTTGTTTTGGTACCTGTGTGCAACATTTGTCTTAATTTGTTTTGGGGCTGGAGTCCCAGTCTAATGTTGGTATTATTATTTTGTAGAAAAGGAATGATTTTGTTGCTTATATGTGGCGTGTATATCAGTTTTTTGTAAATCGAGATTTGTATGTTTAGGCTGCGTGTATTGTCTGTTGTTTTGTTATTACTACCTGGAGCATGTTTGACATGTTTTATTATTTTGTTTATGCTGCTGGTGGGGTAGTTTTTTGAGGACAAGATTTGATGAATTTGGCTGTAGTTTTTATTGTGAAACCTTGTGTCACTCAAGGATATCACCCTTTTTGGGCAACATTGAATTTCATGTTGTGGGGGGTGAACCGATAAGAAATTTAATAGTCTTCTCGATGCCATAGGTTTGCTGTACCAATCTGTTGAGATTTTGTTATTTTCTCTGTATAGCATCATATCCAAAAAAGGAATTCTTTGTGAGGTAATATCCTCCTTTTCAATGGTGAATTTTATGCGAGTATGTTTATTGTTGAAAATTCTTAATGTCTCGTCTATAGCATGAGTTGGTAACACTGTTATGATGTCATCCACATATTTTTTAATAAATGATGGCTTGTGAGGTAGGTCAGAGGTGATATTATCAAGTAGATCATCCAACACAAATTCCGCCAGAATGCCTGACAGGTTGCTACCCATAGCCAGTCCATGCTTTTGTTTATAGAAAGCTCTCTGGTATATGAAAAAATTGTTTTACAAAACGCAGAATTGCAAGGTCTTGGTGAACATGCATTTGGAGATTCGGGTGACTTATTTAATCTTGCGCCACCTTCTTAGTACACTTCTAATCGCCTAGTCAAGCGGAATGTTAGTGTATAATTGTGTTTACATCAAACGAGATTAGGCGATCGTTAGGCGAGATCTGTGTGTTATTAATGAAATCCTTGAAAGTGTGGGAGTTGGAAATTAGCCTTGATAATGGTCTAAACCAAAGATCGAAATATCGGAATATTTCTGGAAAATAAACAATGTCTTAAACAATCATATGGGTTTTTCTTAAATAAACTGGAGCACCGGGTCGTATAATCCCATACACTCCATATCTAAAGGAATCTAAGGCCCACTAAACATCTTTTTCTCATAATAATTATGAATAATCTCGTTTATTATTAACTTTAGACCATAAATGTAGAGGAAAAAAATTATATACCCAGAATTAAATTTCCTACAATTTAGATCTCTACGACCTAGAACCAATACTATTTAATCTCAAGCCTATGGAGAGCCTAACGGAACTTAAGCGACTAGCGCACCCTAGATACTGACGTCACCGGCAGATGGGCAATGAAGAACAGTGAGTCTGCAGCGTCCCTTCGACCTAGAAAGGATCAGTTTGTCCGCCGATGCTTTACAGAGCAGGCGAATAGAGTGTCGAATACCATGTGAATTCGTTGAGCAGACGCACTAACATACTACTTATTGAAAATTATATGTTTGGATTCGCTCTTGCGCAGTTGGTCAGAAACGAGATCCTACAATTAGTGAAAAATCTTCCCAGTTAGAGAAATCCGAAATCCAAACTGTTGCATTGATAAACAGCTTAGAAATGTTCTTTGTGCCAAAACAATTAGAAAATCAAATTATACAAATACATACATCACGAAAGCCTGTGTGTTGTCTCGGTGTTGAAAAATGAATATGAATATTTGAGAAAGGCTTTTCTTTCCAGGTATGAAGTCTAAAATAAGAACTTATATTGAAAATTTTTTGGAATGCATACATTTTTTTGTTCCTTCTGCAAAATTAGAAGGATCGCTCCGTAGCATACTAAAAGGTAAAGCGCTTTTCAAGAATTTGCACATAGATCATCTCTATTCCATAATGTGCTAAGTGTAGCTACTATTCTGGTCCAGATAATATTCCAGGCATATTTTTAAGTTAATGCCGTGATCCTGTATCGGTGCCTCTTTCATATATTTTTAATTTGTTGTTATTCTCAGGACTGTTCCTCAATGAGTGGAAAATTTCATGCGTTCGTCCTATACATAAAGCTGGTGCTAAAAATTGTGTTAGTAATTATCGTCCTATTTGTAAAATCTCTGCAATTCCGAAACTATTTGAAAGCATTGTCTCTGATAGAATTTCTTTTCTAGGTAAAAGAGTACATTTCTATATACCAACATGGTTTTGTAAAAGATAGAGCGTCCTAACTAATTTAGTCTCCTCTGTCAATTTTTGATTAAATGTCTTAGAAAAAAGTGGTCGGGTTGTAACACTACTATACTGATTTCGCAAAAGCATTTGATAAGGTTAATATTCGGTTGCTTTTATATAAACTTGAAGCTTTTGGATTCCATTCTGCTCTAATTGCATGGTTCTCTTCCTACTTGACCAATCCCGTACAAATTATCAAAATTAATGAGGTGTACTCCCGCCCGATTTTGTTACATTCCGGTATGCCTCAGGAAAGCCATCTAGGGCCCCTTCTTTTTATTATATATCTTTGATTTTTCCTCTGTTCTAGCTTTTCCTGATGATCTAAAAATTTTCATGGAAATTGTTGATATGTCTCAAGTATCCAAATTCAAATCAGAAGTCGATAAATTTGCGAATTGGTGTCATCTTAATAATTTATCGATAAATTCTTCTAAATGTAAAGACTTTATGGCTACTAAAAAAGTATCACCAATTAATTTTAAGTATTTATCGATGAGATTATTATTCCTAAATGTTGTATAGTTTCGGACCTAGATAGCAAATTTAGCCTCTCTAACCACATTTTTTTATTATGTAGTAAAGTCAAGCTAATTCTCGGCTGGATTTGTTAAACGTCGTGCTAGTGAAGTCTCTGATCCATATAAGTGTGTATTATAAATATTTTCAGCATTCGTTAGGCTTATATATACAGGGTGTTCCGGAAATGTCTTTAATCCTTTAGGGGGATGAAAGTAGAGGTCAACACTTTTTTATCGAACTCCACTTGGTTTTCGAGTAAATCGATAATATCGATTTTCGAGGTTTTGCATACCTCTTCAGAGTAATTTCGTTATAAGTTCTATTGTAATTAATGTATTGTGACGTTCAAACCTTTATTTAAAAGAACACATATTGGCCTTTCTAAGAATACATAATAAGTTATAATTGTGCCTTCAGTTATTAAAAAAAAAAAAAAAAACAGTTTTGTCTATGATTTTTCATTTCACCAACATTTTTGTCGCGCTTCAGTGTACATTTATTCGAAATATCACCATTGTACGAACTTGGCAAAACTATGAAAAAATTTTCGCATTATGTCCCCTTTCGAAAATGACCTCCCTAACTGCTATCAACAATAATAATCAAAAGTTATAAACAAACATTTGGAAGATGTGCCCATCGAGGTAATCTTCAGTTTTATCGTAGGATTCTATCTCCTCCTACAGTTTTTAACCTACGACAACCATTTAGATGTCACTGTACGGGAATCTTAACTGGCTATTAGATAGGGTACTTTTCAATTTTTCAATTTTCTCAAACTGTATTATTTGACATTTGTTGCATATATTTGTCAATAAAATTTTTAAGGAAGAAATTTAAAATTAAACTTAAATATTATTTTAATGTTGCTGACATTCATATCACAATACAGGCTTTGAATTACAAAATTAGCGTTTATGTAATTAATTATTTTACATGCCAATTTAGTATTTAAGTGTAGCAGCTGTCAAACGAAATCATCTCAGCAGTAGTGAAAACACCTGACAGTAATTTCGAAATCACTTCATCAAAATTACGTGATTTCAATGTAGTGAAAATGCCCTATTAGACAACTTCAGATGTTTCGGAACCACTGACATGTATATAAATAGACTGCTTGTTGAACCAAAAATGCATGAAAGCAAATGGCACCACTTTCATATTCCTGTCTCTTTCCGTGAGAACATACTTTCCCACTGAACTGTAACGATTAGGAACGAGAAATTGCTTGTAAAAATCCTTGTAAAAAACACTTCCTTCGACTCATAATTAAAATTTAACGATACAAATAGAAATAGTTCCAAATAACTTTGTGGTAAATTCGTTAAATCCCACTGACATGCATATACGTAAATTCCTAAATAATTTAAATATACCGGCAGTTTACGACAGTTGGTAGCATTGACAGTGAGAGCATACTTTCTGAAATCAAAACTGGTGTCACATGAAACAGGAGATAAACCAGTCCATTTATATACATAATATGTCAGTGTTCTGAACGCAGAAAAGTCAAATCAGCTGACATAATTTAGTTGACTACTGGGCTTTGAAACGATTGAAGTCAGTTGTAGTCAACTGTGGCTATGCTTGGAACGCACTCCTGGTAATTAAGAAAAGTAATTAGTTTGGCTGTGTCAAGATGTCCAAGAATCAAATCGAATAATTTTTCATAAATATAAGTTTATGCTTTTTTTTTAGCTTTACATACTTATATATTTATTACATAGTATGTTAGTTTTAGTTGATGCTCTTGGATTATTTTAATTTATTTCTATTATTTTAGTTTTAGTATATGCATGGTCTGTTGTTTGTAAACTGTAGACTAAGAATAAACAAACAAACAAAAAATACATAAATCATTCACATAGCACTAAATGCACTAAATTATCGGCTTTTCATGCGATGATCAATAGATCAATTAATATCCCAATGGATAATTTTGCTTATCAAAAAGAACTACATAAATGTAATTTTAATTTAAAATTAATAAATAAAATTATTTTTAAAAAACGCAAAGCAATACTTTTGAGGAGCACTTTTCTAGAAATTATTGAGTGTAGTCCAGTGAAATGTGTGAAATTACTTTTCATAAAAAATTGCCAAAATTTTGAGAGTTAAGGTTAACGTTAATGTGAGTTTTTACAATAATGAGACAATAGAAAACCGGCCAAGCGCGAGTCGGACTCGCGCACGAATGGTTCTTGTACCATCGTACAAAATTTTAACACTATGTACATTTTATTTATTTTTTCAAATGAGAGTAGGTGTCGTGTGAAAATATAATGCTGTCATTTGAAAAAAATAATGCCTACTTATGATATTAATAATGAATGAGAATAAAACGAGGAAAAAAACAACGAAAAAATCACGTTTCTTGTATGGGGGACCCCTTTAATTTTTAATTTATTTTATTTTATTTTTATTATTTGTTGTTATATCGCCAATAGAAATACGCAGTCTGTGAAAATTTCAATTGTCTACCTATTACGGTTCATGAGATACAACCTGGTGACGGACGGACGGGCAGCGAAGTCTTAAATAGTAATAGGATTCCCGTTGTTACCCTTTGGGTACGGAATCCTAAATAGTATATTGAGCTTCGAGTTCGTTAACCGCAAATCTGATAAACTTTTTAAATCGAGGGTATATGAGATAAATTGTAATGATTGTGTTTTCAGTTATATTGGGCAAAAAGGTAGTGACTTCGGTACTAGATTTTGCGAGAAAATGAGGTCTCTTAAATATCATAAACAAAATTCCGCTCTTGCTAAACATATAAATAGTAACCTAGAAATATTGCATGTTGGCGAAAAAAGTAAAAAAATTGGATATTTTGAAATTAAAAGTATTAAATTCAAATAAAGCTCGTCTAAATGATCCAGATAGATCTTAATAGTTCTCCACTGTTCAATTATTTTTTTTTATGAATATAAATAATCAGTCCATCATGTGATAGCAACTACAGTGAAGCTCTTAGGTTTTATATAATCATGCGAGCAATTGTAGTTATGTTTTACTCTTTTATCTACATACAGATATGTGGTAGGCTCGTGGCACAATTGTTTGTTCAGTAACATTTAAGCACTCTGATGATAATCCAGTAACATCGAAGCACGTGTCAATAATAAATGAGTTTTATTGTGAAAAAAAAAAGAATGATTTGGTACAGCTGTTAAACTCTTGATAATTTATCTACATAAGTGGTTGAGTATGAACAAATTAAAATTAAAGGTGGTAAAAACTAAATGCATGCTAATAAACTCAAGTGAAAATCATATACAAATAGATTACTGCTGAAAGTATTGGGCACGTGCAAACTACTAAATATTTCGGTATGAAAATTGATAAGAATTTGAACTTTTTGGAAAATGTAGATTATTACATGTTGGAAAATTAGCAAAAACGTTGGTATTTTGTGCAGAAGTGCAGAATTAGGTTCGGTTACCAAAATGTTATTATGATATATAATATTATTATATTGCATCACTTTAATTATTGTGCTACAGTTTTGTATTTGTAATGAAGATACAAAGTCCAGGCTATAGGCTGAGCAGAATAGAGCAATTTTAAGGTGTAAAAGACGCACTCATATGATGCTACAAGCACTGCAATGATTGAATATTATGTAACGACTTACGTTAAAGATCTTTATTTTTACCTTTAATGTCAAGTACAAGCGTTTTCTCGTATATTTACTTGAGAATCTGCAATATGTATGTGAACTACAATCATATAACTTAAGGTCAGCGGATAACTTCACGCTAGAAAGATTCAATAAGAGTTCGATAATGTATGCCAGGGATTGAAAAGTTTCGATATGCTGCCAAATAATTTAAATAGTGAATGAAATTTAAAAAAATTACATATTTTTTTTTTTTGTATTTTGTTTATTTGACTATCAACACAAGCTCACTCTAGTGACGTCCCACTGGGAAAAAGAGCGCTCTAAGGACTAAGGGTCCTTCTGAAGTACTTCCCTGGATGCTCTTAGCACTTCTTTTCCCTATCCTAGTTCATTGCTTTTTAACATATATGTAGTAGGCATATCCACAGAGGCTAGCGCTTCAATGCTGTTCTTAAAAAGCGCTCTAAATGATGACCGAAGAAGTCTTTTGAATGTGTCTTTTCGAAAGCTCTAATGAGCTTTTTGGATAATTATCGCAGTGCTTCAAGTCGCTTGCGTTTGCTCATAATTGTTTGTGGTATTAAATTTTATGAAGTTGATTAAATAAGCCACTTGCCTCACTTACCAAAACTTCAGATTACATACTTCTAACCACTCTGAACATCACATTGCGAATATGAGAGTTTAGAGATAGTTCAGATTCGTGGAAAATTAGATGAGCTCACCCCTTCTTGCACTTCAATCTGCTGGATTTCATCAAATAATCTTCTATTGAGTTTGCAATCGATGGCTCTAGAAGCACTTTAGTTAATTACTTGGGCCTTTGCTCATTTTTCATGATGGCTAGAGAAGCGCTTAAATTGTGATCCTTTCAGAAGCGCTGGTTTTTCGTCCCAACTTGAATAAATAAAAGGTTAACAACACATGCGTTTCATCTCTTAGTCGGTCTTAGTATTAGTATGTTGCATGCCACATAGATGAAATGATTTAAGTATTACACAGGGCGTTTCATAATTGGTGCACATAACTCAAGGGTTTAATAGCTGAGGTGGGGACAAGCAAAAAATTAAAAAGTGGGGGGGGGGGGGGAGTAACACGCGTCGATTCATTTTGCGTATTGCTAATACTTCAAGGTAAGGAATCCTACCATCCGATTCAATTTGTACAGTGAATTGAAGTTTCCTGTGAAAACTTTTGAATATATTTAATGTAGCCGGAATATGTTCCTGTGGCAATACAGTAAAGAGATCGTCAACATACTTAACCAGAATTTTAGGTTGATACGGAAGTTTGTTCATAGTGCTATCCAACAACACTTCCATTACAATGTCCGCCATTATGGGGGAGAGCGGGTTACCCATTGGCATTCCGAAAATCTGCCTGTATAATTTTCCGTCGAATTGGAAATAATTACATTCAATGATGCAAAATTGAAAGATCTCCATGAACTTATTTTTTGGAATATTTGTGATATCAGAGATCTGCTCCCACTTATCTTCAATAATGCGTAAGCAAAGGCGGGTGGGAATGTTGGTAAAAAGTGATATTACATCTAATGTCACCATGCTCTCAGTAGAATCAAGTTGGAGGCTATTAACACGTTCCTTGAATTCAGAAGAATTTCTAACATTATACCTCGAGCTAATCGTTAATTGGCGTAGAATGTTTGCCATAAATTTGGAGAGCTCATACGCTCCTGAATTTAATGTTGACACAATCGGCCTGATTGGGAGATCTTTTTGGTGTATTTTGGGCAAGCCATACATCTTGGGTATTCCCGCTTTATACGTGCTGATATGTATCTTTTCTTTTTCAGAAATGAAGTTTTTTTGAAAAAGGTGTTTGGCTATTTCATTGTTTTTGTTTTGAATGCGTGAAGTTGGATCAGTTCATAGGGTTCTATAGGTAGAGTTATCTGCTAACATTGCTTGGAGTTTATTAAAGTAATCGCTCTTATACATTGCCACAGTAACATTTTCTTTGTCAGCGGAAATGATGATGACGTTATTGTGTTTAGCTAAGAATCTCATCGAATCGTCATATATTTTCAGAATTAATTAATTAATTATATGTATAACAGTTAGCAGCATGCTCGAAGCGCTACAATGGTTAAATATTATTGACATGACAGCAAAAGTGAGGATGATTATGATCACATTCACTAACTACTACCTAAGAGTACAATATACAGTATTGTTTTTGTTATTATACAGAAGATTCTGCCTGTAATAGGGAAACTATAAATGAAATTTTATCTCTCTTAATTGCTTATAATACCGTTCTCCAATTCACAGACATCATCTGATGATTCAATTACCATCCCACTACAGATATGTGCTTATAGTCCCATCTTTACGTATAGGCCCAGGCCATAGTAGACCAACTGATGATCAATTTTTCAACCAGTAAAACCACCTATTACAAGTTAGTTTAGCTTAGATTTTGGCTACTGAAAGCAGAAAATGGGATTCAAAATTCTAATGGCAATAAATTATCATACAAAGCAACACATATAAAAAACAAAGTCCTTGCCATCGTATAATGTTTGCAGGCCCAGTATTTTTCAAAGCTCCCGCCTTTTTCTATGGTTTACTTGCGGTAGCCAAACTATATTTGTTTATCAAAGACATTGGTTTCGTGTTAACATGATACTCGCCATTCTGCCTGGTTAAGGTTATTCCTCAAAATATTTTTATTACAAAATAAGTAAACCAACTCGCACGATCAGGCCATTCGGACGGAAGTTCCCCTTAGCCCCACTTTACGTTATCTTTCTTCTCAACAC
This sequence comes from Dioctria rufipes, assembly GCA_963924295.1. Classification (NCBI taxonomy): domain Eukaryota; kingdom Metazoa; phylum Arthropoda; class Insecta; order Diptera; family Asilidae; genus Dioctria; species Dioctria rufipes. Next base: position 258,719,087 of record OZ002741.1, read on the forward strand.
TGAAAATCAGTTTATTCACCTTTGAACTTGTAAACGGTACGTTTCCCGTGTTATGTTTGCGATTGTATTTACGTTATTATTCCTATTGATAACCCATAGTAGTTTAGATTATAATTTCTGTTAGAGGGCTCTCCTATTCAAAAATGGCCTGTGCACGTACTTGGCTGAAGACGGCGGCCATGTGTGCTTACAAGCATTAGTTTATGTGCCAATACCGATTTCAATAATATGATTCATAATAGAAATACAACAATGTTTGTTTTCTGTCAACAACAATTTTAAAACTCTTGCAAATTTGTAATCCAAAAATGTAATCATGTAATTATGATTACATTTCATTAATCATTAATCGCCAAAAATTATTACTTTTCCGATGAATATTATCAATCTGCAATCACGATTATAGACTATAATCGTAATCATTAATCAGATTACATTTTGCCTAATATTGCACACGGCGCGTTGACCCGTGCATGTGGAGCGCGTTCCGTGAAATCACGGCCCGCCGGAGGCCACCTTAAAATTGTTATAATTTCATTTAAGCCTACTCCGCCCACTCGGTTACTCCGAGTCACCGTTTTAGTTTTGAGAGTCATTTAGGCTGGTAATGAATAACAATTTACTAACATGTTGACTTTGAGTCATCACCTGGGATGGATTAGAGAGAAAATTAATCTGAATTGATTTTTATCTAAAATGAGGTACTGACCGCCTTTTTATCACTTAATTAATTAACAATTAAAATCATTTTCGTAGGTATTCCGTTATAGAAGTTTTTATTGCAAATGTGACTATTTTCTAACCAAAATAAATTCAATTAAATTAATTTACTGTTAATATTATAGGTATGTAAACCAGGTAACTATTTATTCGGTTATTATTTACCTGATAAGAATGCGACATCATCCAGATCAGGCTCAGTTGTCATTTCGATACGTTCACGTCGCCAAACCTTGGAACCTTTTTGGCCACCGCCGACGACCGAAATCTTAACGGGGCCTCCTAGTCGTTGATTTCCTGCCAATACGTTGTTTCAAATATTTTTTTGTTTCACCAACAAATTGCAATAAGAGCAACCACCACCACCACCAACACCACCACAAACAGTATAGAGCAAAGAATATTATGTAGGTAGGTATATAGAAATCGTAGTATTGTGTGACCTTCTCACCGACTTTTTGCTCCTTTTACTTTTTTTTTATATTAGATACACAAAAACAAACAATTTCCTTTTTTCGTTCTGCAAAACTAAATCCACTTCAAATTTTTAATTTAGAGCACACAAAACGAAAAACTATTCTGAATCTATTCGATGAATAGAAAAGGATTTTGAATATAGGTAACTATAAGAACTCACATAACCACTTAACGTGAAAAAAGACTTTTCACATGACAGTTAAAGAAATCCCCAAAATCCTTGTCAGATTCACATTAAGACGATTTATATTGGTGTGTAGAAAGGTGAAGCAATCACATTTATATAAGCCTGTGCAGATATTTAGTAATAGCACGACATGCAATATTACCGGCTACACTCAAAATAAATGGATATTGCCTCTCACCGTTGTGAAATGAAAACAATAAATTTCCCCGAGAAATTAAATAATTCGATTCACTTCAAGCGCGAAGAGGGGGTAAGAATAAGGGTGAATTGGAGTTTTTCGTAAAGAAAATTAATTTCACAGTCATTCATCACCACAACCACCACCACCACCACCGCCAACCACCACCACCTCCAAAACCGTGGATTTTGGAAATTTTTCTTTACACTAAACAACACAAACAGCAATAACACCAACCGAACGATATGACATTAACGGGATCTGCTGTCATTTGTCATTAAGAAAAATGAATTAATCGAAATTCCGTGTTAATATAATAAATTTCATCACTGCACGCATTATCAATAGTTGGTAAATATACATACATATACACACATGTATATATATATATAGATGCGGATAATATTTGTTATACGATTTTATCCCTCAAGGGATTAATTTATTCAGCCCCGTTACTCTACGCAAGTTAGTTCACCTGGATTTTAATGTACAAATACATATATAAATAAGCACACACATATACACTCGCACATCTGATCACATATTTATAAAACTTAAGTACTTTACTGAGTCCTGTGATAACTTTTGGAATTATAATTCCAAATTCCTTTTTTCATTAGGAGCCGCCAAAGAAGTAGGGGCTTCTAAGGGGTCTTTCTTTTTTCTGTTTTTTTTTTTTTTTTACGCTATATCCAAAAGCAATCTCTACGAAAATATTCCAGGAACGATATGATGATGAGTGACACTTAATCATGCATCCTTAAAGAACTTAAGGAATCTCTTCCAAAGTGAAAAACCTTGTTAAGTCAAGGACTTTTTTTGAGTCAGTAAACATATAGAAAACTTCTTCAGCCAGAGGTGAAATTACGACTGAACTGACTCGGGCAATTTATAACGAAACACTATTGCTCCCTTTTTTACGTCTGAAAAGTCTGATCTAAAACGCACAATTGATGGAGAACAGGAGAAGAATCCTTTATGTGCATTTGTGTGTGTAGATAATATCCCACCGTATCGTAGAAGCTTTTTCTTTTAGAACAACAGGAAAATAAAGCTTTTGCTCCACGTTCAGAATTGAGGTAAATGGGGGATGTACTAAAAACTTTCTCTTGCCAAGTTGAAGGGTGGCTCAACTCCCGTCTTGTTTGGGTTTATGACATTTTCACAAAACATAGGGCATGTTGGTACAATCACCCGCTGATAAGAGGATAACTTACGACTTCAATTTCATAAAAGGTGAAAATAATTCATCTATACAAAATGCAGTTCGGGACTGTGCATTCTATTTTCGTTGTTGTTGCTTTTGTTGTGATTATTGGCTCTCGTGTTTTTTTTTCGCAGTATATTTTGATTGACAATATTATGACAGAGTACAGTATTTGATTTAATATCTCACACAGAAAGAAAAAGGTTACTATATACTACAGCTATCTTAATCCCATTTCAAAATGTAAACCGCCTTAATAAGGATTCCAGGGAATTCGTTTCATAAAAGACCAATTCGAGAATCAAATGTTTAATAAAGTTTATACAAATATCAAAATCAAAGGATATTGATAAAAAATTGGGTGGAATCAAACAAATAAGCAAAGATATGTTTGCAGATGAATATCTGAAAGAGAAAAAAGTTTTAAGGAAAATTTTGGTTATCCGAGAGTAGCTATTTAAAAAACACATCTTTTAGCAACTCATCGAAATTGATTTTTGTTTTTTTTTTTTATGAGCTTTTGTAATGCAAAGAGGTCATCTGAGAGCATACCCTACTTATCCTTTATTGGCTTTCATTTTCATATCCTTCATTTTGGGGACTATAAAGCTAAACATAAGTATATTCAACGTACCTAATGCGTATGTAGATTGTAATTTGTTCTAAAAGGCGGAACACTTTCGATATCCATCTAGAAAGGGTTCAAGGAAAATATTTTCCCAAAAGTGGTAGGTTTGCAAAATTTACCATAAGGAAAAAGGATATCTACTATATGTACTATCCATTTTTTTTTTTTTTTGTTTTTTAATATATCCTGATCATGTAGGGATATTACGATATGCAGATTGTTTTTACGTTGGCGAAAAATTAGCCTTTGTGAGAGCAAAAATTTATGTTTTTATGTTTTGTGCGGATGAAAAATTAAATTTTTGCAACCCCGTGATCCAAGGGGATCTTTTGTAATTGAATACTTAATATTTCATTAACTGAATCCAGTTTTATATGCGTTACACGTTTAGAACAGAATACCCTAATGTTATTACTTACTTTAAGGAATTAGAATTTAAGGCATTAGGGAAATCATTAAGGAAATATGCTTCCACACAGAGATATTATCGTGTAGGAAATTTCGCTAAATTTATTACATGTGCGATGTAATCAACTTCTGTAGGTGACTTCTTGTTATTATGCTAGAATAAAATTTTTGTACATATTTAACAAAGTAAGAATAGCTTTATATATCCTGGATAACAATTCATTGAACATGATACAGAAGATGTCTATATAATCCTCACCATAACATCTTAGTCTTACTATTTGCTCACTTGTTTCAGAGAAGATTTTTACAATGAACCTTGATACTAGATTACGAAACATCGCAATTGAAGAGATGATTGAAGAAAAATATTTCAAAAAAGATAAATATTACAATTAAAGTCTTGTGCCATATATTACTCGAACATATCTTCTCTTATGAATAAAACTGTAATTCCAGGCTATAATTAATTATCTCATTTATATTAAGTAAAACCCAAATACAACCTAAACAAAATTTTATCCGCTATCAAAACTTTCGAGACTGTCAAGACATGAAACAGAAATCTGCATGTGCCAACTAGTCAGATTCTTTATATTCATTCTTATGGAAAAGTGACTAAACATTGATTTTATCATAAAGCCTAAACTACTATCCACACAGGAAAACAGTCTCTCAGTACACTTACTAAATACCTTATTTAACAAAATAATAAAATAGTTGGGATTAAAACGTTACCTTAACATTTTACACTCAAAATCTCTCATCTGAATAATAGCTGCAATGTAAGGCCGGCCGTAGTCCGAATCTCTAGACAGATTGATTCGAATTCATCGGACCAAGGCCCATTCACATATGCAATAATTACTCAGCTGAGAGTTTTTGTTGTACGGTTCCGAGTAATTTAGTTAAGATAAATTTTTTAAATTCATTTTATTAAGAAAGGTATAAAAATTTGATTACGGTTGGGAAGATCAGAACGCAAGTACATTTTTTTGTATGAATAATATTTTAGGGTGCAGGAGATATTTAAATCAAACTTTTGTCAGTTTTATATAAGAATACTGCAAACATTTTAAAATATTAAGACTAGGTTAGGGTTCTCATAGATTAGTGGGAGAGTCTGTTTCATTATTTGGGAATTAATTCTCGCAGGTCTTGCTACAGGGCCGTAGCTAGGGGAGGGCATAGGGGGCAATGTCCTATCAAAACGATAGTGCCCTACCTAAAAATTTCCAAATTATTCCGTATTCTGCGGCGACGTCACGTCATAAAAGTAGTCGCGGCAAGTCGGTGTGATCAGCAACACTGACCAGTTAGCCACTATTCGGCAATGTTTGCGTTGTCTACCTCCCACCTCTTACTGCCTTGAATAAAGGTAAGGCGATTGGTAGATTACATGAACGGCTTTTGTCAGGACATTTAACAGTTACAAGAGCTGCATATGAAAATTATTCTCTGATTTTGAAGATTCCAGATAAAATGAAAACCGGAAAATTCAATGGTGATGAATGATATTGCAAAAAGTATTGACATTAAAGGCGTTATGTTAAGCATAATAAAATGACAACAATGACAATTTTGGAAGAAGCTGAGAATACCATATTGTAGAAAAGAATCTCAAAATAGTTCCAGATATATATGTGCCGCTATGTCTATTGTTCTCGATTTAATAATTTATCCAGAAGTCAGTCCATAAAGTCGTCTCGTTTTATTTTTTTTATTTTTTTTTTTTTTGCAGGGTGACAACAAATCCCATCCCAAGCACGGAGGCCATAGCGGCCCATTGTCCTGTCGTGCTAGAAGCCCATTCACCAATTCACCAAAACCTTCTTGTCCTCTTAATTAGGCGCACCAGATCCTGGTGAGGAAGGTTTTTCCGCTCATCCACAGATAGAAGGGCAGGCCCTAGAGTATCCAGTCTGCTCCGGGCGAAGACCGGACACACCTCAAAATGTGTCTCAGGGTCTCCCTCCAGGCAACACAGACACTCAGGGCTGTCAACAACTCCCATACTTGTTAGATGAGCGTAAAGTAATCTGTGGCCGGCCAACCACAGTTCTTCATTGTTTCCTTCCGAGCCCCATGAGAAAAAAATTGTACACCTGCAAGTACTCAGGTTCACCCATCTCTGCTGATGCTTTCTATAAACATTCGTTTTGATGAGAGACCCGATTCTCAAGGTGGCAACGCCTCCGGCGGGCTCCGATCCGAGGAACGGAGAATCAGAGCCAGCCCTAGCTAAAATGTCTGCCCTTTTATTCCCCATGATGCCCATGTGACCAGGAACCCACAGAAGCGACACTTTGTTGTGGATACACAACTTATCCACAGAAGACCTGCAATCCCCCAGTAACTTAGATGTTATCCGAGGGACACTCAGAGCCATCAAGGCTACCTGACTATCCGAAAGGATAAGAATGTCCTTTCCCTTGATTTGCATATCAAGGACTAACTTCGCTACCACCGATATGGCGAAGACTTCAGCCGGGAAGATAGTGGTGTGTCTTCCAAGTGAGTGCTCCATCCCAATATCAGGCTCAGGAAAATAGATACCCGCCCCAGCTCCCTCATTAGTGAGAGAGCCATCGGTGAGAACTTTTAGAGTGGACTTGGGAAGGCTCGATAAGGCACTTCTCTCAGTCCACGATTCCCTTCCAGGAAAGCACATGTACTATCGCATCACGTGGCATACTGGCCAGATGGTTTTCGTCTCGAATTGACATCTCTTATTACTTTGCCCTTTTTCCTAGTGCCCTACACAAGGAAAATTATAAAAACGACACCTTTCAGGAGAAAGATAAATTAAATATCCTTTGAATATCTCAAAATGCATCTTGTTAATATTAACCCTCTAACAGTGCTTTTATGTATAGGAAGGATTATCTCAATATCTACTTCCGTTTAAAAGTTATTAAAATTTTTATGTTATGCAAAAAATTTAAAGTTTAATTTACAGGACAGAATAAATGTTCTACTTTGCCCTTCTCTTGAAATATGGACATTTTTCTGCTCGGAAATTAAACTTTTCCACTAGGGAATGAATTCCACTTAGGAATAAAAATTACACACAAAACCTGAATTTATTAAATTTTAATTAGGTCCTCACATAATAATTTATTTCGGTATATTGTTATCTTTATGTGGGGGCTGAACTTCGAGGTGAACTTTCTTCCCACGGCATCTAATTAAAGTCCTGATGGACATAACTATTTACATACATATATATAACATTGGTATGTACGTACATATATGTAAGCATTTCTAGAATTTCTCAACAACATTTTCGGGGAGAGAACTAATTTTACATCTAGAGAATGCGTTTTTATAGCAATCATGGGAATTTTCAGTGTTGTTAGAAAAACTTCAAGACCCTTCTCGATTCTATTACAAAATTCATCCCCAATAATATTCCGCCTATGCCTCTCCCCAATATACATAACTATACCACTACCTACATAATATTATGTAGGTAACACATAAAACGGGAACTTGTAAAAAAGCTCCTCTAAACTATGTAAGAAGTCCATTAGTTAATACAAGTTTGTGTGCCCTTAGATATCTTCCAAGTATAATCGCGGTCAAAAAGGTTCTTGTGTACAAAACGGAGTGAACACAAACAACTTGAGAGAAATCTTCACTTATTCAAACCTACACAAACACTCGCACAAACACACACATACACATTTCTTATTAACTTCTCACGCTACCTGTAAACAATTTTTCGAACTCAGCTGAAACAATTCCTTTCATAAGGAGGTGAAGAGCAAATATTGAAAAATTTTAAGTATTTTTGGAATCCACCCACTACACGAACAAAAGAAGTCAGTCAAAAAAATCGCGACGGAATGCGAAATGGGTTCGATTTGATGCTGGCAAGAATTCTCATCACTTTGACATTTAAACGGCGCATGCGTGTTTTTTTTTGTTTTTTTTTGCTCACACACTGGGGAATTTAGGGAATAGGGACATTGATATCAAAACAATTCCACAATACAAATAAACAATCAAACTTTTCGTGTAGTTGTGTGTTGGGGGTGTTGTTGTTTTTTTTTTTTTTTACAATACCCTACATCCTTATAAATGGCCCATGTTATTGCGGGCCAGTGGAATAGGGTGACACATTTCCACCCTAAAGTCAGTCGCACATTTTTGCTTCACATTTTCTCCCGGCGGGTGGAGGCGTATGGGTTGATGAATTCTGGGATGCTGGAAATGTTTACATTATAATAAGGATAAAGGCAGCTCGGGGAAGGATGCGAATTTCTGCTTTAATGTGTTCGTTCCTTCAATCTTGTTTAAGCATTAGGGATCAGAAATTCGGATAAATTGGATGCAGATTTCTCCCTTATTCCGTGTTCGTGTGGGAGTATATTATTTCCGCTCTTATTTAGATGCTGCTCAGGTTGTAAAAGATAGATAAATATGTAGGTACATACATAGATATAGAAGAGTTTAGAATATCGCTAATTACTCGAAATTGATTAAATCACTTTTAATAAGCCTATGTGCAGAATCAAGTGCTAAAATCTCCATATTATATAATTGCAGAGAAAGAGAGAGAGAGAGAAAGAGAGAGAGAAAGAAAGAGAGAGAGAGAGAGAGAGAGAGAAAAGAAATAGAGTAGAACCAATTTCACACCTCTGCGCTTTCTATACGGGATTTAGTAAAGGTTAAAGCTAGATTAAATCTGTTGAATGAATATATGCATGTAAAGATTGTAGGCAGACATTTACTTATGAATTAAAACAATTTACAGGAAAATTATTAAAATAGTACAAACTGAGTTCAATTTTTGAAATTCAAATTGTACTGATGGAAAGACTTATTCCTCACATGTATGTATGTGTATGGTAAAAAAATTAAGATAAAACAGTTTATCTTGAAAATATTCAGTGATTTTTATACCCTAGATGGAATCTGAAAGGTATATTAAGTTTGACATTCCCTTTGTAACGGATAGAAATAATGAAGGTACAGCCGAATGAATTGGACACCCACGCATAATAATATTAAAATTTATTTTGTTTTTTGAATATCCGTCTGTCCATGTCGTTACGATAACTCGAGAAAGTACTTAGAGGGCTAAAATTTTGCACACAGGCTTTAAAATATATATATATATATTTAAGTTCGACAAGTAAAAAAGCGAGAATTGGTCTAAGACCAATTCTTATAATACCCTAAATGAATGCCCGTATGTAATTTCGTATAGTCGTGCAAGTTTGATTTTTGATTTGCTTTTCGCATATACATATTTCTAAAACTTCTAAAACGATTTTCGTCGGCACTAAAAAATGGTTATAGCCACTTTCATACGATTTCATATTTTAAAAACTTTTCTGTACAATAAATATGTTCTAGGACTGATTGTTCTCACATTATATGTAAAAACCCTAAATATCGGGCTTTCCAATAAGAGGAGTTATTTTAATTAGCCCGCTATTTCGGTAGATGTCACTTTTGGAGCTGTCACTTTTTGACATTTGACAAGTAGAAACTACACCATTAATAAAAATGGAACGATACACGATTCAACAACGCATTGAAATTATTAAAATTCACTATAAAAATGGTGAAAATGTGGTAGAGACGGTTCGTAAAACTCGAACATTTTTGGGTCGTCGTGAAGCACCTTGTCGGACCGCAATACAGAAATTGGTAGAAAAATTCGAGCTGTCGGGACAAGTTAGTGATGTGAAGAATAAAACCCGTGCACGTCGCTCAAGAACAGCCGAGAATATTGCTGTTGTAGCCGAAAGTGTTGAAGAAAACCCAGGTTTGTCCATTCCTCGTCGTTCTTTGGAATTAGGCATTCCACAAACGTCATTACACCGTATTTTGCATAAAGATTTGGGTCTTACGGCTTATAAAGTTCAGTTAACACAAGAACTCAAGCCGGCCGATCATCAACAACGTCGAGTCTTTGCTGATTGGGTCCTTGAAATGCATGAAAATGATCCGGAATTCCATCGAAAACTCATCTTGAGTGATGAGGCCCATTTCCACCTCGATGGCTTCGTCAACAAGCAAAATTGTCGCATCTGGGGCTCGGAAAACCCAAGAGTTATTGTTGAAAAGCCACTCTATCCTCAACGTGTGACTGTTTGGTGCGGTTTATGGTCCCGCGGGGTCATTGGACCTTACTTTTTCGAAAATGAGGCTGGAGCAACAGTTACGGTGAATGGATTGCGCTATCGACAGATGATTAATGATTTTTTATGGCCGGAATTGGATGGTAGTGATCTGGACAACGTTTACTTACTTTCAACAAGACGGCGCTACGTGCCATACAAGCAACGAAACCATTGATCTTTTACGGGAAAAGTTTTCGGACCGTGTTATCTCTCGAAGAGGTGATCACAATTGGCCACCGAGATCTTGTGACTTAACACCTTGCGACTTCTTCTTTTGGGGCCACGTGAAAGAGAAGGTCTACGCCAACAGCCCAGCGTCGATTCAAGACCTCAAAGATGGAATTCGTGAGGTTATAGAGGACATAGGGCAGCCACTTTGCGATTTGGTTATGGAAAATTTCATGAAAAGGATATGGTCCTGTAGGCGTGGTCGTGGTGGTCATTTGGATGATGTTATTTTCCATTATTAACGGCATACCTTCCTCTTTATAATGAAATAAAGATCCGATCATTTATCTCAAAAAATGGCATTTTTCTTTGAATATCCAAATAACACCTCTTATTGGAAGACCCTTTATTTATATTGCAACACCAAGAAGGGGTTGGGCGTTTTAGTTCATTTTTGAATTTGTATTTACTATTTTTATGAAAACACCGTGCAGAAATTTTCAGATTTCTACACTGACGCTTTCTCAGGCAGTGTCCAAATATATAGTGAAAATTGAAATTTTTGTATGGTAACCCTATGAAGGAGTTACCCGATTTCTCCCCATTACTTAAATTTCCTTCTTTTTGTAAAGTCAGTATGAAAAATTTCGGCATTGTAACTGAACACGTTCTCGAGTAATCGTTAGGTCGGACAGATGGAGATACAAAATTCAAAAGAGCTTTTAATTTTATGCATGGGTATCCAACTCATTTTGTTCTACCAGAATTATTTTTGTGCGTTACAAACGGAATAGCAAACTTAGTACCTATACCCTATGATTTCATCTAGGATATAAAAATGTCACAAATCGGATAACTCCTTCATAGGGTTGCCATACAAAAATGTTGTCTTCTTTTATATATTTTTGAGCATTTCCTACTAGTGTTGCGAAGTGTGGTATATGTAATTGAACCCGGACATCTCAGGTGTTGCCAGGAAAATATCTTAAGTCTTGGAGCTTTTACTTAAAAACCGGGAAAAATTATAAATAATCTGTATAAGGATAGCTATAAAAATAAATATATATATTATAATCACTGACATATATAGCATGGATCGCTGAAATTACTGAAATAGTTTTCATTGACATGGGATCACTCTTTTATAAATTACTCGTTTTGGTTTAAGTACATACTTTAGTCAACTGAACTTCAAATAATAAGTTCTGTATGAAATCCACCATAATACACTGGAATTTTTGAAATGAATGTATAGAATAGAAATAAATGACAATGAAATATTATCTACTTTTAGGGTTGGGCAAACAAAAACTTCATAGTTTTTCTTCTTTAAAAATCGAGTTTAAGGAGTATTTGATGTTATATTGGGGATAAGCTTCCAATTAAAAGTAACGATTTCGAATGTGTTTGAAATTTATTGAACTTGTATTATGAATATTTAAGCGAAATTGAAACTTGAAATTAAGATAATTGTGACACACCTGCCATCGTCTTTTAAAACGTGCTTTTGATTTTTTATTTGTTGTACTTCAAAAATCTCCTTTATCATAGTAAAGATGACTAGATTGCAGGAAGATCACATTTATTTTAAATTTAAATTGTGTTGAGTTTTGTTTCACTTTATTGACTTGAAACTTGTCACCCAAAGCCAAATGCGTTGTGTGATGAAATAACAAATAAAATGTTGTTTATCTTTTGCTATATACCGGAGAGTCCAACAAAATGCCTTCTTGAATAAATATAAGTTTGCCCCGGTAAAAAATCTTAAAGAGTAATCTCGAATTTTGTTTCTTCCTCCTTGGTGGAATATAGGAGTTTTTGCCTCATATAATTCACACCCAGAATTTATTCCGAGTTTATATGAGATGAGAGCAATTCGTTGTGTTTCAAGCGTCTACGGCAGGCAGAAAACCAAGCCGTACCGATGAGCGTAAGGTTTTCTGGTAACACGAAATGCTTCTTCTTCTTCCCTTTTCTTTTTACTTTCTTCAGCTCACTACGGGCGTACACAGGTTCGAATGAATCTGGTTTTTAAGTTTTTTTTTTTTTTTTTTAATAAACAATTTTTTTCTATTTTTCTCAATTTTATGGTTTTTTTCATTTTTTCGTTTCCTTTCTTTGTTCTATTTTTTCATTTGTTTTTCAAGTCACGCTATTTCGCTATTTGGGACCTGTTGATGAGTCAAAACCAAGACTTGAAACTTGTCACCCAACATCAAATCGATTGTGTGATGATATAGCAAATAAAAATCTTTTTTAGCTTTTGCTTGCTATACAGGGTGTTTCCCACTAGCAGGTCAATAGAACAGGAGGTGAAAGTACTGACCTAGACCAACCAAAAATTGTATGGCAGGGGGGGGGGGGGGGGCATATCAACCGTGTAGGAGTTACAGGGTGATTAAGAAAAAAATCTAGTTCTTCACAAAGCAACCTGTACCTTAAAAACGACAATGCGTATGGTCACAGTTAAGACCCCATTATATGCAGAACTTCATGGCCTTTCCAAAGACTGCTCAACCAGCCCCATACCCCTCTCCTCTCAAGAATTATGGTTGTCTAAACTAAAAAATTTGGATTTTATTACCTTTGTTTTTTTTTAATTGAATCTTTATTATTTTTGCAAAAAGGTCATAAACATAACTTTTTTTTTATAAAAACTGTAAACTGTAGACTCTCTTCTTTAATGTGACCTAGCACACCCAATGTGTTATCTGAAGCCCTTTAAGAGTTATTAGCTCTAAACCTATTCTCAGATCTATTTTCAAACCTATTCTCAACGATAATTTGTTCCCTTAGCACGTCATTTTAAAAAATATTGTCTAATTTCGGTGTGACCTGAATAGGCTATGAGTTAATAACTGTTTATGGGCTACATTTAATACACAGGGTGTAATAGGTCAATTTAAAGAGGAGAATCTACAGTTTACAGTTTTTATAAAAAACAGTTATGTTAATAACCGTTTTGCAAAAATAATAGGCGTTAAATTAAAAAAAAGAAAATTCGAAATTTTTAGTTTAGACAACCATAATTCTTGAGAGGAGAGGGGCATGGGGCAGGTTGAGAGTTGTTGGAAAGGCCATGAAGTTCTGCATACAATGAGGTCTTAACTGTCACCATACGCATTGTCGTTTGTAAGATACAGGGTCCTTTGTGAAAAACTAGCTTTTTTTCTTAATCACCCTGTAACTCCTAAACGGTTGATATGGTCCCACCACTGCCATACAATTTTTGGTTCGTCTAGGTGGGTACTATCAAATAATTAAATCTTTCTAGCGGTAGATAAATACTTAAATATACATTACATACAATAAACTCTTGAATACCTACTTTCTTTGTATCCTTATTATGAACCTCAACAAAATAATACCCTAGGCAGACAGAAAAAACCAATGATCATCGTCCGAAATTAGAATTTTCCTATGTATATGAATTTAAATTATTAAAAATTACATATAAAATTGACAGAAACTACATTTTAGTAAAAAAAAATCTTGGGTAATTAGATATTTGATTTAGCCCATCTGTCTAGGGTAAAAGTTACTATAAAGCTCATTCATAGTAGTATTATGATGTGAACACAGCTGCCCCAAATGTCTGTTACTTTTACATAATTACTTTCCATTATACGCACGGTAACTCATATTATCTATTCAAAAACACTTGTATATAAAGTTTTAAAAATCACTAAAAATTTTAGTGTGTCTTGAACTATCACAGTAGCTACAGCATGAAGATTTTATGTACAATTTTATTATCATTTTCTGTGTTCTACGTTGAAAATTGCTCTGACGAAGAATTCGAATCATATATTGACAAGTCTTTGGGCATTAATAAGCCCTTCCTGCTAGGGGATACATCTGAACTTTACTACATGTACAGAAAACAAGTTTTCGATAATCTCAATGTAACATTTTCAAACGTCACTGAATCTGTTATACAAAATGTGAACGATACAATAGAAAAAATCAAATCCCTTGTTGAGATTACTTTGTGTCAGGAAATTGAAGGAACTATACCGGAGATAATTGTTCGACAATCGGAGTATGAAAAGAGCCATATAGAAGATAAAAGAAACTTTACAATTTCAATATATATCGGTAAACAAATTACGCAATTTGAGGAAGCCTTGAAAATATATCAGCAAAATGGAATACCTGTAATTATTGCGAGTATTGAATTCCTAAGAAATCAAGAACGACTCACAGAAACTGCTCTTCGTACATTCATTGGTACAATTAAAGGATACTTTAATAGTGCGAAGAAGAAAATCGGCTGCAATATGAAAGAACTTGACATGGATGCAGTACAATATACGCAAAACGAATTCAGAAAATTATCGACATGTCTTGACGAGGCTGTCCAAATCTTGAAGTTATCAATAGAAAAATTCCGAAATTTTGGCGAAGAAATAAATAACACAGTGAACTTCTGGGTAACCAGCAGTAAGGAGTGCTTTATAGGAAAGGTGTGTCAAGAAACGTGGAGAAATACTACCATTGCAATCGGAAAATTATACCAGCAAATGGAAAGATGGCAGTTCATAAATATCAAAGACCAATTTAATGAAGTTCAAACGAATACAAAACTATGCTTCATTGATATAAATCGCAATATTCAGAAAAATACGGATGTGTTTAATAAAAAATTAAGAAAATGTTTTATGCCAACTTTATTAACGTTAGGAGGTCGATTTGGTTAAGAATACATTTGTTTTTTGCTATTTCATTTATTTTTTATTATTATTTTATTATATAAATTGCGAAATAAGTATTATGAAACAAGCACCATTCGTGAAAATACCATTTATAAAAATTCTAACAATCTGAGTAATGTATAAAATATGGAATATGTAATATTAAATTAAGTATTAAAAAAAGGAAAAAGTTACAATTGGTCTAAGACTAATAATATTAGGTATACCTTATATCTTATTATATCTTCATCTAGACCATTTAGTCGAGTATTGAACTTGTATTTGCAATTTTTCTGAAAACGCAGTGTACAAAATTTGAGCTCTCCACGTCAACGCACTCTCAACCAGTGTTCATGAAAAACCAAGAGTTTTATATGGCAACACCAAGAAGGTACCATTCCTATGGGAGCACCATGTACCAAATTTCAGCTCTCTACGTCATCGCGTTCTCGAGCAGTGCCCAAGTAATATAGTTAAAAACGAAATTTTTGTATGACAACCCTACGCAGGAGTTGCCCGATTTGTCCCATTGTCGAACTTGAAACTACAATTTCTTCGTTTTAAAAGAAAAAAGTCAGTTTGCAAAATTTTAGCTCTCTAAGTGAACGCGCTCTCGAGTTATCGTACGGATGGACAAACAGACATGCAAAAATCAAAATAACTTTAATATCCAGTCCATTAGCATTATTTTTGTGCGTTACAAATGGAATGACAAGTTTACTATACCCTATGATTTCATCTAGGGTATACAAATGTGTTTAATGACAGTCAGCTATAGTTCAGACCAACCTCCAAACGAAAATGGGACAACAATCTTATACGCTGATGACTTCCTCACGTATGCCCAATCTCGCTGCCTAAATTTGGCTATAAATAAAATCAACCTGCACCTTAAAAAATTAGACTCCTTTCGCCGAAAGTGGGGGATCAAAATAAATATCCAAAAAAATCTGAATTGATTTACATTCGGAAACCTAGCACTGGGCGAAACCACCAAGCTGCGAATTCCAAGGCCACTGAGGCTATCTACAACAGGGGAAAAATAAACCCCACACAAAATGCGGCGAATTCCAAGACCACTGAGACTATCTACAACAGGGGAAAAATAAAACCCACACAAAATGCGAAATACCTGGGTATCAAATGCCATGAACTTTCAAGAGTCAATGACTATGCTGAAGCGACTATAAGCAAATCCAATTTTGCACACAGCTTACTTAGTCCAATAGTAAACGTCAAGGAAAAACTTCTGTTGTACAAACAACTCATAAGACCTGTTATCACCTTATTGCTTCCCTACCTGGCATACTATTTCTCCCCCTTCTTAGAGTTTGCACGGGATTCCATAGATGAGTCAATGGAAAATTCTTTCCCAACAGAGTAGTCTACGAAGCAGCCAACATTACTCCAATGCAGGAGTATCCATTTGAACTTGCGAACAAGCAAGTTCAAAAAATACCAAACCACCCAAACCCACTTATAAACAACGTGTTGGATCTTCTCATACCGGCAAACTTTAATTACCCCTCACTTCTGCTCTTATGGAAGCCCGAGGCTAGCAACATCTACCATCGGCATGATGGTAGAATGAGTTTCTACGACCATAAAGGTGATTACTATCGCGGATAATCACATTTCAGCCAGGATTACCCAGACAGTGTCTCTGAATAAAACCCATGCTTTAGGAAAGCTCTCCCAAAAATCTACGTCCTATCCTCTCCTATCTTCTTCCCCCGCCCTCCTACTAACAATTAACTCCAAAAGGAGAACGACATGCAGTATGGCTGATACAGAACGACATGCAGTACGGCTGATATGGTGCATTAGCTGTGAACCAAAAGACGACAGTGAAGCAGAAAGTTAAATAGGTACAAAGGACAACTGTTAACAGGAGGACAAGAGACGACATCAAATCGAACTGAGGGCTAAAGCCCAATTCAGAATCGGCGCAGCATGCATCATAATGCAAGAGTTTGGAAAATTTTAAAATTTGATGCATGCTGCAACAGTTCTGCCAACATACTGAGGCAAAAAATAAATTTCAAATCTTATTTATCTCATATTTCCTCCGGATCTATTTTTTTTTAAAGAAAAACGACTAAATTAAAATTATGCACAATATAAAAACTCGGTATTAAGGTGTTATGTTTGTAAATAATTATAAAAAAAGTTAGCATTACAAAGTTTCCTACACCGCTTGCTGCAAATATGCTTGCTGCGCCGAATCATCATGATGCATGCTGCGCCGATTCTGAAAGATGAGCCCCAATGATCAAAAGAAGACAAGAAAGAGAACATCGAGGGAAGCCACAACAACCATAAAAGAAAAAAGCGCAAAACACACTTGACTTGACTTTAATGACAGTTATCTAAAAATATTTTGGCTTGTGCTCTTCAGGTCCTTGACAGTTGCTAGGAAGTTCATCTCTGCGTATGTTGTATGTTAATGCTGCTACGTGCAATATAAAAGGACAAGCGATATCTATTGCAAATCGATACTTCGCGTGAAATGACTAATTAAGTAACAACTTTTGGAGAATCGTATTACGTGCAAAAGAAAAGAACAAGCGACATCTATAAAGGACGAACATAAAGAACTTTAGGTTCGGAGAATCGATATTTCTAGAATTGAATCTTCGGAAAGGTTCTGTACAATTTCTAGATTATAAATACGGCACTTGTCACCGTCAGAAGGAAGAGACTATATTAAACTATTTGGATTGCGATAATTTGAAGTACAATACTAGCTACTTAGAAGATAACCAATCTTCTGATGAGTTGATGAGCAAATTAATAAAAGATTTCACCTTAATTATGGTTTAGCGTTTTGTTATCCAAAGCAATTTAGATTCTATATAGAACAGTTGAAAACGGCAGTTTAGGTAACCTTCAATCATAAAATCCTCACCAACGAAAACCTTCACCGGCAGCAAATTTATGGTGACACCAAGTAACACCTACTACGGAAATTCTGGACATACCTACTCTCGATGCTAATATTCAAGAAGCTATAAAACCAATTTACGAGGATCTTACTTCGAACAATTTGTTGAAACGATACCTCGAAGTTTTCACTCAAAGTAATACTGAAAGCTGCTGTGCTACTATCTGACATATCGCTTCAAATTATATTTTTAATAATTAAAATTGCTGTCTATATTGCAACCTGAATTTTTAATGAAGGCTTAACACCTGTGTTAAAAACAACAATTTGTCGAATGCCGAAAGAATTTTGAGTTCCGCGAAACCCGCATGACTTGCAAAATTTGCATAAAAGGAGCTTTTCGATAAAACTGAGGGAATTTTATATGGCCCCGGAATAGCTGATTAACCCCGTAACCCGGGGATTACACGAGTCATTGGAGCTGACACTGACACAGACTCGTATAAGCCCCTATTTACAAGTTTTTTTTTACTGACTAGATTTCTGTCAGTCATTACTTACCAGTCAAGTCAATAAATAGTCAAACGTAAAATTGAAATGGTGGAAACTGAAAACAAAAGGCAGATCCTAGTGGAAATTTGTGTTTTATTTCTAATCTTATCTCTTTTGAGTGGGAAATGACTGAAGAGTTTAACATACATTGTAATCTATATTTTCTAGAGAAAAGAAAGATATCTTTAGAATTTCACACAGAAGAGGAATGTCTTCACTGCCTGACGACATTCTTATAATGAACGATAAGCGTTTGTAGTCAGTAAAATTGACAGATGAAGCTAGTACTGACCGTCAGTTCCACTGACTCGTGTAATCTACACCACGATTACACGAGTCAGTAGAAACGATTACACGAGTCAGTAGAAACGATTACACGAGTCAGTAGAAACCATAGCTTCTGAGTGGAGAGAAGTACGGGGCTGGTGGAGCAGTCATTGGAAAGCCCATGAAGTCCTGCATACATAAGCTCTGTAAATGACCGTATACTCTGTACTTTGTAAAAGACAGGCTATTTTGTGAAAGACTAGCAAATTTTCTTAATCACCCTGTAACTCCGAAATGGTTGAGATGCCGGCCCCCACTTGCCATACAATTTTTTGTTTGACTAGGTGACTATTATCACCTCCTGTCCTATGGACCACCATGGACGAACACCTAGTATAAATAGTACTACATGTATACATTTGTTTGGAAGAATGTTCACGTTTCCAAAACTATAACTCGTTACACTTCAGACATACAAAAAGGATGTTCATACAAAAAGTTTAGGGAATTTAGCCTTCTTCAATTTTTTATTTTTACATTTTTGTCGTAGGATCAACCGTTGAGAAATTATTTTGAAAAACCAATTTTTGGTACCTTTAATCCAAGATGGCGGACCACGTGGGCGCCTCCAAAGGTGAAAACTTGGATTTTTTATCGGGGCCCGGAACTAAGAAACATACCCTACCTTTTGTAAGGCAAAAGCCTTATTTAGTCCCTATTGACTGGACTGACACTTTTATAGTCATATAATTTCCAATCAGTGGTTAGTTTGCTGACCGCACCGAAGTTAACCAAAATTGTTAACTAATCTCTGTAGGACTTGAAATTTCCTCTCTTTTCTTGTATTCTTTTTCTACCCTTCCAAAAATATGATCAGATGGCATATACATGTGACTTTTAGGGAAAGAAAAAGAAGTCTTGAATTTGTGTAAATACTATTATTAAGGAATAAAGGCTAGCGGTAGAGTGACCAGAGAAATATTTCTATGCCGGCTAAATGTAATTGTTTTAGCCGGAGTTAAGGCTGAGCTGGACTCGTCTAACTGTTATAGTGAATTTATCGCTATTTACTTGACTTTTGACGCAATTATCGGCTTTTAAAATAGTACCACGAAAATTTCTAATCCCTATATCTTTGAAAAATCAAGTTTTGAAAAAGTCCATTGGAATAGGTGAATAGAGATCTGAATTCCGAAATATTTCATTTTCGCTAAAACGGGAGCTAACGTATTTCGAAAAAACGCTCCTCAATTCTTTAAGACAAGCATTGAAGTGAGCTGCAAGAAAGAATGAGAGAGGCCAGACGTGAGACTTGCTTGGATGTGTTTAGACTCTTCATCTTAGGATCGTGGATATATTTTTTTATTTAAATCAATAAAATAGTAAATTAATACAATTTATAATTTTGTGGAATCGAGCCTCACGTTAGAAGACGCATATTTTTTTAAGAATTAAATAAAAAATTTATGAAAATTAAAATTTTGCGACTTTTTTATTGCAAAAAAAAAGCTCGGATTTTTTGTCAAAAATTGGGAAAAATTTACATGCTACGTATTTCGTCAATTTTTATTATTCTTTATTTATTTTAGTTCATTCAATGAAGACACTTCTATACTAAATAAAAATTTCTTTGAATATTTTATTTCAGACGCTTTCTATGAGCGATGTCACTTCCGTAATCCGGATATAACTTTCAAGCTGACGTGAGCGCAGCGCTAATATGTGTTTAATGTAAGTTTACAAAATAAAAAAAAAATATAGGAACCATGCTCAGGGTTAACTTATTAAACTTCAATGAGTCCAACTTATATTCACTTACACTTTCATAAAAGGAAAGTTAAAAAAAAAATATGGATAACGTCGACAGCTGACACTACCGACAGAAATATTACATACTTGGAGGGTTTGTGATAACACAAATACGTATTAAAAATTTTTCTTCTACAATGCATATTTCGCGAGTTATGGCATTTTCGAAATATAGCAAAAATGTTGTCGTGGTCTTCTTTAAAAATTCTTATATAAATTTTTATTTATGTTAGGACATTGAAATATGGCTCATTTGAAAGATAGTATTTCAAGCTATCTCAGGCAAATAGAATCTTAAAAATATACGCGAAAAAGGAAATCAAGGATAAGGATTTTATCCTTTATCCTTCTTGAATACCCTTGAAGACGTACTTTTGATTTTCTTCATTTTCTTATATATATATATCTTATATTATCCACTAAAACCTATTAGAATTGGGCAAAAAAAGCAGAAAGGATGACATTTTAGGTACAGAATGTAATTAATTATTTTAAAATTTCATCTGAGACATTGGTGTTGATGACGGTTTTTTTTGATAAATTTAGTAGTTAAAAGAGCTGAGTTAAAAATCCAAAATTTGAAATTTGTTTAACCAACTTAAAAACGGAGAAGAAGAGGGGTAAAATTTGTACACCATTGGAGAGGTCCAACGATTATCAATCTACAAATTTTTAAATCATCATCATAGGCTGCAACGTTAAGAAGTTACAGGAAGATATATAAAAACATACCCAAATATTTTTAAATCCCTTTATCTCGAAAACCTTAAGGATTTTCCCCACCTCCCATACAATTTTTTTCTTGTCTAAGCATGGCCTATCTATAACCTTTAGATGCAAGGCCACATAGGGGACACCCTGTATAGAAAGAATATTTTTTTATTTATTGGTATTTATAAATGTATTTTTGGGAAATTTTCTTGATTTTTTACTCTTTGATCCCGTCGAAATCCCAAGTTGAAATTTTAATATGTTTTAGTGGATAATATAAGGTGCAAAATATAAAAAAATAAACAAAATCAAAAGCACGTCTTCCAGGATATTCAAGGATAAAGGATAAAATTCTTATCCTTGATTTCCTTTTTCGCGTATATTTTTAAGATTCTATTTGTCTTAGATAGTTTGAAAATACTATCTTTCAAATGAGCCATATTTCACTGTCCTGACATAAATAAAAAAATATATATGAATTTTTAAAGAAGACCACGACAGCATTTTTACGAAATTATAAATATGCCATAACTCGCGAAATACGCATTGTAGAAGAAAAATTTTTAATACGTATTTTTGTTTTCGCAAACCCTCCAAGTACGTAAAATTTCAACAAAATTGGAGATGGTCATGTCACACCTTTTGCTTATTTTACATGGAATGACCGTTTTTCTTTTTTCTTTTTGGTTTAAGTACATAATTTATTTCGCTGAACTTCAAATAATAAATTCTGTAGAAAACCCACCATAATTCAGTGAATTTCCCAAATGAATACATAGAACAGAAATAGACAAATAGATAACAACACAATATTTGTAATCTGTTCTCTGGCATGCTTAGGGTTAGGCAAACAAATATTGATGTAATAGGTGATAAGTTTCCAATGAAACAAATAATTTCGAATGTATTTGGAATTTGTTGAACTAGTAATAAGTAGGTATATGAATATTAAAGCGATAATGAATCTATAAATTAACATAATTTCATCCCCTGTCCGACAATATTGGTCCCACATGAAATATAAAATGAAGCAGTCTATGTTATACATGTCAATGACTATAATACAAATATTAAACATCGAAAAGATAATAACAACAAAATGTTGTATGTAAATACTAAAGGAATTTTTGACTAAGTTTTTATATCATTAACGGACCGGCTGAGCAAATACCAAAGTAAATACTTTATTTTATCGTGGCTCTTGGCTTATTGCAAACAACTTAATAAGGTTGCGTTCGATTTTATTCTTAAAGCCATTCAATTTTGTACGTTTTATCATTTCCGAAAAATAGCAAACCTGGATAATTCATTATAAAGCGTGAAAATCTGAAATCCTTCTTAGAAAATCTAGATAAATCTGGACGTCTGGCAACGCTGATATCTAGACCAGAGCTGGGCAATACTTAATTAAAAAAGACTACTTAAAGTGCATTTTCGTTACTTAAAACTTATTACTCAATACTTTTGAAATGCCTCTACTTAATACTTGAACATCAGTACTTGCTTCTATTTACTTGTACTTAAGACTTAGTTTTGTGCTTAAGTACCAAGATTTTTACTTAAGTATTTCTGAGTCTATTAAGTACCTACAAATATCTAACTAGTCGTAGAAAAGTAAACACAATCTCTTGCAATTCCCTTTTGTTGAGTTTTAAAGCACACAAAGAACTGTCAAAACATGTGCCGCACTCACGCGTCTAGGCAGGACCTTAGACCAACTAATAACATACAAACAAGACTGGGCAAGTAGAACACAAACCAGAAACGTCTCGCTCGAATATAAAATCGACGATGCCTCGACTTGATGACATAACCACTGACATATATAATATGGATTGCAAAAAGTGGGCTTATTTCTATATTGCTGACTCTTTCGACCTAAGTACCAAGTACCAACTGAGAAATAAATGTTTTTAAATTAATTATTTAGGGTTCTTACTGGCAAAAACTGCTTTATCAAAGACAATGTATTCATTAGATACACAGAAGAATTTCTAAATGTTTTATTAAAATCACTTCCCGAGCTGCGTGCTCACTTTTTCAACTTCCCGCTAATGACTTTTTCAATGTTGGCACCGACGTAAGAACTCTTTTTGACACAAGCAATTATGCCCACGAGAAATAGAAAAGTAAGCAGTCCATATTATATATGTCAGTGGACATAACCAAGGGTAAGCAAGCAATGCCTCGCTCCAATATAAAATCAACGATGCCTCGACCTGATGTAGGGAAAGCCTCAATTTTTTCTTAGAAATTCACTGGAAATTTTTTCCTTAGAATTGTTATACATTATTGGAGGCGATAATGGGTATTTGGGCGGACCTCTAACAGTTTTTGTGAGTGTAGTAAGGATAGGTGAAAGTTTTACTCTACTTGCAGCACCGAAAACTATGAAAAACTATAAATAGTAGCCACTGGTTACTATACATATTACAGTTTTCAAAAGATATTTATTTATTAATATCTATTAACTGAACTCTACAAACTTCATTATATTACTGCCAACGTACAAAGATTATAAAAAAGTATTTTAAAAAGTAATTCAAGAAGTACTCAGTACTTCTCATATACTTAGTACTTAGTTACAAGTACTTTTCATACATGCGGTACTTGTACTTACGCTGAAGTACTCAGGCCTTCGGTACTTGTACTTTTACTTAAGTACTTTTTCTTTGGTACTTGCCCAGTTCTGATCTCGACGTTATGGTAAAGGTTGCTGACTGAACTTCGAGGATAACGAACATGCTCATGATTCCTTCAATTGGCAGGAGTAGCTTTCAGCAAACTGATTATAGTCTTTTCAGAGAAATATTTACTATAGCGGAGAGTAAAGGAAGAAATATTAGAATAGGTCAATAAATGTCTAAAGTTTATTGTCCCTCTTATTATGCGAACAACAAAAATAACTCCATTTTAGGTACTGTTGCTGGTCCTACACCATATCGCATACTGCACGCGCATTTCACTTTTTGGGGATGAGAGACAATCAGGGGAGGAAAACTTTCCTCCCCCCGACTGTTTGACTGTATCGCATACTGCACGCGCATTTCACTTTTTGGTGATGAGAAACAGTCGGTGGGAGGAAAATTTTCCTCCCCTGATTGTCTCTCATCGCCAAAAAGTGAAATGCGCGTGCAGTATGCGATATGGTGTAGGCCTAATTTCTACCAATCATATGGGTCTAAATCTAATCTGATTTGGGAGTTTGCAATATAGTCTTCGAATTGAATAGAAGGATAATTTTCCCTACGTGCATTTTCTTGACAAATAAATTTAGTTATGGAATATGCTGAGAGATTAAAGCGCATCTTCAATTCATTTGTAACGTTTAAAAGCAGCGATCAAAGTATTATCTTCGCTACTTGGCCACATTGGAATGCTTAAAATGGATAACAGTCTTACTTCCTTTTTCTATTATATGCTCTATTCTATTGTGTGTAGTTAATGCTTTATTGACAATAATTTGAGTGGTATGAGCTGCACATGTAACGTCGGCTACTTCAGGAATACTTTCCAATAATTTAATTCACAATATTCGGAGCATTATCCGTCGCAGCTCCAATAGTTGCGATGTAAATTTTTCATTCGTGCAAAATTGGAAGCTGTTTGATGTACCAGTTTCTCCTTAGTACTTTAGGTAAATGACTTCTTTTTCCACTCTGGGACTTTTGGGATCGTAACGATCAACAGTTCGAGGTACAAGCCACAGTAGCAGCTTTCCTGAAAGTTTTGCTGCTCTATGGATCTAATGGAGCCTACTGTTTGAAAATATGTACATAATTATAATGCAGATAATATTAAAACAAGTGTAAACACGAAAAGTTCATGTAAACAATAAAAGCGCACGTAATATTTATAAATTTTACGCACATAGTATGTTAAAGTGCTTTTTACTTTTTTAATTTTTAGGATTCTCAACTAGCATTCCTAACAGAGAGGAATGGAATGATAATCGCGTGGTAAAAGATTCTGATATATTTGTATTCACAGACGGTTCGAAAATGGATGTGGGCATTGCCTCAAATGCAAGAATCGTACCGCCTACCGGACTACTGTAGTGTGTTCTGGCTATTAACAAAGCAGCAAGGCTGCTGGCAACAACTTATGTTGTACCAAAGAATATCTAACAGAAAGAATACGCATCTCGTATATTGAAAAGTTTTATATGGCGGGTCGTTCCATTTCGATCCGCTCTCACAAATTATATGAAAACTATCTGCTTGTTAACGATTCGCCACTCACCGGTAGTTATATTACGACCCGCTTTCACATATTTTACGAAAACTCTGTTTTGAATGACGACCCGCTGCCAGTCACCAGTGGTTAGTAGCGGCTGTCGGGTCGTCATCGTCAAAGTACAAGCACAGTACCAGAGCTAGAGGCCAGAGCTTGCACTCCGCATCATGCCCATGAATTGCATTGCGTGTTCTCTTTGCTTCTTTTACCTATTCTCTAAGAAACCGGTTTTATCGAGAATAATTTGAGAGAATAGAGGGAGAATAGTAAGATGAACGGATGGGATAGGAATTGGTGGGCGACACGACAAGCAGTCTAATCACAATCACTGTCAGTTGGATTGATTCGTGTGCTTGGGGTAAACATTTTCATGAATGTAGGTAGCCAAAATATGCTGTGCAAAAGTTCTTATGAAAAATTCTCGAGTACCTAAATTAATAGAAAAACCGGCTCGCCTCTTCAGCTAGGCAGCATAGTGAAACATAAAACTGTGCATGGCTGCTAGCGTCGACGTGTGTATAGCTGCGGCAAAGTTAACCTAATAATAAGTTAGGAAGCTGTAGGATAATATGTAAAATTCCTCTCAAATGAAATTCTCATTTTTCCCGAAAATATCAGAGAATTCAGCATGAGTTCTCCCACTTAATCTCTTCATAGCAAAACGAATGTAAACAGAAACACGTGCTGTTCAAATATCATAGGATTACAGCAACAACATGTGTCCTTCTAGTCCTTTCACAACAACAACATGTGTGCGCTGGCTGCCACTCTAACCTAACTTAACCTAAACTACTTTTCATTTTTCTACAAAATGAACTATGACTAGACTCTTTCCGATATACATATGTACTTATAGTTTTTGAGATATTTCCTTTTAAAAAGGTTCAAAATCGTAGCTTTTGAGCCATTATTTCTCGGAAACGAGTGGGAAACCCAAAATTTTGATACAATACGTTTGACTGTAGATCAGTCCTATATATAACGTGAGCATATAAAATGAAATTTTTCCGCTATATTTATGCAGTGATCATCACGTAAATGTCCGCACATCTTCTCATAAAATACACAAGTCCCCGTATTTCGTGAACACGTGTATTTCATATTACGTCTTAGAGTTGGAGCTCTAAATGAAATCCATATAAAAAGGAATAATTTTAAACTGAAAATTATATAATTTTCATATCAACTTTCACAACAAAAAAATATTAAAAGATAACTATGATTTATTACTGGGTAAACTTTATATTTTTCCAAAATGGCTACTTTTTGGGATTCTCCGATACAACAACAAAAGTGATATTTTTTTTTTTATTTTTTATATATATTTTTTTTTATGTAATGTACTTATATGGTGGAAAGCAGATCATCTCTATTTGATTCTGGGTCCAAGTTTTAGAAACATTGCAGAGAAATTTAGATAAGCTATGAACTGTAATATAGTTCGAATAGCTTCCTCTATAAGTTGCATTTATCTTAAATCCACAAAGGGATCACTTAATCTTACCCGTACTGAATTTTTCATTTTTCTTAATAGGATTCAGCATAGGAAAACAAGATTGTAAATATTTCAAAATGTGCAAAATCTATCCTACCAATTCTCTAACTTACCGATACAACTTTAAACAATTTTCTTAAATATGTATATGCAAAAACGAGCAGAACTATCTATATATTGAATTTTCTAGAATTTTGTAGTAAATAGCAATATGTGTTTTTTTTTTGTTGATTTTCAATTTATTTTAAGTTATTCCGCAAATAATTATTTGTTATTCGATTATCAAATTTTATTACCCGTTCTTTACAAAATAATTATAAAATTACTAAAATTCCTTTTACACTTTAAATTCCAAATGAACGGAAAAACTTTACTGTAAACATGGAAACATAACAAGCCAGTTAATTTGCTAACTACGAAACACCTTGTAATATGAAATGTGTGTACCAAGAAATACGTATTCGAAATTGAACACCAGAAAACAAATAATTATTCAATAAAGAAACATATACTAACAAATAATTATTTGATTATCAAATAACGTGCGATCGAATAACAAATAATTATGTATTTGAAATACAAATATTGAGCACCAAATAACAAATAATTATATTTGCGAATAATTCTCCAAATAACAAATAATTTTGTAATCAAATAAATTTTTATTCAATTTTTCATTTTATTTGAGTTTTTAGCTTTTATGTTTATTCGAATAAAAAATTTTCATCTCTGTTGTGACGTTTCTTCCTCTTACCGTAGGCAGGCTACAACGTTTCGTGTAGGCCTTGACTTGGATCATCTAATATGCAAGTTATACTCGCAATTATCTATAAAAATAATATTAGATTGATTTATTGTTGGAGAATTGAAAAACAAATTATCATTGATATATGAAGTGAATCCAAATGAAATAAAATTTGTGAAATTTGATAGGAAAAATTCATAACGACTTTAGTCAATATGAAAATTGACCGAATATGCTGCCAACAATGCAACTCGAGAATTAAGTGGAAAAAAACTCATTATAAACGAAAAATCTTTGAAAAATAAATTTCTTTTGCAAAAGAGGACGTTTTGTATCAGCATGCCAAGCCGTACTGATGAGTATACGGTTTCTGCTGATACGATACAAAGATTTTTCGATTGTATTGTAAAAAGTTTTTTTCACTTAGAAATTTGATATAAAAAAATTAGAAATGTGATATGAAAAATGATGCACTTTTGATTTTAAAACTGTTCCTTTTGTTATCGGATTCGTTCCTCTTGAATTTAACAATGTTAAAATTCTTTCAATATTGCTGCAGTTAAGTTTAAAAATGTTCCACTTAATTCGGATTCCGTTATGTTTGTGTTGAAAAACGTATCTAGCAGATATTCAGAATATTCTCAATTCAGCTTTTTTTTTTTATAAGGAAAATACATTTTTCTCTTGAAAACTACAAAAAGTAAAACTCAGGCACATGAAAACTGTGCATCCTCCAAATCCCTCTGCAATTAATTCGGCACTTTCCTGCAAAATCTGCAATTTGCAGCAATTATTCGTAATTAGAATTTCGCTTATATTTCCACATCAAACGGTGACCCATAAACACATTTTTTCACTCATAATCTCAACAAGAAAAGCCTTCCTTCCCACCGGCACCGCGTATTGACAACACTTCAGTTGGCTGAACTGGGGGTGATGAATTCTTGTATCCATGCAATGTGCGATGAAAAAAAAACTGACTACGTTAATGCCACTAGAATTGACTCTCACCATGTATAGCTTGCGTTAAGTCAGCCGAGGCCTGGTTCTCATAACGCTTAAATTACTGAAAATTATGTCACATGTAGACAGCTCGTTGAAAGCATCACAGCCTCAAAACGACACAGGAGATAAAAACAAATGGCACAGTTGTTGTAAGAAAACGCCTTCACTGAAAGGACTGTGCAGAGGGTGAGCAGTGCCTGCGGGAATACTCGTATAGGGTGTAGAAAAAGTACTCAGTTAGTCGTGCAGCCACAAAATAAAGGATGTTTTTCCTTTGCGCGTTTTACATTAACATTTGATATGATGAGGATTGTAAACCACACCTCTCTCACTGATTTCACATTTTTTCTCGAACACCTTTCTCAGCATCTCGTGGAAAAACTTTCACTTGTTACGGATAAAGTTTGCGGTGACACTAGTATCGTTATGCATAATATTTGCATTGCAATTTTTATAAGTGCGATGTGGGGTTGTGGGATCGATGTGCTGTGGTACATGGAAATGTGGTGGTGTATTTTTTTTTCTTTTTTTAATTCAACAGGACTCAGTTCTCAAATAAAGTTAGTGACATAAAGCCGAGTTTCTTTTGATTCATGTCCTGTAACATTCTTGTGATTTGAGCTCTTATACACTACGGTCTTTGACATATATATGTAAGAAGGAAAAACGAAGATGAGTTTTTGATGAATGAAATATGTTTTCTTTTCCCCCAAAAACCCGTTATCAAAGGAAAAATATCTCTAAAAGCATCTGTAGAATTTTTATTTTTGTTCTTATGACATTTCCTTAAAAATTTCTTCCAAATACAAAGACTAAAGGAAAATAATTTTATTAATGTAACAAATAAGAAATCTTATGTTATATAAAAATGTATGCTCGTATGCTGATAGCTTTCGTAAGTAACACAACTTAATTTAATACCCTAAACACCTGGAAATGTTACTTTGAGCTATGACGAAAACTACTTGAACAAACTAAAAGTCCCGACTTCTCTGATTGAACTGAAGTTGGCCGCAGCCAACACCAACTTTGCACTTTGAGCAAAGCTTAGTTTCAGTCGGACTCGCAGTCGAAGTCGAAGTTGCAATTATATCTTGCCACATGCCACATTACCATTTGGGCAAAGTCGTAGACGACAGATCAGTCGTAATTGTAATTCACGCTTAAATTAGTGTAGATGAACACAATTGGAGCTTTAGCTTTTTTTGCTAGTTTCAAGCTAAGATTTGATCATATTGCAAATTTCAATGGCTGCCAACTTGAGGGAATTTTTAATATTGCCAACTGTGCGAATGTCAAATATCAGATGTGAATGATTTCTGTTGACACATATTTTGAGAGACTTGAGAAGTAAACAGCTACCAAAACCATTAAAATGGAAGAAAATTTAGAGAGTTGGAGAAAGATAAGCAGTTCCTTTGGAACATAAAAAACAAACTCAGTATTATTTTTACATATAATTGTTACATCTCGAAAACTATCCAAAAAGACATGGAGTTATTGTAAATTTGGAAAATCGGATGCATTACTGTCGTTTCTTAATAAAAGTTCTGACCATAAACAAGTTAAAGTTGCAAATGTCAAAAACGCCAGTTGTGTTCAATTCAACTTTTTCAGTCAGCTTTAGATAAAGCTGGCTGAAAAGCTCCAATTGTGTTTCAGGATTAAACCTTTCAAAAGTTAAAATGTATGAAAGTACTCAAACATACATAGGTACAATGTGTAACTAAGGGTGTTGCTGACACCTGTCGCGTTGCTTAAAGTTGAAAATATAGCCTGAGCTACAATGTGACGTAGTGACTGTTGATTATGCTGTTTCAATGATGACGCTCTAACATGTGTTGAATTTTCGCTCCATTATTAAATAAAATCATTATATTGTAAATAAATAATTAAATTAATTAGTTCTTAAATACTGTACTTACAACTTTCATTCACAATTTAAACAATTTTCTGCAAAAAAAAAAATTGCCTCAATTCCTGCTGTCAAGGTGTTGCGCGTCTCAAGTTGAAATATTTTCAACTTTGAGCAACGCCACAACAACACGCTTTGCGACACACTGCACTAGTGCTTGAGTACTTTCATACATTTTAACAGGTTTAGCCACAGCGTCCGCGTCTCACGATAGCGTCACATTGTAACTCAGGCTTATTTCAACTGGAGACGTACAACACCTTGACAGCTGGAATTCAGGCAATTTATTTTTGCAGAACATTGAAATTGTGAGTGAAAATTGTTTTAAGTAATGCCACAGTATTTAATAACTAGTTAATTTATTTATCTACGATTTAATGATTTTATTTAATAATGGAACGAAAATTCAACACATGCCAGAGCGTCATCATTGGAACAGCATACACCGTAAAAAATGGTACATATAAGTGTTTGAAGATTGCTATTTAATGTGACGTACTTCATTTAAATAAAATGTGTATTAATACATCTTTATGTATTTCCTATTCAATATTGAGAATTTTTGTGTTACTATTCAACTTCTATGTAAATTTACACGATTTTATGCCTAATTGCGTATTATTAAGAAAATTTGAGCAATTTTGCACTGACTTAATTTTACATAGCCTGCTTTTATTTCTTCAAATTTTGCCGCAATTTTACATAAAATATATGTAAAAATCAATTACATGCAATTTTCCCAAACAATTATGTAAAGCATTGTTCCCTGTTGTGTGCATTTCCATGAATCTTTGTCTTTCTTCTTTTACAGAAGATAAGTTGAAAAATTTATATTATAAATTTGTATTTTTACATAATATTGCATAAAGTTTATGGAGAATTACATATTTAAGGTAAATAGTCCGACGCTATTGCGTATTTATCATCTGTATGGATGCGTACGCAGCGAGCCGCTATCATATGGGTGTAGTGTTTTGCGCACAGTTTAAGATTCCCAATCTTTCGGAAGATGTGGTCCGGTTGAGTTGTACGGCATATGAGGTAAGTTGTAATTCGCCTCCGAATAATTTTAGTTGAAATTGCGATATTCGAACAATAATGAAGTGCGTCAATTCCGCAAATTAAAGCATTACCACCATCATCTTTACACCCATCGATTTAAAAATAATGGAACATTTATGTCTGTGTATTATCTAATTTGTTGGTATTTGTTTTATAATATATATTTATTTTTAATAGATTGGATCACTTCTCTCAAACATTTCACCGAAAGTCTCAACCCCATGGATCGCAATTATGGACTTGACATTGGATTCACTTTCGAAAACAATTTATCTCTTCGTTCATGGAAAAATGCTTAATGCGTCTTCAACATCTATTGTAGATGCTCTACAGCAGATATTTGCGGCCCATTATGTATTTAATGTTAAGTAAGATGCTAAAGTTTCATTGACTATGGAATTTTTACAACAATATTTTGCTAATATTCAGCATGATGTTACAAGAGGCCGTAAAAGGCACATTAATAGCCTTAAATAGAGTGCAGTCTCTTATTAATAATCTTCAGTGCTGATTACCTTAGATGGAGAATTATATTATATTTTGTTAAAGTAGTAGTTTAGATCTTAAAAGTCAAGAAGACAATTGTGTTAAACACGAAATTTCATACATCCTATTTTCTACCAACTTTCAGAATTTATGTTACTAGTTAAATCAACTAATGTGCTGATAATAAAGGGTATTTTTTAATTTTTTATTCTCTAAAATAGAAATATATATAAATGTATATACAATGAATAACATTTTTATTACGGTTTTTATAAAAATAAAAATGAACTAAAATATTTCAACAATTGGACTTTTTATTTCAATTAAGTAATTACAGAAGGGTGATTTTATATTGAGTAATGAAGTTAGGAGATCGGTGTGCATTTATCAATTTGAGATGTAAATGTAATTCCCATATATACTCCAGATTCTATGTAATGGAAACTTCTTCCGGTTTATGAAGATGTTCAGATAATAGACACATATTGCTTTACAGCTGATAACATGTCCATTTGAGGCCTATTCCTTAAATGGACTTATTATCAGCTGTAAAAAATAATAATAGAAATTATTATCTGAACATCCTCATAAACCTGAAGAAGTTTCAATTACATGGAGTCTGGAGTATATATGCGAATTACATTTACATCTCAAATTGACAAATGCACACCGAGCTCTTAACGTCATTACAGAATGCTATTGAAAAATGCAGAATTTGGTTGTACATTTCCGATATGGATCTACATACGAAATTGAGTAATCCATATTAGGTATGTAATAATACATCAAATACGTTATTCGATTCATTTCATATATGTAATTTTACATACTCAAGATGTAGATATATTCCATAATATATGTAAATTTACATTACATATGAACTCGTCTTACATCAAAATACGTACTGTATATGCGTACCGCAATTTTACGCTATTTAAGTAGGCATTTTGTTGCCTAGTTTAATAGTGGAATTTTCAACAAAAATTTAATACGGTGATAGACAACAGTCACATTGCGTGCGCGTCAGCATCAGCAACATCATTCGGGATCGCGACAGTGACACATTACAACTCAGGTTTAAGTGTTATCATTGTAATTATAGTTTTGAGTCACTCTCACTAAGAATGTAGCTTTCGTTGCTTTCAGTGAGAAGTGAATGTTAATAACGCTACACCCGTTTAAAAGAGCCCGTGAACCTCTTTTTCCAAGTGCTATCTAGCTCCCTTTTTGGGGTTCCATACCCAAATACCCTATTACTAAGCCTCCGCTGTCCGTCCGTCCGTCTGTCTGTCAACGGGCTGTATCTCATGAACCGTAATAGGTAGGTCGTTAAAGTTTTCACAGAGTATGTATTTCTATTGCCGCTATAACAACAAATAATAAAAATTAAATAAAATTAAAAATTAACGGGGACCCATACAAGAAACGCTATTTTTTCGGCGATTTTTTGCTCGCTCTTAACAATCGCTGTATCTCTTGAGCCGTAATAGGTAGACATGACATGACATTTTCAAAGAGTGAGTAATACTATAGCTAATATAGCAACAAATAATGAAAATTAAATAAATTTAATAATTAAAGAGGGTCACCATACAATAAAATTTTGTCTTTGGTCGATCTAAAAAGTACATAGTGGTTATATCTTGTACGATGGTGGTATAGAACCCTTCATGTGCGAGTCCGACTCTCACTTGGCCGATTTTTTTTTGTAATTATAACTATAATATACAATTATTTTCAAGATTTAATGTTTGATTGCATAAATACGATAGCAAAAACCAAGTCTAGTTTAATTTTTGATGGCACGACCTTTCACTGTCATTATTCATATTAATTCATAAATGTTTTTAGCTGGTATTACCCAGAAACGATGAAAGGCCACAAATATTTAATTTATGATTTTTATGTTTTTTAATAAATAAATAATTTTTTAATAATTGTAGAACGTAAGTTTTCCTTCCACAAGAAAAAAAAAAACCAAATCCAAAATAACTTGAAATAGTGGCACAATTCAAAAATCATAGTTTCGAGATAATCGACATAACAAGTTTCGATAATTTAAGGGACACTAAATAAATAAGATGAGTCAAGAACTGCGTTTTTTTGTAATGACGATTGTTTGATTTTAATGATCTAAATTATAATTACTATGTATAGTAAGTTTTTGACCATATTTATCAGAATTTTTTTCCGTTTTTGAGATGTGCCATTATTGATGACCAAGTTCGTTTTTTCAACAATTCGATTGCGTATTTATTTAACAATCATGTCCCCCTGCGCAAAAAGAAGATAAATTATACATCTTGTTCCTGATTTAGCACAGAAATTCAAACTCTTATAGCGGAGCGGGAATATCTTTATTTTCGATATCGAAGACTGAGGAACGTTGAAAGTCGTGAATCGTACAAATGTATTAGAAATAAAACAAATGTAAAAATTTGAGCAACTAAACGTGCTTATTATAGGACGAAATTTAATGCTGAGGCCCACTGAAAGTATAGTGGCGCAATATATGCAACGCCGGCGTCTGTGAAAAGAAAAGATCTCAAAGTAATCTTATTCCCAATGAATTAAACTCATATTTTGTTAGCAACCAACAGTCATCGGATTATGCTGGAATCACTCCGTCACAATCAGCAATCAAAGAAAGCATTGCTGCATTCAATATTGGTGAAGACATCGATGGCTTTAGTTTTCGAGGAGTTGGTGGTGATGAGGTGCTTAAAGCAATTTTCGCTGTCAAATCGAATGCTTCGGGGCCTGACGACATATCGCCTAAGTTTCTTCGCTCCATTTCTCCACTTCTTGTTGGTCCCATTTCGCATATTTTTAATTCATGCATCACAGAATGCCAATTCCCTACAGCCTGGAAATTTGTGAATCCAATTCCTAAGAATGCTTTAGCTACGTCACCAGAAGACTTCAGGCCCATTAGTTTACTCTAATTTCTTTCCAAGGTGCTTAAAAGTTGTTTTATTGGCAGATTCAGCACAATTTAATGGAAAATTATTTATTGAGTTGCTGGCAGTCTGGATTTCAACTTAGGCCATAGTTGTGAAACCGATCTTGTGAAGGTCACAAACGACATTCACGCTGCATTGGACAAGAGAGAAATTTCCATTCTAGCTCTGCTAGACTTTTCTAAGGCTTTTGACAGTGTATGGCATAAGAGCCTGCTCGAAAAATTATCCTACCACTTTGATTTTTCTAGAAGTTCAATCCGTCTGTTCGGAGAATTTCTGAGTGGACGTTTCCAGAGGGTAGTGTTGGATAATAATAAGTATTTTGTCTTTCTCCCCCTTGACAGCGGAGTAACACAGGGATCTATCTTGGGACCTTTGCTTTTCAGCCTGTACATCAATGATTTGCTTTAGGTAGTACGTGATGTTGATATTCACATTTACGCTGATGATGTCGTCCAATAGGACTAATCGAAGATTGTGTGGCTCGAATGAACAACGATTTGAATGAGATCTATAACTGGTCTAAGGTAAATAATCTGAAACTTAACCCACGCTAATCTAAATGCATTGCCTTTTCTTCTTTGATCATTGACTTGTCAGCCTTGCCTGCAATAATGTTGAATGGAATCCCAATTCCTTATGAGAATAAAGTTCGCAATTTAGGCATTATTCTTAACTCAAAGATGACATGCTGTGATCACGTAAAAATGAATATTTTTAAAAATTTTTACTAATCTTAAGCGCCTGTGGTTGTCGTCTAGCATGCTTTCGCCGAAAATGCGCTGCCACTTAATGAAATCTCTAGTATTACAGCACTTTACATTTGGTTCTCTTGTTTTCCCAAAACTTGACTCTTACTACAGTAGAAAGTTAAATGTTGCTTTTAATGACTGTGTTAGATTCATATTTGGGCTACGCAGATTCGATCATGTATTCCACCTTAATTTCACGCTACTCGGCTGTTCACTGAATACTTATTTAAAACGGAAGGCCTTATTTTTCTTCTATTATCTATTGGTTACCTCTCAACCCCATTATCTCTAAGTAGTATGGTCCGCCCTCTTCGGTCAACCAGGGGCTATAAACTCTCGATACCACGATTTCGTACTACTATTTATGAGGGTTCTAACATTGTTCAACTAACTCGTCTGTGGAATCTATTGCCCCATAATATTCAAAGGGCCAGCACTATCGGCACATTCAGGAAACTTGTAACAAATTTTCTTAATTGAAAATTTTTGCTTTTCCTTTTTGTTTTTTTTTTTGGTTTGTTTTTTTTCTCTTTATTTCATTTTTATTTATTTTTTTTTATTGTGTCTTATATTGTTTTAGTAGCATCACTTTGTAAAGTATGCTTTTAGATATAGTTTAATTCAGTTTTTGATCCTGTATTATCTTGATCAGGTAAATTAATTATCCGTTTGAATTTGTAGTCTTTTGCCCTTGTAGTAACCCATTTTTCTTTAAACGATGCTGATAAAAGATTGTAATCTTGTGGTATCTTAATGAAATAAATTTTAATATAAAAATATTTCAGAAAAGAAAAAATGCATTATTGACACTTATGCCGGGCCGTCTACCGGAATTTAAAGCAGACTAGTATTACGTCGGTTTCACAGGAACATAGAGCATCAAATTCTAATTAAGTCCGGGTATTGGCATAAATATCGCGAATTTCGAGTTGTGCCACTATTGCAGTCAGTGAGCGATTTGTGCGCTTTCATTGCTACTGTTTATTGTCAGCTGAAAGCATTTCAGCCAAAATACGGAAAACTGAACTTTTAGATTTGTTCGCGAAATTTAAACGAATTAAATTTTCAGTTCGATTGCGAAGAGAATTATTTGGCAATTTTTATACCCGCCTAGGTAGAATCTATAGGGTATACTAAATTTATTATTACGTTTGTAACGCATAGAAATAATGATGGTAGATCAAAGTGTATTTAACACCTACGCATAATTTTAAAAGTTATTTTGGTTTTTGCTCTGTTCGTCTGTCTGTCCGTCCTCACGATAACTTGAGAACCCGTGTTCTTACAGAGCTGAAATTTTGCACATGGGCTTTCAAAAAAAAATGTAAATTAAGTTCGAAAATGAGACAGATCGGATAACTTCTTCGTAGGGTTGCGACACAAATATTTTGTTTTTACTACATTTTTTAGCACTGCCTCAGAGTACGTCGACGCTGAAATTGTACACAGTGTTTTCATAAAAATGGTTAATAGAATTTCAAAAATGGGCTAAATCGGGCAACCCCTTCTTGGTGTTGACATATAAAAATTTGGGATTTTTATATATATTTACTGTTAAAGCGATCAGCCCTAGACGTTTTTATTGTACTAAAAACTTCTACGTAATATGAAATCCTATAAAATTGTTTATAATCATTTTTTCTGTCCGATGAACCGTTCTAGAAATAAGTAATGCGAAAAAAAAACTTCAAAAATCAAACTTGCACAGATGGGTACCATACAAAATTTCATACAGCCATTCATCTAAGGTACCATGAGAATCAGTCTTAGATCTTGTTAATATAAGATTCGATTAGCAAACGATCTAAAACATCATGATCCAAAACATGATGATTAAGTTCTGAACTAAACCGAAGAGAATAATTTAAGATTGAAATTATCAAAATATACAATACAATAAATAATATATTAATGATAAAATTTATCACTATGGGAGGACAGAGATAGTTGGTACATATGGTAAGTCACCTTAGTATGTGTCTAATTAATTTCGTAGTTTCAAGAGCACTGGTGCGGACCGATCATCTAGTGTAAACGCATGTTCCATAAAAGTTTCAGTGCGATACGTGTAACAATAAAGTTAGGATTAGAAAAATCATTTTTTTCATTACAGTTTTGTGAAATACATGTGCACTAAAAAGCAGCTGGTTTTTTTTATGGATATGTTTTTCCTAAGAGCTCTGTTGGGGACTGTAAAATTGTGGCAGATTGGCATAGTCTTGAAAACTTACCACACACTGTGACAACTAGCTCCGCATTATAAGGGGTATTAATTTAAGTGTCCCTGCGCCTTCTACGTTTCGCTCAATTAGAGCTACAATAAATCTGGCACAGTCTGCTACAAAGTCCTCTACAGTTTATGATTGAATACCGGAAAGTCGCAGTGCATGGCTTTCTATTGCAGAGCTGTTGAGGACCTTCTACCTGTAGTTTTAAATATCATGGTAATTTTCCAATCGTGTAAAAAATCTTGGTATTTTCCTGAATTCTAAAATGCAATGCTTTGACCATGTTAATGATATACCAGGAAGGATTTATGGTGGGCTTCTTCGGCTGTAGTAACTTTGTCTACGAGCATGCGTTTGATGCTGGTTAAATCCTTGATTCTGTTGTACTTTTCCTATGTTTGTCTCCTTTTCGCTCACTTGTGTTCCCCCTGTTCTACCAAACTAAATATGGCTTTCAACGACTGCACAAGATTCGTCTTCTTCCTTAGGAGATTCAATCATTTTTCGCAACATCGTAATCATCTATTTGGTTGCTCCTTACAGTTATACCGTTTACGTAGGCTTCTGGCACCTCTGCATAATCTCATATATATAGGAATGTGGCCTAAAATGACACATCACTATTATTTTCAGTTATATTTACTTAGAGTTTCTAGCAAAAGCAGATTTGGAAATATATTTAGAAATAGGGACAACAAACCTTTCAAGGTATTATCAGCAAAAAGTTGTAAAATCGGCATAAACAGTAAAATCGCCATAAACACTAAAATCGCCATTTTTTTAAAAATAGGATAATGTGTCATTTTAGGACAGGGTATGGGTAAAATGACATAACATTGTGCCATTTTAGGCTATGAAATATTAATTGTATAAAAAACATAATTTAGAAAATATAACGCTTTAATCTTCAGTCCAGTGTGATCAGGGCATATTATCAAAGTCTGAGAAGATCCTGGAATATGCGATTTTTGAGGAGCTTTTGTATTCGTAAGCCGTTTTTCATTTCCTGAAATTACTTCATAGTTCTCTACATTGTCTTCATTTGTAACATTAGTCACCTCAACTGGTTGAAACATGTAGTCAGGAAACACATGCGGATTGAAAAGTTATATTCCAGTCGTTACATACCAGCTGGAAGCAATTTCGTACGTGGCAGCATTTCCATATGCTGCTGCTAGTAGCTTTACTATTTGGTATTGGTTGATAAATCGTCCTGGGTTATTTTTTAGCCATTTATTCAATTCAAAATTATAATATGTTTTCAGTGGTCCAAAAAATGTCACATCCAGCGGTTGCATTCTATGTGTGTAGTGCGGTGGGAAAGATAACATAATTATCCCATTTTCTTTGGCATAAGTGAGAACATCAATGTTTTTATGGCTGGAATGGCCATCTAAAAGAAGCAAAACTTTTCTTTCAGGAGTGGGAGAAGTCCATTCTTTGAAATGTTCCATCCATTTTAAAAATAACTCTCCAGTCATCCAGCATTTCGGTTGAACTAACCCTAAAGTTCCTGTCGAGGCGCCATCTAAGAGCTCATGCTTCCAATTTTTCCTCGCATAAATTAGTGCCGGAGGAATGAAACTTCCAGCGGAACTCATACAACACACGAGGGTTACGTGCTGACCTCTTTCAGCACTTGTAAGCGCTCCAACTTGCTTTTTTCCTTTAGTTGCAAAAATTTTCTGGGGTTTTTGAACCGTATTTAGTGCTGACTCATCTAGGTTCCATATTCGGTTAAAGGGAATTTCGTTTTGATATGTAGTGTGTTCCAATTGCTTAAAGAACTTTTGAACCTGTGGCCGATTGAAGGCCATCGCTCGCGCAGCTGATGTAGGCTCAGGTTTTCTAAGTGAGATATCTTTGTTTCGTGCCCTGAATCCTCGCAGCCAATCAATTCCAGCTTTCTGGTTCTTGGAATCGAAACGATGTGGTATTCCGTTTTCTACAGCTAATTGATAAGCCAGAGTCTTTAGTTCATCACAAGTTATTCCAAAAAGCCTTGACTCCAGAAGTTTGATATGCTCCACTAGCTCTGTTTCCATATCCGATGTAAATGTGGTCTTAAACCGACCCAGTCCCTTCTTACAGTCTGTCGCGTTTATATTTTTATGCAGAAATCTTCTTCTTAATGTTGCCTGTGGTACGTTAAAGGT
Organism: Dioctria rufipes; assembly: GCA_963924295.1. Taxonomy (NCBI): domain Eukaryota; kingdom Metazoa; phylum Arthropoda; class Insecta; order Diptera; family Asilidae; genus Dioctria; species Dioctria rufipes. The sequence goes on from OZ002741.1 coordinate 258,759,157, forward strand.
TCTCGATGCTTTCAATCATCCCATTTCGCTATTTCTAACAGCAGTAATTGCTTTTGCCATGTCTTCCTTCTTCCACGATTGCCTGTTGGTTTTTCGTTTGTAAATGCCAACCACTGAAAACATAAATCAAAACCTATGTCATTTTGCCCTTGACCGACGAATGTCATTTTACCCGCACGGGCAAGAACAACTTTAAAAATGTGTATTGTTAAAAGAACAAATGCTACAGCTGCTAATATTAGCGCAACGCATTGTCCACAAAATTCTACAAACTACAAAAATATTACACTAACACTAAATATCAAATAAATACTGAGAGATAAAAACTTGAGCACTTACTTTTGTCACTTTCAGCTATAATTCAATGCGCACACTGTTCACAGCACAACTATTCTTGTCGGAAGACCGAAATCAACTAAGGAACTAGAAATTGAGGACTCGGTTTGCACAAAAAATGTAGGGCGCAAGATAAGCCTCATGTGTCATTTTACGCTAGTATGTCATTTTAGGCCACCTTCCCCTACTAAAAATAAATAACTATTTATTTAATAAATTAGAATTTTTGGCCTCCACAAGACCACCAAACTTTCATTATTCAGTAATGGAAAACTCTTACTTTGTTCGTGCTGTTCGAGTTTGGAATAACTTACCATCCGATATTCAGCGTACAAGCTCGACTCGTAGGTTTATGGAGCGGATAGCGTGCTGTAGCACCATTTTGGGATAGGCATTTAGTTTTGTTTTAGGTGGTCTTGGCATTGTGTTCTAGTTCTTAGTTGTTATATATTCATATTTTTTATTTATTTTAATTGTTATCTTATGTTTTAAGTATTAATCGCTCACTTCATTTGCGTTGTTTAGTAGTGCAATTTTTCGAATTAAATTTTTTATTTGTTTATTTTTAATTTATATTATTAGTTGCTTGTAATGATTGATCTAAATTTATTTCAGCCTTTTTTTCGTACTAAAAAAAAATATTTGTAATCTTGTAGTATATAACCATAAATAAACAATTCTATTCTATTCTTTACCCTCAGTAGGTATTTTCCCACCAAAAGGATTATTGACGAGGTAAAATTGTGTGTTCTAGAGTTGAGAAACTACAAATGAAAAACAGAAAGAGGCAAAGTACCACCCAATATTGTCAGGGATGTAGTTAATAACAAATGTTTCACAGCAGTACAACATTCCTGTAAAAAGTCTGGCGAGATATTGTCAACAGATAAGAAGTGCAAGGTCTTCCGAAAGCAATATGTGCTAAAAAGTTTTAAGACTAAGACTTTTAAATTGAGAAAGTCTATAGAATCAAAACTCTGCAAACTTACACGCATTTTCATCACTGAAAATGAAAAAAAAGAAAGGATTTCCCTAAAATTCTTTGTCAATACCTCTATTTTTTAATAGGTTTTTTTTCCCAAGCAAGAATATTTAATGAATGGTTATTTGAAGAAAGCAGCTGACGTATACTATGGTGTGAGCCCTAAAGAAGTTCGAAAGCCCGCATAGCAGTACACTTTTACGAATAACATAAAAACGCTAGCAGCATTTTTTAAAACGGAGCTCAGGACGATTATCTCTTCTCATCCCAGAAGCCACAAGTTTAGCTACAGCTTCAAGCAATAATAAAAATAATGTGCTAGCTTTCTTCTTATTTTTAAAGACTGTTTGTTCGTGATCGACTTAAATTGACGCTCGAAGAAATTTGGAATGAAAGTGATATAACCACTGTCCAGCCAAGCCTAATCGAGTGGTTGTCATAAAAAGTTTCCAACAAATATTCTCCTAATCTCCATATTTCCTCGACTGAATTATTGAGCAGCGGTGTTAATGCAGGTCCGAGCGATTCTCAGGGAGATGCAAATGTTTCTGGTTGGATGATGGGAAAAAAATTCATTACTCGAGAACTTCAAAATAAAGACCATTCCTTCTGTTACTAGATAAACAAGATTTCCATCTTTCCATCAACGCTTTAGAATACTTCAAAGAAAACGCAGTTACGGTTTTGTCCTTTCCTCCTCACTACAGATACATGTTTCGGGGTCCCTTGACCGTAATTGTTTCCGGGCCTCTGAAGAAATACGTAAACACAACATCTGACGCTTGGATCACTAACCAGCCCGGACAGACCATAACAATTTATGATATCCCTGGCATTATAAATACAGCTTTACCATTACCCACAAGCCCACTAAGCATCAAGAATGGATTCACAGGTTCGGAGTTCAGCCCATATAATTCTGATAATTTTACAGCCACAGACTTCATACCAGGCCTTTCCGCAAAGTAGGACCATGAAAAAAATCAAGTCGTGGAAGGAAAAGAATCTATACTCCTATTCTAATAAACTCATCAATCAAAAGGATGTTGGAAGAAGAGAAATAGCATAAAGGTAGTCCACAGAACGTCGAGCTTTGAAAGATCAGATGAAGATGCAGAATCTGACATTATCAATTATGTTAGCAGTGAAGACAATGCAGGGCTCGAATCCACAATCAAATAGAAAATCAAAGCCAAAGTGATCAAGTCAGTGATCAAGAAAAGAACAAAGCAGAAAAATAGTGCAAGATAACGTAGACTGTAACAACATTAACCTGAATGACTTTTTTCTAGTTAAATATATTTGTAGGCAATATCCTGGTCAAATTATAGAAATCTCTGGAAATGAATTTAAGTTTAAAGGTCGAGGTGGAGGTGGCCGAGAATAAAAGATGAAAGAAGAAGAGTTCTAAGAGATTGGATCCATCTAGTGAGCTGTCATACTATACCGTAGCTTTTTAATAAATTTCACCTGAGAAATTTCAATTTTTTTAAGTGTTCTTAATTCTTTTGATATGATTTTTGAATTTTTTTTAAGTTGTTTTCGGGTTTATTTAATCAAATTTATAACTGTTTTCAGGTGTTTTATTAATCCAACTAATCCAACTTACCACGGTTGTGGAGTAGTTTAGCATAGTTTGATGAGGCCACATTAAACGATTTTAGTGGGCCACGTGTGAGATGAGGACGCCCCTATTTGCTTCTTTAAGGCGGTGTAATTATTATTACTCATAAATATAGTTTTACTAAGTTCCGGTATTGGATAATTATTACTGTGTACGGTGAATATTTAGAGCTTCTTCAGATATATACAACGATTGGAAATGCATTGGAAACCCTTATTTTTTGTAAGTTTACACCGCGTACAAAACTGATTTTAACGTTTCCTTCGGACAGAAATTGCCAAACAAGTATGCGTTATTGAAAAATAAAAATATTTTGATTTTAGATAATATCTAAAAAGTGTTTACTGCATCGAAATAAAATAGTTTTGAATATAATCTAAAATTAAAACATTTTTAGTCTGCTATCAAAGAAGAAATGCGCCTTTACTTTTGTACAAAGTAGATGTTTTACGTGCAAAAAAAAATTAAATTAAAGCTAAATACTATCTTAACAATAGCAACTTGCACTTGTAAAACATTCGCTTCCACAAATATGAAATTACAAATAACAATGACACTATTTCATAAGTTGTTCTATGCATGATAGAACCCGTTACATTTTACACTGAACGGAGTTTAGATATATATACAATTCCGTTTATGAAACTAGAGTTAAGCTACACCGAGTGAAGTTTTTAAATAAATATTTTTCAAGTTTTCCGCTAGATAGAGCTCCGATCGGTGTTTTTGTTATCCGGATGGATAATATTTTCTAGGTTTTCATACAAAAAACAAGTCTCATTCAGATATAGAAGAGAATTTTAACACCATTCGGGGTAAAAAATGTAAAACTCCATGCTCTTGGGGTATAAATTATTTAAAATTATCCAAAATGGATTCAAAATTCATGTTATTCAACAAACGGTGTAAAACTACACCGAATTTGGTTACTGTATGAAAATAATTTCAATGAATTTCCAAAATGCATTAAATATGCCAAAAAAACATAATTTTTAGAGACCCATCAATCAGAGAGGTCTCATCAGTAGGGTTATCTCTGATTGCCTACTACAGAAGTTCGATGATAGAGTTCACCCAATTGCCCATATAAATACTTTTTATCAAAAGCAAATATGAATTACATTTTAGCAAAATTTCTCTTTGCAATTTTTAAATTGGGTGATTATTACCCTTGTCGCCATACCGGTACTCGTAATAAACCAAGTATAACTTGAAGATGGAATATATTTTGTTTATTTTTTGACTATCAGAACCAGCTTAACATAAGCTCGCTGCATGGACATGTTTAATAAATAAACGGTCAACAATACATGCGTTTCATCACTTAGTCGGTGTTAGTACTAATATGTTACACTAAACATAGACCAAACACCAAATAAAATAACATCCAATGCGGCAGAGAACAAAAATATAAAAATCTAAATTAAATCTAACTAAAAAGATTAAATATTATATAGACGTTTTTTTAAGACATGCTTAGAGTCGTCAACAACAAAATGCTCAGCCAAATTATTAACAGCAATGCACATGCGATTAATAGGTTCATAAATGCCATAATTAGACCTTGAGGAATTGACATGCAATAGAGGTAGCCTTCTTAAATTGTGCCTATTATCACGGAAAGAAATTTTGTCAAGTAACAACGGGGAATCAATATTCGTGCTTAAGAGTTGGTGAACAAAAGTTGCATCGACAACCATGCGACGTTTCTCAAGTGAGTGCATATTCAAAAGCTGCAAGCGATCCTCATAGGGTGGAAGAATCAATGAATTATTCCAGGGTAGGTGCCTGAGAGCAAATCGTAAAAAGTTTCTCTGAACAGGCTCGATGTGTGTACCGTAGAAAGGAGCCCAGACCTGGCTAGCGTATTCAAGAAGTGGTCTCACAAATCAAGTGTACAAACGCATTGTTATAGTAGGATTCGAAAACTCTCGGGACCAACGTTTTATAAAACCCAGCACAGAACCACTCTTTGATACCACGTAGTTTATATGGGGGATAAAATTCAATCTGTGGTCACATTTGACACCCAAATCATAGACAGAGTCCACCCGGCGAATCGAGGAATCCAAGAACTCATAATCATAAGTGATTGGTGTCTGATTCCTATGGAAAGTCATAAGCTCACATTTGTCGAAATTGAGTAATAAATTATTGCTCTCGCACTAATTGTAAAAATTTTCAAGGTCACCCTGTACGTGTTCACAATCGTGAACAGATTTAATCTGGGCGAAAAGCTTAATATCGTCAGCATAAATCAAGACCTTATAGTACCTCACAGCAGAGACAATGTCGTCAATAGACAGAATAAAGAACAACGGGCACAAATGACTCCCTTGAGGTACGCCAGACGAAGCCTTCAAGACTATAGAGATGGAATGGCGAAATAAGATTTGGTATGTTAAGACTCTGTCCATTTTAGAAATGTTGAGGGAAACCCATACTTTTCCATTTTAAGGAGTATCACGTAGTGAGATAACTTTTCGAATGCTTTACTAAAGTCTGTATAAATACAATCTGTCTAATAGGCTTTTGCCAACCCGCGAATGGTATCCAAGACAAATTCCAACAAGTTAGGAGTTGTAGGCTTGACCGAAATAAACCCATGTTGGTTTGAAGAGAGCAAATTCTTACAAGAAGTTGATAGTTGACAGTAAATGATAGATTCGAATAATTTGGGTATGCCAGATAATTTTGCAATAGGCCTATAGTTAGAAATTTCATTTTTACTACCTTTTTTGTGGATAGGTAGGATAAAAGAATTTTTCCATAGCTGATGGAAACAACCACTATCGGGCGATTTTTGGAAAATAATTCTCAACCCAGCTACCACTGCAAGACAGCATGACTTAAAGAAGGCAGGAGGAATCCCATCAGGACCAGTTGTGAAGTCATTTGGAAGCCCATTAATATGATGAAATATATCCTCTTCTGAGATTGAAGATATAGTGAATGAAATGTTATGAGAGTCGTTCATATGACTGAAGTTGCTACTTTGAGGTTTAAAATTGGACGAGGCAAAGGCATTGTCAAAAAAGAAGCAAACATATCGCAAATTTTAGACGAATCATCTCTAGCAGAATCCTTGTACCTCATGGTATTGGGGTAGTTGTCCGCTCTTTTCTTTATATTAATAAACTTAAAAAGATGCGTGGGTCACTAAATAATTTCGTACGCATGCTGTGAACATACTCATCATAAAGTGTAGAGGAAAGTTCTTTGAAGTTATTATGTGATGTGAGGAAGTTGTTGTGACTTATAATGTCCTTATCCCTCATATAACTTTTCCACAATTTATTCTTTCTATTTTTAAGATGCCTCAGTTCTTTATTGAACCATGGTGGAGATGTTTTAGAGAGCCGCTGACGCTCGCAGGGAACGTGAAAGGAAAATAAATCGAAAAGATTTATGTAAAATTTAGAATTGTGTTGAAGTCAATGGATGTACTCGTAAGTCTACTGGAAATTTCCGAAAAGTTAGCCTTTCTAAAATTGAAAAGTATTGTGTTTCATAACAATTTGTTAAGTTTTCGGTTTCATAGTAATATGTAATTAGTAGAGGGGGTGATATTTATCAAGAGTAGACATTCTCACTGCGCTAGGCTTAACTATGAAGTTACCCGTGTCAGTAGAAAATACCAGGTCTAACTGCCTTCCCATGTCATTCTTAACGGAAATTCACTGAAATTATGTAATTTCAGTGATAATAGTAAATCTATGTCAACTAGCCCCGATTTCCCCTAATTAGTATCTATGTTACAGCAAAATTTGTTCAGATTAAATCCTTAACAATAATATACCTAATAGATTCTCAAAAATATAAGTTGACTGAAACCATTTAGTTCAATTTTGATCGTGAATTATTCTTTTCAGATCATCCGAATTATGCGAATAGAATTTTATATAAAAAAATTAATAATGAAAGATTAATATTTTTAATTTATGCAAAAATTAGTTATACGAAAATTGTCAACAAAATTTCCAGACTTGTGTGTCAACTTAGAGGCATATCAACATCGTTCAAGATGCTTAAAATCATATTTCGTAACAAAAATTGTCATCTCTAACAATTCATCGAGACAAGCAGTCTTCAAATAGGACACTTAACTTTAAGAGGGAAAGGAAAATACTAATTTGCGATTGTTTCTCCGCCCTCGATTTTCTGTTGTTCGTTTACACTGGATTAACGCCGATTTTCTCTATTTCCTTCATAAAAAAAACCCATCCCTAAATTTTCCGTCATCTGCTCCCCTATTTTGACTGCTTTCGCAATTCACAGCCCCCCACCCTCCCATCGCATTAACTTGCTTCTTTAGCGCTATAGCCGTCATTTCAGATTTCGAATAAAACGCAAAGCTTATGTTAGCTTCGCGGCAGCAAGTAGTCTACTCAGGGAGAAAATATGATTTTTTTTTCCAAACTTTTCTCGATGGTAAATCACAAGTACCACAGCCACTTGTGGTATTTCGGTAATTACGCAAACCGTAAGAAGGGTACGATTCTACTAATTCATACGACTTAAGGAGGGAAATTTGGATTTTGTTTACAAAACAAAAGACTTTAGGTTAGGTTAGATGTGGCGTCTGCAGGTCACATAATCTACTAGCACGTTTCTGCAATACGTCATACCACATGCGTTGCATTTTGCCTGGGGTCGTCTATTGACGAATGACGTCCTGGTATTGAGAAAGGAGCCATAACTATTTATGAATGTAAGTGGTTTATTAATTCATAAAATTCTGATCTCTTACAGATGAATTTTCCTAATAACGCTCCTTTTAGCCAGGCAATAGCACTTGATATTTAGCAATTGGTACTTATTCCAAATGCTCGTGACTTCTTTTTCATTCAAAATGGTTTTACAAAAGTCATTATGCGTAACCGTTAAAACATTCTTCTTTATGTTACATCGATTTCTCTTTAGCAAAACAGCTGTTCTTTAAATATTTATTTTGGGCCATAGCTGTCCTGGAAATATTCCTGTAGCTAGACTATCTCATCCATGGTTGGCAAACTGAATGATATTCCAACGCGTTTCTCTTTAGTCTGATTTCAGAAGTATTTTTATCAATATGAGTGGCATACTAACTGGCAAATGTATCAGTATCAGCAACTTTATTACTATATACATAGCTGAGAGTGACCTTATATAATAGGTACATAAATTCCAGAGAAACGCACTGCAGTACTTCGTATGTTAAAACTCTCTGAAAAATCCTAACTCGATATCATTATCCATTATGTATTCACCAGCAAAAACTAATGATCATTCCATTCATTTCTCACAGAGAAGCAGACGCGTATTTAGGTAGTAGAAAGCGTAGTGGACGCTCCCCTGGATCATATTATCAAAATATGGCGCCTTCAAAACAAAGTGATATGAATTTAAGCATAAATATATCTACTTAATCCCTGATTTTCATATGAAGTAGTTTATTTCTAATATTTAACTACCTATAACCCTAAAAACATCATCTATGTATTAAGTCCGCGTTTGAAATAGGAGAATGATCTTCCTACTCAAAGATGTTTCTCTTGGAACCCAAAACTCACTTTACCTTCACACAACAAACGCACTTAGTTTAGCCTTAAATTGCCGGCAATAAACCTACTCTATATTGATATACAGGGTGTCCCGTAAGTCGACGTCAAGCCGGAACCGGGTGATAGACCAAATCATAACAGTTACCAGAAAAATATAAAAAAAAATTTAAGTCATGTATTTTTCAAATTATAGGCATTTATTTTGTTTTCGAGTAAATGTACACCTTGTGATGGTTTTTTAGCTCCTGTTGCTACAAATCTTTATTTCAATTTTATTTTTCTTATGTAACCCGAATAGTGCTTATGTAACCTGTTGCTTTAAGTTCTAAGCCAACTGCTCCAGCTTGGAAGAAAATGTCACATTTTGCCGAACCAACAATATAAAATTAATAATTCGTTGAACTTCAACTGACTGTACTGAAAAAAAAAATGTACTACGCCAGTCTGGCAAGTAACTTTAAAAGTTGACGCATTTAATAAGGACTCTAAAATGATACAACACTTGCTACATTATTTCTTAGATTACGGAAAAAAAAATGTTTCTTCTTCAAGAAACCCAGTTTCGAAAAATTTCTTTTCACCTACTAAAATTGATTCTAGTGTACCCAAAGCTTGCCTTAAGAGCGTAACTTTAAGATTCTAGCTTGAGTGAGACGGAGAGTCATTCCATGAAGTGCGAGTGAGACAGATAGTGACTTAGTGATAGTGCTTATGTAAGCTGTTGCTTTAAATTCTAAGCCAAGCTCACCGAATATTACAAAACCATGAGCTACACCCATACCATGTACAGCGAGTACAAACCCTGCTACCTCGGGATTATCAACCTCGGGTTGCGTTCTGCCAAACGATGCTACAAAGACAACGGGAAGATCCGCGATTCTTCGAGAAAATTTTGTGGTCGGATGAATCGACATTTAAAAAAGACGGTTACATGAACCTACACAACTTAAACGAGTGGCACGTAGAGAATCCAAATTTAATGAGACAAAATAGATCTCAATATCGTTTTAAAATAAACATGTGGACCGGAATTTTAAACTGAAAAGTCATAGGACCTTTTGAGTTGCCAGAGGTCTTTAATGCTGAAGTTTATTTAGATTTTTTGCAAAACCATTTACCTAATTTACTGGAAGACATGCCACTAAGTAATTTACATAGAGATGTGGTATCAGCAAGACGGCTGCCCAGCCCACTATGCCCTTTCAATTAGAGAATATCTCAATGAAGAATATCCGGACAGATGGATAGGGCGGTCTGGTACGATCTCGTGGCCAGCCCGTTCACCTGATCTAAATCCATTAGATTTCTTTTACTGGGGAGCAGTAAAAGAGAAAGTTTATAAGAAGTCAATTGAAAATTTAGCTGAGCTTCGGCAAAGAATTACGGAAGCAGTTGAATTTGTCAACAACGGAAGAATTTCCCGTCTGATAACCCGATCTTTTTTAAGAAGATGTCGAGCTTGTATTGCAGCTGATGGCAGGCAGTTTAAACATCTTTTGTAAATAATAAATCTAAGCTTCCAAATAATTGGTGTTCAATTTTAAAATTAAGGAAAATTTGTCCTAAATTTAGCATCTCTGACTCGAAAGCGTGACTATCTTGCTCACTCACACTTCATGGAATGACTATCCGTCTCACTCAAGCTAGAATCTTAAAGTTACGCTCTTAAGGCAAGCTTTGGGTACACTAGAATCAATTCTAGTAGGTGAAAATTTTTTTTTCGAAACTGGGTTTCTTGAAGAAAACAATTTTTTTTCCGTAATCTAAAGCGCAATTCAGAATCGGCCAACGCAGCATGCATCATGATGCATGCTGCAAAGATTTTGACGGCCAATTCACAATCGGCGCAGCAATCATATTTTCAGCAAGCAGTGTAGGAAACTTTGTAATGCTAACTTTTTTTATAATTCACAATTATTTACAAACATAACACCTTAATACCGAGTTTTTATATTGTGCATAATTTTAATTTAGTCGTTTTTCTTTAAAAAAATAGATCCGGAGGAAATATGAGATAAATAAGATTTGAAATTTATTTTTTACCTCAGTGTGTTGGCAGAACTGTTGCAGCATGCATCAAATTTTAAAATTTTCTAAACTTTTGCATCATGATGCATGCTGCGCCGATTGCGAATTGCGCCATATGATCCCATGATATCAAACCTTGCTGCATGCTGCGTTGATGCATGCTGCGCCGATTCTGAATTGGCCTTAAGAAATAATGTAGCAAGTGTTGTACCATTTTAGAATCCTTATTAAATGCATCAACTTTTAAAGTTACTTGCCAGACTGGCGTAGTACATTTTTTTTCTGTACAGTCAGTTGAAGTTCAACGAATTATTAATTTTATATTGTTGGTTCGGCAAAATGTGACATTTTCTTCCAAGCTGGAGCAGTTGGCTTAGAACTTAAAGCAACAGGTTACATAAGCACTATTCGGGTTACATAAGAAAAATAAAATTGAAAAAAAGTAAAGATTTGTAGCAACAGGAGCTAAAAAACCATCACAAGGTGTACATTTTCTCGAAAACAAAAGAAATGCCTATAATTTGAAAAATACATGGCATAGATTTTTTTTATAATTTTCTGGTAACTGCGACGATTTGATCTATCACCCGGTTCCGGCTTGACGTCGACTTACGGGACATCCTGTATATTGACAAGTGACTAGACATTAATTTTAAATGTTCTACAGAGCCTAAACTACTGTCCATAGATGAAAATTGTCTTCCGGTATTTTTAAACTTGGCTCCTTACCTTTCCAAAAGCTATACTTATTATATACCCTATTTAACAAAATAATGTTTTAGTTCAAAAGAAGGACTTTAAGGTTTAAAGCGCCAGCATGTTAAAGGATAGGATAAATGTCATAGGACCAATTTTACAGGTCTCAACTACGTAATAATGGAATGAAAGCATGCTATTGATGAAGGCAAATTTATTATCGCTATTTTCCTAGTCATAAAGAGGGCATTTAAGACAGTGGATATAAATATTCTCATGGAAAAATTAGATAAGTACACAATGAAAGGAAGAGAAGCGAGTTGGTTTCGGTCGTTTCTAACGAACAGATCACAGAAGACTAAAGTAAACGAACTTATGTCAGGAACACTAAACTATACTTAGGGGTACCCCAAGGTTCTATCATGGGAGCATTGCTGTTTTTTATTTATATTAATTATATGGGTAATATTCTAGACCATTGTAAATTAAGACTCTTTGTAGATGATGCGTTATTATATATTACAGGAGTAATTTTATTAGTACCATCCTAGCAACTGGTTAAAAACGAAGTCACATGACCACCCATTAATTCAAACACATCCAGTCCCTACCAGATAAAATGTCCACGTGAACACCTGCTGATAAGTTCTTCACAGAAAATCAGTAGATGACCGCGCTTCTCGCTGGGCAGATCACCCGACACCATAGCGATCTACGCCTATATAAAGGGAGCCGCCAGAGCAGATAGTTTTTAGTTATCAACCGAGAGACATCCAGTATAGATTACCGGAGACCAGCTTATTTTTCGCCAGTAAATACAGACCAGTAGACTAGTCAAAACCGCCAGTCTGATAACGAGCCGATTGAAGTCCAGTAGGCCGCCGACCAGCCCAGTCCGTCAGAGGAAGATATAAAAATAGGAGCCACACCAGATCAGCAGCCAGTTGCCTCCCAGCATCTCGACTGAACACATCGGTCCCTAGTCTTCCCGTGCTGATTAGAACTATAGCATCCGTACGTTATCCGTACAGGCCGTAGTGATAATATTCGCACGAATCAGTCAACCGCTTCTATCCGTGCTGATTAGAACTACAGCATCCGTACGTTATCCGTACAGGCCGTAGTGATAATATTCGCACGAATCATTTAACCGCCTCTCTCCTTGCTGATTAGAACTACAGCACCCGTACGTCATCCGTACAGGCCGTAGTGATAATATTCGCACACACCACTCAACCGTATAGTGAACATCTCTTCATGTTTAAGCATCTGAGTGTTAGAAATATAAGTGCCGACGTACCGTACGAATAAACAGACTACAAGAACGGAAACAAGTGTAATAGTGTTAGTAATCTAGATAATAGAACTAAGTGGAAAGAAATACTTTTCAATAATATAATAACATTTTAGAGGTGGATGTGGAACTTTGTATCATAGTAGTTAAGCAAATAAATGACTATTGAAGTGAGTTGATAGTGTTCTAAGTATACTATTTCAACGTCGTGGAACCTTGCCCTGGACGACTCCTGACTACCCGTCGCATTCACAATACCCCCGACGTTACAACTTAATAGTGCAAAAAGAAAATCGATGGTTATGAACTCTAATGAAAGACATAACATATATTGATAGTGTCGTTATTCAATTGAGAAAAATTATAAAAAAAAAAAATTTAAGTACTAGTACGCCAGCCGGCTGAAACTATTTTTTATAAACAGTTGACATCATAGTGAGTTGAAGAAAATCGTCGGCTGCATCGTGGAGGGGGGATTATGCGTCCGCTGCTCACATGAACTAGTAAAAATAAACACGTAAAATAAAATAATAGTAATAGCCTCAGAACATGGTGTTTTCACAGCAATGGTAAAAACATTTCAATAATGGACTAAATCGGGCAACTCCTTGATGTTGCCATATAAAAATCTTGGTTTTTTGATGTATACTGTGAAAACGATCAGTTCCAGACGTTTTCATTGTACTGAAAAATTCTTCAGAATATTAAATCCTATGATATTTGTTATAATCATTTTTCGTTCTCATATGAAATTACATAGGGGCATTCATCTTTGATAGAACTTGAAGTTTGTCAAGTATTTTTTTTTGTAACTTTATGTTTGGGCCGAGAGTTGTTATGTTTTTTTTTATTTTTAATTAGTGCATAAAGGTTCAGGTACGCAATGTTTTTAATTATGTTGCGATTTCTTTTTTTGTTTTTTGTTAATTTGCATGTAAAATTTATATCTCAAGTATGAACTTTCTCACGATGTGAACAAATTCTTAATTCTGACAGGTGAAGTTTTGTTTTGGTATTTTCACTTGTTTACCGGGGGGAACATTGCTACTATTGGCAACTAAATGCTTCATGAACCTTTTCATGATGTATTTTGTAAATCAGTTAAGTGTAATTTGGTAAATATCAAGTTGTCTAGGAGCACGTTCATAAAGTAGCCTGTTTTTTTTACCTGGCTAATGGCCAGTTTCACAGTCTGAGTTTAAACCAAATATTTAGTTTAAACTCGACGAATGAGTTTCACAGTTTGGTTTAAACCCCGGTTTAAAGTAGAGTTTAAACCATGCCATCCCTCGGTTTAAACTCAAGATAAAAGTATTTGAAAAGTGTGACATTTTATTTTGACAGTAGCATTGTTTGTTTGTATCAAGAAAATAATTTTATCAGGGATTTAGATTTAGACATTTCTAGCGATGAAGAAGATTTTTTTTAGTTAAATTTTCAACTCTGTCGACAACTGACAGTAATTAGAAATCGGCCAAATCATTTTAATGAGTGGGACGACGTTGATTTTTATGCTAGGTTCCGTTTAAGTAAAGAACTTTGTCACTTTATCTTTTCTTGCGCTCTATTATGTATCTTTCTTTATGCACTAGGGAAGGCATAAGCTCAACTTCACTTATGCTAAAATTTGCATCATTTTTTAATGTGGGCATATTTAAAATTAGCAAATTAGCAACTACATATTTTTTATTTTTTACTTTCTGATGTTTACTTTTTCCGATTGACATATTGATTGATAGAAAAATTGCTTCACAATGGTGGCGATAACTAATTTAGTTCACAATTTCATCAGTACTACCAACGTTACTAAAAGAATGCACTGTGAAACCCGATTTGGTTTAAACTACGTTTAAACTTGGAGGATGGTTTAAACTAAACCTTGGTTTAAACTCGACTGTGAAACCGGCCATAAGTGACAGTTCCTGGCGTTCGGAAAATTCTAGTAACTGGACTCGTAGCCGGCTGCAGCCGGTACCGACTTGAGAGTGCTATCCAGCATAGCTAACTAACACAAACGCATTACGTTTGACATTTTTATTTGATGTTATTTTTAAATTACAGAAAAGAAAAGAAATATTATTGTAATAATGGAAAATGTAACCATTTATATGAATGAGCGCGGGGAGCTATTTATTGATTTAATAGACGAAGCAGGTAATAAATTTTTTTTTTTGTATATTTACATGAAATGTAACTTATACTTCAATGAAGACATTCCTGATGCTGACAATGGCTAAAATCGTTCATAAAGTCACGAGCAGCTACACACAGATATGCTTGGCTACGAGATAGCTATGACTGGCTGCGGATGTGGCTAATGCCGACCTCATAAACGAGCTCTAGGTGCTCCTTAAGGAGTATTTACATTATGATGGCTTGCAAGTTTTACAGAAATTGTGACGGAGGTAGTACATCGTATTTATGAGTGACGAGAGAAGCAAACGCGTCCTGCATTTTTTTCAGACCTATATTTATCACTGTGTGCGTGTCCGGAACCATAAAAGCACCTTAAGCATAGGGGGTGTTTTTAAAGTCGTCAAATGTGCACATTTGATCATTTGTGCACAAATAGGAGTTTTTAAATCCTCTCTGCGATTCATTTGACGTTGCATTTATCGCTTTTAAAGTCTGTGATGTGCAAAAGAGAGCGTCACACTCGTTGCACGAATATTTTTACAATCACTGCGATTCATGCAACGACTGATAACATATGATCGCTTTGACATTTTAACTTGATGCTTTGTCTTTGGTGTTTTCCTTGTTCTATTCTAATATAACAAATTTTAATATCATTTATTTAAAATGCCATACATATTATACATACATACCGTAGTATTAATATTATGCAAATATAATGGTTTTTCATAGCCTATAAATATGAACCCGGGTCGTTGATAGTTTTGTCAAGAAAATCACATGTGAACAGAAAATCGTCTTTAAACTTCAATGCACAGACTGCAGACGAGCATAAATGAATGAATCAAGAGAGCGTCAACATCGTCAAATGTGACGACTTTAAAAACACGCCCATAGTAAGTTTTTATAGCTACTGAAACTAAAACAAACTAAAACATTGTTATTGGCAACCCTAATTTATCAATTTCGACTACCCGTGCTACCATATTGTTGTTGTTACTATAATTTTATGACATATAAATATCTGTCAAGTCAAATTATTTGAAAAAATGGAAATAAATAAAAGTAAGTTTTGAGTTTGTAATTAAATATTGCGAAATTAAAATTTTTTAAATATTTCTTTATAGAAAATATTGAAGTTATTTCGGAGGTAGTTTTCGTCTACAAGCATAGAGCAGGGCGTCTACAGATTCACTGCAATGGTACTTTTCGGAGCTGATTGGGCATGATTTTGAAGCAGAATATTCCACTGTGACTGCTTGCTCAACTCCGGTTACTGCTGAGAATAGTATTGATGGTAGGATAGTAGTACATATGTAGATCGATAATGGATATTTAATTAATACCAAATCGAAATTGGCAAACTAACCAAAGGAAATAAATAATTGCTGCTTGAATTAATTTCTAATAGCATTGGGAAGAGAGTTCACAAAGTTGGCGGTGTAATTCCGTCAATAGATTTGAAAAATGTTGTACCAGTTTTTGAAGTATAGCAAATCACTATTTGAAATTGATATTAAAGAGGAGAGAAAATCACGCATCCACAGTTCCTTTTGCTTTTCTTTTGCTGGAGTAAAGCTCTTTCTTCTGATTCCGATTCAATACTACTATAAATATCACGTCGATTAGCAGAAAGAACATCTTCTTCGTCCGTTTCCATTTTTTTTTAATAACAATTATATTACTATATAGCGATTAAAAACTTGACAATTTACAAATTGACAGTTTCCAATTCTTACCATAAAAACCATGATACAAAGATTAACAAGGTATGGCCGGAAAATATGTCAATCGATTGCTTGCCTCCTTTGGCGACAAATGTCAGAAATTTGTTCGTCTCAATTTCAATCGTCCTTTCACAGTGAAAAAAATTTTCTATTTTTAAATTTCTTTGCTTTCCCACTAGCACATAATTACTTTTCCCGAAGTGATTTAAACGAAGAAACTAATATTTTGTTAAATATTTTAATATATTCAAAACGTATTTCAGTCAATAAAATACGAAAAACTCAAAACAAATTCGCTGGAAATGACAGTAAGCACTTCATGACGTAGAAACACAAAAAATTTCTCTCGAATCGGCCATACCTTGTTATCTTTGTATCATGCATAAAAACTATAGAGGGGCGTACGTGTGAGGCATTGCAATGATTGCTTCGGCAGCATTTAAATTTCAATAAACTACCTCCCTCACAATTTCTGTAAAAAATGCCGTGGCAGCTGTCAACAGGTAGCTTTAGGCGTGAATTACAATTACAACTGATCTGTCGACTGCGACTTTGCCGAAATGGTAAATGCATGTGGCAAGATACAATTGCAACTTCGACTTCAACTGTGACTGCGACTGAAACTAAACTTTGCTCAAAGTACAAAGTTGATGTTGGCTGCGACCAACTTCAGTTCAATCACAGAAGTCGGGACTTCTGGTTTGTTCAAGCAGTTGAAGCTTTAATTTAATTACAAATTTCACCTCAGCGTCGACTTCGGCTTAAAATCAAGTCGCAGTCGACAGATCAGTCGTAATTGTAATTCAGGCCTTAATTGTCCATTTTTACCTGTACTGCCTGCAGGAAGTCTCTTTATTGTAGTTTACTTGTTTAACTACATTTTGTGTTCGTTCATGTTATACACACCTATATGGTGCTTATATATAAAAAGTCCAGTCGTTGGAGATATTCCAATTTTATTCTTAGTTCTATGTTTAAATTATAAATTCATTTTCAATTCATCTCATTGCTTTTTTTTTTTTTCTTAATGCAGACAAATCTTAACCTGTTTCCCCTTTTCTTTCTCTTTTTAGGAGTAGCTGAGCATGCTTAAAAAAAATTATTTAGAATAGAAGTTTTCTAAAAGCTTATCACCTGATTTTGTATCGTATACATGCATACGTATTTCACAGATTATAAACAAGTCAATTATGCCCACCTCAAATTTACACTGCAAAAAATATAAACATTTACGGATGGACTTTCTATAGAAAAACCAGAAGTAGTCCAAAATCAGTGCACATTTTCACATATACATACATACGTATAAATATGTACATAGTAGGATGAATTGTTTCCAAAAATTTCACACTAGCGAGCGTTATAAAAAAATGTCTACTCCTTCTATGTAGTTATATCCTGGTAGTTAAACCTCTACAAAATTTAACTATGTGGATTTGTATTTTCTTGCAAAAAAGTTATCAATTTATCACACAAAATAATCCAAAACTACCCCAGAATAAGAAAAAAGTATTCTGTATACGAACCATAGCCAAATATATATGAGCATCTTCCGAAAAACTTACAAACATATCTAATGGTGTAACCACAATAATCTTTAGATATTATCGGATTAATTCCTTGATTTGTCTTACATTCAATAAAGTAGTCCACAACGGTTTATCAACGAAGCCTGAAGCGAGGACAAGTAATTTGGTACCTTCTATATTGCTGTGATCTTAATTCTATCAACAAGTGTTCAAGAAATCATGGAAAGTTGTTTAATGTCAATTAGGATAAGCTACAGACATGACATTTCACCACATTCATCTGTCGTTAAGATTTATCAAAGTTTCGGGAGTACGTATAACCCTTAAAGTTTATTTCATTATAACTTTTTAACACTTTTGTGCATTTACACATTTTATGAATCTGCTATATGTGTGAAAATAAAAAAATGGTATTTTGAAAATAATTACAATTCAGATAAACACTGCAATTCTATGATGACGTGAATTAAAGTCCTTGAAACCAAGGTTACAATCTTTATACCTAAAAGTTGAATTCTTTTATAAGTAGTGCACGCGGGTCCATCTTGAAAGATGCACAGTTTTGCTCTAGATATCAAACTTTTTCACTTTTCGCATAACATTAAAAATATTAATAACTTTTGAACGAATACGGATATTGAGAAGAAGAAAAATTATGCCTATGGTGTAAATCAAAGATCAGACAATAAATTTAAATATAAAAATTGTTTAAAGGATTCAACAGTCTGTGATTCAACTTTAAGGCTCGACAACTGCAGCATTTCATCTAGATCGTAACATGTTTCATATTATTATAAAAGATAACCGATCCTCTTTAGTACACTGTAAAAAATGTGCACAATTGTTGCCACAAAGCTTAGGTATTTTTGCCTAAAATGTAAGGAATATTCCCTAAAATATAGTGAATATTCCCTAAATTTTTGGGAATATTCCCTACATTTTAAGGAATATTTTCTACATTTTAGGAAAAATTCCTAAGCTTTGTGGCAACAATTGTGCACATTTTTTATTGTGTACAAGTATGCGAGTTTGATCCTGCGTTAAGTGACTATATTCTATTGTAAAACAAACGATTTTCAAACGTAATTTGGAGGGGGAAGAAGTGTTTTTTAGGTAGAAGGTCTAGGACAAAAATGTGCTCAAAACACTCAAAGGAATCTATTGGCATACTCCATATCCATATCCATCCTCATACTTATTTACCTAACACTCTGTGTATGTGTATTTGAGTAATTTTCAACACGATTATCCTCACATTCTTCTCTACTACATATGCTACTTGAGAAGCCTTTATTAAAATCAAGCCGTATGATAGTATAACCTATAGCTTCCCAATTACAGCGTGTCCAAAGTAACATGAATTTCCTACCTGAATCAGTACTGTATCTGCTCTATAAATATTTACGCAGAATTCGGAAGTTTACATGAACAATAAATACTGAAAATGGAACGGGAGATGGAAAAACGGATAGGTAACCTTTTTCTCAGAAATTAGGAATACACATTACAATGACCTTTTTGTGAACAACAATTTCCAGTAGATACACCACATTATTTCAAATTTGATTAGCAATTATTCAATGTGGTCAAAATGTATCCTCTGTAAGGACGAAAAGGAGATAATTGAAAATATCTTTTCGTCGCGTACTCCTTTAAATATTTACTACTTACCAAAAGATAGCCCGACTTATGATAGGTAAGTTTTGCTATTAGAGCTTTCATGATATCTCTGTACATTTTCGAGAAAAACGGTAAGAGAACACAATACTTACATACATGGAGTACATATGTACATACAATTGGAAACTCTTTATCTCGATAATGAAGGGGTCAACTGCAGTTTTCAGAATAAGACTTTAGTTTTAATTTTATTTGCGGAATTAAAAAAATGTGGTCGAAATGTATCCTTAATCAAGACGAAAAGGCCATTTTGGACTGTATGTATTCTTTTCTAAGTCCCTTGACCAGCTTGACCAATACTACTACTAATATTTTTTCGATATCTCCCAGAAACTATGTTACGTGGGACACCATGTATAATCCGCGAGATAGATCATCAGTTGTGTACAGTGAAATGGTCTACGATTATGTTCCATCCTGGAGGGTGATTCTGATCTTTTGTCGTACTATTTAGTCGTGAATTTTGACATATTTTGTCGTACAATTTTCTTTTAACACAGTTCATTTTGTGCCTTCACTATTATCTACCACAAAATGAACTATAATGAATTTTTGGTGAACAAACTTAAAAAAAAACACGACTAAATATACGACAAATTACTCAACTGCTCCCAGAGGTTGTGACAAAAATTTTACACTGGTAAATAAAAATTCTACGCCTAATTCGAGCATTACAAGTGCTTAAATTCGAAATATTTTTTTGAATTTGTAATGTAAAGTGACATTTTCAGTTCATTCTAAGTCATGCAAGGGTTGCTGACCTGAATAAAAACACCAAAAAATCAGTAGAAAAGTTCATTTCATTTAGTCGTATGTTTTGACATTCAAGTACGACAAAAGATCAAAATCACCCTCCTGACTCTCTTAGACTCTCTAAGCACTCATTGTTACTATATGTTTACAATGAACACCAAAAGGGGCAAGAGACCGAGTTTAGTCTTTATTAATATCGCTGATATTGTGCGAAGAGCTGTTGTAATATCTAAAGAATATTTCTGTGGAGTGGAAATGGATGGATACCACATCTTTTCCAAAAGTTTTCTTGCTGCACATATGTACATACATATAGAGCAATGACCGTTTTTTTAATGCGCTCATTCACATTTACCCTCCAATTTAATTTGAAGTCTGATATTACTACTCCTGGTAAAATAAGGTAGCCGAATTTTGAAGAACAAAATTCAGCATAATCCTGCTCCACGTGAAAAGATCTAATTCGGGCTTGGCGGAAGTAGGCCCCAGACTACAACTTGTAGATCAGTTGAGATAATTTCGCAATTCTTCTTCACTGATTGTGGAAAAGAACTTTTCAAATAGAAGATGACTTAAGTTATCAGCATATACTACCGCTTTTATTCTTGTAGAGAATTGAGTATTCTATTAACTACCAGTAACCAGAGTTGAAAGTACTTACCCCTTTTTGTGGGGTTCCTGTAATCTGTTAACCGTACTGTTTATTATGCAGTTTATAAGCACTTTCGATGCGTTCTTTCTCTTTTATCCTCCAATTTAATTTTGAATCTATTACTAATAAGATTTTTTACATTTCATCCCCCCCCCCCCAAATTTACCACTATTTTTGTTGCGTAATTAAGTTGTATGCAATACAAATATCAAATTTTGTGATCACCTCCTTTCAAGGAGTACATTGTAAAAAAAATTAGGACTATTCCCTAAAATTTATGGGGGAAACAACCCATATTTTAGGGAATATTTCCTTTATCGAAAAATATCTAATCTTTGTGGCACAAATTGTTGGAAATTTTTTACTGTATAAGTTAGTATAATAATAATAACGATACCTTGATATTAATTATTCTGTGTAACTATCAAACATATATATATGTATAATTATACCTAGATTAAAAAAAACCACTTCCACTTCTCCCATTTTTATAGTTACCAGCATTTTTGTCTAGGCGATTACAAATTACTATATATTATATAGTTTATTATAAATACTAGTATTTCTTGAAAATAACTAAATTGAATTCATGCACTTACCATATTTAACACCATTTGTTTTCTGATCGGTTTTGGGTCCTCCAAGAGGCTCCAACTCGATGCCGTCCGTCGTTGAGACTTTGTAATCACGTTTCGACATGTTGCCGCAAAAGCCACAGCATAACATTTAAGTAAAATTTTATTTGAAACTTTTTTGTTGAGTAAATATTTAAAAATCTAAAAAGAACTTCTAATTCATTTCACTCTAAAGAGATATTTAAGGACTATCTTTTTTAAACTGTTTAAAAAAAAAAAATTCCACTCGAAAACTGATTTTTGTATAAAACTAAGTTTATTTCTAGTCTGATTAACAACACGTCATTTTGTTAACTTCAAATTGGTCCTTCAATATAGTTGTTTTGATCTGAAAATTAAATAATTAAGAGACAGTTAGGATTAAATATTAATAAAATTAAAACAAAATCACAACAATATTTTCAAATAAAAAAAAAACAGAGTGTACATATTCTCTTCAGAAGTGTATTCCAAAATTATGCTTCAATATTTAGGATAAAACTAAGAGAAAAGTTTATAGTAGCGTTAATTTTTCAACATTTCTGTTAGATACTAGCAGATTTTGAAAGAGACCCAAAACAAAGCTTTTATTCCTTTTCCCACAGAGCATTTGCCATAGATAAGAAATTTTAGATTGATTTCATTTGGTATATTTATTTATTTATTTCGAACTTCATCAAAGATCTGATTACTAAGTAAACATAACAATAATAATGAATAAAATATATTAAAAAGGTTTTAAAGAACTTTCATACTTAAATTGTACTAAAACGTAAAAAATTAGGTAAAGAGATCTTCCAAAGTGAGTCATTAGTCACGCCGCTAGACTCCATTAGACCTGAAGAAATAATTTTGTCAATAAAATATATGGCATGTAGAGAGAGGAGTCGCAAAAAAAGAGGGCAGTAAGTCCTCATCGTTCAGAGAGTGTACCTAGTTCACATTAGGCAAGTTAAATTCACCAAACACAAATAATTCGTCGGCAGGCAGCAAAACTTCAGGAAGCCTATCGAGACATGAAGCCAACAAGCCAAATATCCCAGCTGATGAGCATGTAGGGATATAAACTGTAGCCCGGCGCGTATACAGGGCGAGGGTCACGGGGGTCATGACCCCCCACAAAGCGCCACCTCACCTTCGCGGTAAATTGAATGTGTCGCTGACCTGTAGAGTGAGTTGTAAATGTTTAACAGGAAGATTTTCTTATGGTACGGACACAATGCGTAGCTGACGCCGACGATTAATGCTAGTGCTCTAACTCACTTTTCTAATCTGCGGCGACAGCTAGCGTAGGTTTGGGGATTTGTTTGTATTCTTTTGAGTAGTAATAGCGGAGTCTTGATTTGGTATAAAAGTCATTCGTACGATTTTTTTAGAATTTTCTTGTGTTTTATATATAATGTCGAAAAGTCATATATCATACCTATTACAGAATAGTAAGTAATTTTGGAATACTACATATTTACTTTAGTGTTTGATTATTTAGAAAAAGGTACGCAATGCTTAGCAGCCCGATTATTATGATGCTTTTATATTTTTGTTGCACCGATTACTCCTATAAATCAAAAAGCACACAATTTCGAGACTTGAAAGTGTTATTATTTCTAAGGAATTGGTCAGCTATCAGAAATTTTTTTTACCTATTTAATTTTCCGACATAAAATCGATGATGACAGGACAACTTGGTGGGGAGCTCGTAAAAGAAACATACAAACTTACTTAACGAATTTTGATTTAGCGTTCTTCCAGTAGAATCGTAGTTCCATGCAATCTTCCATTATTTTTCGTAGCGACACTAACTCAAGCCTGAGTTGTTCAAAATTTTAACATTCGTAGGGAAGCACTAAATTCTCGCAACGGTCCAAACGAATTGGTGGATTGATTCTGGTGGTTCACTCTTTCGGACAAGAGCACAAGCATTCAGTTTTCTTAGAGAGATTTGACACTTTTTCTTTAGATTTTTCATGCACTACTGGTGACCGACCATAGTTCCAAAGAGTTAGATTGATTCAGGTACCTTGGCTGGTCTTGGTTGCTAAAGATATTTATGAGCATTGGCAATTATACATTTTGTTTTTAGAAATTTACTTGAACATTTTTCTTTCGAATTTTGGTGACTGAGTACCGATAAAATTGATTCTACATTTTTCTTCAAAAGTTTTGCGGCAAAACTATAAAAATAAAATTCATTTGCTTTCCTCTGCGGTAGATGGCGTTGCTTTGCTTGTACTTTCGTATTAAGGTAATGCTGTTTAATTTAACTTCACGTATACTTTTAATTTGTAGGAGAAGGATAAACTTGCTATATTAGTTAGCGATGAAGATAGACATAGTAGCAAAAGTGTAAAGTGGAAGACTGATAAGGACATTGACAACATTACTCAAAATAAAGCAAGATCAGTTAACTTCCTATCAGAAGAAATAGTCAGTAACATTTCATGTACTCCTAGTCCCATTCCTTTAAATGTGACTCAAAGTGCAAGCTCTCTCTCAGTCAATTACTTCACCCGTGACAGAATCGCTTGCATCTATTTCTACAATCTCTACACGAGACGGCGTATCTGATTATGAGTCCTTGATGTCCATCCTGAGATCGACATTGATGTGGATAATGTTATCGATACGTTTTCCAAATCAAACCCGAAATTGGATTTTGTGATATAACTTAAATATGATTAAAAAAAATTTAAAAGCAACTTCTTCCGACTTTTTCCTCCCCCTCGAAGATTTTAGTTGTGACCCCCCTAAGCAGCAGATCTGGATACGCGCCTGACTGTAACAATGTTTTTTTTTTTTTCAAATTCAAATTTATTAATTAATTAAATTTACATGTGAGCTTTCGCTCTTTTGCATGTAATAACTCCAGGAAGGAAAGTAATAAAAAAAAAATGTTTACGGAATAAATCTTAAAATAAGTTCGGTCTTTTAATTAAGTTTTCTTTTGTAATTTTTAGTAATTAAAAATTATAAAAGTGACACAGTCGGTAAAATTATAGATATGTATTTAGTGTAAATATGATCTACTGCATTTAAGATTTTTCTTCGAACCAATTCATACCAATTCAGTAAATGATAGTTTTTCAGTTAACTTCTGGTATCCTAAATGAAGTCTCAGAAGTCCTCTACAAGTGGAAGCGAAAATATAACATTTGATACGCTTTGAAGGGTTAATCGAGCTAAAAAATTGATTTTCGTTAATATCTCAGGTTTTATTACCTCTAAGACAAAAAGTTATACCTGAAAAATTATTTTATTTGTAGCAGTTTTTATTACATAGAGAGAGAGATAAATAATTCGGTCAAGAACGATTCGGGCTTGCGCAATCAAGGTTCCATTTATGTACATATACTTAAATCTAAAGTGCAACTTCGTAGGATTGCCATATAAAAAATTTGCTACATGGTGTTTTCATAAAAAAATTTCAAAAATGGACTAAATTGAGTTACCCCTTCTTATTGGTGCCCTACCAAATTTTTGTTTTTCAATATATACTTGGTAGTTGCCTGAGAAGGCTTCCAGGTTGAGAGCTCATATTTTGTACACGGTGTTTTCATAAAAGTAAAAGTTACAAGTACAGTTCGAAAATGAGACCAATCGGGTAACTCCTTTGTAGGGTTGACATACCAATCGTGTTTTACTACATATTTGGGCACTGCATGAAAACGCAACGACGTGGAGAGCCCAGGTATTTATCATGTTTTAAACATTACTGCATTTGCGAATTTCGATAATATTCTAATAGGCGAATGCAAGAGTGATTTTATAAGATAAGATTTTTTTGTACATTTTAGCCTATATCTTTATAACCAATTCAACAAAAAATTTCGATTTTGTTTTAAATCCTTGAAAGTACCCCTTTCAAACAATATCCCACAAGTACAAAAAAAAATGTTTTTTATGGGACTTACAATTAATTATTAAAAATTTTTGACTATAGAAATATGTGTGTGTCATGCGAACACCTAGCATTCTACCAAATTTCAAGTTCTACGTCACGTCGCTTTCGAGAAAAACTTCCCAAACAATTTCCATACACCAATGCTATGACGCGTCCCTATTTTGACTAGTGCGTCTTAACAGAAACCGTTTACCGTACATTATGAGAGAAAAAAGAATCTAAACTTAATGCCTGAAGTTTAGCTGAGAGATCAGGATTCCAGACTCTATCGAAGGTCTTCGAAATATCTAATGCGATGATTTCTTATTTCTTCAAATTATGGAAACATTGGTTCCAATGCTCGGTAATGAATGCTAGTAAATCTCCAATGGAATGACGGACACGAAAGCCGTATTAGCGGTCGCTAATAAGGTATAGTTAACTTATTAAATTTAACTCGAAAACTAGCATTGTAAATGTTGGTTTCTCATAAACATAGTTCTGGTTAAATTAATAAAACTGAATTGAAGTTCCAAAATTTTGGTTTTCTTGAACCATAGCTTCACAACACAAGGTAGAAAGAAAAACTTTTGAAAACTTATGAGATTATCATCACAAGATGTTGCATTTTTGGAGAAAATATTTTACTCTCTTACCTCCCAAACGACCAACTTAATACCCACCTTTACCTTTTACCATAATTTACATCCAACAGTAGAAATCTCCTTACTATGAAAACTGCAAATCTTCAAATGTCATTGGTCGCATTTCAGGGTATTGGCGTCAAGTAAGCCATTCCTTCCACTCTCCAACACCATACGGAAGCAATCAACTTTATTTTTTGCTATGAATGAAATTATTTAATTGAAAAGCAAAAAGTCATTGAAATCCGAAATAGATTGCGCACCACTATACGATCGAATTGATTTTACATCCCACACCCTACTGGATTATTTTCCATTTGCGCGACAGGCATTATGAGAACGTATGTATATAAGTTCTGTTGAAGAAGGCAAACGATTTCTATAATAAAAGTAGAGAAGTTCTTTTTCACGTCCTTAAATAAGGTACTCAATATCAAATCCTCGGTGTTTTTTTTTTGTTTCTGTTACATTCTTTTTCTTTCTTCCTTGTAGGCTTTTTCAGACGACGACGTTTTAAGTAAATTTTGTACAGCTTCCCGTGATTCTGAGTACCATTCTCAGTTATGCTTTTTACGTTGTAAGTTTTCCATTAGAGGAAAAAATCATACATACATAAATGTGTAATGGAAAAATATGGCCTTGTTAGGATGCCGTAATGCCATCCTATGAAACAATGTGATTTCTATTTTGTTGGTAATTTCCAGAATATGGAGCAACAGGAAATTTGTTGCTTCCATATTGCGCATGCAATGTATATACCATCCGCCATTAAGGGAACCTTCCGACTTTCCATTACTGATTCAATTGTCCTTTACTAATTGTTCTTTTTTAAATTAATTAAAACCTGGTTTCCTCTGTCGGTATATATGTATATATAGTATATATATTTATAGCTTTAGAACCAAGAAAGGCAAATTGCTTAACGCAATTACTAGCATTGTAAAATTCAAGGAAGCATGTTTTATGCCTTAAATTGAAGAGAATTACTTAAGCAAAACTAATTAACAAGAAGGAAAATTCGTCTACATATATACACCCTCCCCCCTTCTAAAAATATTCTGATAGTCTTCAGAATATCGCATGACCAGAATCAGCAGACCCTTCGGAATGAAAATTTCAAAGATTACCATACAGTTGCAAGCCTTCTTCTATCTACTATTTGGAATCCAAGCAAATCAAAAAAAAAAATAAAAATAAATAATACAGGCCAATGCAAGCAAAAAATCTCTACGCCGCCAGACTGATTAATAAGCAAAAAGAAAGGTAAACAAATGTAATGGATAGACAGACTATATCTGAAAAGGATACCTCCTGAAACTTCCTTCATTCAGCATCGGGTTTGCGAAACAGCTAATTATGATTCAGGCTTATTTCAATGCAGATCGTCTATACAAACAAGTGGTATACCAACCAGCAGACTATACATATATATAACAGATTAAATAGATATTCTCCCTCTTCTCTAATTAAAGCTTTAAACCAGATAATCCCTTTAAAACTGTTCGTCCTTCTTATGGTGTATGCTTCTATCCATAAATGGCTCTCGGTTGAATCAAGGGAGTCACTTTGATGTCACTGAGCTAGAAAAAAACTCAATCGATATATGAGTTTTCTTTATCAAGATTGAAATAAACTAGTTTTCGTTATACTCTAACTATAACAAAGCTTGTAGGTTAGAAACATACATAGATGCATACATATGGATAAATTTAGTCAGTCAGTGATGCACTTGAACGATATCCGAACAATATGAGTAGCAAGTTCTTGCAACTGTGTCATATTAATTAAACTTTCGAACAGGAAATTAACTTAGTCTATATCTCTAGCCATTTATGTACATATATTGTCTCTTGTTTGTTATGCAGATTTCTATTTCTGCATGGCCTTGTTTGAAATGTTTGTTGTGGTGTGGATTGAATTATTATCTTGGCAAGAAAGGAGAGGAAATGACATTTGAGATATATTTGGATTTTGAATGAAAACCAGAAGAAAATTCAATTCCATATCCACGAGGAGCTCAAAACAGTAATAACTTTCCCTTGTTTTCATAAAACGCCTTATATCAGCATAAAATAGATAAGAAAACACAATCGCCAGTTTCGAAGCCACAGCAAAGTGAGTATTTGACACTTCTGTGATGCAAGTATTATGACATCATTACGGCTCACTGCACATGGCAACACTGTAAATTAAGTATACACCTTACATGATACCTTCAAGATTCGGGCCCACATTACACCACATTGACGGCAACCCTTTGGAGCCATTCATCACTAGATAGTATTTAAATTAGAAGGACCATCAGCCCATTAAGTCCAAAAGACCTAAGCTAAACAACTTAGGAGCACGTCAACGAGTCCTAGACAATATCATCACTGTATACCAACCAGTTGATGAGTTCGACCAAGGATTATTGGATTAGATTCGTATAGAGGTGAGCAGATGTGAGCCTCGTTTTCAATGCGACCTGAAAGATCTATTGTGAATCCCCCTTTAAATTTTTTTTTTTTCATTCTAGGCTAAGACTATTGAAAAAGTCATCAACCTTTCTGGGTTTGAGGTCCACACATAATGTAGTTCTCTGGAGGAAATGTATGCTCGAGATGAAGTTCGCCTTGCTATTGTTGCGCAATTGCAGAGTAAGTGATCCGAAGTTCCATGAGCATCCTGGCAAAAGCGGGCCGCATGTAGTCACAACTAAACTCATCTTGTTTAGGTGATACCGTATCGGGTAGTGCCATTAGCTTGAGAGGAGCTCTAGAATTGTTTTAAGCTCTACATTCCCGGGAGAATTAAGGTTCCCTTGATTTTTCGTCACAGGTGTGGATAACCACGTCCCAATAAAGGGATTTATGTTTTTTCTCCCAGCTGTTTAGGGTATCTCTGAAGTGAGATTTGTGAGTGCCACAAAATGGTTCTACTCCATCAAAAGCAGTTTCTGCTCCTCTTTTAGCTAAGCATTCAGCAATTTCATCGCTTCTATATCCTTCATATCCCGATAACCACATGGAGATAATTTAATTTTCCCTCGGTAAAGTTTTAGGGTATGCAGATCCTCCCAGACTATCCTTGACCTAGGACTTGTCTACATGGGCGATTTTCAAACGCTCAAATCAGTAGCTCAAACAATCGCTGTTTCGACGCTTCAATAATATGCATTTAAATAAATAATAGTATCTACATACCATACAAAACTGATAACCTCTGTGTTAAGCACGGTACAAAAATTACAATGTGTGGCCGATTCGAGAGTAACTTGTTTATTGACATGTCATTTGGTGACAAATTTTTCCCAGTGAATTCGTTTTCAGTTTTTCGAGTTATATTGACTAAAAGGTATTTTGGTTTAAGCAGCAATACTTGATTAATAAAAACATTAGTTTCTTTGTGTGAATCATTTCGGGAAAAGTAATTAAATACTAGTGGGAAAGCAAAGAAATTTTCACTTAGAAAATTGTCAAGAACGATTTAAATTGAAACAAAAGCATCCAACTGACAAATAAAGTGGCCATACGTTGTTAATCTTTATAAATGAGTGTTGAGTAAGGATTTCGGAAGATTTCGTAGAAGAAATTCTGATTTTGTGACTAGAAGAAAAAAGTGAGGGTGAACAAATGTAAAAGTGAAAGAAGAGGAAGAACATGTCAACCCTACTCTTAACCTAGCCTAACCTAACCAAAGTAAAGGTAAAAAATATAAAGATAGAAATATTGACATTAGTAAAAATTATTTTCTTAGTTTTATCACCACTAAACCTCGGCGAGATGGTGATAGTTCCTTTCACTTGGAAAGGGAGCCCCCAGTGCCCAGCTCCGAAGTTAAATGGACTTACACTAGAATATTCCAAAGAAGCTAAATATTTAGTAGTAATGCTAGATAGCAAGCTTACCTAGAATCGCCACCTCAAAATGATGATAACCAACAAAGATATGTAAATATTCAGATCAGGCTAAGGGGTTTCCAGCAAAGTGGGGCCTGAACCCAAAATTAGCTTATGGATCTTTCAGGGTATAATCAGACCCATACTTTCATATTATTCGAAAGAAAAGCTCAGATAATCTCTTTTCTCTGGTGTAGGATAGAGCGACAACTGCCATCAGAACGTCAAAATACCAGTATTTCAAAAGCAAGTTTGATATCAATCTTACTCCTAAGGTCTTGTGGAACAATTTAAAAAGCAGCGGTGTCTATGGAAAAGAGAATTTTAGCTGCTCCTTCGATCCAAATAAGTTCAATGAATATTTTGTAACGCCACAGCTTAATAAATATAAACTACTCAAATCATCCCAGTGAAGAATCTGAGAGCAATACTGCTAACAATTTCTCCTTTCGTTGTATAACTCTTGAAGACTTGGACTTGCTTTTTATTCCATTAAATCTAATGCAACTGGGTCTGACAACATTAGCCCTCGGTTCTTACGTCTACTATTTCCAATAATTAGTCAGCATATATAACATATTATAAATAGTTCCCTAACTTTTTCTGCTTTTCCTGCTGCATGGAAAATGGCTCTTGTGTTACCCACTGCGAAGAAGGCTTCAGCAGAATGTTTTTCTGATTTCAGGCCAATTAGTATTCTTCCCTTCTTAGCAAAGGTAATGGAGAGAATTATGCACGAGCAAATTCAAGAATATCTATCCTGCAATAAGTTATTAGTGTGCTGCCAATCTGGCTTCCGACGTCAGCCCAGTTGTGAAACTGCCTTACTGAAGGTTACTACAATATTCGCAAGGCTATGAATGATGATAAGATTGCTATTTTAGTACTGCTAGACTTCACTAAGGCATTTGATAGTGTTGATCACTGCAAATTGCTTCATAAATTGGAAGTCTCTTTTTGGGTTTTCATTACCTGCTTCTCGTCTTCTCAGAAGTTATTTAATGAATAGGTATCAACAGGTGAAAATTGGCAATAATCTTTCTAGATGTTTACCATTAGGGTCAGGTGTGCCGCAGGGTTCGATACTTGGCCCACTTCTTTTCAGTATGCTCATTAATGATATTGTGGGTGCCGTTCGTGATGTTCGACTGCATCTTTATGCAGATGATGTGCAACTTTACCTGGAAAGACCTATTGGATTAATTGAAGATTGTGTAGAACGAATTAATTGTGATCTAGCCAGTATCTCTCATTGGTCTATGCAAAACGGGCTGGTTTTGAATCCTGGAAAGTCCCAATGCTTGGCATGTTCTCGTAGATCTCTTGATTTCGATGGTTTACCCCAGGTTAAGCTTGGCGACAGTGTATTACCCTTTACGCATTCTGTACGAAGCCTTGGAGTTGTTTTAAACTGCAACATGAAGTGTTGTGATTATACTAAATGCCAGCTGTCTAAAATATACTCCATACTAAGGAGGCTATGGCTTTCAGCAAGCATTCTGCCATCGCAAACACGACTGAAGTTAGTTAAAACTCTTCTACTTCCTTTTTTTACTTATGGTTCCCTAATTTTCCCGCGAATGGACAGTGTTTGTAAACGGAAATTGAACGTTGCATTTAATGATTGTTTAAGATTTATTTTTGGATTAAGGCGGTATGATCATGTCTCCTCATTTAAATCTCTACTCTTGGGCTGCTCACTAGAGTGTTATCTGAAACGCAGGATCCTAATCTTCCTATTCAATTTAATATATATCAGAAATCCTGAATACCTGTTTAATTATATTGAATTTCTGCAGTCACCTCGACATCGAAATATTATGCTGCCTCGTGTAAATTGCGGCATATTGGAGAACTCTTACTTTGTCCAAGCTTTTAGATTATGGAACTCTCTTCCCTCGCACATTCAGCGTGCGGGTACGATTGGCACATTCAGGAGGTTAATAGAAGAACATATTAATTATTGAGTATTAGGTGTAATTGATTAGTTGATTTGTTTTGTTCATGTATAATTGCCTTCACTGACATTTATTATTTCATTTTATGTTATTTACTTCATATATTTCTTCTGCTCTTTTCTAATTTCTTAGTTACTTTTTAGCTTTCTTTTTAGTTTGGTTTTTTGCTTTGTATTTGATTATCCTTTTAGTATAAATCCAATTTAGTAGTCATTGTGCTCTTGCTTAATTCTTTTATTTACCGGAAATTATATTATCTTTGTAAATCTTGTGTACTCTCCTTGATTATCATAAAATAAATTGAATTGAATTGAATTGAATATGTGAACATCCTCGGGCAGTTCCATATTAAAGGCTTAGAGTGTCCAAAAGATGTTATGACCAAAATGTTTTCCTTCGAAAGAGATTATTAGATAACCATTAACGAGAGAGACCAGATGACTATTAGACAAATAATTCTCCCTACCCTAATGTTTGGTATACTGACATATCCAGAAATGATAGCAAAATAGCCAGAAGGGTGCAGCTGGACACACTCCAGCAGCGAGGGAAAGCAAAGTAGCCTGACTTTCGGTTCCTAGACAAGAAGGGGTGGATGAAAATTAAAAGTTGACAATCTAGCTAAAACCAGAGCCGACAGTCCGTATACTGGTCCATACCCAACATTTGGCCTACGAAAGGGCAACTTATAAGGTGGAAGCTACAAAAATGAAAAAATAAGCAACTGGCTCGCTCCTTTGGTATAGCTTGCCTGGTAAGAGGTCAGCGAAGGAATCCTCAAGCTAAAAGAAGAGGAAACATAACACGAAAGGGAACAAATTTGGACAATAAAACACACTCGATGTTAAATTGTTCCCAAATTTGTGATAATCGACAGCAGTAGTAACTTTACCCTTATCTAACGGGTCGGAGGAAGGTTCATAGAGAAATGTATTGTGTAATTCTTTTTATGCTTTCTTTCAGCATTTTCCTAGGATAGCTTTCTGGTTGTCAGCAAATTTCTTCCTCACTTTTAATCTTTATTATTGGTACGCCAATCATCTGGATTATTCATTATGTCATTTATGCAAGTCGTTATAACATTTCATCTCCTCCTCTCGCTCTTCAAGAAACTTTTCAGAAAGAAATCAAGGGCGGATACAGCGCCCCCCCCCCCCCCCTAGAGCTCTAATAAATAAAAGTTTTTACTCTAATCAAATGAAATAGAAAATATAAAAAAAAAAACAATTTCTAAAAAAGACTGCATCAAAATCCACACTAAAAAATAGAAAATAATTTCTGCCCTCACTTAATGAGAACAGCACAAAATTTCTCTAGTGTTTCCCTTACCCAAATGTAACATAATTTCAAAATTTAAATTAATTATAAAATGAAGGGAAACTCTAGATAAATTATTCTCAAAAAATTTAAAATTATATCATTAAGGAATTTTCAATACCAACAACTTTTTGCATTTTTTTGTGATCGAAAGCTTACAAAAGCCAAGTATATTGATGAAAAGTAGTATGTTGGGAAAATCATCATAGCCGGGATAATTAATATCAGATTCAGTTTAATTTAAAGCATATAGGGTTACACATATATTAACCCTACCACTAGCATAGCTTGTTTTTAAACTTTTTTTTTTACCAGCCGAACGGTTTTCGTTCCTAACATCAGCGAGATTACTATCCGTGACCGAAGAACAAACGACAAGAAATGCTCTAAGGGTGCAAGCACAATATCCAACTGACATATAGGAAGTGTTGCCCTTTCAGGTTCCGCTGAGTGTTAGGACCAAAGACCATAACAACGGTTATGAATGTGTTAAAAAAAAATCATACACAAAAAATTATTTTCGGATTTTCTTTCTAAAAATTAAAAATAAAACCCGGAAATGATTTTTAGTTTAAAAATCAGAAAATGATTTCCATTTGACAAAATTGTTTTTCTGGAAAAATAATTGAAAACGTATTAAATATGGGTCGAAATATGCTGAAGATTGTACGACAGATGGGAGTGGTATAATAAGAATTGGTCTAGATTTTTTGTTGATTTTTATATTTGATTTTTTAAATAAAAACAGCTTTTAATTTTTATTTTTGAATTTTAAAATATAAACCCAAAAAGAAAGTTACTTTTTATAATTTCGAATAAAAATCATAATTTTAAAAAGTATAGGAAATTTGTGAAGATTCTGCAGCATTCCAATCAATCCTCCTAAAATTTTTTTTTAAATGATTTTTTGGTTAGGAAAAATGAAAGTAATTGTTATTTTCACTCCCTGGTTAGGACACTATGGCCGGAAATTAAGAAGATACACACAATAAACAATTAACTGAACTTATAATCATAAAATTCAATAATATGAGTTCAAGTTTCTCCGAAGTATACTCCTTCTGGCTTCTTTTTGACGATTTCCGTCACCGTTGCATCCGCGGAACTCAAAATAATAAAAAAAAACTATTTTCGAAGTTCTATGGGCCAAGGCGTTTATCGCAATAGTACTACTGAGCATAAAGGCAGGAAAAGTTGAAAGGATGAATATATCGCAACTCATCGATGATTTCGCGGGCGCTAAATCTCGAAAGAAGACCTTTTAAGAGTGCCGCTCTACATATATTGTTTTCTGTATAAACTGTGACTTGAGATTAAAAAGAGGTGCAATTTCGATTTTAATTCATTTATAATAAAACCCACCCAGATTTCAGGTATCTACTCCCGACTAGCGGACTAGCCAACTTCTCGTCCAACTCTCGGTGGTCTACGTTCGATTTCATAGGCAAAGGGGGGGGCTTCCATTATTTCATTATACGTTCGATTTCATAGACAAAAGAGGGGCTTCCATTTTTTTTTGCATTGGCTGTAAAGGCTAGTTATGGCACTGAACCCTACCTAATTAGCACTCCTCGGAAATATCTTTAAGTGTTGGTTTGAAAAGAAATTATTTAAAAGAAAATTTTTAAAATGTTAGCTTTAATTTTTACCACAAATTGCAGCCCAGCCCAGGAAATTATGGTGTTTGAATGAAATGCAATCTAGCTTTATGTGAAAAACACCAGCAGTAAGACAAGGCCAGAAAAGTATAATGGCTATTTTATGTGGTACCAATTTTTACTATGCTTACGGGATCAAGATATTGTATTATATTAATAAACTTCAGGATGTAGCTGAGGACAAAATGGGCCTTATACTATAAGAGTCTTTTAGGAGTTTTTTAGGAGAGAAAATGTGTTTATGATTTTAGTATATTTCCCCTTAACTTCCTGTAACACTCCTATTTCCCATAAACGAATAATGGAAAAGAATTACTTACTGATCAAGCTTTCCCAGAAATACTTCACTCATTTTTTTTTTTTTTTTGTTCAAACCTAACCCCGTTTTCCGCCAAACCATTTTGATATTTAGAAGCACTCTAATGACCGTCGAATTACGTATCCATACACATGTGCATATATGTATTCTTTTATTACTATACCTTCTAGAGAGACCTTCATTTGTAAGCAATAAAGATGTCTTGCGTCAGAAATGCGTTCGAGGAAGTATATGCAGTTTTATAATATTTTGTTCCACCGATCCACGGAAAACTGAACATTTGACAGTGTTAGAAACAAAACACTGAATTTTTTATCCCACTGAGAATGATATTAAAAATTTCCCCAAAACCAATTGTACATTTCTAAGCTTTCTCCACCCTCGAAAATAATTTTATATCTGTCGAAAAGTCAACTATTAAGGAGCATTTACAATGGCAGAGTAGAGTGGAGTCACCAGATTGGATTTTCTTTCATTATCTCACCAACGCAACGTAAGATTAGGAATTTTTCAAATCTGACGCTACTCTGTGAAATCCACTCTGGTAGGAAGCGCAAAGAACTTATATTAGAGTGCAAGCTTGAGACAAGGTGAGACAATGCAATCTGGTGACACCACTCTACTCTGCCATTGTAAACGCTCCTTTAAAGTTGAACAGATTAAGGTAAAATGACAAGAAATTTTCGAAATTTAGTGACATGGTTATAGATTACATGATAAGCAGCCGATATCATTATTTTTCTGTGTATTCCATAGTTTTCCTAACTACGCCATATTTTAACAGAATATTAACTTGAAATAATTATTGTTTCTCTCATTAGAAATGTTTCAAATATAATCGAGTATTTAGTGGGGGGAAAAATTCTATTAAAATTTCCATAAATAGCGAAAATTTAAATTCCATGGTCGCATTCAAAATGTATACTTGGAGCTTAAGCTATTTGTGCAGGCTGGAGCTTATATCTTTGCAGGCAAAATAAGCTAATATCTACACGAAATAATCTTGAACGACTGAATTAGTTTCTGCAATATACTTTTAACAAAATGTGTAAGCAATAAATTTAATTAGGAAGAAAAGGTACAGCGGGAACTTATTTAAAGTAATGAAATCCAATGCAAATGGCTGCATTCCAATTTTGCATTTTTTACATAAATTTTCCTAGAGCTATTTTTATCTCCAGTGCCCGATGTTGCAGCCGCAATGACTCGCAAACAAATATCGCAATCAAAACCAGTAAATCTAGAAAGCCTAGAGAATGCAGTTCTGACTTCACTTCAGTGATCGTAATTGTTCTAAAAGAGTAGCCTTCTAGAAAACAATACGCACTACTGTCACGTCGTTTATTAAATTAAAATAAAGTTTTGTTAATTATTTGAACTATTTTGGTACTTTTATTCTTAATATTGAACCGCTATTACATCGCCACATATTTTTGGTCCTTCGAGCTTCGATTGAGAAGAAAAGATAAACCAGCCACGGAATCGCTTTTATTAATTGTTCGCTAAAATTTTAACCAAGTCATATATATATATATATATATATATATACGTCCCATATTTTTGGTACTTATTGCGTAAAATTGTGCTACCACGATGTCACCACAGAAAACGCTATAAAACGTTCATTAGCTGCAAGTAAACAGGCAGCAGGCACCCACGATCAAAGCAGCATTGAAGCTTAGATTAAACTATTAGACAATCAATGGAACGCCTTTCAACTAGCTCTTGATCTAGTACTGGAATCCTGCGGACAAGCCACTATATCAAAGCAAGAAGATGAGTGTATTCCAGCTGAAAAGTGGTATAGCGGAGCATTAAGTAATTTTTACCGACTACTATCAGTGTTTAAACTAAGTGAACAAGCAACACCAATAACAACACATCTTTCAATGAACATTTCCGCAGCAGGAGCACCACGACCCGCATTTAAACTACCGCCTATTACGCTACCTATACATTCGATGGTGTGCCTTATGATTGGCTAGTACACTTGACTGTCAATAAACTTAATTCTGAAAGTCGAAAGCAATGGGAAATGTCTCTAACCACATCAACGGTACCACTGCTCGATGAACTCACGCAGTTCCTGGAGAAAAGATGTCGCTCCCTATCAGTCTTAGAGTCACATACCGCACCAACGCAAGCATCTAAGAACTCAAAAGCTAAGCACACTTGGGATTTCCTCCATATTAGTTCAAAACGACCTAATATCAAGGAAAAGCAACATAATTATGCATAAACATCTGAAAACCGCTCGTTAACCCTTAAACGAACCGTGTGTACATACTGTGGAAGAAATCATTTGATATACGCGTGTCAACAAATCCCTAGCTTTTACAGCTAGATCTAATGCAGTAAAGTCAAAGAATCTATGCCTCAACTCTTTGAGAAAAGGTCATCAGTCTGGCTCTTGCCGGAGCTTTCACTCGTGCCACATTTGTGATCAACGTCATCACACGCACCTACATACGGATGGAACCATATGTGTAAACTACGCCAATACTCGTCAACACCCGATCATAGCTTAAATTAGCTATATTATGTTTTAAAGACTGTCAAAAAATAGCTCTGATACTCGGAAAAGAGCTTATTTGAGAAATCTTGAAAGTCAGAGAGCTTAAATAAGCGCAAAGAATATTCAACTTGATACCTATTATAAAGGGTTTTCCAATAAGAGGTGTTATTTTGATATTCACAGAAAAATGCTATTTTTTTAGATAAATGATCGGATCTTAATGTCATTATAAAGAGGAAGGTATGCCGTTAATAATGAAAAATAACATCAGCCAAATGACCACCACGACCACGCCTACAGGACCATATCCTTTTCATGAAATTTTCCATAACCAAATCGCAAAGTGGCTGCCCTATGTCCTCGATAGCCTCACGAATTCCATCTTTGAGGTCTTGAATCGACGCTGGGCTGTTGGCGTAGACCTTCTCTTTCACGTGGCCCCAAAGGAAGAAGTCGCAAGGTATTAAGTCACAAGATCTCGGTGGCCAATTGTGATCACCTCTTCGAGAGATAACACGGTCCGGAAACGTTTCCCGTAAAAGATCAATGGTTTCGTTGCTTGTATGGCACGTAGCGCCGTCTTGTTGAAAGTAAACGTTGTCCAGATCAATACCATCCAATTCCGGCCATAAAAAATCATTAATCATTTGTCGATAGCGCAATCCATTCACCGTAACTGTTGCTCCAGCCTCATTTTCGAAAAAGTAAGGTCCAATGACCCCGCGGGACCATAAACCGCACTAAACAGTCACACGTTGAGGATAGAGAGGCTTTTCAACAATAACTCTTGGGTTTTCCGAGCCCCAGATGCGACAATTGTGCTTGTTGACGAAGCCATCGAGGTGGAAATGGGCCTCATCACTCAAGATGAGTTTTCGATTGAATTCCGGATCATTTTCATGCATTTCAAGGACCCAATCAGCACTCGACGTTGTTGATGATCGGCCGGCTTGAGTTCTTGTGTTAACTGAACTTTATAAGCCTTAAGACCCAAATCTTTATGCAAAATACGGTGTAATGACGTTTGTGGAATGCCTAATTCCAAAGAACGACGAGGAATGGACAAACCTGGGTTTTCTTCAACACTTTCGGCTACAGAAGCAATATTCTCGGCTGTTCTTGAGCGACGTGCACGGGTTTTATTCTTCACATCACTAACTTGTCCCGACAGCTCGAATTTTTCTACCAATTTCTGTATTGCGGTCCGACAAGGTGCTTCACGACGACCCAAAAATGTTCGAGTTTTACGAACCGTTTCTGCCACATGTTCACCATTTTTATAGTGAATTTTAATAATTTCAATGCGTTGTTGAATCGTGTATCGTTCCATTTTTATTAATGGCGTAGTTTCTACTTGTCAAATGTCAAAAAATGACAGCTCCAAAAGTGACATCTACCGAAATAGCGGGCTAATTAAAATAACACCTCTTATTGGAAAACCCTTTATAAGCAATTGATTTCTTTCTTATTATCAATTTTAATTTTTTTATTTTATAAGAGCAAATGCCTGGATCCGCCCTTGAAAAAAATTTATAGCACACCTCTCAGTCATCCATATGCATCAGCATTGATGATAACCTGTTATTCAATATTCAGAAGAACAGATGAGAATAAGAATAACTCAAATCCTCATTATGGCGGCTAGTCATCTTAACTGGAGACGTTCTTTGTGTTCCTGGTTTCTTCACTTTTTCCTGCACAGATAAATATCTGTTTAATTTTTTTTTTAATTTCTAGAATATTTTTATAATTTATTTCTGGTTTTTTATTTATTTATTTACTTAATCATTCTATCGGAACAATTCATTTCACAAAAGAATGTTAAAAAAAGTATTTTAGCCAGAAAGTTTCGAATGAAAACAAATATAGTCGCATTCATTTTACAGAATATAGTAGTAGAATTGTACTTGATCTCCAACTTATTTGTTCATATTTTACAACAGAGCTACAATAACCTATCCTGGTACTGGGATTTGCTTATCGTAAAGCTAAAAAATTTGATCTTCGTTTAGACTGAAATTCAAATCCGAAAAAAATGAAAAGTAATGAATTTTTCAATCCAGCGATCAGACGACAAAATTCATAAGAATTATCTCTGATCGCCTACAAAGTAAAGCTCTACAAGCACTATACAAGCAGGCGTATTTGTGATAGAGATCACTTAGAGCTTAGACCAAAGCTCATAAAGATTTTCTCACAAAATAACGTATTTCTAATTTACGCCTTTCTGAGTTTACATAGTGGCAAAACTCTTGACAAGTTTCTCTAAGGCTAATCACAAGCTGACGTAATGCAAGTTACATCACTCTGTAATAAGTGCTATAACTGTGCTGTGAGAAGCGACTTTACGACTTTAATTGTCAATTGCTCAAGAGCAATTCATATATTCATATTTCTTTTTGTCAGAAAATAGATTATAGCAGACTTATACCTTTGAAGTTTTGACATATGCCTTCTATATTAGGCAAGAGAGTATTTTTGCGTAAGGTCTTATATCATGGTGCCTTTTATAGATACTTCGATTATAGAGCTTAGTTTTTATAACACTAAAAACATTGCTCTACTTGATTCAACTATTTAAAATTTTAAAGCTGTATACACAAGGATCTCCACAATTTTTAAATTCAAAAATAATCCTACAAGGAAAAGCATAAGAGCGCATGAATGAATAATACTAAAATCCGTAAAAAAGGAGCATCACACAGCACTCATTACAGCATCCACTGATGAAAGCACGATATAATCGGAAGAAAAGGAAATTTGTTCATCTCATTCGAATCCCCCCATTTCCAATCAATAGATGATTTCCACAGTAATCTCTAACCATTTCTCTTTCTCAGTGTGCAAAGAGTTCAGGATAACAAAAAATCGATTGATTCGATTTTCTATTTCAACCCCGCATAAGGATTCTAATGGTCGATACAAAGTGGTGGATTTAAGTAAAGTACTTATTTACGTTAGATGACTTCTCAGATTCTCCAGAACTGCTCATATAAAACATATTAAGTCTGGCAGAGATGGAATCTATGTGATATGGGATTATGGCATGACATAACACAACATAAATTCTATGCATGAGGATGAAAAAGATTATAATTGCACGAATCACAGACTCCAGTAATCGGGGAAAGAAGAATTATCTCTCAGGAGTATTTTTAGCAGCAGATCACTTTTGTTTTTATTTCATCTTCAATTGTCTAGCTCGTTAGCATAGGTGCAATTGCCTTGACATAATTTTGTTTGACCATGATTTTGAACCATTAGCACACTTTGGTGAAATTTCATAGCTCAGCAAAAACTTTTCCTCGGCAGGGAGTCCACACTTAAAGGGAGAGCAATGTTATACTTTTACGGAGCCTCTTGAAGAACTTATTTCAATGTCGCTACTAAAGATTATAATTTAAGTGCTGTTGACGAGAAAGTTGTATGCAGTGCTTGGTTTACAGGACTAATTTGCATAAATGATACGAACTTTGCCGGTAAAAAGGGTGGAAGGAATTCTATGACAATAGTATGTTTAGCAAGAGTTTAACTTTATTCATGGATAGCAAGTAATTTTGCACATTTACAGACATTTTATTCTTCACGCTAGCATCGTTTTCATGAAAATGTTTACAGAACTTGCTTTGATAATAATTTTCGCCTTATTGTACACAAAATATGTATAAAAGCTACGCAGACCTTTAGTAATGTTTTAAGTTATTTTGACCGGAAATCCGGCAGAGACAAGAATTATAATCCTTGATAAGGATATTTAAAGTCATTTGAGGGGGATTTATTTCCTAGTATTTAGAAGGCAAGTTATTTACATAAATGTAATTTAGTTATGTATGAGTATACTCTAACAAAATTCGCGTCTCATAACTTCAACAAATTACGTGTAGTTGCTTAAAATAGGAGCAGAAATTAGTAGTCTTAGAAAGATCTTCTTATAAATATAATTAAATAGAAACTGTTAATTTTAGATAAATAATTATCTCAAAGTGGAATTACTTAAGATCTTAGAAGCTATTTCAGATGAAAGAAAATATATTTTTTTCGAACCGCATTATTTTCTTCACAAGACTAGCTATAATAAATTTTATTTCTAAGCAACACTGTATATGTAATTCTATATCAATTCGACACCGATATTTTGAAGGTTATATCCTGCAAGTTGAATGTCTGACTCTGGATGCAGTGTTACTTAAGAATCTGTCAAAAATACGTTTTGAGGGTGCTTCCAACTTTTAATTTTGTCTAAAGCGATTGTAACGGAACGAAAAGGTTGAGCAAATTTCAACTATTACGGATGACATCACCTCAAAGTTATTATTTACGAATTTCATATGAGCTACCACAAAATGGATGACGAGTCTTTTATTTAATCTATTTAATCTATTAATAAATATTATATGAACATGAAAAGAAAAGGTGATATATGGCAATGGCGTGTACTTGGATAAAAATTTTGTGGGTGTTTCCACCTAGGTGATCCATAGAGTAGGAGGTGATAGTACATACTTAGCCAAACAAAAATTTGTATGGTAAGGGGAAGGGTGCAGGCTATACGGTCCTTGTCAAGAACACATTGTATTCAGAACTTCATTGCCTTTTTCAATCACTGCTCAATCAGCCCCGTACTCCTCTTCGCAGGAATTACGGAGGTCTAAACAAAAAATTGCGAATTTTTTAACCTTTTTTAATTTTGACCCCCTTTTTTTAGCAAAAATGTGGTTAACATAACTTTTTTTTAATTCGACCTATTACATCTATATGGTAACTCTAGTAATTTGTTCCCTTGGTGACTGCAAACACGTGATTTAAAAAAAATATCGTCTAATTTCGGTATGACCAGAAGAGGTTATGAGCTAATAACTGTTTAACAGCTATAGTTAGCACATAGGGTGTAAAGGGTGTAATAGGTTAAATTAAGGAGGAGAGTCCACAGTTTACAGTTATGTTAACTACCTTTTTGCAAAAAAAAAAAATAGAGTTCAAATTAAAAAAAAAAAAAGAAGAAAATCCGAAATCACACGAATGGAGAAAAGTAATACCATAGAGAAGCAATAAGTTAATACTTCATAATACTTTAGACACACAGTGCTCCTAATGAATAATTAACTAATGATTCATTAGACACTAATGATTCATTAGGCAATTGCAGACACACAGCCATTTTGGTAATTAATTAAGTTTTATTGTCAAACTGGTTTTGACATACACTGTAAAAAGGCACAAATTGTTGCCACAAAGTTTAGGGAAAAAATCCCTATAAATGTAGGGAATATTCCCTAAAACGTAGGATATATTGCCTAAAATGTAGGGTATATTCCCTACATTTTATGGCATATTCCCTACATTTTAGGGTATATTCCCTACATTTTATGGCATATTCCCTACATTTTAGGGAACATTCCCTACATTTTAGGGAATTTTCCCTCCATTTATA
Source organism: Dioctria rufipes (assembly GCA_963924295.1). Classification (NCBI taxonomy): domain Eukaryota; kingdom Metazoa; phylum Arthropoda; class Insecta; order Diptera; family Asilidae; genus Dioctria; species Dioctria rufipes. The sequence goes on from OZ002741.1 coordinate 258,802,350, forward strand.
GGGATTTTTCCCATAAACTTTGTGGCAACAATTTGTGCCTTTTTACAGTGTACGTATGACAGTTAAGAAGCGAAATGGATCGAATCGACGCGATAAACTTAGTTTGTGTTAATTTTATTTCTCAAGTTAAAGACTTGGAAATGAAAAAAAAAAAAATATTAAAAAGTATTTTGATAATATAGCTTGTGCTTTGCATTTCTTCTTCTTATTTTTCAAATGGGCAAATGCACAGTGGAGCTCACTCTGCTGTTCTTGAGATATGTGTGTCTGGAGTTAAAGGAGAACGTGGAGTTCCCCTTTTTTTTAATATTATGATTTTTTGTATTATTAAAGCATTAGGTGAACTGATGAGATATTTCATCAGAACATTGACCATGAATGTAGCGATAAAGAAACGAAAGGCATCAAACCTTGCGGCGGTGCTCCGGCTAATCGATATGACAAGTAATCGCCAATGAGCTTGAAAGCTGTCTTTTGGAAAGTATCTAATGAAACTATGTCTGAGCAATCAGCCCCGTCTCAGATAGCGGAATTGTATTCCTTTCTAGGTCTAATATAGATCTTGTAGGGGAGCGCTAGATTTGAAGGACTGAAATATTTCTTAGACCTTTTCAAAAATCCAAGATGTTTCGATGCTTCTTTAGTGACAGCGTATCGGAAATTAATGCTTCATTAAAAGAAATGTCCTTTATTCTTCAATATTATATGACTACCCCGATCAAAAATATATTAATAGCATAAAATAGACTCAACTTGATTATTTCTCAGACTCCATTTCGCTAAAAATTAGTAGTAGTATGCATGAACTCGGTTCCGTGCTGGCGTAACTAGACTGCAACCAATGAAAAGAAGAGAGATGAGGAGCTACTTGTTTTTCATGCGATTAAGTCATTAATGTAGGTCTGTATCCACTGTATCCACTCATTACTGCATGACCATGCAAAGATGTTAAATAACTTCTTTATGGAGGTTGAAAAATTGGGAATATAATAGAGGTAACTCGAGACAGCAATAACTTCGCTTGTGAAAACAATGATTCAGGGTACCTACCTACTTCTCACCACAAAAACATCCTGTCGCAATCGGTATGGTCGTAAGGAATGGACATGTCAGTCTTGACGCATTCTTACACAGTCATGTTGGGGGTTTGGTTATTGAGCAATAGCACTGAGAAGTTTGTACTACAGTCTTACAATATTCTCATCAGATCCTCTACGTATGGAACAACAAGTAAGAAGGAAGGTTCAATACTTTCAGTTGAACTTTCACTTCCATTTATCTGTTCTTTTTGTTTTCTTCATTGTACACATTTTGTACCTACGACGATTTCATTTTAAGCTTACAACTCAACTTTCTCCAAAATTTCTTCTTTAAATTCTATTACATGTTTCGTAATGATCTTTCTAATAAACTATACTGACGTATAAGTATTTTCGGTACATCTCGCAGAAGGTTGGTCATCTTCTTAATAGCAAAAATAGAATAAATGGTCACTGAGGGGCTTCTATCTACAAAAAAGATACCTGCAGTATTTCTAGTGCGAATATTTATACATAAAGCATATGGAATGGATTTACATAATATGTATTAACATACAAAACACCCACAGGGCCACAAACGACCTTCCTTTGAGACCAAAGCAATTGTCAAGGACGTGAAGATCACTAGACAATGGCAAGATAATAATCGGTAAATCGGTGTGGTAAATAAAAACGTATTAAAATCCTTTTATATAACTGTCATTCAACACATTTTCTAATACTTAATTTAATATTATTTATTCATTAGTCCTAATGTTGTTCGTTCCATAAAACTATTATCCACTTTTTAATAAAAAATAAATTAAATAGCAAAACAAAAGAGTATTGTTAACCAATTGGCCCTCCTAACGTTAATATACTTGTTCTGAAGCAACTTCTAAATTTATTATAAAACACATCCGTATTTTTCTGAATATCGCGATTTATCTCAGCGAAGCATGGTTTTATATTCGTTTGTACTTCATTAAATTCATCTTTGATATCTCCTAATTGCCAGCTTTCCATTTTCTTGTATAATTTTCCAATTGCATTGGTAGTATTTCTCCACGTTTCTTGACATACTTCCCTTTCAAAGCATTTGTTACTGCTGGCTACCCAGAAGTTCACGGTGTTATTTATTTCTTCGACAAAATTTAGAAATTTTTCTATTGATAACTTTAAGATTTTGATAGCCGTGTCAGGACAAGTCGTAAATTTTCTGAATACATTTTCCATATATTTTACTGCATCCATTTCAAGTTGTCTTATATTGCAGCTGAATTTCCTCTTCGGGTTAATAAAGTGTTCTTTAATTGTACCAATGAATGTACGAAGAGTAGTTTCTGTGAGTCGTTCTTGTTTTATTAGGAATTCAATACTCGCAATAATTACAGGTATTCCATCTTGCTGATATATTTTCAAAGCTTCCTCAAATTGTGTAATTTGTTTACCGATATCAATTGAAATTGAAAAGTTTCTTTTATCTTCTATATAGCTCTTCTCATATTCCGATTGTTGAATAATTATCTCCGGTATGGTTGCTTCAATTTCCTGACACAAAGTAATATCAACAAGGGATTTGATTTTTTCTATTGTATCGTTCACATTTTGTATAACAGATTCAGTGGCGTTTGAAAATGTTACATTGAGATTATCGAAAACTTGGTTTCTATACAAGTAGTAAGGTTGAAATTTATCCCATAGCTGGTCAATATATGATTCGTATTCTCCGGCAAAGCAGTTTTGGACGTAGCACACAGAAAATAATAAAAATAATTTACACAAAAACTTCATGTTGCAGCTACTGTGATACGCAAAGAATACTTAAATATTTAGCGGTTTTTAATGTTTATATATGAGCATTTTAGAATATATAATATTAGTTACCATGCGTCAATATAATGGAAAGTAAATAAAAGTAACAGACATTTGGGGCAGCTGTGTTCATATAATACTACTACTACTATGAATGAGCATTTAAGTGACAATGATATTACAAGTGTACAAAAATTTATTGTATGTATGTATATTTACTTATTTATCTACCGATAGGAAATAACGTGAAAAAAAAGCAATATAATTTAAATTAAATGTTATTTTCTTATAATCTAGTCAGCTTTACTATGATGAAAGCGATTTTTGAAGAGCAACCATTAAAAAAGTGCGTTTTAAAAGGCGATAGCAGGGGTGTGACAAATTATTTTAAATTCAAGTTTCAATTTCGCTTAAATATTCATAGTACAAGATCAACAAATTCGAAATTATTACTTTCTTTGGAAGCTTATCTCCCTATATATAACATCAAATATTCCTTTAACTCGAGTTTTGAGGAAATAAAATTAAGTGATTTTTTTTTTTTGCCCAACCATAAGTGTAGGTAATATTGTATTGCCATCTACAATCGAAACTCGATTATCTGTGATACGATTAATCGGAAACTCTATAATCCGGGATGAATAATATTTCTAACGATATTTTTATTTCTCTCCATTATCCTGGAAAGACTCTATTATCAGGGATGAAAAGACAGCTAAATATCGAGAAATGAGAAGAGATGGTGGTATGGTTATTTTCGAAACGATCGTCGCCATGTGGAGAAGGCATTCATAATTCCAACACTTATTAACATGTGTAAATAATATATAGTATATACCGTTGGAATTCCAACTGTGTTTACTTTCAAATGAATTCTTATATTCTACGTTTCAAAGTTGTAGACGCATCATGCAATAGTGCGGTAGCCCATCCCTGCAGCAAGAAAGAGAGAAATGTGTGATAGCAAAACATATTTGCCTTCCTGTTATCGCTGACACCAAGAAAATATTTGCCCTATAAAATGGTACGTGTGAAGTAAGCAATTCAATAAAAATTTGTGGGAATGTGCAAAATGACCTATTATAGACACACATAGCTTCATTTAATTTAACAATAATGAAACTGCACAAAAATAAATAAATAATTTTTATTAATTAATCCGTAGCTCTATATTTGTTCGCCACGATGTCCAAAGGCCTTTTTAGCATAGATTCCACCAATGGTCTAAACATTCTGGAGTCAAAGTTAGCCAAACAGCTTCAACGGTATCTTTAAGCTGACTGATAGTGTTAAATTGCTTGGCATCTTTATAAACTGTTCGAACCAACCATCTCCCATAGGGTTTGCATCAGGAAAACGGGATGGCCAGCCGAAAAGTTTTGATATTGTATTGCGTCCCAAGAACCAGCTTTTGTGGTATTTCTTATACGGATCATAACGCTAACTTGTTGATAAATTAAATGGGATCTATGGAAAGTGCTCCGGAATTTTCAAATATGAAATTTTGATGCGTGCCATTGATGGGATGGAACGCCTTTAGAGGTTATGGAACCGTAGAGTTGACCTTTTCACATATTTCAATAGTCAAGGATTATGAAACATACTTTTTTTTATTTTTTAATGGGGGTGAGTTGAGCCTTTCAAAAATAAATTTCAAGGATTCCCAAAAAAAATTTAATTTTTTGTGAATCGATTATAAAAATATAGCTAAGTAAAAAAGGGTGTCCCTCCCCCTGATCTTCTAGGTTTCTATAATTAAACTTTTAATATTAACAGCGTTAGTATACATTCAGTCATAGCTAACAGGAAATTGCGGCATTTTTCAACAGTTTCATTGTCGCTAAAAAAATTGTCTTATGTGTTAACTTATAAGACAACTCTTACTATATAAGATCACTCTTGCGTCCATCTGTTTGAATATTATTGAAATTTGATAATACAGAAATGTTCAAGACATATGAAATATAGAGCTAAACTAAAGGGAAATGTTCTAGAGAATTATTTCTTAGTTAGAGAAGCAAATTTGGATTTGATTTAAAAATAATTAAATTCGGTCGATCGACTGTTCGTTCGTTGATAAACATCTGGTACGGAACCCTGATTACCCGAGCCCGACTCGCTCTGGACCGAATTATCAATTTAAGTTATACATGTGTTCATGTATGTAAATTTTGTAATTGTACTTATATTTTCGTATACTGACATTTTATTTATGTTTATGTATTAAAAAAAAAACTTGAGCTTGTTATAAAAGAAAACGTATTTTCCTTTATATTACGAGCTTGTTCCCCAGCAAACATTTAGTGACCAAGTCTGTCTATAGAACGTCAATTAATGACTTCAAATTGACCCAAAAATTTAACGTCCTTCTGACGTCCTATGTACGACATATTAAGATCTAAATCTATATTTTTGTGGTTTTATTTTACTTTCATAAATTTATTTTCATTACACCATCTCTCGGTTCATTTTTTGGACATTCGGTTTAAATAGTCGGTCTATAAAACGTCAATATATGACTTCAAATTGACTGCAAAAGGAAACGTCATTTCGGCGTCTTATATAGGTCATTTCATTATCTCATTCTCTATCATTGTGGTGAAACTTTAGTCAATTTCAGACGAACTACAGATTGTCGTCATATTCACGTCATTTTTGTCGTGATTTAGACACACAGAGAGACTTCTAGAAATTTGACGGCGTTGGAACGTCTTTCGGATAATTTATGGGCGTTTTGGTTAAATATACAGTTAGGACAGAAAACAGAATTTCGTGCATTGATTGTGTCCATAAGCAGTCGCATTTGGAATTTTATATTGTGCAGTTGTGTTGTTTTTAGGTGCGAAGATATTTATTGTTTATAAGAAAATTTTACATAATTGTGGGTAAGAGTTAAGAAATATAAATATAATTAAGAAAAATTTCAAAAATTTCTAAGAAGCCTTGCAAAAAATAAAATAAATAAAATAAAACAATATACATATATATGAATGTATATAGTATATAAAAAAAGGGAATTGTTGTCTAAAAGCAGTCAATTTCAGGCGAACTACAGACCTTTAAATTTGTCGTCATTTTCATGTCATTTTTGCCCAGATTTAGACACAGAGGCAATATTAACAATTTGTAGTCGTTGAAACGTCTTTCGGGAAGTATTCTGGGAGTTTTGTTTAAAGTTCATTTATACTTTTAGAACAATGATATATGATTAATGTTGGAAATACATCTGGTACAACGATATGTCCCCAATGTGGCAGTTCAGAAAACTGTAAGTACTTAAATCGAAATCAAGTTAATACGATCGAAATTACTTCTTGACTTTCCATCTAAAGCTGCAGCTATATTGTAAAGTATATTCGGAAGCATTAAGCTTTTGAATGAGGGAGTCCAAGGCCTTTTTAATGAAATAAAACATATCAAGCGTCAGTTCGACAATAAGGACCAGTTTTCATTTGATTTGTTGCCAGGCAATGTTGGCTGCTAGATGATATAAATAGCCTCGAAAAGGATTTGGTTCAAAGCGCATTGCTTAAAAAACAGATGGTAACTTTAAATCAATTCGCCAGTATTCATAGAAAATAATAATATATTTTATTTCAGACTGAAAAATTTCGACAAGTTGGGGGAAAAGGTGTGGGATCATCACTTAGGAAATGCCTGAAAACCCTTGGGACTGATGAACTTTTTGAGCAATTTTCTTGGGCCGGAATCAAGGACAAATCAAAATTTTCTGAGCTCATTAATATCTTGGACACAATTTATGATTCCATTATAAAAAATAATCCGGAAGCTACCCAGGTAGAAATTAATAATAATATTAAAAGCTGGCTTAAATACTCCAAAGAACGAATCATTACTAGAAGTAGAACTGGCGCATAAAATTTGTTATTAAAAGTATTACCTTTTTAATACTTAAATGTAGTATTATAATTTAAAAGAAAACTATTGACTTTTTATGGATAAGCTTTTTTTTTCAATAATTTAAAGTAAAGGTCAAAAATATGTAACGTAGTAGAAATGAATAATTTATTTTTTTATTTTTTTTTTTTAATTAAAAATATTACCTTTTTTTAATACTATATATTAAATGTAGTATTATAAAATATAAAAAAAACTATTGACTGTTTATGGATAACCTTTTTTTTTATTACTTTAAAACAAAGTTCAAAAATATGTAACTACATAATATATAGTACAAATGAATAAATTTTTTTTAAATTTTTTTAATGTGGATTGTATTGAAGAAATATATCTTGCTGTTATCGAAAAAGACGTTTCATGTACGTCATAAAAGTACATACATAGGACGTCTCACCGCCTCACATAACGACGGCTGTTTTGAACACCCTTTAATGGTTTTTAAGTGGAACATTGTCGTTATCAGAACGACCAACTGACGACCTTTAGACGCCTTTTTGAGTCTGATTTCTTTTTCCCTGATGCACGAATGACGTTTTATTGATCATCCTTTTGACCTTAAAAAAGACGTTTCATGTACGTCATAAAAGTATATACATAGGACGTCTTATCGCCTTACGTAACGACGACAGCTTTGACCGCCTTTTGATGGTTTTTAAGTGGAACATTGTCGTCATCAGAACGACCAACTGTCGACTTTTGCACTCCTTTTTGACTCTGACGTCTTTTCGCTGGATGGACTAATGACGGTTTATGGATCGTCCTTTTGACCTTAAAATGTTTGCTGGGCTATTAACCCGGATTTTCGATTTTCCGGCAAAGTCCCAAAACTGGGTATCCCGGATAATAGAGTTTTAACTGTTTTTCTACTCTATTAATTCATTTCGAAAATCCATTCATTTCGTATACAGCTTATGAACTTATGAAGTGATTGTGCAATTGGTCGATCATTTGAGTGATCGCTACCCCCTCCTTTCTTTGGAATAGGCTGAACATGGGCTAGTTTCCAAGCAGTTTGAAAGATTCTTGTCGAATAATACAAGTAAATAATTTGGGCAAAAATTTAGCCACACAACTTTTAATTAACAGGGACGATTGCACTTTATTTTTTCACTTTGTGCAAGTTTTGCTTGTTGCTTGTTGTTGTTGTTACTGATTTTTGCTGAAGCAGAACACATTCATCGATCTCCAAACTGCACGTACGCCAATGGTCGAGATGTATGTGGACTATACAATAAACCGCTCACCAAGCCGGCTCCATTAAAGACTTTAATTTATGCTTTCAACACTTTGAAGTTTTTAGTGGGTAGGTACTATACTTGTTCTTGGACTGTTTTGTGAAATTTATTATTTTTACGAATTCTTCAAACAGAAACTATGAAAAATGTTCATCGATTGCAATAAAAATATTTTACTGCTATTAACCACATCTTTTATTCTTCGCCTGACCTTTTTTCAGATCATCGCCACCGCATTAATTCGAAACGACGCAAAATTTACCTTACCGAATATTTATACACCGCTTCTCTATAGCCAGCCAATTTCGCTTTCAGCACAAAGTATAAACAACAAACTTTTCCCCCACCCCCGCATTCCCCCTCGAAAACAGAGTGTAAATATCAACTTTGCCCCCATGGGCCCCCCCCCACGAAGAGGGAGTGTAAACAAAAAACTGGCTACCACGCGCCACCACGAACACACTCTGTACACAAAACCTCGGTTACGTGCGAAAAACCAAGTTCGATTCGCGATTCAAACGCGAAAATATGCCGATATCTTGAGCAGGTACACTGCATGAATTCATATGTGTCCGACATAACATGAAAAACAAGTTCGATTCGCGATTTAAACGCGAAAATTAGCCCATCCTCTTGAGCAAGTACACTACACGAATTCAGATGTGTCCGAACGTAGCAACTCTACTCTCATTTTTCAGATCAACAGTGGCACTCTCCATAAGCACGCCTCCGTTTTCTAGAAGTTGTTTCCAATTCCGCCATTTACTTTACACACAAGTGGTACAAAAAGCAACTTTAGTGTCATCAACTTTCACTTTTCTCGTGCATACGCCCAAATCGCATATGATTTACTCTATAGTGGGACATGTATTACCTGTCCCTTACATGTGCAACGTTATTTGGTATCCAAAGTGTCCATATACTACTTTTATACCGTTTTGTTCATTCAAAGACCTGCATTTTAAGGAGTCATCGCCTGCTTCATGGGGGTTCTTTGATGGTGACGCAGCACAATGAATTTTAATGGACTCTTTATATTAATAAAAATTTAATTTTATTGAGAATATACATACATAGTTCATTGAATATATTGTTTTGCTTTTTATGGTCCTTTAACGGACAGATGGCTGTCGAAAAGGCACAAGCTGCCGAAACAATAGATCATGGAAAAAAATAAAATGTATGTTATGAAGCATGGTAGATACATATCAGAGAACCTATGTATATAAAAAGAAGAGTGAAAAAAAAAATAACATAAAAATCAATAAATCATACTTGAATATTATTCTTATTATTAAAGTCTCTATTTGAAGAGATCATTTCCTTAGAAAATATCTTTCTGTGAGCACAAAAAGTTTCAAATTTCTTTATGGATCTATTTGTCATCCTTTTAAGTACTCGCATGGAATACACAGAAACCCATCAGGCAAACCTAACAACAGCAGTGTGGCTAAATGGATTTGCAAATAAATGGTCAGGTTGATAAAGTGTCCTGCAGGAAAGAAAAAGAGTAAACATTGGGGCTCTGTTTCATGGATGAAAACTGAAAAGTCGAATTTCGCCCTTATTTATACTCCACTGGTTGGCTTTGATAAAGTGACTGAATTTGCTTACTTTAATAGTGCTTCATACTCTGTAGACTTTAAATAGCAAAAAAGTTGAATAATTTTACACTACCATACCGAAAATAAACAGGCTGGTAGCGATGAAGTTGGATGAATTTTTAATAAATATTTTTATTTTGCAATAACATTAAAATACTGTTATACATGCTAAAAATACGGCGTAAGCTGATATTAATAGAATGCGAAAGGCATCTATCCAATATTCACAAATTCTCCCACACGAAACTTAACTCATTCTGTTTTTTCCCGGTAAAGGTATTTCTTGAAAATGTGAAGACATTATTGATAAAATCCTATTAACAAAAGTTAACCTATCATAAGTACGGCTATCTTATGTGATATATAGTAAACATTTCAAAACAAGAACTCGCTAAAAGGATCATTTCAATAATATAATTTTTGTCCTTACTAAGAGACATTTTGGTCAAATTGGAACTCTACAAATAAAATTAGAAGAAAACAAATATTTTCCATTGAACTTCTATGGTAGGCGATCAGAGATAACCATACTGATGAGACCTCTCTGATCGCTGGGTCGAAAAGTTCAATAATTTTTTTTTTTTTGCATTTAAAATGCATTTTGTAAATTTAATGAAATTATTTTCCAGAAATTTCAATCTCTCAGACGAGAAATCTCATAAAAAAAACTTAAGTTATGCAAATAAATGCTCAAAAAGTCTCCGTTTGAAATTTTTCCCTACGTTCAATAAAAACATTTGCACTTTTGCATATATTTCTCGAAAAACTTGTTTGATTCGGTTCTTCATCGCTTACTTCAGGTTAATTTGCTAATATATTTTAAGAAATTTGATAAAGCATCAGAAGAAAATCAAAAAAAAAAAAGATTAATGCAGGGTGACATAGATGTACCGCATTTAAGGAAGTTTGCGTAAAGAGATGCTTCAAATGCCAAGGATTTAATCATAAATTGTACGAGTGCCGGAGCAAAAAGTATCCATCTTGCGAATAAACTGAAGACAGAAAAAAGAAAATTTATTACTATCGATTAAGTCAAATATACCTAGTAGTAGTATCCACATATACCTTGGCACTGTGCCTAGGGCCTACAAATCTGAAAAGGGTTGACGAAAGTCTGAAAATGAAATCTAATTGAATAAAAATGAATTGTGTTCGTTTGTCACCGCATCACTTGAGAACGGCTGGACCGATTTGGTTAATTTATGTTTTTTTTACATGTTCGTAATAGTCCGAATAAAGTTTTTAGGGAAAGAAAAGTTGGAATCGGCAACCCCTTCTTGATGTTGCCATATAAAACTGTGGTTTTTCAGTATATGCTGGAAAACGCGTCGACGTGGAGAGCTCAAATTTTGTACACGGCATTTAAATTAAAATTGCAAATACCAGTTCAAAAATGGATCAAATCGGGCGACCCCTTTTTGGTGTTGCTATACAAAACTTCAATTTTTCACTATATATTTGGACACTGCCTGACCCGTCGACGTAGAGAGCTAAAATTTAGTACACGAACCTTTGTTAAAATAAATGTAAATTTAAGTTCAGAAATGGTATCAATCGGGCAACTCCTTCGTAGGAGGTTGTCATACAAAAATTGCGTTTTAACTATATATTTGGGCGCTGCTTGAGAGCGCGTCGACGTAGAGAGCTAAAATTTGGTATATGGTGTTTTCATAGCAATGATAAATAAAATCTTACACCCATTTTTGGTGTTGCTTAATTGCTTGGCAACCTTTTCTTGGTGTTGAAATACAAAACTTTGGTTTTTCACTATATATTTAGACACTGCCTCACGCGTCGTAGTAGAGATCTGAAATTTTGTACACGTGCCTTTTTTCAAAAAAAGGGAAATTTAAGATCGAAAATGGAAGCAATCGGACAACTCCTTCGTTTGGTTTCCATACAAAAATTTCGTTTCTTACTATAGAGGATCTGTCCGGAAAATAAGTTGAATGAATGAATGTCAACCTGGAAGGCTATTGGTTGGGGAACAGTGGGAGGGGGGTCTTTGAAATGCAACGCATTCCTCGCCAGTTACTTGCTGGCCATTGCCCAGTGCGAATTTCTCGTACTGTGTACTTGTGTTCAAGTGATGCGTCGACAGATCAAAATGCCACGATTCACTGAACAGCGACATGTCATTAAATTGTGTGGTAAGTTGTAAACAATAGGCCGTCATAATGCTTAAGCAAACGTATGCAATGATGTGATATCCCAAAACATGACTTACCGGTGGCACAATATGTTCCGGGAAGGGAGAAAGGCAAAGGACGTCGATGATGAACAATGGCCTGGACGCTCATCCACGTCTCGTGTTGACGAGAATGTGCGTAAACCCAAACCAGCAAACAATTTGGCGAACGTCCGCAACAACGAAACTTAAGCGACAAAAGAGCTGCACAATGGGAAGAATGAGAGTAAATGCGACAGAGCTAAACATTATTTATGTAAATGAAGCTATATAAAAGCGAAACGGCCGCGAATATAAATTCTGTTCTTTTATTTATCTTTTATAAACACGTACATGTGTGCTATTTTGGGCCCAAACTTCTGAGAATTTTACAGTTTCAAGATTTTTGGTTCTATTTTTCCATTGTGAGTTTGTATTTCAGCGTGAGCAGAAATTTGTTGTCTTTGCATATATATCAGTAAATTGTAAAAGGTGAGCAATTAAAATTACATTTAATTAACATTAAGGGTTAAATGATTTATATGAGATTGGAATAGATTTGTAGGTACCTACAAGCATAGATTAATAATTTCATTTGCGAATCGTTAAAATTACCGTTACCACAGTAGATTCATATTCACTTTGGATACATTTTAATTTATCACATTTTGTCGAAAAGAAAGGCGAAGTGAATCCGAAGTGATACCACCAACGTAATACAATGTTCTGTCAACCTTTGCTCCCGCTCGAGGTTTCGTTTTACTAAAAATTTGGCCATGCGGAAGGTCTGCGCAAAAATGGTTCCAGAGCCGAAAGTAACCAAAATTTGTTGGATAATGTTATAACGGGAGACGTAACATGAGTTTTTAATAAGACCTGAATCAAAAAGGCAAAGTGCAGAGTAGCACATGAAGGTTTCTCTGAGGCTAGTATGAGGATATTCCGGGTGAAGGCGATACTCATTGTCGTTTTTTATTCCAAAGGCATTGTCCACTCGAAGTTTATGCCACAGGGACAAGCTGTCAACAGTTAATTTTACTTGAAAGTCTTTGAAAAGCTCCGATACCGAGTGCTTCACGTCAGGGAGGAGATCAATGGAAATTGGCGACTTCATCACGACAACGTGCCGTCTCATACCGCCTTCATTGTTACCTAGTTCCTGGCCAGGCACGGTGTAGCAACGCTGCTCCAGCGACCATACAGTCCCGATCTGGTACCACCGGATTTCTTTTTGGATGGTAGATGCGGTGAAAGCCGCCTCGATGAGGTGTCTGAAGGAGGTTCCCCTCAACTCAATGTGTTCCAGGAAACCTACCAGAGCTGGCAGAATCACTGGAAAAAGTATATTGAGGCCCAAGGGTGCTATTTCGGAGAATACTAAACATTTGTACTTTTATTTTCAATAAATTGTTCATTACGGATTTATTCAACTTAATTTCCGGACATACCCTGTATATTTGGGAACTGCTTGAGAACGCGTCGGAATAGAGAGCTACACTCTCTCACACATCTGAACGTATGCACGCAAACGCACACATACACACACACTCATACAGACACAGATTGAAACCCTAGAGTACGGAATAGCGCGATCGAGTCAGATGATAGCTTAGATACTATCATAGATGGCACAAGAACTAGATATCGCATGGCATACCAGAGCAGAGTATACAGATCGTGAAATGGGTAGTGCATTCTAAAATTTACCACATCATATTTTAGAGTGTGCCGAGAGCAAATGTTTCTTTAACAGCAGTTTTGAATATATTTGATTAAACTCCTAAGAACGGCATATGTAAGAAAATATTAATCACTAGACGTATACATCATTTGAAATGTTGTGGTCCATTCCGGAATGGACCACTCAGCCATATAAAATTTTTATACCTTTTCTGGAACTGCATTGGACATCTAGTTCTTGTGCCATCTATGATACTATGCATCTCTAACCAAATTATTGATTTCGTAGATATTCAAGAAGATTTTATCATTTGGGTAATCCTACGTTCTCTTAACTTTTGATTTTAACTCGATGCTTCAGTCAAACTAGGACAATGCATACCTAGTTATGTTCTTTTTACCGATTCATACAAAGAAGGCATAGTATATTTCTTTCTTTGTTCAAAACGAGATTTTTTTCTCAATAGTATTCGAGTATTTCTTAATTTATCTATTATTATATTAACTTTGACAACACACAGCAACTACCTAGTGCCTAAGATATTTAATAGTATGTGCAAAATTTAATAATTTTAGTAAATTGATAGAATTTCTCGATGGCACTTGTTTAAATTTATTCATGGTTAATAAAAAACACTTGTTAACATAAACAACAATTTCTATTTTAAAAAATCTTCTATAAGTGCGGCGCGCTTCGCCCCACCCTATCAACAGCTTGATGAATGATGCCTCAATTGGTCGAAACGCGTCGTATTCATAGAAAAGATTTTTTTAAATAAAAATTGTTGTTTATGTTAACAAGTGTTTTTTATTAACCATTTTAGTAAATTGTTGAAGTCATGATTAATTTCAAATGTTCACAACATAAGGTGCTGCACGGTACGTGCATTTTGTTTTTTTCAACATAGTTTCGATAGATGGTGATGCTCACTCAGTAAGCTTAAAAACTAATTACCATAAATAAATAAGTGGATTATTTTATCTTTTTGACAAGCAAGGAGGTTTTTGTAAGGTGTAAGATAAAAAAAAATATTTTAGTTGTCACTGTTTGTTAAGCTTATTATTTTGTTGATATAATTATATTTGGAGCCTGTTGACAAACCCAATAGGGTTTAACAGGACCTTCGTGTAAATGTATTTAATTTTTAAATAAAGAAATGAAAATGTTTCTACATAAATTGATGGGGCTCACGAGTGCCTAGGGTCTTCAAGCACTCTGAGACAGTCCTGGATGTACCTATCCAATCCATTATTATATACTTAACTTATCATCCTTTGACTTGCAATAAAAGAAAATGTTATACATACATTTTTTGTCTTATTTTTGTTCTTTCTCGTTTTACCCGTCTTTGAATTCCCAATAAAAAAAAAAAACTTCCACTATTACTGTCTACCTGCTAAAAACTCGGCAAAGTTTGTTTGCTATCATCCAAAGCAATTTCATTTATAATATTTATATGACTCCTATTTATCCTAAAATTTGAATTTTGTCTCTAAAGTTTGGAAAATTTTCCGATTAAGTTTCCCTTTTAACAGGAGTCTTAAATTATTCAGATTTTCTTGTTTGCTTTTCTTGCAGGACTAATTATACTTCCTTAATTTACGCCTTTGCCTCTAAATAGCCCAATTCATTTTCTTTTGTTCTCTGGGAAAATGAAGAAGAATAGTAGAAAAACAATTTTCCCTTGAAAGTCTCATCAAATCAATAGTAAATGCAATTTTCAATTAATTACTTTAACCTTAAATAAATGCTCAGAAATAATTTAATGAAGCTCTCCATTCGTGCAATGCGCGTACATCTAAATAATTTTTAATTTTGGTCATTCAATTTAGAGACAAAGAGATAGTTTTGCACACTTTTTCGTTAATAGATGGAAATCTTAAAAGATTTGAAACAAAATCTTCCAGGTAAAATTAACACCACGTGAGTAGGTGAATGTTGAAAAATATTATACGGGAATTATTATAAGGTTGACAAACCAATTTATGTAAATTATTTCGATGAATTCAAAAATTTTAGAAAAATGCTTGAACTTTTCTGTATGATTCGCAATCCAAAAGTGCATATGAATTCGAAGGAGGAAAATTCCAGTAAATTTCTGAGAAAAAATTGTGACCTTCCTTTCATCGGATCAAGGCAACGTTGATTTTGTATTGGAGTGAGGCATTGCTGGCTTACCCACCCCTTGGCCACGTCATCAAATCCCAAGTCGAGGCATCGTCGAGGCATCGTCGAGGCATCGTTAATTTTATGGTCGAGACAAATGTTGCATATTTTTGTTCTACGTGTCCAGTATTTGTATATTATTAGTTTGTCTATGGTATAGTGTTTCCTACAAACGGTCCATATTTGACTTTGCTCTGTCTTCTACAGGTTACGGGCAGGGTGTCCAATAATGCAACAACCGAAAAATCCAAACGACTATAGGTATGCAATCAGACCATGCCCCTCAAGACTAAAGGCACACTAAAAATATAGATTTTCTTTGTTAGAAAGTCGGGAAAAACTGGAGTTTTATCAACCGATGTGTCTGTTCAGAGCAACACGCTATAGTGACTTCAAAGACGTTTTGAAGTGATTTTGTGAATTTGACGATAGCGTAAAAAGCAACTTGATTGCTCTGAACGAGAAAAAACGAAAAAAAGCGTTTTGAAAGAACATATTCATATGTATGTGTAATATATACATATATACGGTCAGAAAACAAACTAAGTTTTTTTTTTCCCTAAATTGGTAAATTGGGACTTCAATAAATTAAAACTATAAACAGCAATAAAATAATTTTCTTCTTTGCATCCATTTTAGTTTTATTCACTTATTTACTTTCAATTTTACATGCTTTTTGACAATTCACACATTCAAATGCGAAAGTGGCTTTTTTGATAGAAGCCCCGAGTGCTATCAAGAAAAGTGACTTCAATAGTGAGTATAGCGTCCACTCTGAACACATTTTTCTGTCAAAATCGAGGGGAAAAAAGTTACTTTTGGTACCTCTGAAAGCAAAATGCGACTATATTGAATATACCGTGTTGCTCTGGACAGACTCGATATTGCAAGATGAAGCAAACTTCGTAGATTCCATACATATCCACGACATTTTTTGTTAATAGTTTCCTGGCGATGCTTGCCTAAGGCAGCTTACACATTCAAAAACGAAAACGAACGAATAAACAGTTCCACACTGAAAATTCGTCTATGATTATATAGGGTCCGCCAAATAACTTTTTTTTTTTTTAAACAGGGCGCAAAACATCGAGTGTAGCTTCGGCTGTGTGGCACGTAGCGTCGTCCTGTTGAAACCAAATGTTGCCAATATCCTTCAATTTTCCTGAACAAAAATTCGTTCAACATGGCCCGATAACGATTGCCATTGACTGTAACGGCCACTCCTTGCTCATTTTCGAAGAAAAATGGCCCAATTATGCCTCTGGACCAAAATCCGCACCAAACAGTGACTCGTTTTGGGTGTATCGGCTTTTCAATGTATGCGTGCGGGTTTTCTGTGCCCCAAATGCGACAATTTTGCTTGTTTACATACCCGCCAAGATCAAAATGAGCTTCATCCGAAAAAATGATTTTTTTGGCAAAATCGGCATCTTCTGTAAGTCGATCGCAGGCCCACTCAGCGAAGCGAAAACGCATTGGATGGTCAGTTGGCTTCAACTCCTGAACCAATTGGACTTTGTATGGCGTCATACCAAGATCTTTATGCAAAATTCGTCTCAATGATGTCTCCGAAATGTTCAATTGTTGAGAACGACGGTGAATTGATGTTGATGGCGCTTCACGCACACTTTCTGCCACACAATCAATATTTTCGGGTGTACTCACTGTTTTTGGCTTTTCACGCTTTGGTTTATCGATGAGGATGCCAGTTTCTTTCACTTTTTTCACAAGATAACGAACATACGGAGCTGACGGTGCTTCTCTTCTTACAAAATCCGTACGCAATTTTCGCACACATTCTGCAACATTACCATGATTTTCAAAGTAATGTCGCAATATTTCCCAGCGTTGTTCAAGCGTATACACAACCATATTCGTTCAGCGGAAGAATAAAACTAATTATATGTCAAATCAGTAATGAGCTAAGTGTTACCATTCACGAAATAAGCACTAGTTGAAAAAAAAAACGTTAGATGGCGGACCCGATATATCAAAAACGAACGAATAAAAGTTGGAAACAAACGAAAATAAGGTTATGTAAAACCGAAAAGAATTTTCGTTCGTATGCGGAACATGAAGCGTAGAACGAAAAGTTATTTGGCAGTTCGGAACGAAAATTCATTTCTCGCAAGAAAAAACATACAAATGTATTTTAATTGAAATAATGCTTTAAATATGGATATTCTGTTTTTGAAAATGTAATTAGAATAAATATCCAATATTTTATTACATGTATTGCAGCAAATTTCTGTTAGTTAAGGACAAAATTTGTGTGTTTCGGTTCAGTGTTTTCGTTATCGTTTTTCGAAGTGCAAACGGCCTAATGTTGTATTTAAAATTGTGGCTTCACTGTAAAAAGACACAAATTGTTGCCA
This sequence comes from Dioctria rufipes, assembly GCA_963924295.1. Taxonomy (NCBI): domain Eukaryota; kingdom Metazoa; phylum Arthropoda; class Insecta; order Diptera; family Asilidae; genus Dioctria; species Dioctria rufipes. Next base: position 258,820,333 of record OZ002741.1, read on the forward strand.
CAAAGTTTAGGGAAAAAATCCCTAAAAATGTAGTGAATATTGCCTAAAATTTAGGGAATATGCCATCAAATGTCTTGAATATGCCATAAAATGTAGGGAATATACCCTACAATGTAGGGAATATTCCCTACATTTTAGGCAATGTTCACTACATTTTAAGGAATATCCCCTACATTTATAGGGATTTTTCCCCTAAACTTTGTGGCAACAATTTGTGCCTTTTTATAGTGTAGTGTACCCAAAAAACATTTAACGCTAAAAGACATATCAGATTTTCATTTTATTAAACGACTAACATGTGTAGTCAATGTTCACGTGATTTTAAAATAGGAGTTACCTTCCTTAAATAAATAATATTATAAATTACCAGGCCTAACAAAAAACCTTGCTGCTTAATTTCTCGATTTTGTGCCACCAACAGTATGAGGATGAAATATAAGTGAGTCACCCTTATTATAGTTGTCGACCCACCGAAGTGACAAGCTCCGCAGTCACTCTCACTTCACTTCACTTTTCGTATTGTCGTTGTCGAAAGATGTGACGTGACATTTTTCTTCGTTTTCTTCGAAGCCTTATTATCGTTGTCACTTAAAGTGATAGATAGCATCAGGGCATGCGTTAGGGTATGAATTATTTGTAGATAAAAGTGAGGTTTGTCTTATTTCGTGTTATTTTGAAAATGTTTAAAAGGAAAAAATTATAAACGCAATGTATTTCAGCCCTTTAGCTATAAAGGGATGCCTCACTATAAAATCTATCATGACTTGTTGTAACTTTTACACTTGTTGTTGTAACTTTTACACTAAAAATGCAAAAAAAATTTATTTAATTTATAAAAAACTATTGAATTTTATGTTTTAATGAACAACTTAGAAAGCCATCATAAAATTTTTCGTGTTCCGCTTGCATTTTCCTTTTCCTTACACACATCTAACAACCGTCACTAAGAAAAACCAAGTGAGTGAAATTGTCACTTAATTATCACTCACATCGACATTTGTCTACTTAATACGGCAATCGTAATACGTCCAAATTCGTATGTTTTCGACAAATGCCACTACTTTAAACGACAATCATAATACCATTTTTGTGTCGTAGCGCCATTTGTTACTTAAAGTGACAACGATAATAAGGGTGAGTTTCTTTTTTCCACATTTAAAAGATCCGCTGATATGTAAAATCTTATAAAGAAGATAAAGAATTATGAAATAAATGGGAAAGAATCAGCATCATTTCACTGCTATGTACCTGGATCCACTGACATGTAATAAGAATTGACTGAGCTATCCTATCTAATTCCTATTGTCAAAAATGGCACAAATTTTGGCTAAAATCTATTTGTCTCTTTCAAGCTCAAAATGTACGTTGAACTGTAAACAATTTTAAAAACAGTACGGCTGTATTAATTGGAATGCATTGGACATCTCTTTCTAGCTCAATTATTGTTTGACATCAAATCTTCAGAGAAGCACAGTTTTCAGTATTATTAAAAATTAATTTTTGTGTTAATTAAAACAAGTTTAGCTTCTTAAACAATTTTTATTTATCGAAATACTATTTTATAGCATTTTTAGTGTTCCTAATCGATAAATAATAATAAATTATGAATTGGTGTACAGTTGTATACGAAATAAAGGGTTTACACAGCCTATTCAAAATTTGTGCCATTTTTGTTATATGTCAGTGACCTGAATAGAAGAAATCAGTGTACAAAAAAATATGTAATATAATTTCAAAGGCAACGGAAATAAAATTAAGTGTGCGGGATGTGCGAGAAGAATCGGTTCTTGGAATATTATTTTTCCATATACAGAGTGTTCCGGATCTAACATAAAAGTATCTTGAAGTAGGTATAATACGTTATTCCTCATTATAAGCTGATGAAAAAATTGTATGAGTACTTTTTTATGTGAGACATGCCGCTTATTTTCGGAGTTAAGGCGGATCTGCACGTAGGTAGTGCTTACAAATTCCTAGAGATCGGTCTGATAACTTTAAACAATAGCAATGTTTAGGTTGATTTTTTTAAGGAAAACAAATATTGTTACTACCGGTTTTATTCCAATAAAATTAATTGTATGGTTTTGAAACAAATGCGTTTCCCACAATCAAATTAGGAAATATTTTCATTACCAGCTTATGTTTGTTAAATTATTTTGAAAAAAAAAGTATTACAACAACAAAAACTGCATGAAGCTACCTCTAACCGTTTTCATACAGTACACCTATTCAATCTCAAGACATAATTTGTCACAAAAATAATAATTTGAGATCCAGTAGCAGTGTTTGGCAAAATGTAATCTGATTTATGATTAATGATTACTTTTACAATCTGTAATCTGTAATCATTATTATAAATTAATATCATAACAGTTATCATTTTCGACGACTAATTATTGATCAAATGTAACCATGATTACATTATTATATTACAAATGAAAATTTTAAACTTGTAATCAAAAGAAAACAAAGTTGTAGTTATATTGCCTAATATTTATCATCCTGGAAGTGCCACATATTCTAATGCTTGTGATCACATATCTCAATAAATTGAATGTCTGATATCTTTGGATCGGAAAACTGTAATAGCCACATACTTTCGAACAGACTTCAATTAAAACATTATATAAATTTAAACGTCGAGAACAAGAATATATTGCATATCAGAATATAATAGCTTATTATTATATCGGTAATTGTGTAAATGTTATAATTAACAACTTGTATTTGGACGCTTGTTTATTGATTGGAAAAATAAACAAGCGTCCAAATACAAGTTGTTAATTTTAACATTTTTCAGTAATAAAAATTCTTACGATCACACATTGCTTGTTTTCTACAATTTTAAAATCTTTTGAAAAATGTCCCTTGTAATCTAAAATTGTAATCGTGTAATCATGATTACAATTACATTTTCCTAATATGTAATCGTGATTAATGATTGATGGATAATGATGATATACCTAATCATGATTATTAATCTGTTTACAAGAGTAGTTGTTTACGCCCAACACCAGTAGATGAGTAGGGGAAGATGGAGTATAATGAAATACCATTAACATTTTACCTTGTGGATCTTATATTTAAGAACGCTTTAAGTACACATTTAGCAGCTTAAAAGTTTGCTTTCATGTTTTGAAGAATGTTATTAAAACAAAGACAAGAAAAAAAATCACCCAATATGTTTTTTAGCGGCGTTTGTATAAAATACTCTGTGTCATTTTAGGTCACCCATATAATTTGAATTAACCGCAATAATGGTTCAAAAGAAATTTAGTTTATTTGTCAAAATTAACGAAAATATAGCTTTGTTTTAAACTTCTGTATGCTTATACGTGAATTTTCGTTATAATCGACCAAAGCTGAATCAATTTCTACTAAAGTAGTTTATAAAAATATTTTAAATAAAAAATTATTTTAACCAAACATGTTTGTTAAATTTTTTATATGGATATACGTAAAAACATTAATTGAAGAAAACTACAAAACGGTTCATATATATATAGTAAAGGGTTTTCCAATAAGAGGTGTTATTTTAATTAGCCCGCTATTTCGGTAGATGCCACTTTTGGAGCTGTCATTTTTTGACATTTGACAAGTAGAAACTACGCCATTAATATAAAAATATAAATATAAAAAAAATATAAATAAAAAAATATAAAAATGGTGAAAATGTGGCAGAGACGGTTCGTAAAACTCGAACATTTTTGGGTCGTCGTGAAGCACCTTGTCGGACCGCAATACAGAAATTGGTAGAAAAATTCGAGCTGTCGGGACAAGTTATTGATGTGAAGAATAAAACCCGTGCACGTCGCTCAAGAACAGCCGAGAATATTGCTGCTGTAGCCGAAAGTGTTGAAGAAAACCCAGGTTTGTCCATTCCTCGTCGTTCTTTGGAATTGGGCATTCTACAAACGTCATTACACCGTATTTTGCATAAAGATTTGGGTCTTAAGAGAAGGTCTACGCCAATAGCCCAGCGTCGATTCAAGACCTCAAAGGTGGAATTCGTGAGGCTATCGAGGACATAGGGCAGCCACTTTGCGATTTGGTTATGGAAAATTTCATGAAAAGGATATGGTCCTGTAGGCGTGGTCGTGGTGGTCATTTGGCTGATGTTATTTTCCATTATTAACGGCATACCTTCCTCTTTATAATGAAATAAGGATCCGATCATTTATCTCAAAAAATAGCATTTTTCTTTGAATATCAAAATAACACCTCTTATTGGAAAACCCTTTAGATATTTGGTAATATAGATGATCTATTTTTCCTTTTTAAATAAATGAAATTGACTTAGCTATTAAAATTTTTAAATATTACTTTCTCTCGAATTCTTCTTAGAACTAGAGTCTTCTCCTGGCAAGTGTCCTCCTTCCATCCGGTCAATTATATTATTGAAGTCACTTATCACCTCATCAATAGTTTTGGATCTAGGATTTATTAGTTCGTCTTCCTCTTTTTGATTCACACTAATTTCTTCATTCCACCTACTGGTAACGGTTTCATTGGTTCCATTTGCCCAATTCATTATTTCTCTATCGGATAAAAAATTATTATCGGATATAATGATTCTATATAAATTAATTAGTGGAAATTCATCTTTATCATCGAAATGATGAATTGACAAGTTTAAGCTAATTTCTTCGATGTTTATGAAATGCTTTCAAGAAGCGTTTTAAATTACAGCCGTTGCAACATCCTCCCATGCTTTACGAATTATATACTTCCAATCTTTTAACAAAATATTTTTTAATTATTCAGTGGTGTCATTTTCTGGTTTTGCAGTAAGGTTAAGTAGCAAACTTTTCCTGTATTTAATTTTAATGCTTTTAATTATGTTCTGATTTAATGGTTGCAGTACCTATGTATTGCTGCCGTGTTTGCTGGAAGGAACATGATTTTGAAGCAGCATTATCTATTAATAAGAGTTCATCGGCAGGCAGACCCTTAATTTGTAAATGTTCCTTGGTTTTTGGTATAACTTCTTGGGAAACCCATTGCTCAAATGAAGATGTGGTTTGCCTTTCTTTGATGATCTATAATAAAGCACCAGATCCCAATTTTTAAACTCTCGAGGATTCCTCGCTTCTTCTATCATCATTAAATCGAGTTTGTGACATCCAGTGACATTACAAGGCATTATGGGAATACGTTCTTTAGAGTTTTTATTTCCTGCTGAATGTTTTTCATGAATGGCAACCACCAATGTCTTATGATTTAAATTTTTAAAAATTAACGCTGTTTCGTCAGTGTTGTATATTTTTTGGGGCCATAAATTTAAATTGAAAACAATTTGTCTGAATTTTCTCATAAAATCTTTGACCATAGATTCAATACAAGATAACTTTTCTCCAGATATGGTTTTTAAGCGAATTCCATGACGCTTTTTAAAATTAGTGACTCGCTCTTAAATTGGATTGATCGAGTTCCTTGGCAATATCCAGTTCTTTGAGCTCGAAAAATTTATCATTTACTATATTTTTTCTTTTGGTTCGTTCTTCCAAAAACCACATATACAATTTGGATTGAATTGAAGGAAACAAGGTTGGTCTAATTTTTGCGACAGTTCTTGGTGCGACAATTGAGTTGCAAACGAAGTCTAGAATTTTGTTCCTGTTTTTCCTAATGTTGTAAAGAGTTGATTTGTTTATTCCATGTTTTATGAAAATTTCTGTTAAAGACACATTAAATTAAATCGTTTAGAATTTAAATTTTTTTGGATATTGACATCGCACTTCTTTTTCAACTCATTTTCTAAAAATTCTTTTCCAAAATTTAATTTTTAAATTAAAAAAAAAAGATAAATTACTAAGAACAACTTAACTTTAAACAAGTTCTACACCGTAACAATTTATATTAAGATTTACAGTTTTTCAGTTAATAACTGATACGAATGGAAAAATATTGTACGTCAATGAGAACAAACACGAAGCTGGTTGAAACGCAGTTCTATGTATTCTTGTTATGTGGGTTGTCAGATTGACGGTTAAATTTGAATGAGCGAAGTTCCTGGAACAATGCAATTGCAATATTCTTTCTTGGAAAATATGGACGTATACAGGGTGTTTCCACCTAGGTGGTCACTGGAGCAGCAGGTGCTAGTATTCACCTAACCAAACAAATATTGTATGGGGTGGTCCATATAAATTGATCGTTTCGGACTTAAGATTAAGAAAATATGCTAGGTTTTCACAAACAACCCTGTGTCTTAAACAGTATAGGGTGCACGGTCGCTGTCAAGAATTCATGATCTTTCCAACGACTGCTCATTCAGGCCTGTAATCCTCCCTTCTCAGGAGTTATAGTGGTCTAAACTAAAAATTTGAATTTCCTTACGTTTAATTTTAGTTTGACTTCCTTTTTTACAAAAACGTGGTTAACATAAAAACCGTAAATTATAGACTCTCCTCTTTAATTTGACCCATTCTATGTGCTATCTGTAGCCGTTAAAAAGTTATTAGCTCACCTATTCAGGTCATACCGAAATTAGACGATATTTTTTTTAAATCACGTGTTTTCAGTCACTAAGTTTACAAATTATCTTTCAGAATAGGTTTGAGAGTAGCTGTGTGTACTACATATGCAGTGAAGTTTTAAAGACGGTCAGAAATTTAAAAGCGCAAAGTTGGGTACAAAAATATCATTTGTACCGAGGTCGCTTATATGAAAGTCGACTAGAAAAAAATTCGTTTATATTGAGGTCGATTATATCGAAGTCGCTTAGAAAAAATTTCATTTTATATCGGAAATTCACTTATTATATTTCTTTTGTATTGCCCAACCATGAGTAAAATGACAAAGGTAGGTATGTCATTTTGACCTTGGCCAAGGTATGTCAATTTGGCCTTGGCCAAGGTATGTGATTTTACCCAAATGTCCAAGAGTAAAATAAAATAATTATAAGTAATTATATGATTACTCATCACATATCTACGAATGTCACGTGAATTGCTTTTCCAGAATAGGAGCAATCCGCAAAAATAGCATATTAAATAAAATCAATACTTAATACCGAAAAAACACAATACTAATCCCCGTAAAAAATACTTCAGCATTCACTTTTTTTTCTTTTCTCTACTAATTCGGTCCAAGATAGTTTTGGATACTACTATTCTTGTTGCAGGCTGCAAAATAACTGAAGAATATGACCAATGCTATCAGAAATGCTTCCGATACTTAGATGTCGTGGAAAGGCCAATGTGTCGCTTTGCCCGACTATGTCATTATATTCTACAATCCCATAAAACATTAATTTTCATAATAATGAGAGGAGATCGTAACTCGTAAACTAAACCTTACCCAAAAACGGACTTACATAATTTTTTCATCAGCTCATAAAGAGAAAAACGTGGTCTATTTTAAGATACTTTAATCCGGAAAGCTGGTGATACATATGTACATAAACGATATGAAAATAGTTGATATTTGTAAAAAACAGTGTTATATTCAGATAACACATTACCATATAGTATACATACTTGTATGTATATGTGAGCAAAAAACAATTTCGAAGTAATGCATCAAGATGAATAAACTGAAGAAGACTAAAGTTATTACCATAAATATTGTGGATGGGAGTATATGAATGTAGTGTAATCAAATTGAAAGCGTGAAAGAAACTCAATATTTAGTTGTAAAGTTTGATAAAAAATTTAATTATGATTCTATTATGACAATTAGAAAAAAGTACCAACACGAACCGTTATAAATGCTGTTTTTATCCATTTAGAGCCTTAGCAGGCGAAGGATAAAACTGCTTTTCTTTTTTAAAATGAGAAGTAGAGTTCTATCGGGCAGGGGACTATGTAGTGCTTATAATATCATGGAAGCTTCAATTAACTTCAGACTGAATGCATATACTGGAGCAAATTTTTAAAATCCATTAATATGAGGTTTTAAAATGTTCAATGCATTACCAGTAGAAATTGCAGCAAAAATGTTTAATATGTACAAAGCAGAGTCATCCGAGGGCAATAATTCAGATCGAAAGTCTATAAATTTAGCCTTACCAGTTTTGAGAAAGACACAATAGATCAACTCTCGTCGTGGTATCCACAGGGTCCTAGTGGCCTAGTCGCCTCTACTATTAATCTTAAGCAGAGCATAGCATTTAAAAAAAAATTAGTAACCGAATACTTACCTATAGTACCTACAGTCATTTGGTAGTTCTACCTGGCAAGTTTTTTACAAATATCGATGTGCTCTTTTCGAATTTTCACTTTGTTACCTCGTATCCTTATCGCTAGCGCACCGCATTATTAAAAAAAAATGGCGCCCAAAAACAGTTTCTTTTCTGACTCATTTTAAGATGAAAATATTTATATAATAAATTAAACTAGAGAAATTTCCTATAATTTATATACTCTAAAACTACTACTACTCCAAAACTCGTATTTCTTATATTAAAGAAAAATATTTTACTAAGGTACCTGCGGCAAATAAGGCCCACCTAATTTGAAAATGCAATAAATCAAATATTTGGTGATACAGAACTATAAAAAAGAGTTTTTCGTGAAGTTTATTTATTTGCGCAACTAAAAAATAGAAAAACTGTAACAGAAGTGAGTATTTAAAAAAATAATTCAGTTTTATAAAACACTTAAACCACAGTATAATAAGGCCCAAAGCAAAAATTAACTTTTTCAAAATCTTGCGGAATGATTCCCTTTAAACTTGCTAAAACTAAGAAAATCAACAAAATTCGGTTATTTTTAATAATTTCGAATAAAAATGGACCTTTTTACCCCCAGGAGGATAATAAGGCCCCTAATGCTCTAGTTATAAATTTCTTAACGTATACAACAGAGAAAATCCAAACAGTCTTCATTCTTTAGAACAAAAAAAAATGCTACAATCATAAACCTATATAGAGACATTAGTTTCATTGAGAATTTAGGTCTACTCCAGTGGGCCTTAACCTATGACAAAATTTTACAAAATTACTCATTAAACAAATAAACCTAATTGTGGACGAAAATAAACACCGAAATCATAAACTAAATTACCCAACATTCAAACTAAACAAGTTACTACATATGTAAATAACAATTAAATAACGGAATTTATGATTTTGTCTAGGCGACGGCGTTCGTGTCGACTTTGCATATGCGCATAAGGTATGAAGTTGCTGCGGTTCATTTTAGTAGACATTTTTAAATGTAGGCCTTACTTGCCTTATTTGCCGCAGGTACCTTAAGCCTGAATTAGATTGCCACGACAGCGGCAGCAACAGCAACAGCAAATCGTTTTCATTGGTTGAGAGCGATCAGCTGATTGAGTGACAGCAGCAAAAACGTCGTGCTGCCGAGTCATCTCAAATTCTAAATTTGCTGTTGCTGTCTTCATAGGCAGCGTGGATATGCTGTCATATGCATACAGAAATGGCAGAAGATTCTGGTTGCTGCCTCTGTTTTTTGCGTTGCTGCCGCTGCCGCTGTTGCTGTCGCTGTCGAGCAATCTGAATCAGGCTCGTACGCTAAAATTATTCATTTGACAAAAAACAAAAGGTTAGTACACAAATTATAGGAAATTTTTTCTAGTTTAATTTAATGTGTCGGAAAGGAGATATTGCCAAAAAAACTGTTTTTGGAAGCCATTTTTTCAATATGGCGGCGTGAGCGCGAAGATGATACGAGGTGACAAAGTGAAAATTCGGAATCAGCACGTCGAAATTTATAAAAATAGCAATTCTCATAAGTCCCGGAAAACTTTGCTGGTAAGGTGGTAAGAGGGGCCAACCTTGAGCACCAAACGACTGTAGGTACTACTAGTAATTGCAATGTGAAGAGTTGTAAAGTACTTAAAGTATCTGCTTAATGTGAATAATAAAAAATAAAGACACATTAATAATTAATAATAAATGTATAGAAAAGCCCAGACTCTGTCTGTAATGCGGACGAATCCCAGTAGGTATGCATTTTTTTTATGAAAAATATATTTAAAAAATAAAAAAATATTTAAAAATAAAATATAATTAAAAAAAAAATTAAATTAAAAAAAAAATTAAAAACAAAAAAGGTTACAAACATGAGAGAAAGTCTGTTCTTCAGCTAGTTATTATTATTAAAGTTACATACAGTAATTAATAAAATTTCAAGGGCACATTTTTAATCCCTCTTACCTCTCACAGAACGAACGCACTTTACCGTTGTTACTCTGTTCAAAACAACTTTTTGCTTACCTCGGCACTATCACCTTGCCAACAAAAAGCCTCTAATATCGGAAGTACCTATTCCCTCTTCAAAATATGTACAAGCTTTAGAATACAAGCTACCACATATTGCTTACTCCAAGTTGTTATTAGATATGATTTCTAAATCGTAGAATGTTAAAATAATGAACACTGACTGAGACAATAGTATAAAAAATAAAATTCTGGAAACGCACTTACCTGAGAGCTTACAACACAAGGCAGGCTGGGTTAGGTGGGTAGTTACATATAGATGTATGTATATAGGTAATTAGAGAATCAATTTGTCCACTACAATTTATCCGATCAATGTCATCTGATAAACTAACTATTCACTTTCATATGATCCACACAAAAAATCTTCTTCGATAGCAATAGCAATTACACGAACTATTGGTTTATTGGTTCACATTAAAAATAAATTAATTCAGCCAAGTTTACACCTTATACAGAGAGAGAACTCACCGAAAACGCACAAAGTCAGACGTCGTAAATATAAAAATGAAGGCACAAACATGCACACACACACAAATACAATATGAGTACCGAAATTTTAGAATTTTTGTTTTGGAGGAGGTTCACTATTATTAAAATTTCACAAAATATTTAGAATTATTTATAGCATAATAAAATTACATGTGAAAAGTCACGAAATCAAATGTCTATTTATCTTATTACACACCATGCCACAAATTTTTATTCCTGATCACACCTCATTCCCATTATTATTCTGTGGAAATTTCTAAGATATTTTCACTAAAATGCAACCGTTTTCCTCGCAATTTAAATTCCGAACGATGCGAGGATAATAGAAGTGAGCAGTATACGACTATACGTGTGTACGCTTTGACAGAAAATCGTCTCTTCTTCGTTTAGAAATACACCCGCCAACTGGTCTTGAACCTGCTGCTCTCCATTGCCATAATAAACACGCACTTTCCATCAATTTTGGGTGACAGAATTTACAACCTTGAACAACATGCCTTCTCTAGCAGATGGGAATTTTCACTGCACAATATTCAAGGGGGAGTTGTTTGATTATGCACCGGCAACAAAAATTGCTTATCACGTCCCTTTGGATTTTCCTTTCCGTACTGAATCCAACAGCAACGTTGGTCGTTCATCGAGTTTAACTGTTTTTCCTTTATGTCCTGACCACCATGAACTAGGAGATCTGATTCTCACCCTCCTTTTTAGGGCTAAAAACAGCGTGCGTGGACCGTTGTGATGGGGATATCCAGCTGGTGTAATGGTGTTTATAGTTATGCTCACATATATAACAAATACACAGAAAAAAAGAGGAACCGCATATATATTATGTATGTATACGCAGTTCAACTCTGCATTGTAAACCGCATCCGTTTTTCTTTGCTCTTTCTTCTGTTTTTAGTTTCTTCCTTGTTTGTCTTTGCACACCCCCAATGGAAAACGTGTCCAAGGGTATGAATGTAAGTAAAGGCGCCGCCAACTGTATTTTCTATTATAGAAATGCCTTGCGGTTTGTTATAAAAAAAATGTAAACAGATCTGGAAAAAATAGGGGAACGAATATGAAAATGTGTCACAAATATTTATTTAACAGAACTGAAAATTTTTTATAGATTTTATACTCATTCAAGTCCATGAATAGCATCTACCCGAAATGTTTAGGGATAAAAATAGGAAACTACATATATTCCTGTATTTCTTATCAGCGCTTAAAAAAAACTCTAAATCGACATTTTTTGGCGCGGTTAGTCTCATTCTAAATTATTTCCGGTAAATAAAGCACGCATACAAATATCAATCATCCATCGGTATGCAGTCTTCAAGGCAACCACCCCCGCTCACTCATATGTATATGTAAATGCATAACACAATACAAGAGTAGCGGATGGAAAAAAAAACTTACACTGAGACTGCGCAATTTGAGGAAAACAAAGAAAATATTTTCTTCTTCATATATGATTTTAGCAGTGAACGAGAGGGTACATTTATGAGATAACTATAAAAGTATTTGTGATAGCAAAAACAGCACTATGCAATTCGTGAACTATTATATATGAGGGGAGGAATTGCCAAACACCCAAATTATGACGAGGAAAAGTGGACATGGATTGGGAATTTACATCAGATCCCGTTCTGCTTTAGGTCTTAATTAAATTGTGTGCCTCTCGAAGGGTGATGTTTACGGTACATATAGAATGATAAGTGCACGTGCCAAAATCATTGAAAATCTGAGAATGTAGTGGAGAAATGATGAGTTAAATAATTGCCATACGGCAACTCGCGGTGTTAAAATAAAGAAGAATTCTGAGGTTCGGAGGTGTAGAATTACACAATTTGCATCATCTGAAGGTCCTGTCTCACACAATAAGCGTAACTAATTAATCCTGTAATTTTAAGATCTTATGTTTATAACGTAAATACTAGTCAGAAGCGCAATATTCTCCACAAGCTTTACAAAGAAGAAACCAATTTCCACTGAAATTTCCGGCATTCCACTTCTTCATCAGCCAGAAAAGTAAGTAAGAGTTCCTCGAAGGTTGATACAATGTGCGATCTTCAACAAAGGTCGTATTTATGGAGTCAATTATATTTACACCGTATTATCTACAGATGGCATTCAGTCAGAGTAGATAATATCATGTGCGTTACGGACGAAAAGTTTTCCGAATGTGTTGGAGGGCTTAGAGAAGTGTGCCAACTACATTCTTATTTTTTATTATTAAGTGTTGAAATGTAGGTGGAAGACCCAACCTCGAAAGTCTCTGATTGCTGCAACCTACTATACCCCTACCACATTATTATGTAGTACAGTTCAGGAAGGTTATTTTATTACATTATTACGGTCTGTTTTCTGGATTAATCATAGGTACTAGTCTAGGAACTTTAGGATTTGACTTCGGAAAAAGTCCAACCAAGCTAAAAATTGGTATACACCAATGTTGGGAGATCGTGGGAATGCTCCCATATTGTGGAAATTTCTGGCTTGAAAAAATTTAAAATGGGAGAATGGAATAATCTCGTCTCCCCGTACAAAATTATGGGAAAAATCACATATCCAACGTTCAGAAAATATTTCCTTAAAATTGACACACAAAATTTAATTTTCCTGAGAATAAGAAAATAACACAATTGCTTAAATATGCTTATGCATAATAGTTGAAATGACTAGAACTGTGATTAAAGATGAGAGAGGGATTTGTATCGGCACTTGTACCTAAATTTGTATCGCCAAATTTTGGTCTTGTATATATTCACAAAAGTTTTGGTTTCTGTTCACTTGTCGATATACTAAGTTGCTTTCCGCACAGTAATAAAGTATTATCAGATGTGGAAGGTTTTCTATTTTCAAGTACACCGTTAGTCGTATAAAACAAAATTAACAATAATAAAGAAAAGTGGTGGAACGCTAATTTAAAAAAAAAAAAAAAAACGTGTAATACATGGGACCTATGTACGTATACCTACATAATACGGTTATAAATGAAACTTTTAGAAGATGGTAGTTATTTTAAAAACTAAAGGACAATGAATAGGGTTGATTTTGAACATTTGCTGAACTTAGTGGTGCCACTTATAGTGAAGAAAAATACAAGGTTTAGAAATTCTATAGAAGATCAGCTAGCAGTAACATTAAAATTCTTTTCATCTTTGATGTACATACATATATGTATCGAATTTCTAAAAGTGCAATATGTGAAATAGTTGAGAAATCTATCTGAGGCTATACTTTAACTCCTGAGCGATTTCTTCTAAATTATCATTTTTTTATTAAGTTTTATTTTCTTTTGGCCTGACATCCCAAATATCACGTTTTCTTATTTTTTTTCTATATTAAGTAGGGTCTCTTCTTTTGACCACGATGATATAATTTTTAACCGTGCCACAGAGCTAAACGAACGATAAACTGCACTTCAGAACTAAATGTAAAAGTATCGCGAAAAGTCAAATGAAGATCAAACTCAACATAAACAAAATATAGATATGAGCATTTGTGTGAGCCTCAACAAAATTTATCAGCATTTGTGTGAGCAGATATATCGAAATTTGACGAACTTAATTGCGCCTGATACAAGTGCTAATGCAATACTTTACAAATTTATACTTTTTGGTACATAGAAAAATTGTGGACATTTGCAAAATAATCTGTGAGAAAAGTTTTTAGTAATTCTGATTTTCCAGGGAATTTCGGTCGCAACAACCTCCCAACACTGGTATACATTTACCCTTCAGCTCTCCAAATAAGGCTTGAAAAATCCCCGGAATTCGGTTGTCCGCATAACTTGTAACAGTTCAAAAACGGGGAAAAAAAATACCATTTTTTCGGTTTTTTGGTTTTTTACGAATATCTTCATTCCTGTCGGTCTAACGGCTATAAGGCATACTTATAAAAAAGAAAGAGTCTAAGTAAGTCCTACCAAATCAGCAAATCCTCTTTCTTCTGAAAACATGAAAAAAACAAAAAAATCATTGCAAAGCCGCATTAAAGGCAGACTTCTTAAATACTTATGTGTTATTATACCCTAGATGAAATCTAAGGGGTATACTAAGTTTGTCATTCCGTTTGTAACACCTCAAAATAATGATGGTAGAGCAAAATGGATTAGACACCCACGCATAATATTAAAAGTTATTTTGATTTTTGCATGTCCGTCCGTCCGTCCGTCTGTCTGTACTTAGAGAGCTGAAATTTTGTACACGGACTTTAAAAAAAAAAAGTAAAATTAAGTTCGAAAATGAGACAAATCGGGAAACTCCTTCTTGGGGTTGCCATACAAAACTTTCGTTTTCTACTATATATTTGGAGACTGGCTGAGAACACATCAATACAGAGAGCTGAAATTTGGTATATGGTATTTTCATTGTACTATCAAATAAAGTTTAAAAATGGACTAAATCGGGCAACTCCTTCTTGGTGTTGCCATATAAAAATTTAGGTTTTTTACGTATACTGTGAAAACGATCACTCCTAGACATTTTTAATGTACTGAAAACTTCTTTAGAATACGAAGTCCTATAAAATTGGTTATAATCATTTTTCTGTCCGACAAACCGTTCTAGAAATATATGCGAAAAACCACTTCAAAAAATCAAACTTGCACGGAAGGGTGACAATACGAAATTTCATACGGGCAATCATCTAGGGTATCATGAGAATTGGTCTTAGACCAATTCTAGCTTTTTTACTTGTTAAGCTACTAAGTTTGAAGCGGTGTGCAAGTTAAAAGTAACAGCCAACAGAAATTAGATTATTAAACCTAGTAAGTACTGAAAAAGAAAAAAATGCTGATAAAAGGAAAATCATCACACTTCCGTAAAGTTAATAACACATATTTATGCTGGATAAGAAGTTGTAGACCCTTTTATTTTCTGGATTCTACCAAAACATGGTTGTGTTATGAAGATGTCCTTAAGAGGTAGCATTATTGCCTCTACTTTGATCAATTTCGGTTGACGATCTTCTTGTTGAAAGAACTTGAATCACAGGACTATGCTCATGCTGAAAACTTTATGATAATTTTCATATTTCATTTCACTCTCAGGGAAACTTCAACAAGCCTCCGGTTTAGCTTCAAGCTATTGCATCACCAAACGTTAAAATCAAAACAAAACAGAACCGTGGAAAAGAAAGTGGAAGTAATATGGCAATTGGCAATATTTTTCAGGTAAGCTAAAGTTTCTGAGTGGTGCTGTCATTGGTGCCAATGTATTTATTCCACTAAATTAAGTTATATTTTAAATCAAATAATTTCTAATGTTCAGGCTGAATATTATTAATTTTTTTCGGTATTTTCATAAAATAACAATATTTATACTTTGTCCCTAGTTAATATAAACTAGAAAAAAAAAAAGTTTGAGAAACACTTGATTCACTACCGTACACATATTATACACACACCTCATTAAAACCGTTGAATTTGATGAAGCCATACTTAATTTCAGTAAAGGTAATTTGGTGATTTCAAGTGTTCAAATCGAGTATAATTACTCAAGTTTTGACTTTTTAAAAATGGACAAGTTCAATAAAAACGTCCCTGAAACAAATTCTCAAGAGTTTTTGGACTATGGAAAAGAATGGGAATTTTCTATTATGGATGACACCTTTCGGAAAAATCTTTTTCGTAGCTTGGATCCCAAATTCGGAGCATTAACGAAGTCAGTCGTAGAATTAGTGGCAGAAATCTGTACCGAATTTGAATATTCTGCAGAAATTGAATTTACAACATACAGTACTTTGACAGTGTTCTTTGCTAAATATATCATGGCAATAACGCGGAACAACAAGCAAATATTTATGGACTTTAAACAGGAAATTGTTTTGAAGGTATTCAATGTTTCTATGATTTGTGCAAAGTACGTAGGCAGAGAAACACCAATTCCCTTAATGAAAATAGTGAAAATGCTGCAAAAGGCTGGATATAAATTAAATGCGGAAGATATTAAAGCATCTGAATATGATGTGTATAGGCTAATGGATTTTAAGGTAAAATTATGTATATTCAATAACAAGAAGCAGAGCCTTTAAATTTGTTTTTACAGATTTGCGCACCAGTAGCATTCCATACAGTTCATTTTCTTGTCCGTCAATTATGCCCCAATGAATGTCAGCTAGTAAGTTTTCTGGAAGCTTCCGTATTTCTATTGCGGTTTGTCTACCTCGAGGGAGAGCTTATTTTTGAAAGGTAAGTAAAGTTCATGGTATACAGATGTAACAGGGTATTTAAGCCTACTAGTTATTTTGACACTTGATTTATGACGTCACGGTATCACAAGTTAAATGAAAAATTCAGAAAAGTATTTAGTAAAAATTTTAAACAATAAAACGGGTAATATCATAGTAAATATAAATTACAATATTTAAAAAAATTATAATTAGATCCATACACTGACCTTAATAACCAAAAATTATACTTTTTGCAAGCGATGATTTATATCTTAAAATAAAGGTAATGACGAAGTCTAGTAAATAACGTCGACAAAAATTAAAAAAAGTGTATTGGAAAACTTGTAAAAATGGTAGAAATCGAAGTATTTAATTTAATTCTCGTTAAAAATTTTTAATTTATGTGAACTGCAAATTTTCATTTTTCGTCTTAAATTGTATAGTTTTGTCGGATGTTGGGTATCTGTCTTTTGCGGTAAATGTCTCTAATGTGCTCTGTGGTCTACGTCTAGGCTAATTATACCCTAGATGACATCTATAGCGTATAATAAGTTTGTCATTCCGTTTGTAACATCTCGAAATAATGATGGTAGAGCAAAATGGATTGGACATACCCATTCATAATATTAAAAGTTATTTTGATTTTTGCATGTCCGTCCGTCCTTGCGCACGATAACTCGAGAACGCGTATACTTAGAGAGCTGAAATTTTGTACACGGACTTTAAAAAAAAAACTAATATTAAGTTCGAAAATGAGACAAATCTCGCAACTCCTTCGTGGGGTTGCCATATAAAAATTTCGTTTTCCGCTATATATTTAGACACTGCCTGAGAACGCGTCGACGTAGAGAGCTGAAATTTCTTACATGATGTTTTTACTACATTAGCAAATAAAATGTCAAAAATGGACTAAATCTTCTTGGTATTGCCATATAAAAATTTAGGTTTTTTACGTATACTTTGAAAACGATCAGTCCAAGACATTTTTATTGTACCGAAAACTTCTGCAGAATACGAAATCCTATAAAATTGGTTATAATCATTTTTTCTGTGCGACAAACCGTTCTAGAAATATATGTGAAAAACAACTTCAAAATCAAACTTGAATAGATCGGTGACCATACGAAATTTAATGCGGGCATACATCTAGGGTATCATAAGAATTGGTCTTAGACCAATTCTAGCTTTTTTACTTGTTTTATATGAATTTTCTCACTTTCAGGACACAAACTTACGTATAGTAAATTTTATTACCTACAGGTTCGCTGGTATCTAAATTGAAACTTTTGCTGAGTACTGATTCCTCTTAATAATATTTTATTTATGATTGCTGAAATTAATATAAGTAAAAGGTAAAAAATTAATTAACGTAAAAGTCCTGTAGTACAATCGTATGATGCTGTGACGATTAAGATAGTTTATCGAGGTTCATAGCAGCCATACCTTGTTACTGTCAGTATACCACTGACATGTAAAATATGGATTGACTACGTTCATAGAAATACACTGCATAAAGTGGTCTCACTTCTGTATTGCTTGCTCTTTGCGTCTAAGCACCAAGAAGCAACTGAGAGAGAACTGTAAAATTAAATAAATGTTTTTAAGTTAATTATTTCGGGTTATTAATAATAAAAAGTGTTTTATCAAAGCCAATATTATCATTAGATTTGCAGCAGTTATCGAAAAGGGGGGGGGGGGGTAAAGTAAAAATATTTAATTAATTAATTAATTGATTTATTTGCAAAAATATCTTTTTTACTTTATATTTTTTTTATTTATATAATTCAACTTCAAAAAATTATACAAAATATTTTTATTCCTAAACTTAATGAATATTATTGCATGCATGTGATGAATGTGTATAGGTTTTTCTCAAAACTTGAGTTTGGGACCCCAACTTTGTGATCCAAAACCCTCAAGAAACACTTCCCAAGCCAGACTCCGTCAATATCACATCAGAGCCCTAACTTAGTCCTAACTCCTAACATTCTAAAATATTTGCAGCGTTCTTATGTGAAACCACTGACATGTAATTTAACTTACGAATACGTCCATTTTGGTTCAGCCTAATGTGCTAAGAAAAAAATGAATTCTTACCTACATTGAAAATTTTTTTTACTGGCCTGTGCACACGAATCAATCGAAATAATAGCTGTGTTCTTTTGTGTCCGCAGAACAGAGCAGAACAAAAGACACAAAAGAACGCCTTATACAGGGTGGGCCAAAAGTCACCATGGGGTTTAAAAATTAAATTGGTAACATATGGTAGGATGAAAAAAAGGAGGGGTAAGGTGGTATGAAGAACAGACAGTTGGCTATCATGTAAAAAAGGAATGAAGAGAAACGGTCAACAGGGTGTGGAGCAATGTACAAACGAAAAAGTTAGTTATTTTTAAACCCCATGGTGACTTTTGGCCCACCCTGTACATTTCCATAGAAAGTTTTAAATGAAGCGAACGGTACAAATAGTTCGCTTCAATCGACAGAACAATTTATTCTCTATGGGAGTTCTATAACAAGGTACACAAAAGAATACAGCTAATATATATTTTGGTTCATACCCATCCATGATATATTTAGCCAAGATCAGTGAGTTATTGAGGTTTACTACGAGCTCTTCTCATACATCACTTTGTTATACCCTAGATGAAATCTATAGGGTATACTAAGTTTGTCATTCCGTTTGTAACGCACAAAAATAATGATGGTAGAGCAAAATGGATTGGACACCCTCTCGTGGACTTAAAATAAAAAATAAAATTAAGTTCGAAAATAAGACAAATCGGGCAATTCCTTCGTGGGGTTGCCATACAAAAATTTCGTTTTTCACTATATATTTGGACACTGCCTGAGAACGCGTTGATTTGGTGCATGGTGTTTTCATAGTGATAGCAAGTAAAATTTCAAAATTTTTAAAAATTCAGGTTTTTTACGGATACATCATTTGTAGACATTGCTATTGTACTAAAAACTTCTTCAGAATATGAAATCCTATAAAATTGATTATAATCATTTTTTCTGTCCGACGAACCGTAATAGAAACATATGCGAAAAACCATTGCAAAAGTCAAAATTTCTCAAATGGGTGACCATACGAAATTTCATACGGGCATTCATCTAGATTCTAGAGTATCATAAGAATTGTTTTTAGACCAATTCTAGCTTTTTTACTTGTTAGTATTTATGTTTATTTCCGACGACAATGCAATTATTTTCAACATAATTTGTATGATATTTTGAGAGATATAATTAACTTTAATATTTATTTTGTCCTGTCCTCAGTTTTTTTTTATTACACTTGTTTTTTCAAAAATAAAGTTGAAAATTGTGGGTATTCAAACGAAACACAAAAAATATATTGCATCATATACGAACAGTCCTGAATTGGAAAAAAAATGGGATTCCATTGTGCTATGAAGAATGTAGTAACAGCAACTAATTTCCTAACTTACCATCAGTTCAAGCTTTTCTGGAGGAAATCGATGCAGAGTATGCCGATATTGTCTACTTTACAGAAGTTCGTTGGCTCTACTTGAAGACATCAACAATTTTTAATTGTCAAAATCAATTTGTATGCCACCTTGAAGACCCGAAATGATTATGGGATCTAGCATTTCTA
This sequence comes from Dioctria rufipes, assembly GCA_963924295.1. NCBI lineage: Eukaryota > Metazoa > Arthropoda > Insecta > Diptera > Asilidae > Dioctria > Dioctria rufipes. The sequence goes on from OZ002741.1 coordinate 258,840,792, forward strand.
ACCAATCTATCAAACGAATTCTCAAAAATGGTCTTTAAACTCTTTGAAATCTCTTCTGTGGAAGCGTTGAAATTTGAACTGATCGATCTTTAATGTAACGAAGAACTAAAGACAAACTTCCAAATTTCAAATGAATCTTCTCATAATTTAAGGAAAACTGCAGTTATCTGTACATATTTCTTTGGATGCACTTACTTTTGCGAGCCTATCAGCTCAATTCATCCTAGCTTGCCTGCCTTTAACCCAGTTTCATTTAGAAGCAGGTATACCACATCGTAAAGGTAGTTTTTGTTTGGATTGGAACTTGGAGAAAAACAATATGATCAACAATTTAATAATCAAACGAAACCACACACTTCAACTGACTACTCAAGAATGAAAATTCTTCTGGATCTTCTTCTTTTAGATTCAAATGAGTCATCCTTTTATGAATAAGCCTAAAATCAGTAAAGAGATCTGCTTCCGGAAAGATTCCTTCAGGTATGTTAAGAGAATGCTTCGGTAAAATTTTTTCCTAGCTATGGTGTGGAAGTATTTTCCTTGGTAAACGCTTGTCATATTTCTCGTTGGTGGTGCTGTTACAGATACTTATTGTGCTATTTAATATTACTATGTTTTTAAGTTTGTTCTAAGATTTATGAATTTCGATTTAATTTGCTGAGCTCCGAGATGATGCACGAACAAATCTCTTTAAAATCAGAAACTCCGCTTATACCTAGACAGAGTGAAAGTTCTCTTATCACCTTTCTCTTGGAACATGATGGCGTAAAAATTTGAGGAGAATAAAAATTAGTAAGATCTCTGGGATTGGTTAATTTGAACTTTGTCCCTATCTAAAGAACTGGTTGCACATTGTCAAACGTGAAATAAAGTAATATACCTATCTAAGGGCACTGCCCACTGAGACTTTAATATTTTCATTTTTTGCAATGCTATCTCAGAGAGTATTTTTGACTCATGTTGGGTGATTTGTGATGGTGTAGAGCGTACCTACGTGATTTACATGCCATAACGGTAAATGCATATACGAGTACCTCAAAGTAAATAATAATAAAGAAAGAAAATAAAACCAAACATAATAAACAAAAGAAATGCGATCGGAATAGCCACGCGCCATTCTACGAACCATTCATGAAATATCAAAGTATGAGTTGTAAAAAGTAATATGATCATCACTGGTTACCGTTGTACTGTGATAAAGCATATTATGTATTACTAAGTGAAATGAAATTAAAGTGACATACAGTCATCGGTTGCGTCATAGCGCAATTACTTTTTTGTAGTTCACTGAGAGCGTACTGTAGAGCAATAGGTCATGTAGGTACGCTCTACAATGGATCCGAATCTATGATATGGTACTGTACACATCCTATTGCCTTCGATGGCATTATCCTGCTCGTTGGAGAGATCTGGCTAGTGTACCTGTTGTCGCATAATCACATTGTCCGACATTTAGACAGAGTTGTTTTTGCGACACCCTACGTATTAAAACTCGTACTATACTACGTAAAGGACCGCTACGCATGCGTTGAATTTTTTAAAATGTTAAACAATGACAACGAAGACTCATCGTTATTTACTCGATGGTTTTGTTTCTATTAATTTACATACTTGAAAAAGAATTACAAATTTTAAATGAACTTTTGGAAGCCACTCCCTAATTTTTCAGACAAAAAAAAAATAAAAATGCTCATCCTAAAAATTCATAAACTCAAAATTTCCAGGGCACATAATCACCAGACAAAAAATCTCCAACAATCTTTAGTTTATCCTCTCTTGGGATTTCGAGCTTGGTGATGGTGTTTGGAGATTTTACTCCTGGAATTTTGTAATAGAAAATTTTTAGTTTGAAAATTTTTTATTTGGCAATCTTATTTTGGGGATTTCGTATTTTTATGATTGTTGTCCTGATTTATGTTGATCTTCTATCTTATTCCATCATATTGATCTATAGATAGAACTTATTTTTTTCCTTTTTTTTCAGAGCAAGTAATCAGAGTAATTTGGATTATACTGGTCTTAAAAACAATGAGAAATTTTTGGCAATTGCTGTGTTGCTTACCGCTGCGAAAATTATCAAAATACATGGGAAAAATTATTCCCAATTTATTGAACGATTGCTGTGCTATTGCGGAGTATCTGAAATGAAATTAACCCATATTTCTGACATTTTATTTTCCATTGTAATAAAGGAATAAAAATGCACCGACATTTTCTCTTTATTTCTTATAAATACACTGCATAGAAGCAGTAATTACATACTTACTAATAAGCAGTGCATTTTAAAGCAGAATAAGAACAGCAAAACACTTTGTAACTAATTAACTTCATTATCCAGATCCACGTGCCACGTTTGTACCTATATTGAGTTTTCCAAAATAGAAGTGTAGATAACAAAGAAAGAATCTTTATTTATGCAAATAGCGAAATAAAAATAAGTTAAAGTTTAGTGAAAGTATTTTAATTGGATTGTTATAAAACCCTCTTGAATGACAATAACAAGCTGTTAATTAGCCAAGCACACTAATAAACTTACCTATGTAGGTACAAGGCAAAGTGCTCTGATGACTCGACTAAATCCATTCAACTAACCATTGTTTTTCCATCAAAATCAAGGAATTTTGTATTCAACACACTCTACCGCCAAAACTGATCATTCGCAGAGGTATTATATCTAAGAAATACGTTCAGGTGATCCTCAGAGTTCTCGGTTTCGATAATTCTTCTACTACCAGAGATAAGAGGAAACTGATTATGTTGCTGCAGTCTTATCGGATTCATTTGAGGAGTTTGTTGCTAATCGCTAAAATTAAAATATTACAAACATTGACAAAATGTTGAAAATCACAAAATTTTGTTCGATTTACTTGAAAAAATTCATGTAAACGTAACTTCAGTACTTCAAAATTTTTCATTTGTGCGAGATATGAAAACGGCAAAGAGGAACAAGGAGATTATTGTTGTTAACTCAGGCTGTGATTTTTAGCACTTTTCTCAAGATATTTATCTAAAAATCCGCAATTATCTATTGAACTTAATGCAGACCTGTCAAAGGTAAAATGTCACTTCAAGTAAATTTCAAATCAAGTAATTGGAATTAATACAACCAAAAACCCTACTTGAGTTTTAAGTGGATTTCAAGTCAAGTACTCAAGTATTCATGTAAGCGTACTGCATGATGATTTGGGTGCGCAGTGTTACCAATATATTCTAATCTAACGAAAGCGCGCTGTATTGCCTTTAGAAGAGCGCTAAATTGACAATTTAAAAAAAAAACAACAAAGAATGTTGCTAAACTTAAAGTAATAAAGAAAAATTTAAGAAACAATATGTTTCATCCATTTTTTTGAATAAAAATATAGAGACAAAGAGTAAATTTATAGAACAAAATTAAACAATTTTGTAATCACATTTCGTTAGATATGAAAGAAGAGAAGAGAAGAGACTCAATTCAATGAAGAGAATATTTTTTTTTTAAACGAGCAATAGAATGGGCATTCGGTGCTAAGTATGGCCCAAAATACATTGACGCACTCAGGCCACAAGCCACTTGATGCCTCGTGGCTTGTGGCCGACTACTGAGGCCAAGTATTCACGGCTACTGGCCACAAGAAGCCATTCTTCTTCTTATGATTTCAAGTAAATAATAGCTTTTTCTCCCATTTAATCTTTTTGCAGAACTATTACAATCACAGGTAAATAATTTTCGCACTGATAAACGAAATTCCGAATAATTACAAATCTCCCGACATATTAAAAAAATTGCCAACACCTTCGTCTTCTTATACTTCAATGGTGGTAGTACTGGGGTCACGAGCCATAATATTTGAGATGATGTCATGCTTGACTTATTGCAGCTGGATCTCCACTGCAGGAATGTAGTGTCAATTAACGCTGTCAGGCTCAGAGCGGGGATTGGTGGATGGATAGGGGTTTTGGGCATTCCAATATACTCCAGAAGATAGACTGCAGTGATTGCGGGGAAGAAACAGACTATCAAATACCTTTCATAATTTTTGGTGGGGAAGTCAATTAAATGATGCACACCTGGAGTGATTGAGATGGGAAGATGGTTGTAACATCCCATATCTCTATTTGACAGATGAATTCAAGGTGAGTGCGGGCACAGGGGCTGGAGTGTACGAGTCTTACAGACTGGTGGACAATTGTAGTCTCTTTCAGACAGAGCTAGTAGCGATTCCCAGGTGGCAATATTGGTATCTATGTGCAGAGTCCGCACAATACATTTGCATATACACTGACAGCCAGGCAGCCATTAAGGCGCTGGATGCTGTAATGGTTAAATCAAAATTGGTGCAGTCATGCAAGACCAGCCTTGAAGAATTGACTACACGGCACAAGGTGACCCCATGGTGGGTACTTGGCCACAGAAGATATCCCAGGCAATGAGATGGCTGATGACCCGGCCGAAAAGGACTTTGAAATGGGTAGCTCCAGCGATAGCTTATGCCAGGATCCCGATCGGAGCATTAAAAGGGGAGATCATTAGCGCACCTATCAAAAGGCAAACTTCCGATGGATCAACAGAGAAACCAGCCGTATTTAAATTTAAATTTATTTTTTTATTTATTCAGCCAACATATATGTAAATATAAAATCTGACTTATAAAGTTACATAATAAATAATTGAGAAAAAACATTTTGCATAAAATCAAAATCAAAACCCTTTCAAAGAATCAAATTTCTAATTGCTCTTGCATCAATATTAAAATTTAAATAATTTGAAAATTTGTTGTAAATTCTACACATATTACTGAGGGGCTGATAGAATCCATAATTCGTTCGATGACTTTCGATAAAAAGAATATCGCGGTACCTTAAAATCCTACAGGGAACGTTCAATGAAATAGATTTCAGAATATCAGGAGAATCTATTAATCCAGTCAAAACTTTATGCATAAAAACACGCGAGGCAATTCTGGCCTGCATATGACAGGAAGAGGACAAAAGAGGACAAGGGAACCACTTAACGGCAGCAGAACAAATACGCGGAATCTAGTAGGGGTCATTACGGGTCACTGGGCCAAAGGAGAACATTCTGGAAGACTGGGAATAGTGGTGAACGATTTCTGCAGGAGCTGTTAGGATTCGGAGCAAATCGAATCTGTCCAACACGTACTTTATGAGTGCCCCGCTCTGATGAATAAAAGAGGTAGGCTATTAAGTAGCTATTTCTGGGAGAGTTGCAAAGCAGAGTTCAGATGCATCCTGAGATTCCTATGGGAAGCAGGATGAATCTAGGGCGCTTTTAAACTTTATCTCATGAGGTCACAGGACACAATGAACCCACTGGAGGTCCAGGTAAAGCCGGCGAAGCATTTTTAGCGGCACACCTCTTACCTAACCTAACCTAACCGTCATGTTTATTATGATTAATCAATATTAGAAATTTAAAATAGCGTTGTTTCTAAGGCTTTAAGTGTATATTTTCATTCAAATTTAGTGTTTTGTAAAGTTTTGCACACTAATTTCTGTCACCGATTGGCTTAAGTTTTCATTCGATATGCCTCTTCCTTGTTAGTTATTTATTTAATGCTTGTAACCTGTGACCGCGAATGTAACTTTAGCAATACATTCCCATTACTTCAGAGGCGTACATCCAGTAGCTTGTGGCCGCGTAAGTATTCTGGGCCTCAGATCTAGCTAGATCTAGCGCCGAAAGTCCTACGATTCCAGCAGAGTACCTAAGTGCGTACGGTGCCTCACATATCAACCGTGACACTCTAAGTTCGATTTTATATTCAGTAATTAAGATTGGGCTCAAAGTTCGGAGTGTGTTATGTGTGATCGACTGTACCGTTTCATTAAAGTTCGGAGTGTGTTATGTGTGATCGACTGTACCGTTTCATTACTTCAGCAATTATTTCATTTCATGATGATCGGGTGATATCCGGGGAGGGCAACTCCCTGGGCCCCCAACCATCCCTTCCCATAGGTACGCTATTGCGTATATGAGTAGTTATGGCATTAAATTACACGCCACTGGTTGAGGATTAAAAATAGTAAGAAAATTGAGAATTCTACCGACCTAGATAATACTTTAAGCAAATGTCGTCATTTATTCAAATTTGACCCATTTTTAAAGCGGCTGACAGTATTCTACTTCATTTCATAATAAATCATGACAAAGCGCATCCAGACTCTTTCAGCTTGCGGTGTTTATCCCTCACATTTTCTTTGGTTTTACCTTAATTAGGTCAGAATGTCACACTTATTCCACCATTCCGACGAGATGAGACGTATTTTAATTACTATTTATTTGGAGTTGTTGAACTGAACAAATTCAAGCGTCTCATTTATTCTCTCCTACACATATGCATTTACGTACACAAACTTCTGCTACTACTACTATGATTCATAATCCAGTGAGTGTAACAAGCATATATTTATTTATGTTAAGCCCTCTCATAAGAGTAAGGGGAAAGATGAAATATTTGCCTGAACTAATGGCTTCACCATTAAAGGTGAAGGAGGCGAAATTCAGGAAAAAAAGAGCACACGAAAGGAGCTCGCATACAACAAAACCATTCTTCATTAAAAATTGCACATTTTGTTCATTTTCACGTTCTAATTATTTCCCTCTTATAAACTGTGCCGTTTTGCCACATTTAAAAGTGTTGCGGAAAGAAATCTGTGGTTATTTCGCGCAACAAAGGCCGGTCTCTTTCGGTTTTGATCGTATAGTTTAAAAAAGCGGAAACTCTAGAACAATGAATTTTATTATTTCAGCACAGCAAAAATGATGAAAGCAAACTGCTGAAGGGCTTTTTTTTTAGAATGGACGTGGACAGGCGTGTATTTACTTTATATGAAAGAAGACCGTAAAATGGAATGATGATATTAGTGCATTTGCATTCTCCATTTTCTAGAGTAAAGTGAAAGAGACCTGTTGGATTCACGCTTTTAATCATATGTATATACATATATATAAATAAGATAACAAAGCCTACGACTTACTGACTTTATATTTCTTTAAAAGGATGTCATCATGTCGTCTATCTGGTTTAAAGGATGAAACAAGGAGTTGATGGATTTTTATTAAGTTTCCAAAGAAGACGAGTATTTAAAGTTTTAATGGGTTTCTCGGGTCCGAAATAACATTTTGCTTTTTATTAGCAACATCTATTGGTTTTTCAGTAATTACCATATTCCTTATAGTGTTACGAATTTTAACGTCAAGAACCTCTGAAGAAAATCTGTAACCAATCATCAATAACCTTGCAGGACAGCAAAACGACTTATGTATAAAGATGAACAGTTCCAACAGAAGCTATCCTTCGCTTGTTGCTAAAAGTCAACAAATGCAACAGATTAAAATTTCTGATTACATTCCTTATTAAATTCTGCTCACCCCAATTCATACATATTAAAGTAATAATGTGACAAGCTCACCCTCACACTTTTCAAGTCTGTGATTTCCTTTTGCTCTCAGTCCATCTTTCATCCAAATACGACCTAGCGAGACTTCCACTTTTTTACACACCTTATATAAATAGCTTTTCTATCAAAATGCCCCTGTCCAGTTTCAAAAGTTTTATATCTAAAAATACAGCCACCACATCATTGCCAACATTTATTCTTTTTTTCCATTCAAATATTAGCCAACTTAACTCTGTTTCGCATGAAGGGCCAAACACTGAATTCTGACTGCTTTTCTATCAGAAGTTTGTTAGCTTCTATGTAATCTACAAGTTGATTTACGATATGACGTTCCATAATTTTCTCATCTATAGGAATCATATTAATTGGTCGAAACTCTTCGCAGCTTATTGTATTGTTCACTTCTTCAATTGGAATAACTGTCGACTTTTTCCAATAACTTGTAAGAATCCCGGTTTGTATAGACAGGATTATGATCCTCATTAGGACAAGGCGTATTATTTCTATAGACTTAAAAATTATATCACAGTTCAAACCACAAAGCATCTAAATTGTTATTGCAAGTTTTGTTTATATCAAAGATTGTACATTCAGTACAGTAATGTATTTGAAAGCTAGTAGTTAATGTAATAATTGTTTGCTAATTTCCATATTTCCCTTTTACTTGAATTGTTATGCAAGAATTTACTTAATAATTTTCCAGTATGAGCATTTATTAGCTTTTATGTATTCGGTCCATTAATAGCATACATGTGAAATTGTACAATGATCCACGTATCTTCTTCAAGAAATAATTGGCGATTACTCCAATATCATGAAATAAAAAAGTCCGCTAGCAGTGAATAGTAAGGAATTCGCACCATGTTGCCTCTCAAAAAGTTTCATTTACTATCTGTGAAATTGCACAGAATCCTTCCAAATGAATTTACAATGAGTACTGATGTAATCCCACCAGCTTCTATCAAGTCGTGTTCAAATGATCTCTTATCTTCACTGAAAATTATTTTCTTGCATTTGCTTGAAGTGGTTCTTTACCACAGGCAGATCCATAACCACTAATTTGTTTGAATTTGTGCCGGATACCATTAGCGGGCTCGTAAAATGCTACCAAGCAGACTATATTTATACGAACTGTTGTCTGTTGTCTGATTCTGCGATACTGCTTAAAATTAGAAAGTATGGACTTCTCTATCATTTCTTAAATGAACTGAGTTTTAGCACTTGAAACCAAAAAACAACAATATTGTTATTGAATCTAATTCTTGCTAATTGATTATCATCTGCGCATTTTAAAGAGAAATTTGTTACACGGATCTACTATAGCTTAGGCTTTGAGCCTAGGCTGCAGTTATGATAGACAATTTTAGAGATGTGCGTTTTTATTCAAGATGAATAGATGTAGTTCGCAGCTAAACATTTCATACAAAAAATTATAGGAATACTGAACACGTTATTGTTAGTAAAAATTATTATAATGCAATGTTAGATTGTATGTATATCAAAACCATAAATAATGTTACTAAATTGAAATAAAACGAAAATCTTTTAAGGATTCAAGAAATCTATCAGAAATAAAATGTCAAGGTAAAGTACTAGGTAGGTTGATAAATAGGCTGTACAAAAAAATCTATGCATTTTCAAAATATATTTTTTAATGAATATTATTAAAAACTCTAGTTACTAGTGTTTTGGTTTTCAAGTATTATCTTTAGTTTATCAGTAGTCGATTAAATTCATTTCAATTGATTAATCTGAGGCCATAGTACAAGATACAAATAATCTTTTACCTGTACCGAACAATATTGCGGAAAAAGAAAGAAAAATAATAATATTAACAATGTAATCATATATCATGCATGCAGAATACTGACTATGGAACTATGAAATTATAAAGCCTAGACTAAAATACAAATACTTATATATAATTCCCATTTTTTTCTTCATACCAAATTTTATCATTTGTTTTTTTTTTGGTTGTTATCTTAAATTTCACCAGGCGATTAAAGCTGGAAGTATAAAATTAATGTTAGGAAAAATTCTATTAAAGTATGCAGATTTACCTACATATATTATTCCAGCTGTGCTTAGGCCGTAATAAATTACTAGGCTTTCAAAACTTATGTACGCACCGCTGTGTATTACAATACGATAAAATGATACGATCAACTTCAATTAATTTGAACCCATCTTGATCTTGATTGATATAAATCCGGAATTTTATAATTTATCCACCTATATAAAAACATTTGTAGTGAAAATCATGGGAAGAATATAGCACTTACCATTGTCACTGCAAATATCGAGTAGAAATGATGTAGACTGAAAAAATCTATCTATGTAGACAGGTGTCGTTTTCATTTTCAAGTTTTTTCCGACTACCATTCAAGGATCACATTATATTTCCATGGTACTCTACAAAGCAATGTAATACAAAAAAATATATATATTAAAATGATCATGTCTGAGAATACGTCAATGAACGGTTGATACTTGCACAGATTCGTAATTAAAACTAATCACAGATTAGTAAATAAATAAATATAAATAAATGACTACATTTCCTTGCAATATTAGTAATACAAGTCAATTTAGTTACATGAAACTAATAAGATTAAATACATACAGAGTACTACGTACAGCTAAATGAGGTCCCTATAATTAATAATTACATCTGACTAAGGAGAAATAAGTTTATTGTCAGTGGGAATTACAAATTAACTAAAATAATTAGAACAACAAAATTTGGGAGGTTACCAAAAGAAACAGTTACTTAATTACAACAACAACACAGAACAGATAGGGGATAGCCTCAGATGAAGTATTTAGATGTACAAGAATATGATCCTTGACTGACCCAAAAGATTTTGCTTAATACAATAATTCAGAAGACATTGGGAGAAAACACCTTTCCGCCGCGTTCTGATAAAAATTAATTCTAAACCCAACCTCAGTGCTCCACTGAAATTTTTCATATACAGTAATCTCCCGAGATACGTAATTAATTCGGACCGTAGACTTTTGCGTAAGTGGAATTTGGAAATTGAAATAGTACCATAATTTTTTTATTATATTTTGTAAAAAGGAACAAAAGAAATATCAACTACAAGAAGTTTCTATGGTATTTAGTGATATTCACGCAAGCAAGGTTGGCAACAAGTAAGGCCCAATCTACATGAGAGCTACAAGCTTCATATTCATATTGACAACTTAACATGAATAAAGTGACATTTTCTTTGAGAATTTTTTAAGTTTTTAGTGACATATTATCGTATTTCCTTGCATAAAATTAATGTTTTTTTGTTAGTATTGGTGTTATTGCAACTCTGCTACAAAATTAGAATTAGAAATTTGCCTAATATTAGCTACAGCTTCATGTAACTTGAAGCTCTCTATGTAGCAGTTTCTACGGTACGGCAGATGTGTAAATTGAAATTTGTAGCTTGAAGCTTGCAGCGTGTAAGAGAGCATGTATGTGTGTTTGTTTACAAGAGAAAGTGAGAGTGTATAGTGTATGTATTAACGCAGTCATACAAGGTATTGCATGCTTGAAATAGAAAATAATTCTTTGTAAAATTGTATGGTACTCTACTCAAAAAAAAAATCCATTTTTTTTTAATTATCACGTAACTGCAGTTTACCTAAGTCGCGTGTTACGTATCTCGGGGGATTATTGTATATAATACGGTAAAGTATTGCAGCAATTTTCAATTAAATCCAAGAAATTGCTCTGCCCGAGAGATAGCGATGGAGGACTCTTTGCCAATTGTTTCCTGTGTATGGTTTGGTAAATTAGAATTAAACGAAAATTGCTTACAAAAAAAATTCGCATGTATATTACTTGTGATAAAGCTTTTTGGTGCAGTCACACCTGACTCACACTCGATGTCTATGCTAAAAACTCTTCCTTTCTAAAGTGAAAATTGTTTACCAAGCCTGAATAGTTGAGAACTGTGCAATATAGATATCTATTTGTTATAGAAAATAAAAGAATTTCCAGTCAACTAAAACATAAATATGACTCAAAGGAACTTTCGATTTAGGATAACCAAAGGGCAGTGATGTGCCAGTCGATTTTTACAATCGGCGTTGTACCTCCAAGTCACTTACGTTTTTTATTTCGCCGTAAGTTCCAAATTATGATGAAAAATCTAACATTAATTTTAGTGAGTATGGCATAGAAGTGTAGGTACATGAAAGCAGATATTTTTGTTTATTTCCCGGGGAAGTTTGGGATCTCCTCCTTAGGTGGATGTAATGAATTCGGGCTACTGATGTCCAAGGAAAGAAAAGTTGTTGTTCGCTGTATAATTAATTTTGGGCTAAGAATTTTAATGTGATCAGAAAATGACGGGGGCAATTTGAATCTGAAGAAAAAAGGGTGAGAGAGAAGCAAAAGAGAATAAATTTCTAGATTTTACCCAGGTTAAAAAACACTTTATTGTTATGACACCAATAGTTACATTGAAAGGTATCTCATTTGTATCTGTAATGAAAACAGGAGATTCTCATTCGAGGCGTCACCGAAAATCTAAAGATTATCAGCATAGAGATGAAAACCAGCACCCAAAATTGCGTTTGTAACATCATTTAGGAAGAGTGAGAACAGAAGGAAGCCAAAAGAGATTCCCGTAAAGCTCCTGCCTAACTCGTGAGTAAATGCTTTACCTTTAGAGACCACCATCTGAGATCCTATCTTTCAAGTAAGTGGAAACTAGAGCCAAAAATTCCAAGAAATTTAGAAATTCAAATAGATTATGTGGAATTGATTCGAAAATCTTGTTGAAATTGAAGAGAATATGGCTAACACTGCTCCCAACGTCATATAAAGAACCAATGAGCGGTGCAGTGGAGTTTTTATTCCTGAAGCTAACAAAAATTTGGAGAGATAATCATTAGTATTAATATGGTCGATGATGTGGCTACTAGAGATGCTAACGTTTGAGTGATGTAAGTAAGACTGTTATTGGCATCCAGTTAGCCAGAATATTTTGTGAAGTATCTTTGATAACCGGTGTAATTACTTCAGTTTCCAGCAACGAAGAAAGTAAGATCAAGTGATGAAGATCTGGGTCACTATGTGAAAAATGTGAGACAGGAAAAATTTAATAAATTTCATTGGTACTGCACCATCTCGAACAATATTGGATTTTATTTGGAGAACAACAGATAACACCTCATCCTCACTAACTCTGCGAGCATACCACAGCATCCAAGATGTTAACTACAGCTGACCAGTAAAATACCTTGATGAATAGCAAAATTACTGAATATTGGCCAATCATACGGAGGTGCAAAGGATATTTCAAATGTCGCAAGCATAATTTCATAGTTCGAGATGCTTGAAGGATATCATACCCCCCAGACTAAGAAAAGCAATCATTAAAGTGCTGTCACCAAGGACAGATTACGGCACGTCTGTGTTACTGATTACCAAATGTCCACATTCATTTAGAAGATCCGTCAGTGTCGAACTTAGTTCTGAAGCATGTTCAACATCTATATTGAAATAACAAGCAGTAATTACATTATAGTAGTGACCAATGAAAGTTTCACGAAAGGAATTAAGCACAACAAGGCTATTGTCAGAGAAACAGACATCACAGCGATAAACCAACATTAAAACAACTGGTTCCCTATAATGTTTTGGCTCTCAAGACTTGTTAGTTACTATCGATTGAGAGGTTCAGAGTTAATTGTATTAGTAATATAATTTGCAACTCAACCAAATCTCCAAACTGACCGATCCAATTAATTAACCAATATACTCCAGCATTTTATCTGATTTAGAATGAGTTTCACATACTATACCATTATCCTTTTGTATAGAAGTATCTAGTGATTGCGAAAATGTTTCTTTGTTATAATATTAGATACCATTTTGAACAATTTTGCTGACGCCGCTAAAAGCAAAGCTGTGCAACTGAAGTATGGGCTGGGCTGGGAAATATACAACTCCTCGATAGAATATAAAATCCACGATGCCTGGATCTGATGTAGGGAAGGCCGCAATTTTTTCTTAGAAATTTACTGGAAATTTTTTTCTTAGAATTATTAATTGGAGCCGGACAACGATTGCTTGTGCTACTAACAATTTTTAAGAGCATAAACTCGTAGATGAGCAAATAGCATTCATTTCTTCTTAGAAAGTTACAGAAAATGTTTCGGGAGAATTTTTATTCAGTCTGGTGGCCGACTGGAGTTATTTTCAGATACAATCATACAAAGTGTGCCGTCGTCGGCCTCCAATGTATAACAATTCTTAAGGAAAAAATTGCGGCTTTCCCTACATCAGGTCTCCAGACAGCGCTGATTTTATATTGAACGAGGCATTTCTGGCTTAAGAAGCGTCTCTACAACACAAGGAACTAAGCAGTTGTTATAAGCCAGTGGTACTAAGATAAATTGCATTTCGCAATCACCATATTGTTCTATACACAAGGCTATTCGTAAACGTAGCTAATGTATAATAATGTTCAAACATTTTCATAGAGAAGCCAACATTCAACAAATCACCGATTTTCACGTTACTGCGAGTTATTCATGAAAATCATAAGCTTACCATAAAGAACAGCGCTATTTATACTTGACAATAATTTAAGATAATCCCGAATTCAATACTTGTGAACAGAAACAGAACCCGCACCCGATTTGGGTCTAATGACGTATTTGATCAAGGAGCTGTTCGCTGGAACTCACTTCCTGAATCAATCAGAAGAACAGGCCCCCAAAAACAGTTCAAGGAGCTTGCTTTGCGTCACCTCATGGTCTCTTAAAGTAGCTCAACTCATTCCCCTCTACACTCCGGCGGTGGTGCACCTGATGCCTTGGCGTTAGTTTCGCCTGCTGCTTTCTAATTTCTGTTGTTTCATGGGCGTGCCTACTGGCAGGCTCTCCGATCAGGTAATCGGGTGTGTTCATTCCTTCCACTTATAGTTATTAAGAAAGTTTAGTTCTTAAGTTGTTCCATAGCTCGTAAGTACGTCCTATTAATGTTTGTAATCTGTTAAGTCAGTTACCGATTGGTGAACTACATTGTTTACAGATGCATATAATATAATTTTGTTTTTGTTGGACTTTTGTTGTTTGAGTCTCTGTATTTCTGTATTTTTGCTTTGAGCCAAGCTCTCTATTGTTTATTGTTTTATGTTTTACGCTTTATCCTATTAGTTAACTATAGTAGCATGTACCTCTCAGTAGTAGTGAGTCTGTTCACTGCGTCAAAATTAGTTTACTACAGCCTTTTGAATTTTTTGAATACTTTATAACCTATAGTCTATTGACAGTTGTTGTTGTTACTGTCACTTATTTCGTCTGTAAATCTGTATTTCCCACTTTATTTTGAGCGCTTTAAGATCGCTATTATTTGACATCATACTCTAACTATATTACTAGTATAATATTCTGCCGCAATGAATTTGTTCCTTGCTCCTTTGTTAGTTTGCTAAATAATTTTGCACCATACCAATTATACCAACTATCTAATACTTACTCGATGTACCTAACGTTGTTAAGTTTCTTAAGCTGAGGATCTTCAATAGATTTTTCTATCATATTCTTTAGTCCAATCCAGAATTAATTCTTTCGGAATTAGGCTCTTCAGTAACAATCTCTTCGGCAAGTAGACGAATCCACGTTTACCCTCAGCATATAATATAATATATTTATTTATACTCATTTTTTTCAGTCAAGATAACGATTGACAATTTTTTAACAAACTGTTTTAGGAGCTTCTTATGTCCAGCAAATTACCCGGCACATAAAAAATAGATTATTTGATTTTCTATTCGAAAACACCTAAAAACAACAAATCTGAAAAAAAAAACTTTAAGCGGAAATTCTTATTTTATAGAATAATAAGTTTAAAAAAATTACGTACCTTCACAACACACTTGACTTTTCGCAATGTTTAGATTCTTCTTCTTAAAATTGAACGTACCGCAGTATGTGGGTATGGGTAACGTTTTTGGGAAGAAAATTCCAGTCGCTCTCAAACTGAAGCTATCGGATTTCGATTACAGTTTTGCACATTTTGATAGGCGCCGGTGTAATATCGAATTCGAAATTGTTAAAATCAGCTGACCATGACACCTGGGCCAACCTAATCAGAATAAACAACAAGACAGGTGTACGTGGTCGAATATTCTTCTTTTCTACGTTTTAAATTATTAAAATGGTAAATTTTTCTAATATAATTCAATATAAATATGACTTTATTATCACTTTTCCAGGCAAGATACTTCAAAGAGCAGGATATCGATGGTAAGATGTTAAAGGTTTTCTAATTTATTCGTACATAGTGAACGTTTTTAACAGTATTAACACTTGCAATCTTGTTTTCTATTTTTCGTAACAAACAGCTTAGGCGGTTAGCCTCATTATGTACAAATATTATATTATTTCTATTACTAATGTTTATTGTTTATTTTGCTATTTTTATACATACGCTGTCTTATTATCTATTTAATGTCGTAATACCCAGCGTTATATGTACGTTGCTTTGTGCAGGGATTATATTAATAAATGCTGATTTGATTTGAATAAGCAGTTTCTTAAGTAGTTTAAGTATTAAAAATATAAAACGAAATAGCAGATTGAAAATTTCAAATACAGTATTAACTTCACTATATTGTTATGCCTGCTGGTCGAAACTCATCCTATTCAAATTGTTGCAATTTTTATCTAGCGTCCAGAGTTTGGTATCTAATTGAAAATATGTTTCAATTCCAATAGGTAATAAAGTTGACTACTTTTAGAATAGAAAAGCATTTATTGAAGAACCGCAGCTTACGCTACGTTATAACGTTAGCTACATCTAGTTGGTATAATCGAGAGAATCAAAGTTGATAAAAAAACTAACAAAGGAGCAACGAACAAACTCATTGCAGTAGAAATTCACATTAGTATTATAGTTTATAGGTTTAATCACAACATTTATCAGGACAAATGAATGTTCCTCGAAGAATTTGAGTTGAAGAGAAAGGAGAATAGGTGAAGTTTCAGATTTCATAGGTTCATAATTTCTCTCATCTATTATTAGCCAATCTACACAGTAAATTTTAGATTCCTCTTACCAGCTTATAGAAATCTGCCCATTTATTTTTCTGCCAAATATAAATTTATATTCGTACTTTACTATAAGTAAGGTCCAAGCAGCTTAACTGACAATATAAATGTTGATCCTACATCACAATATCGACCTTAGTAAAATTTCCGATTTTTTTTATCTCAGACCTTAGCTTGAAAGACTGCAATAGTCTTGTAGGCGGTATGATTGTTTTTATATTAAGGCAACTTTCCTATTCGCCACTAATAAGAATCGAAGAAGTGAAGCTTCTCTTGAAATTGAGTTGTAGAGCAGTATAATTGTACTCATCCTACTTTCAAGATAGATCTCTATTATAGTGCCATGACCACGATCTGAGATTATCTGCTTACCCCAAAAGTAAACAGTACGAACTGTTGCAAGAGTCGAAAATAAGATGTAATCCCATCGTTCTTTGATAGCTTTATGTAAAGTTAGCAAGCAAAGTCGATACAGTTTTGCAGTTCTTCCTAGAGTTTTAGAGTCATCCTGCTGTTATAAAAATGTTTTTGTTAACTTTTTAAAAAAAAAAAACCCATAACTCGATTACTAAAATCAAAAACAGGTAAGCGGTATTCACTCCAATTGCGCTTCTTGACGTTTAGTTGTTACTCGTTGAATTTTGCCCAGAATTGGATGTAACCAAATAATACCTGAGGAAGCAATGATTTCGTCCTGGTAGATTTGTTTCAGGTTAACCTCTTTCCAAAAAAGTTCAGCTTGCTCCAATAACTCACAAAAACCTTTGATGACTACTACTGTTATCTATCTTGATAGATATGTCAACGGATGTGTTTGTTCCAGTTACTTCTAGATTCATAACACATGCTATGAATTTTATAGGGCGTCTTTATATCTATTTTTCACATCAGTTTAAAATATAACAAGATAGCAAAATATAAAGTGGCTTATGCTGCTATTAAGGCCTATGTAAGTAGTATGAGTTTGTTTCTCCCTGATTCCTTTAA
The DNA here is from genome assembly GCA_963924295.1 of Dioctria rufipes. Classification (NCBI taxonomy): domain Eukaryota; kingdom Metazoa; phylum Arthropoda; class Insecta; order Diptera; family Asilidae; genus Dioctria; species Dioctria rufipes. Next base: position 258,858,243 of record OZ002741.1, read on the forward strand.
TGGAGAAGATTTTTCTATTCACAAAGTAACATATTTACAGAACGTATTTCCGTTTCCCCTGGTGAGACAAAGGCTGAATTGGGATGAAGTTAAAATGAAATTAAAGATATGCGTCTTTTAAAATTCTTAAGATCAGCACCACAGTCTTGGCATGTTCTACCGCATATGTCCAGCACAGGAAAAAAATTTCCGCCAATTGACGTGTTATTAGTGCCTTATCATATACAAGAATACTTCGATAGAGCTCAGCACAATCAAATTGAAGATTCCGTCAGGGCAACGACATCAATATTTGTGTAACATGGATATTGAATGGATTCTAAAAATAGAAATAGGGTATCATCTAGTCTCACTTCATTGCTTAGTGAGTTGCGTCCTATGACGACAGAATCACACAATCATTTTTTCAAATAGTGAGTACAATAGAACGCTGCGAATTATCAAGCAGCAATGAATACTCCTACAACTCTACGCCCCAACTCATAAGGACAAAACGAATGGGATTAAACTTTCCAGAGCTCATCATAGCTCTGCAGCCTTTGTATGTGTTACAGGGGATGGATCAAATATCAAGCCACGATAGATCTGATTTACAGTATCTGATATGCTTATAGTGTAATGTAGTAATGTTTCTTCCCTTCAGCAGATAACAAAGAATAGTCTGAATAAGTCTTTTACGAAGAATGGGTTATGAACATAAACTTGATTCCAAGGAACTTAACAGTGGTACAGCTCGAAGCTTATCGTTTCTAATATATTTTTTTTCAGCGCCGCTGGCATCTATAGGTCAATGTATCGCAGATTTTAATGCTGACCTTTCCTCTATTTTTTAACTCTAAATCCAGCTAAGTCTCAATCGATTGCCTTGCACACGCCTTGTTGTTTTCCCACTTCATCTATGTGGCGGAGATATATACTGGAACATCCGCAGGTAACATTGGCAGACTATGCACTTCCTTTAATTCAGTTATCAGGTATATGTACGGTTTTCCAGGGATTTTATTAATACTACCTTCGACAGGTACCTTATACACCGCAATCTCATCTTTTTGTTTAAATTAATTCGTCATTCATCCAATGTTCTGAAAAATTCTTTCTTTGTTCGTGACATTCCCATTTGGAACCGATTGAATTTCGCTCACTCCTCGTTTAGTTTGGTGGCATTTAAATTGTGCCTTCTTGATTTTTCAATGTGTCCCAACTAGAAGTCTGAAAAGGTCGTGCTGGTCTTGCTCTTCGGTACCCTAATGCTCATCTAATCTAATTTTTAATGCTCTTCGTAATATGTCCCTACTTCGCGCATTGATGCATCCAGCTCACTGTTCGGCGTGACGGTAGGTAGTGCACCTGCACTCTTAGCTCTCATTTCTGTATAAGTTCTTTTTCGTGAATTATCTTTTTGGACAGCAGGGGATGGTATCGATCTCGATGTGTTTTAGAGTTTAAGTTAAGTTAATCTTAGTATATTTTTCTTTTTCTTTATTCTTTGATCACTCTGCCACTCTTGTTATTTTGCTTATGTTTTTATACAATGGGCCCAACAGCCTAAATTGCTTATCATAAATAAATAAATATTTTGGAACAGGATAGGCATGATTTCATCGATTCCTATTGCTTTGTAAGAAGTAAAACATCTGATGACTCATTCTGTACTGTCCTTGGTGACAAGGCAGTAGTCTATACGTAATCCTTGTTTGTAAAAACCAAGCTTAAGCTAAAATTTAGGGCGTGAGCTACCGTTGAATTCCTAGTAAAATGAATAAGCATAACTAGTGTACCCAAGTAAAGAAACCAGCTCGTTTGTGCTAAAAGTATTGTATTTGATCTAAACTCTTTTAAGCCTAACAGCCTCCTCACTTGTCTTTTCTATAAATTCACAGCAATTGTGCCATGAAATAGATATAAGGATACTCCTAAGGATATTGACTTCGATTATATTGTATATTCATACTTTATATATTTTATTCCAATAGAATTTCGTGAGTGTTTTTACCTTTTCGCTCGTTCTGGTCAAATAACAAGCCTAGATGAGTTAACTGTGATAATGCGTTCCTTGGGCCTATCGCCAACAATTCAGGAGCTCACAAGCTATTTGAAAAAGAAGGGAGGAAAAATGAGTTTCGCCGATTTCCTTGAAATAATGCATCAACACTCTAAAGTTGAAAATTTACCAGATGAAGTTGTTGCAGCATTTAAAGCGGCTGATCCTCAGAATAGAGACACTATTTCAGCAAGACAACTTCGTCATTTATTGCAAAATTGGGGCGAAGGATTGTCTGTTCGAGAGGTACGTATCAAAATTAAAATAAACTATTCTAGTTCCCTCGAAATAAATTATTGTTTCTTTTTCAGGTGGATAATATCTTTAGAGAGGCAAATGTCAGTAACAATGGAACAGTTCGTTACTCTGATTTTGTCAAGATTTCTTGTGCACCTGTTCCAGATTACTACTGATTCTTAGTGAATTAAATTCATTGCAAATAATCATGATAAGGATGCGAGAAATAATATTAACGATTCACAATGCACTTACATTTTCAACATTTTACAATATTTGTGTACCTACTGCACTCGATCACCACTTCTAAGATCACAAAATGGCGTGAGGCTTATTTGAAAGAAGATTTATATTGGCACAAATTAAATAAATTTCTAATTTTTTTAAACTCACTTTCATTTCAATGCTGAGATGGGATCAGACAAGACGATCGTTTCGAAAAAGCTGATTTCAAATGTCCAGACAAACTGGATAATTTCCAATAGTCCATCTAATCCATCAAAAATAAGCTAAATTTCCATTCGACTAAAAACAGACAGACAAATTTAGCTAAAGTCAATGATATTAAAAGTTGTGTAGGTCTCTAGTTAAAAATGTCAAGAACAATCACATATTTTCTACTCCACCTCTGGTAATGATGTTGATGCAGTGTGTTGGGTTCATACACAAAACTAACAATCTAATTATACTCGTATAGCTGTTATTTTTGGATTCTGTTTTACAGCTCTAACAAAATATCTAGAAACTTAGATGGATTAATGATTCCCGGTGCTAGTAGATTCTATTCCTCTTCACGATGAAATTTTTCAATCCGCCGGCGGAACGGCCATATTCAGTATTAGGACTCGATTCAATTGTTTTCAATAATCAAGGGAAACTTGATTTTTTTCACATATAACGTTTTCGATAATTACAAACTTGCAAATTCGCAAACTTAGTTCTCCCGGCGGATTCAGCAATAGGGGCCATTATCTCCTCTGGGCCCATAAGTTTGAAAGCCTCTTTTTATTATCTAGAACTAATAACAAAATACCTTCAGCAGTCAGCCATATATAGGGATCTATTTTCCAATCTCGCTCTGATATGAAATTCGTAGATATGTAATTGCCAGATCCAATGGAAAGAAGAATTAATTGCACCTCGGAATCAAACCAAGTGATTTCATTGTAGTTTTTGCAATGGAAAAGATATCATAATTCCAGCTTAGATTGTTGGATATTTCGATTCGCAATTTCATCAATTGAAATCGGATCTATAAAGTCCTGATCACATTTTAGCGATATGAGTATGAGATAGCTCTAGCGTTTTGAGGTTTTTAACTTGACGCTATTCACACTGCCTTTTCCGAATGAGTATCTTGGTGGTGTCGTGGTTTAATTATGCATGCCCGGTTATATGCTGGGTAGGGAATATCTGGGCAGAATATAATAGGAGGTTTATCAAGAAGTAGTCGCAGAATTCCACCAAATCTTGGAACCTTGGACGAACTGAATGGATAAGAACTTGCGACAAGCTGCACTGTGGTAGAGGGGAGAACGGAACGCAGAACAACTACTTACAAAGAAGGTGGTAAACGTGAAATTTATTTTTCCAAAATATTTACAATTACTTCTCTATTGGGTAACACAGAAAAAATTGAGGAACTGATAAAACTGTTCATTCACTTATTTAACAGGAGAGAAGGGATCAAAAGCTGTCATTTACATTTTAAATGTGAACTAGGCACAATTTAGTAGCCACTTTAGTATTTATGGATTGTTCTCATGAAGCATTGAACCACTATTGTTACACTTTGGATAGAATAAAGAATGAAATTATACATGCCCAAACAGAACATATATATATGTAATTAGCTTACTAATGCAGAATTTAACATTCAGCGTGCATATAATGCACAGTCCAAGCCACTCTTGGAAGACCCAAGAATGATATGGAGAATTAAGACGAAAGTAGGCAGTGCTTCGAATGGGGGGGGGGGGGAGGAGGAGGCTGACCAAGATGATATATTTGTCCGTATGGAGGCATAAAAAAACTTTACCCGACTGCGTCATATACATGGCCACATGATGGGAAAATTCACTAGCTGTATCAAGCTATAAGAATCTGAGAAAGGCTCATCTTGTGAAGTAACAGTTGAGCCACTGTGTGCTAAGAAAGACTCAGTATTAGCGTCAGACATGTTGAGGCAGCGATATAGAAAAACAAAAATGAATAATGAATTGATGGGTTTTGAATCTAAGCCAGGCATACTTGAATCCCAAATCACAAATTAGTACAAGAGAAATTTTTAAGCAACAACATTACAAATGTATAAAGCTATAACTCTCGGTGATGGGGGAGGAAAAAGATCCACCAGGTGATAACTAAAAATTTGATACTGCTGAATATTTGTATCCGAAACAATCTTGGACTAGCTTAAAGCGAAAATCACAGCATCGGTTTATTAGATTTCATATGGCGGTACACCGAGAAGCAATTATGTACTTCGCATCCCACATATGCAGAAGTCAAAAGAAAAATTATCTTGGTAAAAACGCAAATAACCAGATCACCATAAATGACCATAAACACAACATTAAGAGTACAGCTGGTTAACATAAGCGCACAGTACAATAACTTCAGCTTTCACTATCCTGGACCAAAACACAAAGTAATTTTAACTGTGCGTGGATCTTCTATCATTCTGTTCCGAAGAAATATATTATTCGATTTCTGCTTCACTGATAGGCAGTAGTCTGCGTGTAATAATTTTGATGTAAAACGTTTCAATTTCCGCTTAATCAGAACGGCACGGATGAGTAACCGTTTATAATTTGCTGTTTTTCCTCTCATACAGATGCCCTGTAACTTAACATATACAGCTGCCATGTATGGCTCAATCATACAGTGTACTTCACGCAAGGACACGGATTAGTTTTTGAAGCAACAATCATCGCCCTCAAGAGATATTGCTAATAGACTTATCTGAAATCTCTTGCCGTTGTTTGGGTCCCGGTATCCGGTTGTTTTAGCGCAACTACACGACCAGATCTGATTATCTAAGCATGTGTAACGTAGACGAGCATATCTTCCAATCCTAGGTACCTTTCAGACGTCATCTCCTGTGATCAGAAGGATGTCCGTCAATGTCACATTAGACTCGGTTATCTTACTCTGCCCGCATATTTGCCACATAAAGAGACCTCACCTTGCAGGGGTGGAAAAAATAAGTTTTTCACAGGCACCAGAACCCCGACAAAACTCAGGCTTATTTCCGTTAGTGCGAACTATAAATAGACAGCCTTCCGGCAGGGACCACAAGCAGGTAGGATTCGTCCTTTGAGTCTAGAGAATCTAGACATTACTAAGTAATCTTATAATTGCCATAATTGGATTGCGTAAACTACTAGTATACATGCAAGATATTTTTCGACTTCGAAAGCATCCAGATTTATTAGAATTCAGAAATAGGAGTTTTAAGCTTTCCGCTACCCCTCCATCATACAGTCCTAAGGCCTTCAGGTTAAATGATAGCAAACAGAAGTTTGGCGATTTTGACTACTACTACTCAAAGCTGACGCGATTATGAGAATCTTAGTTCACTGGAAGTACTACTCACTAATAAGACCCTTGCTTACCTTTGCCTTTTGCGTGTGATAGTCGAGGACATAAGTTTATGTCTCGAGTCAGTGGTTATCGGGTTTACGAAAACCTTGCCATAATGGGCTTCATGTGCTCTATTTGATCTATATAGGTTAGAGTAGGGGCGGCTGGGCTTCTAGGATCATGCGGACACCGCGATCTGTGTTGATCTGTTGTGTCTTTCCCTAAAAAAGTTTGGCAAAATCGAGTCGTTTTACGAGCTCGATTATTGGATTTGTTGGATTTGCCTGTCTTCTGCAAAAAGTTATAAAAGAGGTCAAGCATAGCAATTGCATCAGCAAGTAGCCTGAGCGACTCTCCGCTAAGACCAATTAGTTGGCACATCTGTCGATGAGAGGGGGTGAAGAATTATCTTCACCTGCTCCCAGACCGGGCGCGCTACACCAGAGGAGACCCAATTGCCTGTTTTCCCATTTATGCAGTTCCCCCCTAAAGTGGCTTTAATACCTATGATACACATTGGGTAAATTTAACCGGTTAATTAAATGAGCCTACTTTTACTCCGTGTGTATCACCAAATATCCCGAGTATTCTGAGAAATACCCCAAAAAGCAAGCGAGTAGTTTCGAGGTATTCTATATATCCTCAAAAATTTCTGAGTAATTGCAATTACCCTGATAACAGCGCCAACTGGTAGTCGCTAGAAATATAAAATTTGTGTCAGCACATATTCAGCGATAGACAGTGATAAGCCAAAACCAAAGTGGAAATGAAAATGACAATTCGAAAATTATTACCTATATTGCCTGCTGACGCTTCGCTAGAATCCATACATCCATACTAAACGTCAAGCATACGCATTACCATTTAAATTACTCCGACTTATGTTTATCAGGGGTCTTCAATTAAATAGGTAAATATTTACCCAATGTGTATCATAAGCATTAAATAGGGACCGGTATCCGGACTGTCGGCTCCGGGTTTTAACCAGTTTGACCGCTTTTTCATTACTCTCCATTCCTTTGTATCTAGAAACCCAAAGCAATGTGTTTGTCCCTAAACAGTAACTGGAGTTTAAAGTAGCAGCTCAGACTAGTTTCGACACAAAGTTTTGATAGGAGCGCAGTTTGGCTGTCTGAATAGATGTAGATATTGGAGTTCTTCTTCTCTATAGCATAGACTTTTGCAAAAAAAATGGAAAGTGAGATTTCAAGCGGAATGGAGAGTTCCACTTAATGGGCCATCCCACATGAGTATTCTTGATGCAGTATGCATACCGGTTTTCTAGGGAAGAAGTGAGAAGATATCTCTGCACTTTGAGCCTGTTTTCGTACTGCATCAGGAATACTCATGTGTAATGGCCCAATCTATATGCAGATTGAGGCATCTGTGGACATTCAGACTGAATGCCAAACGTGTTTTAGAGTTGGCCTTTAGAGCAATACTCTTTATTAAAACTTACATACCATGACATTTAATACTGTAGCTTCGGTTCACCTATCAATTTTTGGTGAGACTCTGATGACCGTGGAGTTAGAGAAGAATCTATCCGAATGAATGACTTTATAGCACATAAAGGTGTCGCACGATACTTAAGACTAACTTTAAAAGCGTATAGTTGAAATAGCCATAACTAGTTTTTAGAGTGATGTGTATATCATGAAGAAATAAATGAGTATAACCAGCCTGCTCTTGGGAATATTCATGGCGCTAAAATAAAAGGATCTGAATAATTATACAAGGGAAAAAATAGTACGCCAATATTTTATAAAATGTATTTTTTGAACAATTTTTTTTTTTTTGTAATAATTGTAATAATATTGACTAATTTGAAGTGAATCAAGAAGAAGATATTCATATGAAGCATAGGTTTTCTATAAAAACTTGTGGAAAACTATTTTAAAATACTTTTTTTTTTCTAATCTTAAACATTATTTTTACAATATAATTTCAACAATAAAGAGAATGAATTCCTCGCCAATCCAATTTGTGCTAGAATCCCTAAGTGAGGAATTATTTAAACAATTTATTTTCGTTTTTTGTTTTTTTTTTATCTAAATATCTTTTTTTTTGTTTTGTTTTCATTTTAACTTGCACTACATATCACCTAATTTTTATCTTCTATCTAGATATGTGAATCGTTGGATAAAACTGAATTTCAAAGCGACTATCGTTTGTGTCGTCATCGTCGTACTTGCCGCAGTCTTACTTTCTACCCTCGTCTATATGTAAATGTTTTTGGTTAAGTAAAAATCTTAATTTTTAAATATATCTTTTTGGTGTATACATAATTCTCTTAGTAATGCAATTGTTTAAAGCTTGCTTTATTGATTTATTCGAGTTTATTCGTACATTGTACCTGGAGTTCAGTACATTCATTGTATGTAGATATATTGTAGGCAGCTGATAAAAAGAAGTTGTACAGAAGTATATAGAAATAAATCCAGTGGATGTTCATAGTATGTATTGTATATATGTATGAATATCGGCTTCAGTGACTGAGACTGGTTGCGTAGTATACATATATTAAGGTTGTATATATGGAGCTGATAAAGGCTGGCTCTAAATCATCTATGGTATCTTTTTAGTAGCTCGTCTCTTTTTGTAACCTGTCATTTGTTTTAGCAATTGAGAATTCTCATCGTCCATGTCTATATGAGGATCCCAAAGACGTAGCCGCTTTGGGATGTACATAAGGCCAAGCAACGTGATTGCTGAAATATATAAAAAAAAGTAAAAAAATGTGAAAATCTGATGCCATAATATTTTTATAAAAGTTTTAAAAAACGTATTGAGAGAATAATAATATTATTATTTCAATTTTTAAAGATTGTATTTTATAAATATTACTAAAAATAGGCATTATAAAAGTCATAATAGCATGCATCCAATTTTTGTGTGAGCCTATGCCTCTGCTCATCTCCAGGCACAGCATGGCTGCTGCCTGTGCCTTCATGTAACGAGGCCTCAATATTGTTGAGGACTGGTGCATGGTGCATCCGTCATGATATGACAGTGAATCCAACAAAGACCAGTTTGATGCTCTTCTCCAGAAGACCTAAGCTTGGGTACTTTGTTCTTCCAAAGCTCTTTGGACACACTCTGCCTCTCTTTCTCACCAAATGTCAAGCACCTTGGAGTGTACCTTGACTCGAAACTGACGTGGGGATTGCACGTAGAGGAATAACTTAATGCGGCTATGAGGGTCTTCGCTCAATGCAGGAGAACCTTTGGCTGCACATGGGACACAAGACCGAGGGTTGTGCACTGGATGTACACCTTGATCGTTAGAAGCATGATTACACATGCCTCCTGTGTATGGTAGCCGGGAACGCTTGTGGGGACTGCGATTCGGAACCTGGCGTTACCACATTGAGTATCGGGTCTCTCATCAAAGCTGATGTTCATCAGCAGAGATGGGCGAACCTAAGTACTTGCTGTTGCACAAAACTTTTTCTTGATGAGCCTAATAGGAATATCTCTGATTTTCATATGGGGCTCGAAAGGAAATAATGTAGTACTGTGGTTGGCATCATCACCGGCCACAGCTAGCTTCACGCTCATCTAACAAGGATGGGAGTTGTTGACAGCCCTGAGTGTCTGGCCTACCTGGAAGGAGAGTATAAGACAACCGAACACTTTCTGTGCCCAGAGCAGGCTGGATACTCTAGCTAGAGTCTTCCTTCCTATCTGTAGATGAACTGAAAAATCTTCCTCACCAAGACCAGAGGGGTGATTCTGATATCTTTGTCGTAGCTTTGGCGTATATTTTAGTCACATATTTTGACATTTCACCTAAAATTTGTCGTACTTTTATATTCACCATATTCATTTTGTTTGATTTATCCTTTTCATCAACCACAAAATAAACTAAAATGAATTTACATGAATTAATGTCAGAATACACGCCTAAAAGTACGATAAATACGTCAACTGCTTCCGAGGTTGTGACAAAAATGTTATACTGTGGTACATGGATATCCTACAGCTAATTATAGCAATACAAGTGCTTAAATTCGAAATAATATTTTGAATTTGTAATGTGAAGTGTCATTTTCAGTTCATTCTACGTCATGCAAGGCTTACTGAACTGAATAAAACACGAAAAAATCAGTAGAAAAGTTCATTTCATTTAGGCGTATATTTTGATATAAAAGTACGACAAAAGATCAGAATCACCCTCTGATGTGTTTCATTAAGAGGACTGGAAGGTTTTTACAAGTAAATAATAGAATATACAGAAATTATCTATATATAAATAATAAATAAATAAACTGCGACAATGGCCATCAATATTTTTCTTAGTAAAAGCTTTGTACTCATTAAATAGTATTAATTGGTTAACCATTAAATTCATTCACCAAAAAGGAATGCTATCTCCAAACTGTTGTTGCATATAAAAAGAAACCATTAAAGTTGTTTTTTCCATTTAAAATTATAATTTCAGCTTCATTAAGTTATTTTTCCCATAGGCTCTAATATGGAACTCTGAAAGAACAGAACAAGTTCCTAGAAAATGTAACGCATTCTCGTCTTCATCTAAGCTACAAACTGAGCAAACTGTTCCACCGGAATTTCTAAACGGACTGGCATTTAAAATTTATAAGCCCTCCCCTATAGCTGCTAATTAAATTAGTTTTTTTTTTCGCTGAGAATTTATCATTCTCATTACAATATTGCAGTTCATCATAAAGTTCATGATAGCAATGAATAAGGCGTTTCGTATCAGCAGGAACCTATACTCTTCAGTACAGCTAGTTCCTGCCTGCCAGAGAAGAATGCTAAGCAGACCTCATATATAATTTCAGATAAAATTCTGAGAAATGAATCATATGAGGCATATCAGTATTTACTTTAGTGCTTAGATAATTAATCAACCCTTATGCGAGACCAGCCAAGTTGCACATGAAGAGTGTTGATTCCTGCTGATACGAAACGCTTTATTCATTACTATCTGCGCCAGCTGCAGGCTTTGCAGCGTTTTAGCTATCAATTTTTTTAAAAAAATTGTTATTACAGTCATTTGGTGCTCGAAAAGGAGGTTATAGATTTCGTATTCTCTTTCCGCATTTTCACTTTGCCACCTCGTATCTTTGCTACTTGCGTCGCCATATAGAAAAAATGGCGCCCAAAAACAGTTGTTTGGCAATACCTTCTTTCCGAAACATAAATTAAACTAGAGAAAATTTTCTATAATTTGTGTACTAACGTATTTTTTGCCAAATGAATAGTTTTAGCGTACGATCGCCGCAAAGTTTATTCCACTACGCGTATTTCTTATATTAACGAAAAATATTTTACTACGCGTTGAAAAGCCGGCCCAAACTAATGTCGCCTATTTGATATGGAATCACTTAAAAGTCGTTTTTACACTTTAGTTTATAATAAATATAGAAAAGCCCAGACTTCGAGTTCGAATTCCCGCATGATTTGCTTGAATGAAAAATATATCTAAAAACAAGAAAAAAGGTAAAACATAAAAAAAAATTTTTATTTTTATTTAATTTAAAAAATTAAAAAACATTAAAAAAACGGGCAATTTTAGCAAGTTAAGAAGATTTCTTCGATTGATATCTTGATGATTTACCTCATTCATAGTATTTCTTAAAAAAAAAAAACAAATGATTCTTTTTAAAGAACTTTTATCTACTCACAAGCCCCTGACTAAATAACTTTGTGCCTGAGCATCTGAGAGTTCCGTTCGTGAAGTAAGTGACATTTTAGGAAATGGATAGGAAATGGGATAGTGAACGTGCGATAGGTTTACATGGGGTTTTTTGATTTAGAATGAGTGAATGAAGAGCTTTCCGATGGGATAAAAAAATTGACGCTTTCGAGGGGTCTTGGGGTCGGGGTGGTAATTACACACCTTGGGGCTGTCAAATTTGGGCCGTATATGATATCGAATTAAAGTTCTTGCTGAGTGCTATTAAATTGCATCTCTTTTTTTCTTCTTCTATAAAACATTTTATAACAGCCATTTTTCATCCGAATATCGTTTAAACTAGTGATTTTCGAATTTGTGTAGCTACAGTAAGAGGCTTAGCATGGTGAGGGAGTTGATTTTTCTTTTAAACTTTTTAGCATACAGTTTTACATATTTCATGGAAACATTTCAATTTTCTATGTTTAACCGTTATATGGGTTTTGATGTGAAATAAATTTTTCAAGTTTTTCATGTACATAAAATTCTATTTACATGGAAGTACTTACATTAAATTCCGATAATTTGTAAACTACTTACCGCACAGAAAAAATAATTACAACACAATGTTCGCAAGAGAACGTAGTTGTGAATTAATATATAGTACATATGTCAAGTAGATTATGTACCGTTATATGAGCTTTTAGCGAAAATATAATGACTAAAAAGTACATAGAAAAGTGATAAATGTACACAAGAAAAGTTTCATTGCAAAATAAGAAATGCTACAGCTCAGATTAAATCTTAAAAGTTTGGGCATGAGTTGCAGTTAGATAATTGCGATTATAGGCGTTTTCGTTTTTGCTTCGGGGTTAACTCCTGTCCTTTGAAGAAGCAAACACATGTTCGAGTTTGCATGCCGGCCTTGGAGTCATGTCACATTTGACTCTTGGTGTTAGCTCTGCTAGCCCCTAGCTTAGATGAGGGGCAGCTGTAGCCCTCCATACGAATCTCTGAATTTTCATTTTGAAATTGTGTGTTGCATTTGTTTTGGCAAAATCGTTACAGATTTGACATGTTTTTATTTTTGAATTTAATATATAGTATTTTTTACAGACGATAACAGCAATTTTCAAGCATTCTATATAGAAGTGCCAGCAATTAATCTCAATGGAGACATATGTTTTTTACAAGGTGAAACATGTGAATTGAGTGATATAGAGTGATATAATACGGAAACTTCATTGGATATTTCTTAAATTCAAGCGCGCAAAAATCCAATAATCACATTTTCACAACTTTCAAAAACGTTATTATTTTTCTCAAAATATGTAGGTACTCTATTTCCTCACGGTAATGCTCTAATAAATTGAAAACTGCAAAAATTGCCAGTTGGTGACATTTTGAATGACAGATTATAACACAAATTAATTCGAACACGGAGCTTAGCACTTGAAGCAATTGACACTTCGGTGCAGGGTTAGAGTAACCCCAGTTGTCCCTGGTGCTATGCTTCGGTAGCAAAAACGAAAACACGGTATGTAGTTATGTATTTCCAAACTTTTAAGATTATTTAAATATACAGGGTGCGGCAAAAAGATCTGACAGTTTTAAAATAAAAACAACACAAAAATTAAAACTGATACAAATTGTTTTATTGCTTATTACAGAAGGGTGTTCATGTAAATTAATGAAAATAACATCAGAACAACCGATTTCATCCGTTTAAGATCTGAAGATAACGTCTTTTAAAAGATGTCCTTTGACCAAACATTCTTCCAGTCTTGCACTGAAACTGTCGGAACACCTTCTCTAAAATTGCAGGAGATAGGTTGGCGATTTCTTGGCTTATGGCCTCTTTCAGATTGTCCAGTGTACGGGGTTTGTTTGGTTAAATTCTTGCTTTAAGGAACCTCCACAAGAAAAAGTCACAAAAATCGCTCATAATGAAAATTTTGTTATCAGTCATCAAGTCAATTATTTGCTCTGCAAATGCTTTCTGATTTGCATAGTCGTTAGGCTCTAACTGCTGGACAATAGCTATTTTATATGGGTGGAAATGCAGATCGAAGTGCAATATTCACCTTACCGAGCGGCCAGATATATGCAAAGCAGTAGCTTGTTTATGGGCCCGCTGCCGAAGACTGGCTTCCATATAGCTTCTCTTACTCGATCGATATTTTCTGGTGTCTGGGCTGACCTTGGATGGCCAGTCGATTTCCGTTTTAAGTTTGAACTGGTAGCTCTGAAGTTACTCACCTAGAGCAGAATTGTAAGAGAAATGTAGAGGAAGTTCGAAATAAATTTTCTAAAAGAATAACGGAGTTTGGAGAATTCCAGGATTATGCTGGTGTAAAGCAGAAAAAATCCTTAACATAGCTCCAACATAGCTCCAATGAAAGTTGTTGACAGAATTTTGGAGCAATGGCAAGCTCTTCAATTATTTTTTATATCATCTTTGTAAGAAGACGACTTAATAATTGCAAGAAAAATTGCTGAACAAATGGGAAATCCTTTAAGTAAAATAAATAAAAAGAGATTACTCTTTTGGACTTTTTACCGGGTTAAACTTAATTTTCTTCAAGAAAGAATTTTTTGGGATATCTCCGGTATATAGCAAAAGCTGAAAAATGTTCTAATTTGTTATTTCATCACACAATCCATTAATTTTTGGTGACAAGTTTCAAGTCTTGGTTTGACTCATCAACAGGTCCCAAATAGCGAAATTGGGTGATTAGAAAAACAGGAGATATCCCAAAAAATTCTTTCTTGAAGAAAATTAAGTTTAACCCGGTAAAAAGTTCAAAAGAGTAATCTCTTTTTATTTATTTTCCTCCTGGGCTTGTATAGGAGTGTTTTTTCTTCATATAATTCACACCCAGAATTTATTCTGAGTTTATATGAGAAGAGATCGGTTTGATCTATTTTCAAGCGTCTGCAGCAGGCAGAAAACCAAGCTGCACCGATGAGTGGAAGGTTTTCTGCTGACACGAAACGCTTCTTCTTCTTCCTTTTTCTTCTTCATTTTTCAGCCCACTGCGTGGCGTATACAGGTTCGATTCGCTTCGAATGAATCTGTTTCTTTAAAATTTTTTAATTTTTTTTAATAAATAAAAAAAATTGTTTTTTTCTATTTTTCTTAAACTCTTCATTTCTTTCTTCTTTTTTCATTTTTTCATTTGTTTTTCTAATCACCCAATTTCGCTATTTGGGACCTGTTGATGAGTCAAACCAAGACTTGAAACTTGTCACCAAAAATTAATGGATTGTGTGATGAAATAACAAATTAGAACATTTTTCAGCTTTTGCTATATACCGGAGATATCCCAAAAAATTCTTTCTTGAAGAAAATTTAAGTAAAATATATTTTTAGTTTTTGTTACAAATCCTTCAAGTTGTAACTACTATTAACTTGAGTTTCAAGCAGAAAAATTTAGGTTACATACATTATGCAAAACAATTGAGACAACCTACGAGTTAATTTTGTCGTTTTTCATTAAACCTGACTAATAAATAACTCAGATTGCCTAAATGACATTGACCTACAACATCAAGAGAATTATTTGGCGCTTAATGAGATATACATCAGTGCAAATGCTGATTTATTTATTGATGAAAAGGGTTTAGCGGATTGCATTTTGACTACTGTAAGGACACATATCCTTTCGGTTTCTTCGATTTCAAAAGCGACTTTTTAAAACACTTGTGTTTTCTAGATCCCGATAGATCATGCAAATGTAACGATACTATTTTGCCATTACTAAAAGCAATTCCAAATATTTATAAACATTCTGATGTAGAAAAAATTAGTACAAAATGGCGAATCTTAAGGTGCAATCGAATTTAAATCAGTTGACTGATCTTGAAGGTTTTTGGACTTATCTTTCGACTTTAAAAAACTGATTGGGGCAATATTTATTTAAAGAACTCTGTGATTTCGTAATGAATTTAATGTGTCTACCACACAGTTCTGCTGCCGCTATATGAGTCTTCTCAGACCTCCAACTAACTAAAAATAGATTTGACGTAAAGATAATTGAATGGATAATGTTTGCAAAAGGGTAAGTAGAAAATCGAAATAAAAAATACTTTGTCCAGACACCGTAATTACATAAAGCAACTTAAAATCGCGGCTGCCCAGCCCACTATGCCCTTTCAATTAGAGAATATCTCAATGAAGGATATCCGGACAGATGGATAGGGCGGTCGGGTACGATCTCGTGGCCAGCCCGTTCACCTGATCTAAATTCATTAGATTTCTTTTACTGGGGAGCAGTAAAGTTTATAAGAAGTCAATTGAAAATTTAGCTGAGCTTCCGCAAAGAATTACGGAAGCAGTTGAATTTGTCAACAACGGAAGAATTGCCCGTCTGATAACCCGATCTGTTTTAAGAAGATGTCGAGCTTGTATTGCAGCTGAAGGAAGGCAGTTTGAACATCCTTTGTAAATAATAAATCTAAGCATCCAAATAATTGGTGTTTAATTTTAAACTTAAGGAAAATTTGTCCTAAATTTAACAAAAAGTTAGCATCTCTAACTTGAAAGCGTCACTATCTGTCTCACTCACACTTCATGGAATGACTCTCCGTCTCACTCAAACTAGAATCTTAAAGTTACGCTCTTACGACAAGCTTTGGGTATAGATTCATTTTTAGTACATGACATTTTTTTTTGAAACTGGGTTTCTTGAAGATAAATTTTTTTCTTCCGTAATCTAAGAAATAATGTAGCAAGTGTTGTACCATTTTAGAATCCTTATTAAATGCGTCAACTTTTAAAGTTACTTGCCAGACTGGCGTAGTACATTTTTTTTCTGTACAGTCAGTTGAAGTTCAACGAAGTATTAATTTTATATTGTTGGTTCGGCAAAATGTGACATTTTCTTCCAAGCTGGAGCAGTTGGCTTAGAACTTAAAGCAACAGGTTACATAAGCACTATTCGGGTTACATAAGAAAAATAAAATTGAAAAAAATGTAAAGATTTGTAGCAACAGGAGCTAAAAAACCATCACAAGGTGTACATTTTCTCGAAAACAAAAGAAATGCCTATAATTTGAAAAATACATGACTTAGATTTTTTTTTTATATTTTTCTGGTAACTGTTACGATTTGGTCTATCACCCGGTTCCGGCTTGACGTCGACTTACGGGACACCCTGTATATATAGTTCTGCGGCTAATTCAGTTTTATTTTGTATGAATTGTCAAAATTGTTTTTTTTTATTGTTAACAGAAAGAGATATTGTATTTTTTTAAATAAAATGTTACTATTAATTTATACTTCTTTTTCTTTAAAATTGCTACTTTTTGGTACTTTTTTTTTGACAAAATTTTGCTACTTTGCTAATTTTTCCCTTGAGTCTTGCTACTTTTATTCCTGCACCTTGTGGCAACACTGTCTGGAACGCCCCCCCCCCCCCATATCCTCAATCACCAACAATACGGCGACGAAAACCGTCAAATCTTTTTGCCGCACCCTGTGTTTTATTAGTGTTGAAAACTGAAAACAGGCGTTCAACCGATGCAGTACTAAGAGGGAGGGTTAAAAATAAAAGACACAATGTATAACTCTCAGAGAAAATTTTTACCGCACTCGGAGAGATTTAAAATCTTCCGAATTGTATAAAACAATGAGTCGTCCAATACGGTTCTCTACTCAATTGAAATAAATTTATTTATTTATTTGGCGAATATGTTTGCGAATGTGAAATGAACTTGTTGAAGTACACTAAAAATAACGAAGAATAAATATGTCTACTTGATGATAATTATTAAGAAATAGAAGAAATATAGAAAACTGTAAGCGATCGAGCAAGCAAAACAAACGAGTTCCATCTTTCGAATCAGAATTTCCTCTTAGCCCTTTATTGCATAATATAGGGTCCGCCATCTAACGTTTTTTTTGGGTCCGCCATCTAACGTTTTTTTTTCAACTAGTGCTTATTTCGTGAATGGTAACACTTAGCTCATGTCTGATTTGACAGATAACTAGTTTTATTCTTCCGCTGAACGAATATGGTTGTGTATACGCTTGAACAACGCTGGGAAATATTGCGACATTACTTTGAAAATCATGGTAATGTTGCAGAATGTGTGCGAAAATTGCGTACGGATTTTGGAAGAAGAGAAGCACCGTCAGCTCCGTATGTTCGTTATCTTGTGAAAAAAGTGAAAGAAACTGGCATCCTCATCGATAAACCAAAGCGTGAAAAGCCAAAAACAGTGAGTACACCCGAGAATATTGATTGTGTGGCAGAAAGTGTGCGTGAAGCGCCATCAACATATTCACCGTCGTTCTCAACAATTGAACATTTCGGAGACATCATTGAGACGAATTTTGCATAAAGATCTTGGTATGACGCCATTTGAATGAAATTATTTTCCATTATTAACCGGAAGGATTGTACTTTCAAATAAAAAAAGAAATTTGAGAAAATATTTAGTAGTTTTTTTTTATAGCATTTTCAAAAAAAAAAGTTATTTGGCGGACCCTTTATAATATATTTTGTCTCGTTTAGTAAACTTATTTTTGAATTACGAAGGCTTCCTCGGTAAAAAAAAACAAATTAAAACTGCCTTCTCATTTTCACCTGTCTTTAAAAAAAAGGAAAGTAGGTATACCATTTACAATAAATCGAATCACTTATGGAAATTAGCTAAACAATTTCTTTCTTTGTTGAGATAGAGCGCTAAATTACATTTCTCACATTTGACGAATGTAATTTTATTTCACTCTGAATGCATGAGATAATCTTCATAATAACCACTCAGGCCAGTGACTAACTTCGTACTTTATTTGGTGGAAGATTTTATGTTTTACATCAATCATCTTATTCAGAAGATTTCTTGCACTGGACCTATTCTGCAAAAGGATTCTGCTATCTCAACATTGAAATCAACTAGAAATAAAAGTTTTCAGATCATTCATCTGCTTTGAGCATAAACTTCCCTTAAAGAAATAAAAAAATTTATTATGAAGACGGAAATATCTGTATAGAATCCATGCATTGGGTATATGTACATAGACATATCCGGTAAATGATAAAATATATAACGTAGGTATATCGTATATGCCATTTTTTCGACCGCAATTTTATTTTGTACCGACAAATCAAAGGGTCCAATAAGTCCACTCCGACCCATAAACATATTGTATTACTTTATTATAGCAAGGCAGTTAACGGTTGTAGTCTCGCCTCCTTTTTCGCGTTGTCGTACAGACTTTTGTAGTGGTTTTTCGCCGACAAAATTCGAGATAATATTTACATCTTTTGTGTCCTTCCAGGAAATAGCTGTCAAATCCAGAGGTTATCACAATTTCATTGGAGGATCCACGCGGCATATTCTTTCACCATTTGTCCTCTGGTAACTTACAATTGAATAGGCGTTTTTTTTTTGAGTGCCTTATTTCAAAATACCTTTCTTGTATATTGTGTAGAAATTAACGGAATGGAAGTAGGGTAAACGCTCCAATTCGCATCCATTTAAGGAAATGCCATCCTTACAAGAAAGGTTTTTAGTAGAATTTCCTTAAGAGGAGTCAGTACCAATATTTGCAAGTTTCATACATTTTTCAATGCGAATTTCTGGCAAACTATATGTAGCAGAATAATGTTTTATATCTTAAATTAAAGGTAATGAAGAAGTCTAACGTAGGCAAAAATTAAAAAAAAAGTGTATTGGAATGGAGATATTAGCTCGGAAACTTGTAAAAAATGGTAAAAATTGAAGTCTTTTAAATCAAATTCCTGTGGGTAGGTATTCTCATTTCTTTAAATTGTGACTGTTTTAGAAAGATAAGGCCTAGATCTAGCAAATAACGTCGAGTTTTTTTCATTTATAGTGGCGATTTTTATAATTATTTGACTCTAATAGTACTTGTTTTTTCTCCCGACATTTCACCGACGAGAAATTCCAATATTTATTTGAAAGTTGTTGAAATTCAAAGCAAAATAGCATATTTAACAATTATGGGCAAAAAAAATTTAGGAGAGTTAATTCTCGTTAAAAATTTTCAATTTATGTGAACTGCAAATTTTCATTTTTCGTCTTAAATTGTATAGTTTTGTCGGATGTTGGGTATCTGTCTTTTGCTGTAAATGTCTCTAATGTGCTCTGTGGTCTATGTCTAGGCTAATTTTATATGAATTTTCTCACTTTCAGGACACAAACCTACGTATAGTAAATTTTATTACCTACAGGTTCGCTGGTATCTAAATTGAAACTTTTGTTTAAACTTTTGTAGTACAATAGTAAGCTGAATATTTATCTTTTAATTTAAATTAAAAACTCAAAACATTTATTTATTCCGCAAAATACATGAAAATATCAGTGTATGCGGAAATCACCAGTTTGTGTCCAGTCTAAGTCAGTTTGCGTCCACCAAGGTTCCAATTCGCTTCCAGGTTAAAAAAAAAGTTATAAAAGCTGCTTTTATATGGGGGTGTTAAATAAATGTCGTTTTGACAGATCAGACTTTATTACGTTTTCGTTATTCCTGATTTGAAAAACTATTAAAAAATAATAAGTTTTTATATAATTCACAGTAACATAACATACTTCAGCTTAAAACTAATTCAATTCCAACAAATCAAGAAGGAATTCTATAACAAAATGGAATTCAACGTTTTATATTAGAATAATAAAGCAAAATTTCGCCATAAAACTATATTTAGTTCAACATACTTTTTAGCCAAACTTGAAGCTCTTGGTCTCTCCCCTCTCCACTTTTATTATGGATTGAAGGTTTTAGATCTGTTCGATGTGTTATACATCTGAAGCACACCCTATAAATGCCGGTGTGCCCCGGGGCTTTATTATTTTTCCGTTTTTCTTCTTAATTTTCAATGATTTGGTTTGCTTTAATTTCAATCCCATTCATAGTTTTGCTGATGACAGTACCTTGATTTCGCTTATTTTTTGACATTCTTGTGGACATCAAGGGAATGTCACATGTGCTAAACGAGATTGAATGATTAGATCATTGAATAACGATCTTGACAATATCCTTGGTAGTGCAAAGTGACCGCGTCAATCGCCATCCACCTAAGATCCAAAGCCAAGTCATCTGTTTAAAACAAGATCAAGCCTTAGTTGAAAACATTAACATCTGCTTGTTGTAGCATATGTATTGGTCTAGGATGAAGTGCGTATAAAATTATCACCTTTGCCTGAAAAACTCACATAGCTCCAATGTTAAACGGGACTTGTGGCCCTTAACAAAAAAGTTCACATGTTTTTGAATTTGTTCAGTAATTAACCATGTAACCATTAACCCCATTCCGGATATATTCTCATGCAGCCTGACTAAGAACGGCCTAAAAACCAGTTCTCTGGTATGACTATTGACTACATCCCTAGGGTGTCGTACGTAGGGAAAACGAACTGTTTTTTCAACCAACTATAATAATAATAATTAATCTGGATGTCATCACCTTAATGTTGTGTATTGCTAGAGTAACCGTTTAAAGAAAGTGGCCGAGCTCGCTCGCTAGATCGAAACTGGAAGGGCGTTCCAAATGTGAACAGCATGAACAAAGTAAGAAGATTTCAAGACCAAATATTTGGAGCGCGAGCTAGTAGCAAGTCGGTTATCACTATGCAAAAAAAATATAAATTCGTATAGGTATGTCGGTTTACGTGTGTTCAGTAAGTTGTAGAGAAAAAGTAATGCTCTGCGTTGTAAATATGCTTCCAAGAGTAATCCAGAATTCGGTGTCGAAAGGGAGAAATGTGATCATATCTACGAAGCATGAATGCGAACCTAATGGAATCATTGAAGGCTACTTCAAGCTTTCGCCTACACTGTTAATCGAGTATTGGAAAAATGTTGGAACCATGTGACAGATGCGAGAATATCAGTGTCCTGACCAATCTTATACTCAGGTTTGTGGAGAGCAGGTCAGCATACAACCAAAGTCGGTGAAGTACCCCATAAATCTTACCTAGTTTCATTTTAATATGATCGCAACAGTCCATTTGTGAATTTAACACAGTGCCTAAGTTTTTAACTTTCTGTACATATGGTATAATAATCGAGCTCTATCGGGGGAAAATTGGTTGGATCGCAGCATCCTTTGTTTACCGCTAGTGTTTGAGATTTTTTGGGGTTGAGCTTTAGATTATTGTCGGTTGACCTTTTTAATACATTATAAAGATCTTCGTTAATTCTGATAACATAGTCCTCTAAGAGCCCCATGGGATGATCAAGATATATTTGCACGTCATCAGCGTACAGATGAATAGAGCTGTTTCTGATAACAGTTGGCAAATCATTAATAAAAAGACTGAAAAGCAGAGGTCCCAGCATTGACTCTTGTGGGACTCCGACAGACAAAGAGAGCCTAGAGGAAACAACTTCACGCAGTTGAACTTGTTGCGAGGGTTTCTACAAAAAGTTTCCAATTAATTTCAGTGCCGGCGAGCCGAATCCAAAAACGCTCTTCAGCTTGTTAAGAAGTTTCTTTTGATCAATGCTATTGAAAGCTAAGACTAAGAGCGCAATGCGATCATCATCCAAAGCGGTTCTAATGTCCGTAGTGATTTTTAAGAGAGCTGTCTCACAGCTATGCCCAGAACGAAAACCTGACTGCCAACGACTCAGGTAATTCATTCGATCTAGGTGCGCGGATATTTGATTTACCATGATTTTTTCTAGTACCTTCGCTAGAAAACATAATAAACTTATAGGTCTGAACTCCGTGATGTCACTAGGAGAGGAATTTTTAGCGACTGGAACCACTAACGCTACCTTCCATAGAGAGGGAAATTCACTGAACGTTAAGCAGCTATTGAACATCTTTGCAATAGGCCCAATAATGAAAGATAAGATTAGTTTCACGAATCGTGGTGGGATTCCATCGGGTCTAATATCGTCGGATTGGATAAATAAGACAGCTGTGGCTGCCTCAATCTCATCAACGCAACGAAAACAGAGCTCGGATCCTGACTCCTGCATTCATCTCCTTTATATAATTTTGAAGCCAATCAAACCATTTTAAAATAATTTCTTCAGAAACCAGAAAGCAGTTAGGCAGGCCTTCGGGAATTCGTTATGCAAGCTTTGAATTGCATTTCAGGAAAAAGTTTTAGAATTTTTTGAACGATAAAGTCGTGCCATCGTGCTCATTTTTTTTGTTAACTGTGAACTTAATGGAAATCCACATTTGTCTAACGACTCACACCACTAAATAGTTTTTTTTAGGTTTCCGTAAAAATACTTTATTGCCCAGACTTTCCTATCCCTTCAGTATATTTTCCAGACAATTTATCCTGCAATGATGCTTTTGGAATATTTTGTTTGAGGTGCTAGCACCTCTAATTAAAATTTTCCTTGTCGACTGTCTGACAATGCTTCATTTACCAATATTTCCATCTATGCAATGCACTAAATCAGTTAAATTATGCACAAAAAATTATTAAATTATGCATAAAAAAAATTATTAAATTTTGCAAAAAAATGCAAGTGCTGGTTTTTATGTCATCTGTGTCCATGAAGCTTTCGTGGAGCAGCATGACGAAACGTTGTACGGCAGGTGGGGCACCACTTGTCCAGCGCCGTAAGTCACTTAGTTTAGCCACCGTAGTGCTTAAGTGAGGTACTAGAAAAACCTTCCATTAAGTGGTGTAGATGATGTGTTCGTGTTTTTATGTGTTGTGTTTCATGCAGTTACATGTCCTGTTTAGTTTATTAGTTTTGTTAGGGTCTTGCTGCCATCCTTATGGGGAGTTGCTGGCCTACGCAGCAGGACAGCCCGATAGGTCTTGATACAAATTTTTACTATGTTATGAGATACTATGGTCTAACAAAAAAAAATTTGGAGTTTAATTAAGGGGAAATGGCCGTGTAGGCCCCTATTTGGCATTACTTAACCAGTTTCGCTCCAGCCACGGAGCTCGTCAGAAGTTTTCTACGCTAGCAAACGTTCAGTTTGCTTGATTGTGTACATCTTCAGTGTACAATGTTGAAACTATTCTATTACTATATGTCAGATTTTTATTTTCTAGCTGAACCCTATTTCAATTTTTGTATGTTTCCCGATCATATGATTGTTCATTACCCTGTGCAATGTCATGCTTGTCATTGCACATGATTTTGAACACGCACATATGTGGCTATTTTATACTCTTAGCGTGACTCTCTTCTTCGTGTCGTCGTTCGCTAAGGATGAATCTAAACTATTTCCGCAATTTGGAGCAAGGTAAAAAAATGGAGCCCTAATTTGCGGCCACTAATACACGCGAACTGGCTCATGATAGTAATCATTGATCCATTTCGCTGCCACTAAAATTAATGTTGTTATTCCGAAAATTAACTTAGTTATTGGGTGCGATCCGACCCACTTTGCGTGGAATCGCAGACATCACTCAAAATAGTTTTAAATTAAATAGATTTCACAAACTTTTAATGGTAATTAGTAATTTAATTGAAAATTGGTGGGAAAACAAAAGTTATTGCTTATTTAAAAAATATTTAATCTGAGTAATATTTTTTTCTGTTATAAGACTATTTATATAACATATTACTTTTTACTAGCTCTCTCTTTCGCACATTAGTAAGGTTCTGGATCTGGTTCTGGTTCTAACGCGATCCGCCTGCGCCTCCAACCGCCCCCTGCGCAGTCCTTCGTCATTTGTCGTTGTGATCTGTGCATTATCGTGTTTTCCAAGTTTCTTTCTCTATTATTCGACTCGTTCGTGTTTTCTGGACACGATATTTGTTTTCGGATTGGGTTTTTGTCAGGGACCGAAAATAACTGGTATTTTAAAAATTTTAAACAAAAAAAGCTGGGATAAATTATGATCGTGGAATTTAGTGGAATATGCCAAAAGATGTCTCGTGAAATCCGTTACGATTCCTTTTGAAAACTTAACTTTTTTTTAAAAAAAAAAAAGCTAAAAACAAAACTAAGCTCGAAAGGCTTATTATTTTGTCTGGCAAAAATAAAAAGCCAGTTTGGCTATTTATTTTTACCAGAAAAAATAATTAGCCTTTCCAGCTTAGTTTTTTTTAGCTTCAAACTATTATCGGTCAGGAATAACAAGTAAAGTAGTCTTTTTTCGTAAAAAGTCATAACCGATTCGGTCCCTGGTTCTTGTTGATATGGATGGACTAAATCGTTGTGTGTCATGTCCACGATTTGTGTTACATAGCCGAAGACATAGCCTGACTTCAGTGTTTCTGGAGAGATACCGGAATCATGTAGAATTATTGTTACGAGAGATAATACCACGTGAGGTAAGCGTTTTCTTATTTACCTTTAGTTTGTATCTTTAAAGCCTTGTAGTGGTTTTTAAATGTAGTTAAATGTTAATGACATGCAATAATGAATAAAATATATTGCCGTTATGAATAGATTTAATATATTATAGCTGGCTCTGTGATTATTGTTGGTTTGGTGGGTTATTTTAGGGGGTTTTAACCAGATGATGCGATGGGCCATATCAGAATGCGACAATATTATACTTATATTCAAGTAAATCCAACGCTACATGGACGACAAGCTATCGAGTTTCGCAGATGACAGTACTCTTGATTTCGCTTACTCCTTTGACACTCTTGCGGACTCCAGGGGGAATGCCGTATGTGTTAAAAGAGATTGCATGATTAGATCATTGAATAACGATCTTAACAATATCCTCGCTTGGGGCAAAGCGAATCGCGTCGAATTCAATGCATCTAAGACCCAAAGCTGTCTCATTTCATTAAAACAAGATCATAACTTAACCACACCCGTTTCTTTTGATGGAGCATTAATTTCTGATTCATCGTCACTAAGCATTCTTGGCATTAATATTTCCAGTAAGTTAAACTGGACAGATCACATCTTCTCTGTTGCCAAAGAAGCATCGAAATGTCTTGGATTTCTGAAAAGGTGTAAGAAATATTTCAGCCCGTCAAATCTAGCGCTCCTCTACAAGTCCTACATTAGACCTAGAATGGAATACAACTCCCATATATGGGCCGGGGCTGGTCGCACAGCCTTAGCTTCATTGGATATTGTCCAAAAGAGAGCCTTCAAGCTCATTGGCGATTTGGCAATAACTTGTCATATCGACTCACTCGAGCACCGCCGCAATGTTGGATGCTTTTCGCTCCTTTATCGCTACATATATGCATGGTCAATGTTCTGATGAAATATCTAGTCTAATCCCTTGTAGAATGATTCCTGCACGCAATACTTGCGCTGCAAACCGCGCACATCCTTTAACCCTTCAAATTACTTTCGGCCGTACAGTAAAATTCCGTGATGCTTTTTTACCCCGAACAGTGCGAATGTGGAACAGCTTATCATCTTCTGTTTTTCCCCCGGCATACAATCTGCGGAAGTTTAAGGGCGACATACATCGGCACCTCCGCCACTCTCCTCATATCCCCTAATCCTTTCCCTATCTCCTTCCTGCCATGCTGTGCTTTGCATCATAGGGTATCCCCTGAGCTTGGCTTAATAACATAAAAAAAAACTACTGTTCCTGTATACGTGGCCGTCACACTATCGGCGCGTATGTAGCCAGTATAGTATATTATTTTCTATCTTGGGCCAGACATCAAGAAACTATGAACGCGCCGGCTGCTTTCCTGGATCATGTAATAATTGATCTTGATCAAGCTGAATTAAGAATTATGAAAGTAATTAGTTTTTTTTTCACCATAATATAATAAATAATAAAAATAAATAAATAAAAATAATAATAAATAATTACATAAATATTTGTATTGGGATTAGAAGAGTCGCAGCAATATCATAATTATAAACATAAAATAGTAACGGTTTCATAGTTTTTGAAATTATATGGATTTTTATGCATTTCTAAGTATTTTTTACATTTATATATTTTAATGATTTTTTCGAGATTCCCGTGTCTCACAATGATGCGACCCATATCGCTAATAACTAGAGTCATATAGCAATCCAGCCTATCAATTTCGTTCATATCCGCGATGGATCAAACGTCCATAGTAAGGTTTCCAGTGACCTTTCAAACAATTTTATATTTATTTGAAATACAACTACTTAAAAAACTTTCTTCTGAAATAAAAATGGCATAAAAAACGCAGTCTCTTACATTTTAAACTCATAGCATTACGTTAAAAAAAAATATGTTTTCTTGCATTTTCTCATTATTTATATGCCGACTCCAAATGAACTGAGCTATAACGACTCAGATTTAACTCAACCATCCCATTGCTCACTTTAGGGGTAGCAGACATATCCACGAGCATGAGGATATGGAAATATCTGCATTTTAAGGAAAATACGTTGTTTTATGGCATGTTATAAAATGAAGTGAACGCGAATTGGTGCATTTACCCTATAGTAGTTAAGAATGATGCGTAATTTAAATTTATGGATACATTCCGGGTAAATCTGATAACGACATTTGAGCTAGCGCTCAAATTTTTTATGCAATGCCGAAAATGCCACAAAGAACATACCAATAATTTATACCACCATTTATGAGGCTTCTCTGGTAAGTAGATTTTGTAAATATGTTTGGAAATATTGTTTACTTTTCTACATATCCATTGTAAGTTTTGCAAGAAATAACCGATTAACTTCAATTCTAATTCTATTTTCAAAAACTAATTACCTATGGAAATTTTCAATGCGATGAACACATCGAAAAATTTTTTAGCATGATATTGGTTTGTTTGTTATCCAACGATCTAATAATAGTCGAGCAGCCACCGCCTGTTTTTTTTTTTTAGTGAGTAATAACAAGCTGAATCTTCGTGAGTAGGTTCGATTCGACGAGACGCCCAAGTTTCACTGACATATATAATATGGACTGACTACGTTCGTAGAAATGCACTGCGAAAAGTGGGCTCACTTCTATCTTGCTGACTCTTTCGATCTAAGCACCAAGTACCAACTGAGGAGAACTGAAAACAACAAATAAATA
Source organism: Dioctria rufipes (assembly GCA_963924295.1). NCBI lineage: Eukaryota > Metazoa > Arthropoda > Insecta > Diptera > Asilidae > Dioctria > Dioctria rufipes. The sequence continues at coordinate 258,885,650 of OZ002741.1, forward strand.
AGTGGGTGCGTCGAGAAAAATGTTTTTAAATTAATTATTTGGTTTAATTACAGATAAAATTGTTTTACCAAACGCAATATATTCATTAGATATGCAGTAGGAATTCGAAAGGTTTTATTATAATCGCTTTTCGAGCTGCGTGCTCATTTTTTCAACTTCCCGCCAATGATTTTTTTCAATGTTGGCACCGGCGTAAGAACTTTTTTTTGATATACGCAACTGAGCCCACATGAAATAGAAAGTTAATCAGTCCATATTATATATGTCAGTGCCAAGTTTTCCTCTGTGAAAATTCTCAATAGAGGTAGCTACTGTAGTGCGCAGGTACAAAACATGTCGATTCGGTGCATTGAATAAATAACTAATAAGGAAGCGGGGTATCGTGCGAATACAGTGTACGTGTTTAAGCATTTCAATGACAGTGTGACCTACGGTCGGGGGGGGGGGGGGGGGGAGAGAAATGACAAGAGGGCGTCGTCGCTATTTTGTGTCAGTTCAACATTCTGTCATTTCATTATTTTGAAAAGAAGTTATCGGATTTGAATTCGCGATATTCTAATAAATAAATAATTTAACAGGATATTTTCTTAATAGTAGTGTAAAATTAGTGTAAAATATACTTTTGTAAACGATTATTTATGTAATAGAGACTCCGGAGTTTTAAAAAACCGTAATGAAGTGCGCTGTGCTGTGCTGTGCTGCAGGAACGAACGGAGTTATTGTCGTGGGAAAGCCTTTTTCAAGTAAGCTTAATAGCTTTACTTATTAATTATATTGCTTTAAACAAAATAAAAGTGAAATATCTATAAAAATAAAGAGCCATGGCAAAAGATTTAACATTTTACCAATGCCGGTTTATTTGTTTACAATTGAATTGTCAGTTGGTGCCTAAATTATTCCAGTCATACAAACGCCAAGAAATATTATCTAAAAATAAGGGGGAGCTAAAAATTTGTTTATTTTACATAGGAATTTGGATTATGAAAAATGTTCCCTTTCAGAATGTCAGAATTTAATTACTGCCATGACGAAATGAATACAAACAGAGCACACTAATACATTTCGCCGAATGGCTTACGTTTTCACCGGATATGCCGTTTCCTTATTAGTTATTTATTCAATGATTCGGTGGAGTGTCGAAATTGTCTGAATATTTGAATATTGAGATAATTGAATAATAAACTCGGAAGAACATTTTTCCTACAAAATGGATGGTTTGACTGAAACGTCCTCCACTCCGAATATGTCCAAATAACGGGGTCATAAAAATTATTAATAACCAGCTGATTTTTTATATGCAAAAATATTTGTACAATTAAATGGCCACATAGTCCTAAAAATTTAGTGGAACAGTTTTCTCAGGCCTACGCTTAGAAGTTATCCATTCCACGGTAACACTTTTTTCATTAATAATAACTGAATTTTAATTTTTTCCCATCGGGAATAAAGTGTAGAACACAATTTTATCACTGTCCTACACAAAAAATGGTATGTATTTCCAGGAATAGATATATTTCGTTCAATACTCATTCAACGCATTTCTTGTAGTTTGGAGTAAATCTCTAAAATGAGACACGTGTAAGGACCATGGTATTATATATATACATACAAAGTTCGGGACGCCGACAGCGTCAGTTGCCCTTGGGTTATCATCCCAAGCGAGCGTTTGAGGCGTAAAGATATTTATGTCGAAGTGTCGTTCAAAAACTTATATCTCAACGAGTAAATATTGAGTACTTTTTGTGCAAATTACTTGGTTAAAACCCAAAGTTTAGAGAGAAAAGAGAAGAAACAAAGACGTTTTCTAAAGAAATTCTGTTCTCTTGCAAACAGTTCTTAAAGGCTCGAATACATCACAAGCACAAATACAAATATGTGGTACTGCCTGACAGTTGTAATGACGAGATCATCGAATATCATTCCTCTTGCAATAAGGAGAAATATTTCTCTTATAAGGTAAGACAATCAAATATTTTTAAGGGGGGGGGGCATCTGGTTGAATCGAAAAAAAAATCACCTGTATCGCCTAAAAATCACGCTACGTACATTCGGTAGAATAGATAATAAAATAGTCCACCCAGCTCCGAGCATCTTTACCCGATCAGCTGCGCTGTATTGGTGTATTATATTGCCTGGGATTATAAAGGTATATTGGAGCAGGGGTGGAAGCACGAAAGTTGGTTCAAAGCTTATGATTCAATTTTTTTTGTATTTGGCAGCACATAACTTGTTTCGGCCAAATCGACATATGTTTCAACAAGTAAAAAAGCTAGAATTGGTCTAAGACCAATTCTTAGGATACCCTAGATGAATGCCCGTATTAAATTTCGTATGGTCACCGATCTATTCAAGTATTGATTTTGAAGTTGTTTTTCGCATATATTTCTAGAACGGTTTGTCGCACAGACAAAATGATTATAACCAATTTTATAGGATTTCGTATTCTGCAGAAGTTTTTAGTACCATAAAAATGTCTTGGACTGATCGTTTTCAAAGTATACGTAAAAAACCGAAATTTTTATATGGCAACACCAAGAAAGAGTTGCCCGATTTAGTCCATTTTTGACATTTTATTTCCTAATGTAGTAAAAACATCATGTGCGAAATTTCAGCTCTCTACGTCGACGCGTTCTCAGGCAGTGACCAAATATATAGCGGAAAACGAAATTTTTATATGGCAACCCCACGAAGGAGTTGCCCGATTTGGCTCATTTTCGAACTTAATTTTACTTTTTTTTTTTAAAGTCTGTGTACAAAATTTCAGCTCTCTACGTGTTCGCGTTCTCAAGTTATCGTGCGCACAGACGGACGGACGGACGGACGGACGGACGGACGGACGGACGGACGGACGGACAGACGGACGGACGGACGGACGGACATGCAAAAATCGAAATAACTTTTAATATTATGAATGGGTGTCCAATCCATTTTGCTCTACCATCATTATTTCGAGGTGTTACAAACGGAATGACAAACTTAGTATACCCCTATGATTTCATCTAGGGTATAAAAATGGTGGCAGCACACAACCTCTGTTCCAAGAGTTTTTGACATTTGAAACAAAAATTTTTGGACGATTGTAAAAATGTCATCGTCCAGCAATAAAGTACAAAAGAATAAAGTGAAAAACAAATTTGTTTAAAATGTGAGTATTATTAGAAAATTTAAAGGAACAAATAATAATTAAAACAACCATTTTTCTGCAGGGATGGAGAAGGAAAATAAAATTTAACTGTTAATAATTCCCAATATGAGTTTTTGGTTAGATTTATGATAAATCACACTTGGCAAAGGGTGTGTTAAAAACGTCTCAAGCACGCAAAACTAGCAACTCCCTATGGCAAAAATTAAATATATCGCTCAATGAAAAAGGGCCTCCAATAAAACAACCACATGAGTGGCGAAAGGTAAAATTTGTAGCACAAAAATCAAACCAGAATTTATTCTATGTGTACTTCTAGACATGGAGTGATATTAAGTACAAAATTAAAGCGAAGTTAAGGAATAATATTAGAAATATTAAGAGCACTGGTGGAGGACCTTACATAGAAAAAAAGATAAGTGCCTTAGAAGAGGCAATTATTGAGTGTGCTGGCTTAGAAGCCTCTGTGGATGGCACAAAAAGCGCAAAAACGTTCGGCGTTAACGAAGACGAAATTAATATTGCTCAGAATAGCAGCAACACTTGTGAGGACTTAGTCGAAGAAGTACAAGAACAATATGCCGAGGATTTTGAGAATAGTAAAAATCTAATGAATTGCAATGGAAATAAAAGTAAGAAAAATAAAACGGAAATGACAATCGAAAGGTATGTAAAAGCAACAGAGGAAATAAGTGGGACTCTATCAAAAATATTGGAGAATCTAACAGAAAATCAAAAAATTCTAAAACGAAGTTATGATCTGCAAGAAAAAATTTATGGGTTGAAGAAACGGAAATAACATACAACTAACGAAAATAGCAAGGAAAAACTGAAATTAAAAAAGCTGTCATTGGAAATCAAACAAGAGAAAAACCGGTTGAAAAAAATGGAATTGGATGGAGTAACATATTGAAATGAAAATGTTGGTGTTATTTGTTTAGAAAACTGTTTTTGTTTTCTATTAGTTATTAGTGAAGTTTTTTGTTTTATATCTTTATCCTCTTTATAGAGAATCTCTTATGTTATCTCTTATAATTTGTGCTCGTCGTAATAGATAATTAGTACTAGAGTTATGCTCTTCACAATCAGGTGCTTGCTCTCTATTGGATATTGTCTGCATGTTATTATCAAAGTTTACATTATAGTGAATGCATAGATTATGCAAAGCAACGCAAACATTAATAATCGATGTTACGAATTTCGGTTGAAAACGCAGTTTTCTATCTGAGCTCAGACATCTCCATCGTCCTTTTAAAATTCCAATTGTACATTCAATTTTACATCTAGCCTTAGCGTGTATATTATTGAAACGTAGCTCACGACTTCTTATGCCTGCATTCCTATAAGGTGTTAGTAGTCATGGCTGTAGTGCATAACCACTATCACCTAAAACATAATATAGTTAAAACTCGTTTCTAAATTTCACAATTGCTACCTAAAATTCGAGTGCTTGTGTCACCCCCGTCAAATTTTCTGTGGAAATATGTATTTTCGTTGCTAGAAGTCCATACAGTTGAGTCATGAGCCGCTCCGCCATGAGATGCATTAACGGCAATAATTTCGTTAAGATTTAAGATCCAAATCTAGCCAAGTCAATACTTTATCATAGAATTTAGTCATGTAAGAGTAAACCTACCAACATGACATTTAAACTATGAAACCCTCTTCGACCAAAGAATATATGCTCGTTCTCCCTTGGCTTAAGGATGGGGATATGTGTGCCATCGACACATCCCACGATTCCTGGAAGTTTAAACTTGTCATAGAAATGTCTCTTAGAGTCATCAAATTTCGATTCTTCTAATTTTATCCAACGAGGACAAAATTTTTTTTCCAGCAATTGAATCGTTTTTCTAAATACTTTTGAAACAATCGTTTGCACCATTGATATACTTTTGTTATTCCCAATGTTCACTTCATATCCTCCGCTAGCAAGCGAATTTAAGGAAGCGCATAATTGAAGGATTGGTGGAATCGCTACTTGACTCCTACACTCAGGAAACTTTACAAATTCTAGAATCAATACTAAACATTCCTTTTTAATCCTGAAATTTTTGGAGAACCTAAAAAAAATTATTGTAATTTAAGGATATACCAAAGTGTTAATATTTTTACTCCTTTTGGGGCAACTCTAAAGGATTGCTGTTATCCCTTAGCTTACGACGTTTTATTCTAGCGAATCTGTGCTCGTCTTCATCAAAATCATTTTCATTTTGTAAAAATATCATGTCGGAATAATTAAAGAATTGAAATTTTTTACGTTGACTTTGGTTTTGACATTTCTATGACATTCAGTTGGAGAATTCTACGATAAACCAAACTAGTTTCATGCTTCATGCTATCATATGTATTTTGAAACGACTTTGACCACAGTTGAATCAAAGTGGTTGAAACAACTTACGTGCTTCCACCCCAGATGTTTACTTTTCAAATGCCGTTAAGCTCGGGGGATTCGGTGTATATGTTACAGTCAAAACACGAAATCCGTTAAAACTCGATTTTACTATGACATTCTAGTTCTAACAAAGCGCTCTCGGTAATTCTAGTTTTAACTAATATAAGACAGTTAAAATTAGAATTAACGAGAGCGCTTTGTTAGAACTAGTTTTAACTAAAGAATATTTAGTTAATTCTGGTTGTGGCGGAATTCTCGCGTAGCTCTTAGTTAAATCTAGAACTGACTGGTTGCTATTAGTAAATTTGCGTTACAATTGAATTCTCTCGCCATTAAACCTTGATGATTATGCTGCAATTTGTTAATTTTCATAATTATTTTGTTACAGAATCAGATGTCATTTATTCTGACAATTGCGACAAAGATGATGATATTCAAGACGAAATTGATGAAGCGTCGATATCGGAATCCGACGATTATTACAATTATATTTAATTAGTTTTATAATTGTATTTCTGAATTTTAATAAAACGAAATAATGTTATTTTCAATATACTTGTAGGACTAGCGATACATACCAATTTTTTGGTAGGACATTGTTTGATTTAGGCAAAGAATGCACTAACTTAACACATGTTATCTTTGTCCTACAGTTATTAATGAAAAAAGTGTTACCGTGCAATGTATAACTTCTAAGCATAGGATTGGGAAAACATATCACTAAATTTGTAGGACTATGTGGCCATTTAATTGTACAAATATTTACTAAGCTCCATACAAAAAATCAGCTGGTTATTAATAATTTTTATGACCTCATTATTTGGACGCTTCAGTCAAACCATCCATTTTGTAGGAAAAATGTTCTTCCGAGTTTATTATTCAATTATCTCAATATTCAAATAAATAACTTACTGTTATTCAGACAATTTCGACACCCCAACGAATCGACATGTTTTGTACCTGCGCACAAAACTAGCTACCTCTATCGAGAATTTTCACAAAGGAAAATTTGGGCGTCTCGTCGAACCGAATCTACTCACGAAGATTCATCTTGTTATTACTCACTAAAAAAAAAAAAAAAAAAAAACGGGCGTTGGCTGCTGGACTATAACTAATAGCTTAATAGATTCGAATTGCTTTTTATATATAGTCAAAGGACTCTCTTCCTTCTTTATTAGAGCTTAATTTATATACTTGCACACGATTCTACCATACACTATCTACATATGTGAAATAAAAGTTCGCCTTCCTTGTTTGCCAGTCGTTTACAATTTTTAGTAATGTTTGATAAGGCCATGTACCAGGAGAATATGTACCTATATGATCCTTTTTGTCACCTCTTGCAATAAATAGGATACCTATGTACTATGGAATTTTTCACATATATATTATTTGCTGCCAACCAACCAAGTGAGTGCAGTGAAAAGAATACTGTTGTTTCAAAAAATATTCTGTTCTGGCATATTTCCAAGAACAACAGATTGGAATATTTATAAAATTCAACTAAGCGTCCAAAATAACATCCTCAAGGATGAAAATCCATGAAGAACGAAAATAAAACAAACAAAATATACTAACTTGACACAAGGTGACTGGAGAAGATAAGTTCAACAGATACAAAATATATACAAAGTGTTCTCAGATGCCAAAGTCCTTATATTTCGGCTGATTGCCAAATCAGCTATAGTACCTATATATAAAGCACCCAATCTGTTATCTAATGAAAAGGAAACGAAAATGATATTGTAAACATTGCAAGTTGACCGAGGTAATTAGTGTTGATTGTAAGAAATACTGATGTTGTAAAAGCTGGATCGTATCAATCGATAAGTTTGTCGAGTAACAGCAAAAATTTATCATCAATATTCAAGATTATTTAAATTTTATGACACAAAACTCTACACCGAATGAACCTCCTGAGCTTTGGATTTAATCTAGTTTCGATTCAAGTGAATTGGTCTCTACAGCTTGACCCATATCAGTTAATCGACCGTAAATTCCTTAAGCCATGTCAAATTCATTAGGATTTACCTCTGCTAGATATCTGCATGGGCAAGATATTGCTGTATAATATGGGTCTGACATATTTACGACTTCCATGAATTTAGTATAGTAAGTTCCATGTGTACGAAGGAGTATACAATAAATGTGTGTTCCCTACATCCAAAGATTTTTTTGTAAATTTCTGTCTTTTTTTCTTATACTATTTACAACTATGCGATTTATACTATTTAATAAATAAAAATTCAAGCTCAACTTACAATTAAGAACACAAGGAAAAATGACGTAAAAATTTATCGTACTGGAGCGGAAGTACAAGGCCTCGGTAGAATATAGCACCATTGTAAGCGCCAGAGCACATCCTCCCATACTGACCACCCTATTAAAAAGCAAAGAAAAGTTAATAAAATTACACAACACTAGAAAAAAAAAATTATTCCATGATGATGAGTAGTAGGTATATGTATATGTATACGTACGGCTTGTAGTGGATGTATAAAGTGCAGTGAACTAAAGCTATAGCTTTCAAGATGCAATACATTCCTATTATCCTGGATATAGTGTAATCTCCTAGAATCACAGAAGAATTATTTTAATGAAAAACGGAAGATTCAATCATGAAAAATTTATAGTTTGTGTACTATGTACATACCTTCAATGAATTGTGTGTCTGAATGGTCCCCAAGAAAACTTCGTCTTTCGATGTAGCTACGAAAAGCTGTCCCCAAATCCATGAATGCTACAAATGCTATCCATCCCCGGAAAGCGTACAGCAATTTCCTTTCCATTTTACTATTTCACAGACGATTCCTGATGGTCACCTGAAATTGAAATTACTATTTGAAAACTTTTTAGAAAATAGCTTCAAAAAAAAGTTATCTTCATCAAATTTATAACGAAATATACGAGCTCGGGCAAATTCTCGTCTATTTGATTTGATACTCAACTGCATTATGTATTCAAGTTTTCAGAGACGCAAATAAATTTTGATTACACTTTTATGACTTTTGAAGTATGGTCAGTGGTCAATGCACTCCTGAGCAGAGCATATTCATAGAAAATATTCTCATGGAAAAGCATAGGTCACTGCAGGTAAAACATTCTTCTACCAAGTAAACAAACAAAAAATATGCAGTAGAAATTAAGATTTCTAATGAAAAATTGTGGTTAACTCTTATGAAATTGAAATTTTCATGTCGACAATGGAATTTTCCCCAAAGATAACTTTCAGTACCGCAAAGTTTGATTGAAGTTGGTCTATGCCAGATTTGCTGTAACTTAAATTGCAATAAATATACTGAAGAAAAGTACTACGGTAACATGAATTTTTCCCTATATTATTTGTCATCATTCTGATCATTTGGTATAATGTAGAGCAAAAAAACATTATTCCGCAAAATCTGCAATTTAATATTGCGGCTACACACTACCATATTTTACGTGTAATTCATATTTGGATAATTCCACTATCATTTTCTTGTCATTCTTTTTCTGTGATTATCTATCTCTACTATTGATGACCATAAATTAAATTGAAACTATTGAAAATATCTTTTGATGGAGAATGACTTTTATTAAGACACTCATTGTCAGTCTTATTGTCAGTCTCATTCTCCATCCGTTGGAGAAAAACAGTTAAGAAGTAAAATTAATAAGTAAAAAAGCTAGAAATCGTCTAAGACCAATTCTTATGATACCCTCTAGCTAGATGAATGCTCGTTTGTAATTTCGTATGGTCACCCATGTGTGCAAGTTTGATGTTTGAAGTGGTATTTTTAGAACGGTTCATCGCACAGTAAAAATAATTATAACCAATTTCATAGGATTTCATATTGTGAAGAACTTTTCAATACAATAAAAATGTCTAGAACTAATGATGGGTAAAGAAGAATTTTAAGAACTTTTATTTTTAACGATTCTAAATCAAATTCATAAATACATAGAACTAATCGTTTTCACAGTATACGTAAAAATTTAAAATTTTTATATGGCAACACCACTGACATGTATAACATAGACCGCTGACACCAATAAAATCGCTTACATTTTCATGGAATCAATTTTTTGTAGTTCTCTCTTTTTGGAGGTTTAACGACTGGATTCCATTGAACTTCAAACAATAAATTCTATACAAAATCCACCATAGTTCAGTGATTTTCCAAGAAGAAAAAGAGATGGCAATACAATATTTGTAATTTTTTCTCTGTCCCCCATAGCTACCAATAAAAATAATAATTTTAAATATATTTGGAATTTGTTGAGCTTGTAATAGAAATGTTAACGCGAAAAGGAAACTTGAAATTAAGATAGTTTTCACACCCCTGCCAACAAAAGTGGACCCATATGAAATAGAAGATCAAGCAATCTATGTTATACATACATGTCAGTGGGCAACACCAAGAGCGAGTTTCCGGATTTAGCCCATTTTTGAAATTATATTTACTATTTTACTATGAAAAATTTCAGCACTCTACATTAACACGTTCTCAGACACTGTCCGAATCACTGACTTATAACAATGGACTGAGCGTATTGCCATTTTCCTATAGGAAAGAATGGCACAAGTTTTACAGTTCTCTCTTTCGCCCTATGGCAGAGTTGGAGCTACCAACACAAAATATTGCTTACTGAACGTTTACTTATGCCATTTGATGTTTTTATGTTGGCTGCAGATGCAATCACCGCAGAAAGAATAAGGTAAAGATAGTGTTTACCATGCGCCGCCTCTCTTGCCCATACGCAGGATTCAGTTAAGAATAAATTTTGAAAATTAAAGTCGGAATGAGTTTAATTCCTTATAAACGATTAAAAATATCACTTGGACAAAAGAAAATAATTTTTTTTTAATTTAATTCGATTTACGGGTGTAAAATTTCATCTGATTGGTTGAGTTTTACATATTTTTCTGTAGTAAACGTTTTAAATGGGCTCTATCGGTGATATGCAGAAACACAATATTTTTTGTGCCACATGAAATAGCAAATCGCTCAGTCCATTGTTATAAGTCAGTGATCCGCATATGTGTATAGTGAAAGAGGTAATGTTTTTATGGCAACCCCACGAAGGAGTTGCCCGATTTATCTCATCGAACTTAATTTTACTTTCTTTTTTTTAAGCCGGTGTGCGAAATATCAGCTCTGTAAGTAAGACAAACGGATAGACGGACATGCAAAAATTAAAATAACTTTTAATATAATGCGGGGGTATCCAATCATTTTTTGCTCTACCAGCATTATTTCTATGCGTTACAAACGGAATGACAAACCTAATATACCCTCTGATTGTATCATCTAGGATATAAAAAGCAGGGGTGTAAATGAGCGGATTCATTTGTCATATCAACTCATCGCTCAACTAAGGATTTGAGTCAGCTCAATCATTCAGTACGCTCAACACTTGAGCGGTAGTTCATCGCTCGAAAGTTGAGGGAACTCACTTCTTGAGCGGACTCACTTCTTGAACGAACTCACTGCTTGAAAATTCAATCAAATAAGAAAAGCTCACAAAAAAGTCATTCCTTATATTGTGTTAATTTAGATTTTGCTAATTTTTTTAGCAAACATTTCTCCCTCTCCATATAATGTATAACTGCACTTATTCAATAATGTGTAAAGACCGTATGGTATTTTCCCATACTTGAAAATGATATGATTCAATTTATGGCGATTCTACTTATGAAATACTTGTGAATTAGAAAGGGAAAGAAATTTTCTGAATTACATTTAAATTTTACAGCCGCAAATAAGTGTTACCTTCAGACTAGAAAAGTTCTTTTGTTATGACCATTATTATTGTCATTGTCTGTCTTTTAAGTTTGTCATTCCGTTTGTGACTCTTAGAAAAAACAAATTTTTGTATTTTTGTAGAGCAAAATTGATTGAACACCCACACATAATTGGTTGAGAAATTTATTATTTCCAGAATCAATGAAAGCCTAGAATATTTCGACATGAATACGCAATCCCAAAATAACAATCAAGCTACACCATTTTGGGATTCTGATTGTGAAAATGACCAAAATTCAATGGAGGGTCAGAAATTGTTCTTGGAGTGTAATTTTTTCACAGCTCAACCAAATATTGGTCGTGCTTCACTTTATTTACCTTTTCAGCATTCCTGTTTGTTATGTATTCTGACTGTCTCACAAATAAGCACTAATGGCCGGTTTCACAGTCCAGGCTTAAGCCAAAGCTTAGTTAAGCCACGGGTGTGGCTTAAGCCCAGAACTTAAGCCAACTCGGTTTCACAATACTCAGTAAGCTGAGGCTTATACCGATTTCCATTGATCAAGTTTTCTAGCAGAAGTGTTACACTTTTCTTGCAGTGTTACACCGAAATTGTTCCATTGACCTGCACTACTAGAAAAAGTGTACGTCAAATGAGTCTGGTGCTACACCGGAAAAATCGGCGGTGTTACACCGAAAAACGCACACATCTACATGAGAAATGTCACAACTGAATATCATTGAGCATTACATATGAATCTTCAACTATTACTCTACCAAATTCATCCGCAATCACGCCAAAATCTTTTAAGTAACAATTTTCATAATTTTTACGGTATTCGTGATGTTATTTTTTGCAGAAAATTTCATATCTGACAAATTACACGGATATGAGCTACTATTACATTCTCATCGCGTCAAAAGTTGTTCCATTGAACTCGTTTTTTACTGATTGACGTGCACTTTTCTTAAAATATCAATGGAAATCGACATTAGTTAAGCCGCGGATGAAAATTTTTAAGTTGTCAGCACTGCGGTAATTGTGAATTTTTTTTTAAAGGAAAATTGCCATTGTGGATTAAAAACAAGCGAAAAGAAGAAGAACTTTTTATTTACCAGTTTGTTGTGGTTTTTATCTGGAAGGATATCAAATCCAAAATCATTGTTGCAGAATGTTTCGGCAACGTAAACCATCAAAGCCGAATGTTTCTATAGCCGGAACCGAGAATAAAAATCAACGTCATCCCATTTCTCAAAGTGTTGTGGGAGCCTTTTTATAATTTTTTCACGGGCCACACCTTGCGATATTATATTATACATTTCTTGGTTTCTTATATCCTTTGCATCAGATAAATAACTCATTTTTGTCCTAAACTGTTTGGTTTCTTCTTAAAACGTCAAATGGAATGCTGACACTAGCTGCCACACAGGGCTCAAAACTGCTAATTAGATAACTATTTTTCGCTTGGAGAATTTCAATTTAGTTTTAAAACTTATGAAATATGCACGTTCATTTAATAACAAAAATTATAATATTTAGGCAAAATATATATTTAGCAATAATTTCTTATGTGTTTCACAGCAAAATCTGAGGCTTAAGCCTTCGAGATGACGGGCTTAAGTTAAGCTTACCTTAAGCCAGTGACTTCACTTATGCCTTGACTGTGAAACCGAAATATTTATTAAGCCTTGGCTTAAGCCATCGCTGTGGCTTAAGCCCGGACTGTGAAACCGGCCATAAGTGGACTAGTACTACTATTTTTGTACTTGATTTTATAACGACCAAACGCAATATATAATTAGTTTTGATAACAAAACAGTATTGAAAACAGCAATCTTAAAATCTTGCGAGTAAAATTATTCTTCGATGCTGGAAATATAAATTGGTTCGAAATTCGAATTCGAAAATACTTTTATTCTTTATCATCTTTTATCTTTAAATTATGCAATATTATAATTGTTTTTGTTTTTGTTGTAAATCGTAAAATTTTGTGAAAATGGACTTTTTAGGAAACTGGGTCATTAGTTGGAAATTCATATAATTATATCCTCATTAAAATGTACTTTTACTTGTTAGATATATATTCCAATTTTCGAAAATATTCAAAATTCATAATTAAATTTTGAAATTTTCGATATAGAAATTGTTAATCTTTTTTATGATACTACTTTGTTATTTTATAGCCTAAGAGACTTCTTGAGCTGTTTTAGGAAAGATGCAATTGTTATATTTGCTGCCTAATAAAACCCATCTGGTTTTGGTCAGGGATTAAAGAGGCTGGGAGCATTGCAAACTTATTGTTATTACCTTTTCAGCCATACGGGTAATATACAGATAGTTTACCAAATCACATACAAACGAAGAGTTTAGGGTAAGTGCAGGAGACAATATTCCAGGGAAAATAAATAGAAAATTATATTACAAAGAGACCGCTTCTAAGAAAATTGGCAGGGAACAGAAAAAGTATTTTACAAAAGGCATTAGGAGGATGTAGGTAGAACTGCTTGGTAACAAAGAAATAACTAGAAGGTACCTACGTGATTAAATATCAAGGATATCTCAGAGGATAGAATAAAGGTATTATTATACCTAGAAATTTTTAGCGAAGTCGTCTCTTTAAAATTTAAGAATTTTCGGCAGTTGAGGCATGCAGTTGAGTTGGTCGATACTTTACACAATATTCACGAAAGGTGCGGAAAAATGGATTTCAGTTTTATATTTATTTTTTGTGATTATAGATCGTTATTTTTTATCTCAGTGTATAGTAGTGATTGTATATGAATAGCATCTACTATTGTGCATAATCGAATTTAAGAAATTTTTCGAAATTCGAAAATTCTTCCAGGAAAGTTAACGATAATATATATATATAAAGGTACTTTTAAAATTTCTTATCACAGTGATTTACCTATGTATATGTAGTCAGTGATGTGTTAGAATTGAGTTATTGTTAAGGTTTTTGGCTAGAGTTAACTCGATGCTGTTTCCATGGACGATATCTGAGAGTTGAGTTGATAGCTGAAACATTTCGTATAAAGTAGCCAGACTTGTTTTGTATAAAACACCCATCCGAACTATTCTAACAAATATTTACACAAAACATAACTCAATTCGACCAGTTGCGTGAAGTAAACATGGATTTAACTCAATTCAACTCAATTCCCATTTTAATAAGCACTAATTAAAGTTCAAAACGATTTGAATTCTGATTGGAAACACAGTAATGATTGGAACGAGAAATATTTTATGAATATGAGGCTTTTTCCCCATTGCTCACTTTTAAGAGTTGGAAAAAAACTGATGTTTTATGGGTGTACCCATGCCAATTGAAAGACCTTTTCAAGTACATTACATATTATTATTTATTTTAGTATTCATCACATTCATGAGGTTTACTCTGTCGACTTATGAACGCAATAATTTTACATATATTTTTACATAACATCATTATGTTTTTTTAACATGTGAAAAACCATATCGCAATCGAGGTTGGTATGGCTGGACCGTGAATAAGGAAAGTTTATAATATCAATGGTTCTACCGTAGTTTGGAGAGTTCGGATTAAAAAACCAGGGGCCGAAACAGTCATGACTTTTTACGAAAAAAGCCTACTTTACTTGTTATTCCTGACCGATAATAGTTTGAAGCTAAAAAAAACTAAGCTGGAAAGGCGTATTATTTTTTATGGCAAAAATAAAAAGTTAGCTTGGCTAGAAAAAATAAAAAGCCGGGTTCGCTTTTTATATTTTTACCGAAAATAAGTATCAAGCCGTTGCGCTTGCCAGCTTGGCTTTTTATACTTCCGGCTTCAAAACCTGTTACTTCCAGCTAGAAAAAATAATTAGCCAAAATGGCTTTTTATTTTTGCCAGAAAAAAATAATAAGCCTTTCCAGCTTAGTTTTTTTACCATTTTTTTTTTAAACCTAAGTTTTCAAAAGCTTTACAGAAATCGAAACGGGTTTTACGAGAAATCTTTTAGTGTATTCTATTAAATTCCACGATCATAATTTATCCCAGTTTTTTTTGTTTAAAATTTTCAAAATACCAGTTATTTTCGATCCCTGTAAAAAAAAACCGATTTCAGATTCGTATTAATGTGATAATATAGTTCAAAGTATGAACAAAAAATTTTGGGCTCGAATTTTTCAGATAATAGTTTGCTACCCTTCAAACCAAAGATGTATTAGATGGCATTATTCAATTTTATTAGTAACACATTATTTTCACCCATAAAAGCTTCATAAAAGTTCACCAGAAAACCGATATTTCACATTATCGATTCCTGTGTCATTACAGTTAATCTCGGGATGTAACTTCTGGTATTAAACTTAACAAAATTCCCTCCCTAATTGCTAGTGTTTTTGTTTTTTCTCTGAGAATATCCAAGTTTTTCCTCATCTAAATATCATATAACAACTCCCGCTACTAAGTTTAGATTTAGATAATATTTTAATTCATTCTTTTCACATTTTTAAAAAAATTTTCTAATACATTCGAAATATCTACAACATCACAAGCTTAAATTATAATTTTCTTAATTTTTTCACACTTTATTATTAAAAAGGTGTTACCATACTAAAATTAAATTATCTTCTAAATTATATGTTGAATCGGAGATTTAATTTCATTTACACTTTCACAACAAAACAGGCTTCATTGCTGTCGTCGGCTATTTATGAAAAGGATCTCAATATTCTTTTTTACCTTTATACCTATTATGAGTCTTTCGACAGTCTCGTATTTTTTTTTAGTGCTCATCAGAAAAACTAGGTAAATATTGTGGATTTTTTTTTCAAATTTTAGGATGTTAAAGAAAAACATGTTTATTAGCATTTATTTTAAAACTAAAGTTTTGCTTGGGTAATTTTATGTTTTTTTGGGGAACAAAATTGTTTTAGTATATTTAGAGATGATTCTAAGTGATCACAGAATTCCATAATTTAGCAATTTTGACAATGTTGATTAACATGGACTTTATCACATTGCATCGCTTTTTATAGCTCGGACCTGGATAGTGGTAATCTTCCTCCTATTACCCTTAATAATATGAGGCTACCTTTTGTTGATAGTGTGTCAAATCTGGGAGTGAAATTCAACACCCGGTTGAAATGCTGTGATCACATTAAGACCACAGTTGGTAAAATATATGGTGGTTTAAGAAGACTGTGGCTATCTGCCAATATACTGCCTGTGAACCTCAGACTGAGACTGGTTAGGGTGCTGCTTATGCCCCACTTTACCCATGGAAGACTAATCTTTCCTAAGCTAGACTCAGTTTGCAAACGAAAACTTGAAGCTGCCTTCAATGATTGTGTACGCTTTGTCTTCGGTCTACGTAGGTCGACACATATCACGCCCTACAGATCATCGATTGTTGGCTGTTCCTTGGACACACATCTCAAGCGAAGGGCCCTCATGTTTCTGTATAACCTAATTCATGGGGGTGTGCCTGAGTATCTTTCTAGCGGTATTCAATTCTTGCAATCTCAGAGAGGATGTATCATGCAAATTCCACGCTTCTATTCATCAACCTTTGAAGGATCTTACTTTGTCCAGGTTGCTCGCCTATGGAACTCATTGCCTACTAAAATACGTCGCGTAACCTCTGTCAACGAATTTAAAAAGCTCATTAGTAGTTTCCCACTTTGATGACCGTAATTTTAATGCCTTATCCAGTAGTGGTAAATTCCTATTTGTTGTTTAATCTCTCTTTTTCTGTGTTTTCAAATTTTTAAGTTGTAAACTATATTTTACTATATATTTACTTGGTACCTTTTCCATTTACTTATATTAAACTCTTGTTCTTGTCTCTTTTCTTTTCTTAAACTATAATCTTTAATATGTAACCTCTCTCTTTTTAAATAAGTTAGTAGTAGTACTTAGATTACTGTTAAGTTTTCATTATTATTTTTTCTCTCCCGAATTTATATTAAATTGTACTAAATATAAGACCATAATCTTGTGTACAATTTTCGAAATATATGTATATGATATGATATGATATGATAACTGACATTTTCAGGTGGGTTTTTCCACCGTCCATACATGCACAACGAGGCTAGGCGAGGCGAGGCGAAGATATATCAAGAGTAGAAGAAATAAAAAAAAATTGCACGGTGTACTATGAAAGTGTTCATAACAACCCTGTGGCAACGCGCAATTTGGCGAGACACCCCGAGGTATCTGGCTCGAGAATGAAATTTTTTCATTTTTTCACGAGGTGCAGAAGCGCGCTAATTTTGATAACTGGCATATTCTTATATTTTTTTTCTTTGATATAATTGAAGGATTCTTTACTCGTTTTAATATATTGAAAAAATCTATCAGGATCTGTCCGTAAATCTTCATATAGATGATGAAATTTGCCAAATTCCAGACTTTTCCTATTTATGGTGGCAAGTAAAACAGTGTAAAGTATACTTATGTGAAAAATGCAATATAGTTTCATTACGTGACAAACAAAAAATTTCTTCTTCATAATCTGATGACATAATTTATGCTGTCACTTCGCGATTTACTAAGAAACTGAACGCCTTGTTGTGAACACCAAACCCCGAGATGTATCGTCACCTCGCATCGCTTAATTATCTAGCCTCGCCTCGCATCGTTGTGCACATACCTTTATTACTAGTAGCTAGTAAATTAATTTTGATAAGAATAATTGGGTAGGAATGATTTTAACTCATGCATGTTTTTTAAGCAAAAATTGGAGGACTTTTAACCGCTAAGAGGATTTCTCTTAAGCGCTCTTTTGATACCCTATCATTACCTAGTTAAGCTGGTTGGATGCCTTCTTGGGGCTAGCCTTATGGTATCACAGGTAATAAATAAAATATATACTCGATAACTACATGAAAATACTGATGGCTTAAATTTTTATTGCAGAAATAGTTCCATTCAATGATTGTCAATTGAAAAATTCGAAGTATTCCATTTCGATTTTTTTTTATTCTGATATAATATTTAGATATATAAGTGAATATTCATTAAATATTTCTGTGTCTTTAGATATTTGCTTCAATATATCCCTTCAGAATTAGAGAAACTATAACTTTTTGCACTAATACTAAAAACTTCTGACTCCTTACTGAATAACGTCCACTGCTCTGAATAATGTCCGTAATTTTGACATGTTCTTTGTATACCTACATACTTTGTTTTAAAGCCAATTTTTTTTTTTTAAACTAACACTACACACCATCCATCACTGTTATGTCCAGGCCTTTTGACGATTATATGTATGTCGGTCTTCTTAAAAAATTAATCATACGAAACTTTTTACATCTTCCATCCGAGGAAGTGTTTCTTTGCTTTATGAACTCCCTCACTACTACATGAGAGCCTTAACATAGTTCTAACATTCTAAATTATTTGCAATGTTCTTATGTAAAACTGACAAAAGTTTGATTTGAATAGCTCCTCCGCTCTACACTACTATTCATACAGAGAAATTGTCTTCTTTGTCTTTCTTATCTTCCCAACTGTAATCAAATTTTTATACCTTTCTTAAGAAAATAAATTTAATAAAAATTTTTCTTAACCAAATTACTCGGAGTGGTACAACAAAAACTATCTGCTGAGCAAAAATTGCATATGCAAAATTGCCATGGTCCGATGAAATCGAATTATTCTGCCTCGGACTACGGTCCCACATACACTATTGCAACTATTAATCAGCTGACAGTTATTCAGCGTAAAAAAGTATGGTTACTTTTTAATCAAAACTATTTTATTATTTTGTTAAGTAAGGTATATAGTAAATAATAGTGTTTAGGAAGATAAGGATCCAAGCTTAAAATTACTGAAAGACTATTTTCCTCTGTGGATAGCAGTTTAGGGTTTTTGATAAAATCAATGTTACTTCTCCATAAGAATGAATATAAAATATTTTAGAGAATTGGACTAGCACGTACACTATAGATCTCTATTTCATGGTTTGGAAAGTATTTCTCGAGAGTTTTGGGAGAACCAAATTAACCCACACCTAAGAGAAAGAATCGCTGTGATAAACGCACCAACATGAATCTACCTTGCGCGCAACCAAAACCCTCGAGAATACTTCCCCAAGTCATGAAACAGAAATCTATATGTGTGCGTTGGGAGTTCGTTCTCTAAAATGTTGTATATTGATACTTATTGAAAAGTGCCAAACATTCACTTCATATATGCTATAGAGCCTAAACTACTATTCATACAGGAAAATAGTCTTCTAGTGTTTTAAAGTTTGGTTCCTTACCTTCCCAAAGGCTACACTTACCATATACCGCACTTAACAAAATAATAAAATAGTATTGATTCCAAAGTAACCTTACCATTTTACGCTCACTAGCTCTCAGATGAGTACTAATTGCATGTGTGTATGCGCAGCCCGAGTTCAAATCTGTGGGCAGCTACAGTCGATATCTTCAACCCACCGCTACGGTATGCCATGACGGCACAGCGCCATATACAATGATTAATCAGCTGAAAGTTTTTGTTTGAGGAATCGTAGTCATTTGGTTAAGATAAATTTTTTAAATAATTTTGTTAGGAAAGGTATGAAAATTTTATTACGGTTCGGAAGATAAGAAAACAAGCTTAAGATTATCTGAACACCATTATTCTGTATGAACAGTAGTTTAGAACGGTAGAGCTATTCAAATCAAACTTTTGTCAGTTTTATATAAGAACACTGCAAATATTTTAGAATGTTAGGACTCCGTTGGGGCTCTCATGTGGTAGTGAGGGAGTCTGTGTTTCATCGCTTGTGAAGTATTTTCGAGGCTTTTGGCGCCACCCCATGGCGACATCGTGTCATACATAGGCATCAGCACCATACTACGTAAGCTCACTCACTCATATCTCCACTATACACCACCAATCACAGCCCCCATTCAATTACATAAAACTATCTAATTAAACCTAAACTATCTAATGCTAGCTCTCATTCAGTCTTTAATGTAACACTATACCACTACACACAACTTCTGTACTTAATTTTAATTTACTTCTTTCTTTTATTAAGTCTTATATTTCAGTGCACAAGTTCGTCATCCCCTTCTACTGTAACAGATCCCAGAAATTTCTTATATACCCTTAACTACTACTAACTACATAATCTGGTCTTACCAATAGTGTGACACAAACCTAAATATTCTAAAAGTATTAAAAAGTATTAAGAAATACTATTTGTGTTGAATGGTGACATTTGTAATGAACTTTATTTAGAAATAAGAAAAGTTGTATTACTACTTTATTTGGATAGGTCAAAAAATGTTAGACTATTAGAAGTCTAAACAGGACTTACAACTATATTTGCGTATGTGGCTATTTTTCTAACGAAGGCTGGAAACCAACTTACCCAGCTGACCAAGATAATACAAACACAGGGGAAAACCATACCCGTAAATCCACGGACGCCAAAGAACGAGGGAAAAACTACTACGCACTGTCTTATGCTTTCAATTAAACCCATCACAATAACCGCAAACCTTTCTTTGACATAAAGCCTAACTCCAAATTACATTCTGATACGGTAGTAGGTGGTATCACGTGAATTTTTTTATCGGGTTCGGAGAAAGCGAAAAAAAATTAATTAGATTTAATTTCACTTTTATAATTTTAAGCACTACAATACTCTTTTACACACTTTTACTTATTCGTTAACTATAAGAATAGATTATTAACAAAACTACACCATTGAACTACATACCTAACTAAATTCTGGCAGCGTGTTATGTAACTATATAGAGTGAGATACTTGGACGTGAAGTCCAAACTGCCAGCATGAGCTGACAGATCACTCGGTGGACAGCGTTGACTGCAGGGCGGCACGCTAGTTCGCCTCGGCTATTGGCGGAGAGTGTTGGGAGGTTCCACGAAAACCTGCCGCTGCGCCACCAGCCATATACAAAAAATGTCGTGCCTACAAATCAAAGGCCGTTGCACGCATTCAGTCTGTAATAATATTAAAGGGTTTTCCAATAAGAGGTGTTATTTTACTTAGCCCGCTATTTCGGTAGATGTCACCTTTGGAGCTGTCATTTTTTGACATTTGACAAGTAGAAACTACGCCATTAATAAAAATGGAACGATACACGATTCAACAACGCATTGAAATTATTAAAATTCACTATAAAAATGGTGAAAATGTGGCAGAGACGGTTCGTAAAACTCGAACATTTTTGGGTCGTCGTGAAGCACCTTGTCGGACCGCAATACAGAAATTGGTAGAAAAATTCGAGCTGTCGGGATAAGTTAGTGATGTGAAGAGTGCACGTCGCTCAAGAACAGCCGAGAATATTGCTGCTGTAGCCGAAAGTGTTGAATAAAACCCAGGTTTGTTCATTCCTCGTCGTTCTTTGGAATTAGGCATTCCACAAACGTCATTACACCATATTTTGCATAAAGAGTTGGGTCTTAAGGCTTATAAAGTTCAGTTAACACAAGAACTCAAGCCGGCCGATCATCAACAACGTCGAGTCTTTGCTGATTGGGTCCTTGAAATGCATGAAAAAGATCCGGAATTCCATCGAAAACTCATCTTGAGTGATGAGGCCCATTTCCACCTCGATGGCTTCGTCAACAAGCAAAATAGTTATTGTTGAAAAGCCTCTCTATCCTCAACGTGTGACTGTTTGGTGCGGTTTATGGTCCCACGGGATCATTGGACCTTACTTTTTCGAAAATGAGGCTGGAGCAACAGTTACGGTGAATGGATTGCGCTATCGACAGATGATTAATGATTTTTTATGGCCGGAATTGGATGGTATTGATCTGGACAACGTTTACTTTCAACAAGACGGCGCCACGTGCCATACAAGCAACGAAACCATTAATCTTTTACGGGAAATGTTTCCGGACCGTGTTATCTCTCGAAGAGTTGATCACAATTGGCCACCGAGATCTTGTGACTTAACACCTTGCGACTTCTTCCTTCCTTTGGGGCCACGTGAAAGAGAAGGTCTACGCCAACAGCCCAGCGTCGATTCAAGACCTCAAAGATGGAATTCGTGAGGCTATCGAGGACATAGGGCAGCCACTTTGCGATTTGGTTATGGAAAATTTCATGAAAAGGATATGGTATGCGTGGTCGTAGTAGTCATTTAGCTGATGTTATTTTCCGTTATGAACGGCCTACCTTCCTCTTTATAATGAACTAAAGATCCGATCATTTATCTCAAAAAATGGCATTTTTCTTTGAATATCAAAATAACACCTCTTATTGGAAAGCCCGTTACTACTTGTACAACAAAGGTTCAGGAGATAGTCTAGTTAGACTATCGGGACCTTGTATTTAAACACTAGCACTGATGACTTTTAAATTAAAATACTTTTTATTTGCTTTTGACTTTAACACAAATTATTACACTTCTGTACTTTTTTTTAAAAACCTTCACTAGAGGCCTTACCTTTGGTAGGGGGACTCTCTAGTAAAATCTCTTCTGACTTGTAAGAAACTTCTCGAATGTAAAAATACTTCTGCCTTTTCTATCTCGATACTCGTTTTTTTATTTAAAGTTTTAGCATAGGAAAGTACTCCCTTCCACATAAAATCCATTTTCCCAGCGTAGGCAAAAATAATTTATTGGAATAAATGTCCAAAATTCTGGGGCTTGCAGTTTATCGATATTGATCAGAAATGCATAGTTTACATTTCTTTGTTATTATTGATCAATATCGTCAACAGAGTACGCATATAGGTACCCACATAAATTACAAAGTTTATTGCCATCAGTCAAGGACGAAAAAATTGGGAATTTCTTTAGGTCACACGGTGGACTTTGGTCACCACAATCGATCGCTAATTATAAACACCGTACAGGCATCAAATTGCACAAGATGCAATAATTCTTGATATTTGGACATACGTCAAGAAGTACAAAGGTTACTTTCTTGCGGGTGGCCAATTTCCATTGTTTGCTATGATCGAGAATTCTATATTTGTACGAACGTACGTATGTTTATTAATTTTTCTGAGTGACCGAGGAAAGGTAATTGAAATTATTATATATGTAGCGATGTACATATGTTTGTCATTTTTGTGGCTACAAGAAGGTAGGTATGGGAATTTAGATTATCGTTGCGATTTAATTAGCGCCAGCAATGATTATTATGTGGTAGGTGAGTTTTATGGATTTTAGGTACGGTTATGATGTGCAAATTCATAACAGTTCCTTGAATTGCCAAATGTGTCAAGATATTTGTAACAATGGTTTCTCCTATTTTCCTGGAGCATTTAAAATTTTTACAAATTGTAGTCGACAAGAACTTTGTCCTGAACATTGACATAATTCACATCGTATCCTTAATAACATAATTTTTCAACATTTCTGAATTTCCTCTTGACTGATTTTTGATGCTTTTGTGACCGCCAATGATTTTCTATAATATGTTTTCTTTTATTTGCGATGCAAGGTGTCAAGTTACAAAGAATGCAGAAAATTTCTTAAGAAATCTTAGATTTTTTCTCTTTAGTTCTTGATTAAAATTTCACTTTTTTTTAGGCATTCTGGAATTTAAGCCAATGTGTTTTTAATAATTCTAAAAGAAATTACATTTTTATTAATTACACATACTACAATATTATGGTCGTAGCATGATGCTGTATGCAGCAACATGCTACATGTACGATGCCGGCAGATGCACAAGTGTGTTTACATTAGTATCCACGGCGAATGTGCTGCCACGTTTGGCATGACTGGGCGTTTTATCCCTGAGTGTGACTGAAGACTGGTAAAAAGATGACTGAAAAAGAAGAAAAAGTACTGGCATTTTCGTCATTTGATAAGGCGGCATACTTCCTGTCAAGAAGGACTGGCGAACTGAAAGCACGCATTATCGAAAGGCTTAAAGTAAAGAACGTGTGTTCGTGGTAAATAAAATTCGAAGATCGGTACAAGAACGAAAAAAGGGTGAAAAATCGACGATTAAGAGCGAAGCAATCTAGCTCACATAAAGTTTTTATGAGGGAATTCCTTGGATAAAGGTAGGAGAAAACAATCGGACTGAAAGCTGGTGTGCTCGGCAGATTTACTTAATGGGAAGTATAAAGTAACCAAGCGAAGGTGTTAGGAAAAGAAATACTGGGAAAAAATGTTTTTTACTTCCCTCAGTGTCATTGGGAGCATTGGGGGACAGCAGTGAAGGCAGCCCATCTGTGCCTGAATGCATGTAAGGGTAAGTTATGTAGGGGCCCCTTCAGGACCGGATGTGGTGCTTGTGTTTGTTTTTTTTTGTGTGTGTAAACGCATGAATTTTCCTTTTGTATGGACAATAACAGTGGCAGGATTTCGATTAGTTACCCCACTAACTCTCCCGCAAAATAGGTGCTAGCCTGTCGCCCTGTGTTATCGCTGGTCACTGAGTAAGCTGTCAGCTCATGCTGACAGAATGGACCTAACATCCAGAGGCATTCACTCCACTCAAAAGTACTACCATAACAATAATTTAACTACATTATATATGTGTATGCTTCAATTTCTTTCATAAATTTTAATTCGATTTAGATACTCACAGATAAGTGTTTGAGAAACTTCTGGGTTTTATTGTAAGTAGGTAGAAGTAAAATATGGGCAATGTCATAGCCCCACATCGAGAAGATGTTTTTAATTCTTTCCTCTTAAATTAACCCTATCCTGAAATCAATTTGTTTAGCGATCGAATGGGTGTCTGTAATTAAATTTTAAAATAACGCATGAGCAGAACTCTTCCAGATACCTATTTAAAAATGTAGCTATGTGCCCCTGAATGATTCATCAGTTAGACAAAGGATAATTCAAACGTGGCACAGGCCAATCAGTCGTCTTACTCAATACAGTCGCAGACATAATTAAATAGTGTCGAAACATCACAAATAATGCTTTCGTCTGTCAGCGGAACACCACACTTACGAACACTTACGAACTGCCAGCATGAGCTGACAGATCACTCGGCGGACAGCGTTGACTGCAGGGCGGCACACTAGCTCGCCTCGGCTATTGGTGGAGAGTGTGGGGAGGTTCCACGAAAACCTGCCGCTGCCGGAATTTCGATGCTTTTTCTCTCCGAATTTTCTAGTGGTGAGAGGTTGATTTACTCGCCGATGTCGATGGAAAATTTTGATCTCGTTTTGGCTCTACTTTTCACGTCTTTACGTTTGCAAAGTTTGACAAGACAGATGTCGATTGTCTTCTTCTTCTCAATCACCAAATAAGAGATCGTCGATTGTGGGTGCGTTCGGGCTGTCGGTTTGACAGCAGGCCGGCATACATGCTGCAGTACGTCTCAGTGTAGCATTCTGCTATATGCATTCCGCTACGACCATAACAATCCCTTAGACAAGGGACTATTCAAACGCGGCACAGGCCAACCCTCTTACTCAATACAGTCGCAGACATAATTAAATAGTGTCGAAACATCACAAATAATGCTTTCGTCTGTCAACGGAACACCACACTTACGAACACAGTTCAAAATAACATTTTTAATTAAAAGAAAACTGAATTTTTTATAGACTTAAATTTATGAACTAATTCCAAAAACTTAACTGAACTGAACTGACAAAATTCACTGAGAAGTACATTTTCAAAATCTGAATAATAACTGCTTATAAATATTCTTCTTTATCTTAATTCTAACTATCTTGTTTTGATGTTTTATTTACATTCATTGATTTGATTACTTCAAACAATTCTGGGCTTATCAGGGGTCCAGAGTTGTTTTGCTTACTCACTACACTACGTGAGTAGGATTATCAGTCAGCATATGCGTTATCATTTAACAACAATTTATTACACTTATTATGGATATTTAATCACTCACAGGTATATAGGACTTATTTAATGAAGCTAGCTAAATCTAGACATGCAAAAACGCAGGAAAAAAACACATGAATATACTCCCTCTCTTGCTATAATTTCTGTTACAAGCAAGCACTACACAAATTCTAGTTACTCTTTCAGTACAAGGTCAGCTATAAAACCTGAGCGTAAAGGATTCAGTTTATGATAACTTAATGGGAAGGCACAATCTTGTTTTTCTTTTTTTTTATTTTCCTTTTTCTTAGCTACTTAAATTAGCTTACGTCTTACATTATTGAAATGGTTATGCATTTCAAATCTCTTCAAAAATATACATTTTTTAATAATTGTCTTCCTTTCATAATTTTATTGAATACCAACATATCAAATTTTGTTCAAGAAAGAATTTTTTGGGATATCTCCGGTATATAGCAAAAGCTAAAAAATGTTCTAATTTGTTATTTCATCACACAACCCATTAATTTTTGGTGACAAGTTTGAAGTCTTGGTTTGACTCATCAACAGGTCCCAAATAGCGAAATTGAGTGATTTGAAAAACAAATGAAAAAAGAAGAAAGAAATGAAAAGTTTGAGAAAAATAGAAAAAACAATTTTTTTATTTATTAAAAAAATTTAAAAAAATTTTAAAGAAATAGATTCATTCGAATCGAATCGAACCTGTATACGCCACGCAGTGGGCTGAAAAATAAAAAGAAAAGGAAGAAAAAGAAGCGTTTCGTGTCAGCAGAAAATCTTCCACTCATCGGTGCAGCTTGGTTTTCTGCCTGTTGCAGACGCTTGAAAATAGATCAAACTGATCTCTTCTCATATAAACTCAGAATAAATTCTGGGTGTGAATTATATCAAAATTCGATAATCAGTGGAAGAAAAACATTCCCACAATTGAAACATTTCATTATACAAATTGGTTTGGTTTTTCTACTCTCTTCTCCAAGGCCAACAAATATCTTCCTAGATTGAGTGGGTTTAGGAAATATAAACTTCTTTAAAATTACTTGGTGAGTAAAATTTTACTTCACTTTATGTCTCTTATTACGTTTGTTTTACTACAGACTATGATTTTTTAAACAATTATCGAATGTTCAAAGTTTCTTTAAGATCAATACTCGTGACAGTCTCACTTTTAGTAAATTTTAGTTTTGTAAAAACACTTCCTAAACAGATTGTGTAAAATGCACGAACGTCTACACCTTTCAACTATGGAAATTCAACAGAAGCCAGGCAATGTAACGGTGTACTTTTAAGTTTGAGGAGATATGATTTAAGATATTCCTCTATGATTAGGTAGCTCTAAAATGAATCCGTTTTGTTTCTCCTACGCTTGTATAACATATTGATGATACAAAAAAAGAAGAAAAGCACTTTGAGAAATAAATATAACTTAAAACAACAAATGATAAACATGCTTACAATTTTTATTATCTAACTTGACGGCCCGCCTGATAACAATTTACCGCCCATACTTCCTAATTAAGACTGAACTGCTTCTACAGCTCAATACCTTACGTATCCTAAGCTATTGAGTTGCTAATTATCCTTACCCTATTGTACTCTACTCTAGCTTTTTTGCTATACCTTATACTGTCGGTTTATTATTCGAGCCGTCGTTGAGAAGGTTTCTTAGACCTTGAATTTAATTACTTGTTTACAACGATCACGCCAGATGGGATTTGTTTGACGACGATCGTTACAACTCGGCCAACCTATGACTTATTTTCCGCAGCGATCGATTAGTTTAATTCACCACAAAAGTAAGAGGATTAGTCCTCAACCGTCAGCATTGGAATGCACTGATTCCGTTAGTTTAAGTTTGGGAGCTCTCTCCCATCTCTCCGTCCTTTCTTCTAACGATCACACAGATCAAGAGTATAAATTTCAGAAACCAACCACAAAGGTCAAAGCCATATTTATTAGCCACCTTTATACATTACTGCAATTAGTAAGATGAAGACTAGGTTTATTCGTCATCCATATAACATACATCTTCTTCATCATCTCTATCCGATTCTAGTGCTATGTCAGAGACCTTGCACCACAGCTTGATGTTCTCCGCTGAATGAGCCGACTTATAGAGTTTCTCTGTAATCTGCGTTGCGGATATCCCGTTATCAGATACCTGCCGTTCCGAAATATTGTCTTCACTTTGTATGGACCCTTGAATAGCAGTTGCAGTTTACCGGGCTGGACGGTCACAGAGGGGTCATGCTTTATTAAGACAAGTTCCCCTTCAGCATACTTCCGCGCAGGTTTGCAACTTTGATTGTATCTAGTAGCTTGCTGTTTTTTATATCCTTCCATCAGCTTCTTTGTTTCTTGTCGAACCTTCTGTAAGTTCCCGTCGCGTGTTGTTCTGCGTCTTTCTCCGTCCATAAATTCATTCAGAATATGTATGAATTTATTGTCAATGCTATTTCTAGGAGTGTAACCGATCAGTATTTCCTTTTCCTATTTCCTATTTTCTTCACCATCTTTATATATCGTGGCTATGAATAACTTCAACGTGCAAAAATATAATATTAGTATGAGGGGTTTTCACTGCAGTTAGCATGTGTCGAATTACCTCCTTCGTTTTAATATTTCTCGAGTTCGTTCGAAATGAATGCTGTAATTCTGTCCGAAACGATACATATTGATAGGCTAAAGTATTGGGATACTTCGTCGAGCATCTTGATGACACTTCTTGTGGCAGTGTTCCAAATCGGTTTAAATACAGCAATCTTAGTGAACGCATCTACTAAATCGAACATTTGATTTCCAGACTTCCAGACTTTGTGAATGAGCCCACGTGAACAGCCATTCTACACTGTTCAAGGTATTACTTTACGTGGACATGTATCGTATACCTACTGTCGTCTGTGTTCCTCTCTACTTATCTAAAACAAAATCCTACAGAAAATTAAAATCTAAAAAGGTTAAATCATAAAAGGGCCCAATAAACCGATCATGTCAAACAATGTGACGGGTTTATCTTTCCACACGCAAAGAAAGTTGCATCAACAATTTCTTCGCGTGGCTCAAACGAATAAAGTGACAAATAAAGTCAATTCAAAGACAAATCTTACCCTCAGTAAGATTATCAGCAAATGAGAGTTCCATTTTGAAACTTGGAGGTGTCGCCTCGCAAAGAATTCGGTCTGAAGAATAAGGAAATTAGTTTGTTAAATAACTCTTGTCGGTTGCTAAATAATTAGTCTGTTAAAAGATAACTAGTCTATTAAAGAATAATCGGATTAGTGAAAAAATAAATCGTGTAATAAAAGGAAGTGGTTTGTAGGAAATCAATTGATTATTCGGGTCAGGAGATGATTAGCTTGGAGAAAAATAATTGAGTTAATGAACGAAAACTGGTTGACTGGTTCCGATTCTGGGAGAACTTTGGTAGTGGATTGTAAAACGTCGATTTAGTGGATAGCTAACGAAAACGAGAACAAGTTAGAGCTTTGTATTGTACAGATGCTCGCTGGTTTATTGGAATGTATAAAAATCAAAATAATATATACTTAAATATTAGTGAATAAAGATACCGAGATAAGTGGGAAACAACTGAAAGGGTTTTATTTTGTAAAAGCCCTCGTCACGCAACAGAGAGAACATAGAGCAATTGTAAGCGGTATAAAGTAGTAACGTTAACAGGTGCCCCAATAATACGTAACACTTATGACCATCAACAAATAAGATTACTGGAGGAAAGTCCAAGGTGTCTTTTCATAAGAACTGCAAGCAAACTTCTTTCTGAATGGTCATCTTGGAGTTTGCAACTTATCTGTCTCCATTATTTTTTGAACGGTGTTTTGAAGATTTGCTGGCTTCAAAGGAAATTCACATTTGACAATATTGCAGGACTAGTCAACAAACTGTTGTTCTTCTGTTGAAATCAGTATGGGATCACAACCCATTTTCTAGAACTGTCAAACGGTCAATCTGTCTTGAATTGTTGCCTTGTCGACTTGTCTCTCTAACACTCATATTATTTTTTCTTATGGCATGTAGTTCTTTTGATACATTGGTTTTGTCATAAGGGCAAAGCTTTCGCCCTTTTCCAGCCAATAATTTAAGCTGTAAATATTATTAACTGATATTTTTGTACATAATAATGCAATTCAGTTACACATTTCTAATGGTTTTTCTATATTTTTAAAGCAATCGGTAGTTACTTAATGGAAACTGTGAGCTCGCCGTGGCCGACTTCAGGGATATATAAGCCAAATTTATGTAACAATTCTAAAGTCGTTCAAAGTGGCCGACTTTATAAAATTTTTAAATTTAAATGAACGTTAAGTCGGTAATTATGGCGAAATTTATTTAGTTCAATTTATATAAATACTATACACTATATAATATGCTGAAATTAATACCATGTAACCTTTATACTTACTTTTTTCTTTACCACTGATCTCTTGAAAAAGCAAACCACTTTAATACACGCTTTCACATTCTTATGGGCACTGCACTAATGAAAGGCATAATATCGCTCTTGCAGTGATAGATCGATTAAAAATTCTGGAACCATGTTTAACAATAAAAAGGGTATCGCAACTGTGTACCTATCATCAGTCACACTTTGGATTTTTCTTATTTTTACATTGTACTAGAAAGTGGCCGAATTTTGGTGCATTTAACCAATCCGTCATAAACTTATTTACTTCAGCTTCTAACTCATTTTCCCTAAAATCTTAATTGGAATCAAATTTACTTTGTAATCTATCTTGAATGTCAGTTATTACATGAATTGAGGAATACTCATAATTTCAACTATCGAATTATCGTAGGATTCGGTTTGCAAATGACTTTTACTTAATAACAGCATCATTGAATGAATAAAAAATAAATAAGCCTCGCTAAACTAGTTTAGAAAAAAGTTTTTTATGATTTCTGGCGAATGTTCAATTGACAAAAATGAAAAGATTTTATGGTTTTTGAATTTTGCAAAAACATACTTTACTCCTTTTCTAATTGGTGTTGAAATTGCCACCAAAACAACACACTTTGATATAATTCCATTATTAATTACTCAGAGTGTTCAGTCCTCACATAAATACATTGAAAATCCCACGATGAATATCCTATAAATAACGCCATCGATGCTTAATCTACCTAAAAATATGAAAAAGGGAAGATGCAAAGTATCATTCAAATCTACTATATATAAAAAGAATACTTATCTAATCAAAGTATCAAGTCATTCAGCCCATCAGTTATTATTTGAAATTCCCATCTGGGATGTTTATCCACTAAGGAAAAATCCGCTGCTCCTCCTCCTCTACCATTTATCTAAAAAATGTATATATAAAAATCATTAATTAAATCACACTACTCGATAAAATATACCACAGTATACTTACCTCCGTATATTTACAAATTTGTGATGACAGCCAGTGACATTACGTCAGCCAGCTGCTTTCGCCTTAAATAAAATTCAAGCATACGTCGCTGGGGCAACACCAACAGGCGAAACAGACATAACTGGTTACAGCGGCTATATAAGGCTGACGAAATTCAGTAGATGGCACCATTATTTTGGCAGAGTTGATCTGTATCAGTATCAGAGCTGATCTAAGTTATAAAAAATCGTGTTTCCTACCTTTTTCACAGAAGATAATTCTGATCAGAAATAATCTGAGTGTCCTATTTTTTTTATAGAAGCATTTTACTACCCATGTGCCCTCGCACACAAGCAAAGGTATTTTACTGCCCTTGTGCCCTCACGCACCGATAAAGCCATTTTGTCAATAGTACCAATCGAAATAGCCGACCTGGAAAAACAATAGATCAGTGTAGTCAAAACAACACTACAGCAGATCCAAAAGCCGTTGACATCCCTACAGGAAAGACAGCGTCAAATAAATCACCAGGTAAATACAATGCAAAATATCACCGATAAATTGCTGATGAGACAACTGAGGCAGGAAATAATCTCTAGCCTCACTTTACAAATAGTAGAGATTAAGTATAGGCAGCAAGCCTTACTCTATATAATAGTTGCCAGCAAAAATCATCAACTGCATCCGCTAGTGGTGTCTCCCAAAAATGTACTAGAAATATACCGCAAAGCCCATGCTACTTGTCCAGATGCTCAAAACTGTCTATCTCTATTATATCAGACAGCCGAGACAAAAGCTCATCTAGTCCAAGACAAATTAGTCATTCGAATACAACTTCCGATTTTCAATCTACCACAAATGAAGTTGTATCGAATACACAGTTTCCCCATACACGTTAATAAAAAACAATCTTTGGAACCCGAAATACAGTACTCGCACGTAGCACACCAAGTACAGACACAGGATATTCTATTGTTAAAACCACGAACTCTTATGACCTTTAAAAAGATCACCCAAAATTCAAAGGAGGACACTTTCATTGCTAAGTTGGGCATCCCCATAATAAAGGCTACGATGTCTAAGGAATGCGTAGTGAAGCTGCTCTTTAATCCATTAAAGAAAGAGCCTCAGTGTTAATTCAGAGCACAAATACCACCCAGAGACCTACTTATTAAACTAAGTAAACCAAATTCTTGGATATTCTCGTTGATAGAGCCAACCATTGTACACCTTCAGTGTACCCAACAATTCCTAACTTCGAAAATACAAAGCCAACGGATAAAACTATCAACCATCCATGCCAATTACAAATGGGATCGCAAATCCTACACTATGAGGCAGAGAATATCCAAAAATTAAGTCTCAGACAACCTAATTATTTCCCAAACACAGCCTCACTAGAAAGAATAGTGAACCAATTTCTGAACATAACTAACCATGAGTCAAAAATAGAAAATATTAAAACAGAAGATGATACGAATAATCTTATCCTGAAAGGTATCCAGTCATTAAAAGAGCTGGACAAAAAATTAACAAACATAACGCCTCACTTAAGTCACCACCCTACGCATGTACTAGCAACAACTTCAGTTTCCTTAACTGGTGTTGTCATCACATGTATGGTGCTATACCTAGTCGCCAAATGGCTAGTCCCAGTTATTAAAAATTACCGCTTCCGCAAATCTGAAAAATCCCCTGAAGCGGAGGAGCAAATCGAACAAATCGAAATAATCGAACCTACCACTCTCAAAAGGACCCACACCCTACCACCTACAAGGTCGGTGCAAGTGGTATAAATTCTCCACTTCGTAAAGTCACTCGTTCTAAAAGGTCACTAGCTAACAATCACCAGCCGACAGTTAAACTAGATAAAAGCAAAGGCACTAGTAGTATTACAAATATAATGTAAATCTCAAAAGGAGAGAGAATAAAACAAACAAGAAAAATGTAAAACATAACAAAGACGATCCTTAAATTTTTAGTTAATTATACTCTCGCCGATTTGCGTTTCTTTCGGAAACCATAGAGTCCTTTTAGAAAATATTTTACATTTATGATCCTTGAATACTTCCGCTTGATTTGAGCCATCTCGCGTCAAAATCAATTAAATTTTTTTATCAAATTTGTTTTAAATCTTTATGTAGCTATCTGTCTTGTCATATCCTTTTCAATTAGATGTTATTATATGATTATTATTAGTAAGTAAAGGTAAGATAAATTAAAACCAACCGTAGAATAGGGTATACCATATACTATAACCCTAATTAATAAAAAAAAATGTTATCTAGAGACAGTGCATACCTCCTAGCATATTAGAGATATGGTGTCAAAAGCACATACGTAGGCTATACCTACCCAAGGAAATTATACAAAATAAAATACATATATATATCATATAGAAAATAAGACAGTCATACAAAAACATAGATATCCCGCCGCGTATGGAATTAGTAATAAATAAAAAAAATAAAAATAAAAAAAAAAAAATATTAAACAAATAATATTAAGGTAACAACACTAATCTAGTATAAAACAAAACGTAACATAAACTAACACTAGATTAGGACATTATATATGAATATTATTAAATTAGTTTAAAAAATTAACAACTAAGGGCCTGTCCGGATACAAGTCTTGGTCTTCGTCTTGTTATTACAGCTAGTGACATAACACAACAAGCTCAGCTATTATAATAGTTAGACGAAGACGAAGCTAACCTGCCCGAATTCGTTCGTTTGCTCAGCTTGATTTCACAGACAGCAAACAAACATAACCTCACAATACGTTGTCTATTTAAATAAGTCAACTCGAACCTTGACTCGATGATCGAGCTAACCAAATGTCAAAACTGTTATACAAACTAGCAAAGCTCGGTGGCATAGACATGGATTCGGATAGAGCTTGTCTCGATGTTACGTCACTAGCTGTAATAACAAGACGAAGCCGAAGACGAACACTTGAATCCGGACAGGCCCTTAGTAGCAACAAAACAAATCAAACACAGCGAAAATTTTTATTATATAATAATATGACGCAAAAAAATTTTCATGTAAAATACAACATCGTAAGTAATTGAGACGACCGGGTATTCGCAAGGGTTAGAACTACATCAAGCCCAAAAATTTGCCTATCTTGTTCATATAAAATACGAGATACAACAAAGTAATTAAAACAAAGATCAAGTCTAACACCTCGCAAAAATCGGAACGGGGTAGGAAAAAATCAAAACACGGAACTTCCCAATTGTAATTTTTTTTTATTATTTAGTTCTAAGCATACAAAACAATAAAAGAAACAAAAATTTTTAAAAACGGCATCGGTGACTAACTACTCTTCGTCCTCCGACGAGTCAGACCAATCAACAGCGGCTGGGTACAGGGGAAGGGTGAACTCCCTCGCCAAACTCGTCGCCAGCGAATCGAAACAACTGTGGCAACAAGTACACAACCCACGAACACCTACAAGTGTAAATACGCCGCCTAAAAAATCAAAAAAAAAAAAAAAGAGGAATTTTCAAAAAAAAAAAATTTTTCTTTTTACAAAAATCTTACCTACAGCTACTAGGGACTGCCCTCGATAGGGAAACAGGGAGAGCAACATTCTATAATATCTACCAGGTGTAGCCTCGGCACCCCAGACAGTACGGGGACGCTCCCCATCCATGCGTAAAACCAAACGCACTGGACCACTCAATCCAGCAGTCACACGCAAAACATATAAGGAATAGAAAGTGAAAGTCAAGCCCGCAGGACTGCGCCAAGGCTCCTGAGCTAAGGTAACAGTGAACACGACATTGCGAAGAAAGTAAGGACAGTCACTGACGAGAGAAGAAACTAGAATGAAGTATTCCAATATATTCAAGGAGGCCATTTGCCGATCGAATCATGCAAAAGTTTACCTCAAAGAAAAGGGAAGAACGCCTAGAAAAACCCGACCATAATAATAATAAAAAAAAAAAGGAAAACCCAAGCAGATCAAACAACGAACACATGGGAACCCTTTTCTATTGTTATTTTTTATGAGAGCTATTCCTCTCCAAAAAAAAAAATAGCTCTCTTCCTCACATGGGGAAGGTATGTTGTGTACACAACATCAGGCCCTAAAACAATCAAAAATTACCTAAAAACCCTAAAACCATTAAAAGAAATTCAAAGGAAAATTAAAATCAAATCATAAAAGGGCTCAATAAGCTGATCACATTTTTACCAGCTTATCTTTTCACAGGCGAAAGAAGTTGCATCAGCAATTTCTTTGCATAGCCCACTTGAAAAAACGACAAATAAAGTCGAATTCAATGACAAATTTTACCCTCAGTAAGATTTATCAGCAAAAAATGTAAATTCAAGTGCGCAACAAAGTAGCACGGCAATAAAGTGACGGAATGGTTCCCGATATTTATGAAAATATCGAATTTCACCTCCGTCCGGCGAGAAATTCTTGTGGACATGATTAAACATGCCCAAAGATAAATAATTTTTTCAGGTTAGGAATGCTAATTAAGCATTTTCCTATCATGACTGTCGAGACTTAATTAATGAAAAATTAAAAGTCGACAAGAGAGTTGGTTTTATAACGTTGACCTGATCACCTCGTAAAAAGTGTTTCGTCGAACTTGATAAATAAGATTTTGTCGGATTAAAAAGGAGTAATTTTGTAAACTCGCGTTGATCGCCTCGCGAATATTTTTCTGGAAACTAATTGGTCGGCTGAGATTGTTTATTGCGAAAGATGAAGTTTATTGACGATTCATTGATCGGTCGAAAGATAATTAGTTTATAGACAATAATTGATTTAATAAAAAAATAACTCGGTTCTGGTTCTAACCCCAGCGGAACTTTGGTTACAAGTTACAAGCTGTTGGTTTAGTGAATTGTAAAAAGAAAATTAGATTAAGGCTCGCTGGTGGATTGTGTAATAACCAAAAGTGGGACACAATGAAATACTACTGAATAAAACTATCGAGATACAAGTGAGAAATAATTGGAGTGTGTTTCAATTTACGAAAAGCCCTCGCCCCGCAAAATACGCACACGGCTTGAGGTGTGACAACTACAGGAATCGGTGGAAAAGTAGTTACGTTAAGAGATGCCCCGTTAATACGTAACAGCTGCCTTTATCATCAAAAATTTGAATTATTATGGGAAACATTTTAATTGCCAGCGCGGTTGCGATACAATAATTCGAGGTGTATCTTCTAAGGTCTTCAAAGTTCCTTGAATTGCCAAAGGTGCCAAGATATTTGTAACAATGGTTTCTGACATTTAACATTTTTACAAATTGTAGAGTCGGCAAAAACTTTGCCCTGAACATTGACATAATTCAAATCGTATCCTTAATAACATAATTCTTCAACAATTTAGAATTTCCTCATTAAATTATCAACTTTAAACAAATTTGTTTTTAATAATTCTAAAAGGACTTCTATTAATTACAAATAATTCTCTTTCTCTAAAAATTTATGGTAGTAATGGTGGATGAAAGTGATGACAAGGACTAAAGTTTAATAAACAAATAAGTCTTCACCGTCTTTCTATGACTACAATTTAACTATATTAATTTAGTTCGATTTAGACACTCTCTGATAAGTCTTTGAGAAACTTCTGGGTTTCATTGTAAGGAGGTAGAAGTAAGATATGATCAATGTCATAGTCCGACATCGAGAAGACGGTTTTACTTCTTTTCTCTTAAATTAACATTACCTTTCCTGAAATCAATTTGTTTATGGGCGTCTGTAATTAAAATTTATAATAACGTGAAGTCCCGACTGCCAGCATGAGCTGACAGATCACTCGGCGGACAGCGTTGACTGCAGTGCGGCACGCTAGCTGGCCTCGACTACTGGCGGAGAGTGTGGGGAGGTTCCACGAAAATCTGCCGCTGCCGGAATTTCGATGCTTTTTCTCTCCGGATTTTCTAGTGGTGAGAGGTTGATTTACTCGCCGATGTCGATGGAAAATTTTGATTTCGTTTTGGCTGCACTTTTCACGTCTTAACGTTTGCAAGGTTTGACAAGACAGATGTCGATTGTCTTCTTCTTCTCAATCACCAAGTAAGAGCTTGTCGATTGTGGGTGCGTTCGAGCTGTCGGTTTGGCAGCAGGCCGGCATACATGCTGCAGTACGTCTCAGTGTAGCATTCTGCTATATGAATTCCGCTACGACCATAACAATCCCTTAGACAAGGGACTATTCAAACGCGCCACAGGCCAACCCTCTTACTCAATACAGTCGCAGACATAATTAAATAGTGTCGAAACATCACAAATAATGCTTTCGTCTGTCAGCGGAACACTACACTTACGAACACAGTGCAAGGAGAAAACCATTCGCGAATTATATTTTTTGTTTTCGTGGTCGAAGAATAGTGAACGAAAATAACATTTTTAATTAAAAGAAAACTGAATTTTTGATAGACTTAAATGTTTATGAAATAATTACAAAAACTTAACTGAACTGAACTGACAAAATTCACTGAGAAGTACATTTTCAAAATCTGAATAATAACTGCTTATAAATGTGCATCTTTATCTTAATTCTAACTATCTTGTTTTGATGTTTTATTTACATTCATTGATTTGATTACTTCAAACAATTCTGGCCTTATCAGGGGTCCAGAGTTGTTTTGCTTACTCACTACACTACGTGTCAGTAGGATTATCAGTCAGCATATGCGTTATCATTTAACAACAATTTATTACACTTATTATGGATATTTAATCACTCACAGGTATATAGGACTTATTTAATGAAGCTAGCTAAATCTAGACATGCAAAAACACAGTAAAAGAACACTCAGTGAATATACTCCCTCTCTTGCTATAATTTCTGTGTCAAGCACTACACAAATTCTAATCACTTTTCCACTGCAAGGTCAGCTGTAAAACTGATCCTGAGCGTAAAGGATTCAGTTTATGATGACTTAATGGGAAGACACAATCTTGTTTTCGTTTTTTTATTTTCCTTTTTCTTAGCTACTTAAATTAGCTTACGTCTTACATTATTGAAATGGTTATGCATTTCAAATCTCTTCAAAAATATACATTTTTTAATAATTGTCTTCCTTTCATAATTTTATTGAATACCTACATATCAAATTTTGTTGAAAAAACAATTTTTTTATTTATTAAAAAAATTTAAAAAATTTTTAAAGAAACAGATTCATTCGAATCGAATCGAACCTGTATACGCCACGCAGTGGGCTGAAAAATAAAAAGAAAAGGAAGAAAAAGAAGCGTTTCGTGTCAGCAGAAAACCTTCCACTCATCGGTGCAGCTTGGTTTTCTGCCTGCTGCAGACGCTTGAAAATAGATCAAACTGATCTCTTCTCATATAAACTCAGAATAAATTCTGGGTGTGAGTTATATCAAAATGCGATAATCAGTGGAAGAAAAACATTCGCACAATTGAAACATTTCATTTTACAAATTGGTTTGGTTTTTCTACGGTGGTCTCTTCTCCAAGGCCTACAAATATCTTCTTAGATTGAGTGGGTTTAGGAAATATAAACTTTTAAAATTACTTGGTGAGTAAAATTTTACTTCACTTTATGTCTCTTATTACCTTTGTTTTACTACAGACTATGATTTTTTAAACAATTATCGAATGTTCAAAGTTTCTTTAAGATCAATACTCGTGACAGTCTCACTTTTAGTAAATTTTAGTTTTGTAAAAACACTTCCTAAACAGATTGTGTAAAATGCACGGACGTCTACACCTTTCAACTATGGAAATTCAACAGAAGTCAGGCAATGTAACGGTGTACTTTTAAGTTTGAGGAGATATGATTTAAGATATTCCTCTACATATGATTAGGTAGCTCTAAAATGAATCCGTTTTGTTTCTCCTACGCTTGTATAACATATTGATGATACAAAAAAAGAAGAAAAGCACTTTGAGAAATGAATATAACTTAAAACAACAAATGATAAACATGCTTACAATTTTTATTATCTAATTTTACGGCCCATCCGATAACAATTTACCGCCCATACTTCCTAATTAAGACTGAACTGCTTCTAAAGCTCAATACCTTACGTATCCTGAGCTACTAAGTTGCTAATTATCCTTACCCTATTGTACTCTGCTCCAGCTTTTTTGCTACAGCTTATACTGTCGGTTTATTATTCGAGCCGTCGAAAAGATTTCTTAGACCTTGAATTTAATTTCTTTTTTACAACGATCACGCCAGATGGGATTTGTTTGGCGACGACCCGTTTTGTCAAAAAAAAAAAATCATTTTCAGGGCCTTCTGTTGTATTTTTGTTGGCTTCTTTTTTTCCACTTCTTAAAATTTTATTGTTTCCGTCAATTAAATTTCACGATCTTTATTCCTGGGCGATCTAAGAAATTTTTACCCACTATTGACTGATCGTCATTTGGTGCAGCCAATACAATTATCTGCTCTTGAACCTTATCGATTTTCACTTGTTTTTTTTTCTACTTTACCTAACACCTTTCAATCGCTTCCTCTAAATCCGTATAAAACAATATTTGACTTCGCTATTATCCATTCTGTATCTACTTCCGATTTTATAGTACTAACGTCACTATGTAAATCCAAAAAGTATCGTATTGGCACATCATTTACTAGTATCTCTGAATAATATTCTTTCTCCTCTACTTTTTTTGTTGCCTTGATTTTACCGACATTTTAATTTACATTTGGACAATTCTTGCGTAATGGTCACCTTGCTTAAATATATTATAACAAATTTTTTTTTAAAATCTACTGAATGTGTACATACCTTAGCGATACTTGTAATATCGCAAAATATCCTTGAATATACTTGTATGAAATAGTTGTTATGGTATGGTATGTAGAGAGTGACTTGACTTGGACGTGAAGTCCAGACTGCCAGCATGCGCTGACAGATCAATCGATGGACAGCGTTGACTGCAGGTCGGCATGCTAGCTCGCCTCGGCTATTGGCGGAGAGTGTGGGGAGGTTCCACGAAAAGCTGCCGCTGACACCAGCCATATACAAGAAAAATTCGTGCCTGACAAACCAAAGACGGTCGCACACATTCGGTCCTGAAGGGACCCTTACATCACTTACCTACATCCATTGGGAAGACGCAGATGTTTGGCCTTCTCTGCTGACCCCAACCACCCAACTGACTCTGAGGGCAGATAATTTTCAGAGTCCCTGTTTGGGCAGGCTTATTGAAATTTTCCCGATGGAAATGTGGCTATTGCGTATGGATGTAGTCTCTTGTCTATTTTACAAAGTAATTGCCCAAATCGAATTACCTATATTGCGTGAGTATTCCAACAATTGTAGGGTAATTCTTTAATATGTTCATATATTATCGAAACTTACGTAAGGAATTATAATTCCGCTGCCGATGCTAC
Source organism: Dioctria rufipes (assembly GCA_963924295.1). Lineage (NCBI taxonomy): Eukaryota > Metazoa > Arthropoda > Insecta > Diptera > Asilidae > Dioctria > Dioctria rufipes. The sequence goes on from OZ002741.1 coordinate 258,926,367, forward strand.
AAAAAAATTCCGATTTTTCTTCACTGTATGAGTTGCACTCGAGTGATTCACTTGAACAACAAGACAGATGTCAACATTCTTCTTCTTCTTTTTCTCTCGTCGCATCTCGTCCGTGTTTTCTTCACCACTCATGAAGTTGGCGTATACGTGTCCTCAGCTCAGTGTAGCATACTGCTGCATGCAGTACGCTGCGACCATAGCACAGTTTCTCGTTGCTAACTCTTTGCTTGGTGTATTCAGTTGTTGGTCTAATTCTAGAGCTATTTCGTAGTTTTTTGTGTGACTGGTACAAATCTTTTGATGATGGTGGTTGATTGAAGTTGACCTAATATAATGACTCTCTACATTGAATCTCGTACCATTTAATCCGCTCCAGTAATTCCGTAAAGGAGTTGGATATCGTGGTTTACTTAAGTAAATTTCTTTCTTCCAATCCAGAGGTTATACTCAATCGTAGTCTGCTCCGATAGCTTTATCTTTTTGGCTAAAGCTATATGATCGAGTAGCAATAGCTTTCGTTCGATGCACTCTTCCCTTCGTATGCTCTTACTCGTGATTTCTATTATTATGAAAGAATCATCCTGGTCATTGAGGAAGCTTTTAACTAACTCAATTTTAAATGAATTCCACGTTTTTAAATCTGCTTGTCGGCTATGGTACCAATACTTAGCTGCGCTCTTTAAACGCAACATGCTCCTTATCCATTTTTCTGTTATGGTCATGTTCCCGCTTGCTGGATCAAGTGAACCCATCATTTCTCTTATTTTTGCGATTCTTATCTTGAAAGACGCAATATTTTTTCCTCCAGATCTTCACTTGTCCTTCCCAAATAATCCAAATATGATTAAGCAATAACCACTTCAATCACCTCTGATTCATAACCTATTATCTACAAATCTAAGCAAAGCATCTTCCGTTCATAAATCACAGATATCTGATCCCATAACATGACTCCACAAACAATAAGCAAACAACTAAACGTACACGACTATGGTCAAGTTGCAGCACACCGCGATAAATCCTAAGATGTACCCATGTCCATTGGTATAACTCTTAGGCAGACAAGGCCTGTTACCTGTTCGCACATAAATAAGCAACCTTTGAGCTTCTTTCTTGAAAACAATCAGCCAAATGCATAATGGATTTTACTTCAACCTATTGACTGAAAGAAATTGCCCCAGCGGAAGCTACGACGACAAATATCTTTTATCGTTTAATGTAATACAGCAGTTGTTTTGGGACTTGTTTTCCCACAATTTGTGTGTGAAAATCAAATTGCATCGATAAATCTCATCCGGTCATGTAATAAATTTTTCACCTTTATTAGAAAAATGTTTAATAGATAACTTTTCGGTTATTTACCAAGAAAAGGAGTCAATCTGCATGTGGCTGGGAGTATTAACCATCAATTTTAAATAAATATGGAGTTCTGAAGGAAAAGAAATTCAGAAATATTTGGAACGCGAAACTAGTGAATCCATCTACCCAAGGTAAGGGCTCTACTGGAAAGGAAAAGATAAAAATAAAATTAAAGGTATATTTCCAAAAGTGTCAATTTAAAAGTAAAATCTTGTGAAGTAACCAAACTCATATTAAAACAACGAAGAACACAGTCCTGTTATTTTCAATAATCGAAGACTCGATTGTCAACCGGTACGCCGGTACGCAACACTTGTCAATGAAACATTGTTTCGCTCATTCAAGTTGGAGAGCTCTACAATACGTTTTACAAGAGCACAATTTTCCTTCCTTAACTCTTCAATATTTTTCTTTAATGTCCGTCGGTCCGTATTCTTGGACGTCACTTTTTCACTTTCGCTTTCCATTTCACCTTGATTTTAGCGCACTTTCTACGTTCGGAATTTAAAAATGTGAAAACAATCGTGCAATGCACTTATTGATTACACAAGTTCACAATGTCTTTTTTTACGATATTGTCACTACACTCAGTAATCACGAGAAGAAAAGTGATTCGTGAAAGGATAATAGTTCAATAGCGCATGAATCCAACCCCACACTTGAGTTGTGTACGAATTTATAGAATTTTCGTTATCCAACTCGACGCCGCACCCGATAATATTTTACCGCCTATACTTCCAAACTAAGACTGAACTGTTTCTACTTCTTAATACCTTACGTATCCTGATCCTGAACTATGAATTGAAATGCTGTCGCAGTTGCTAATTAACTATCCTTACCCTATTGTACTCTAATCTAACTTCTCTGATAGTTTAAACTGTTGGTTAGCTAAGTTAGCTAAGTTCTAGACTAAAACAAAAATATAACAAAACTAACACTAGACTAGGACATCATATACAAGTATTGTTAAATAAGTTTAAAAAATGAGAAACAAGTAGTTAACAATAAAAACAAATAAAACAACAAAAATTCTAATAGATAACACTAGTAAAATGCACAAACACACATGTAACACACCAGTCCAATGCCAGTAATCACTAAATATTGACCCGGGGTCTGGGACCAGGATCAGTCGTTAAAAATAGCAGTCCCTATATAAAAAAAAAAGATAGAACAAAAAACAAGAACAAGTAGAAGAAACCCAGATCCCATACTGATGACGCTGGTGTGGGTACAAAGTCATTCGTACCGGGTGATAACGCCCCTCGATAGCGTCGTCACCCCAGATTATGCGGGACGCCTGCCCTCCTGGCGCACCGTAAAACGCAGGGGCCCGACCCTCCAACGAGTAATAAGGCGAACGTTTGATGCACTCGGAAAACAACATTGCGAATGAATTGAAAACGGCCAGATACAAGCCGAGATCCTCAGTTTCTCGAATCGTGTGTCCTACCCTTTTACTTACAGAAGATAATACTGGTCAGAGATAATCTGAATATTTTATTCTTTCTATAGAAGCAAATTACTACTTTCCTACGTAAACGCAGAACAATTCTAAATTAGTTCTTTATAGAAGCATATTGCTACCCTACTGTGTAAATGCAGAATAATTCTGAACTAGTTCATTATAGGGGCATTTTGCTACCCTTCTGCTTGCTACTGCGTGTAAGCACTTTTACCATTGAAGTTTATTCTGCTGACAGATAATTAGTTCTGTTCTTCTTCTTCTTTTTTCAGAACGAATATTACAAGGGTGGAGAAGGGACTACGTGGTCAGCATTAATTTTTTTTATAATTGAATTTTACTGAATTTTAACTTATGAAATTTTTATTGAATTATTGTATTACTTAGTAGTTTTAAGTAATTTTGATTCTGAATTGTGATTTAGAGTCAAGCATGTCTTATTTGAATTATTAAAAAGACTGAGTTGTCCTTTACACCGGCTCTCCTTCCTAACGTTCGAGACTAGATCTCACAAAAAGGGTCCAATAAACTCAGCACATTTAACAACGTGACCAGCAACTTATCTTTTCACATGCAAAGAAAGTTTTATCAGCAATTCATTTGCATGGCCCAAACGAATAAACCGACAAATGAAGTAAAATTTTTTTTGTTTTATTTATTTTTTTCTGTGGAGATTGTGTGGTACGCCATTATAAATAATAGAACTTAAAAACGTTGTCTCCCATACTTATTTGATAAAAATTTGAATTTAATAGAGCTCGAGATATTTCGAGTGATTCTAGCAAGTTTAGCTTTCTACCTTTGTCACAAAAATGCAGAATTTCTGGTTCTAAGTCAGGAATGTGCTTATTTTCTAATAGGTGCTTAGCAAAGTTCGATTTGAAATTATTATTCTTTCCTGTTTGCCCAATGTATACCAGGCGCGGATCTAGCATTGAAATTAGGGGGGTCATCATACAAATTCGATCGAGCAAAAAAAAAAAACAAACATCCAACGCCGCGTAAGTCGGTTCGCATAGCCACCGCAGTACTGCAGTACTTGGAACTAGGAAATCCGCATTAAGCGGTGTGGATGATGTGTCATTTTTTAGTATACTTTTTTTTTTACAAAAACTAATTTTTTAATAGAATAGGGTGCAAACTGCAGGAGTCATTCAAGCCAAACTTTTCTCAGTTTTACACACTGGTATATATAATATGGACTGCTCGATATGCTATTTCATGCGGGTACAATTTTTTGTGTCAAAAATAGTTCTTACGTCTGTGCCAACATTGAAAAAAACCATTGGCCCATATATATTAACCCATATAATTAATTTAAAAACATTTATTTCGACAACCCCACTTATTTATTTATTGTTTACAGCTCTTTCTCAGTTCGCACGTTACATAGAAAAGTGACCCAACTCAAAAAATGCAACTTTTCAGGAGAGCGAAAAAACGAAAAGCTGTACATAGAATTAATTCTAGCTTAACGTAGTAATTGTTTGCTAAAAATAGTCTGAACTCTTAAATTTGTTAGTAAATTTATTTCTGAATATTTATATAAAAGAAATTTTAAGTTTTTGTTACCGCAGTTGGCGAGGTTAGCTGTTAATCTCGCATCCTCTTAAGTTGTGTCGCTTTTCTTTGTTGCGAAATAAATATTTTTACAAGTTTTTTTTAAGTGGCACAACTCAAAATACGATTTTTAAGAATTAAACTCCGTACTTTGAACTTTGTGGAAAAATGTCATAACTCATAATAAAATTTGTAAGAAATAAATGCTGTTTTGTGGAAAAGTGACACAATTCAAAATAATACTGTAAAAATGTCGAAAACATATTTACGTTTGTTATGAAGATCGTCACAACTCAAAAAGTGACACTGACACACTGTTCTATGAAGAATATCTCTGTTCTTAAGTAACAGAAAAGTGACACTATCGCTATCTAGCGGCAAAAACAATCAGATAGAAATATGCCAATTTCATGGTGTAATTAACTCAAAAACGACAAATTTTGAGTTAGGTCACATTTCTATGTGACGTGCGAATTAGTAGTTGGTGCTATATAGAAATGAGCCCACTTTCTGCAGTGTATTTCTATGGACGTAGTCAGTCCATATTTTAAATGTCAGTGGCTTTACATAAGAACGCTGCAAATATTTTAGAATGTTAGGAGTGTTACATGCCAAAATTACCTGAAAAGGGGCTTATCTCTCTTTAAGGCGAAGAAATTGCCATCAGCAATTGATTCAAATTCCTCAGTTAAAAACGAAAAGTATTTCCCATAAATTTCAACCCAAGTCTTTTCAATAGAAAAAAGCCCCACGACAAATCTTACCTTCAGTAAGAATAAAGATACGATATGTATGTACATATATACCTACATACATATCGGGCGCATAAAATTTACTCGGTGAAGATTTAAACCATCAAATCTTCACCAAAAAGCCTCCTTTCAGCAAATTGTCGCGAGCGGCATACATTGTGGGTGCAACAATGTATGCACGATAGCAAGACAATGGTTTGATATTTATGAAAATATCAAATTACCATTTCAACCATTGTCCGCCGCGGTAGGCTGAACACTAATTGTAAACAGGTAAAGAAAATAGAAGTTGCGATAAGATAAAATAAATAAAAAATAAACGTTTTGTGAAAATAACCATAAGAGGAAGTTTGTGAAAGAAAAAGTTTGTGAACAAAGCAAAAGTAAAAAAAATATATGTAAATAAAATAAAAGTGTGCGAGTTGTCTTAATCATAGCTTTCTGAAACGGCGTAGAGTGATTGCCTTCGGCTAAGGTAAGCCCTGAAATATAACAGGAGTTAGGACTAAGTTAAGTTAGGGCTCTGATGTGGTAGCGAGGGAGTCTGTTTCGTGGCTTGGGAAGTGTTTCTCTTGGATGACCCAAAGCTGAGGTCCGAAACCCAAATTCCGAGAAAAACCTATACACATACATACATGACATGCATACAATAGCATTCATTGAAATAAATTTTTATTTTTTTAAGTTTTGGAATAAAATTTTTTTTTAAGTTGAATTATATAAATAAAAAAAGTATAAAATATGTAAAAAATATGTTTTTTCAAATCACTCAATTAATTAAATATTTTTTCTTCAAATTTAGGGGGGGGGGTCATGACCCTCTTTAAATTTACCTAATTTTATAGTTTTATACTTTATTAATTGCGTTTGTTCGTAATTCAACTAAATTACGTAAATTTTCAGATATGAATATTATTTCCGGTGTACTTTAGTGATGAAAGCATTTTCGAAATTCTTACTAATAAAGCGCAATACGTTAGAAGGCGTCCAGGTGAGAGATTTCATCTAGACTGCGTGATACCGACAGCGAAGCACCCTGCAAAAGTGATGATTGGTCAGTCATCTTAGCAAAAGGAAGTGGACGTCAGTACATTGTAAAGGGTACAATGAGACAAGACCAATACAAGAATGTCCTCCGGACAAGATTGCTTCCTCAGTTGAGGTAGTGGTTTCCGAGTGGAGAAGACTTTATTTTCATACAGGATGGTGCTCCCTGCCACACGCCAAAATCTGTCAAAACTTTTCTCCGCGAACAAAATGTATCCCTTTTGGATTGGCCCAGACAATTCTCCGGGCATGAATCCAATTGAGAATGTGTGGGCACTCATTAAAAGAGAGGTAGCAAAGGAGATCTTTACCACAAAAACCCGGCTGATAGAAAGAATCATAAATGTTTGGAACCATTGTACGGACTTTCAGTTATGCATAAACAGTATGCCGATGAGAATACAGGCGTTAATTACTGCCAACGGAAGAAGCACTAAATATTAAGCTCTTAAAAAATTTGCGAATTTTTTCCCATTCTTGTTATTATAATTTTTTTTAAAATACATGTCCCAAAACATTTTATCGCAGTTATGAATTTTATTTACCTAGTAGGATGTAAAATGCAAAAATAATAATTTTAGTAGTAGTTTTAATTTGATTCCATGAAAATAAGATTTTAAAAAATTTCTGGGTACGTCTAATAATTTGGACAGGGACTGTAGGTTGTTCATGTACATGTCTGCCATTAGCGAAGATATAGGTGAACCTATAGCCGATCCGTCAATTTGCTTGTGAAATTCTTTATTAAAAACAAAATATATTTGTTTTAAGACTAAGTCAGTAAGATATAAAAGCTCTATTTGTTGGTTCGGGCTCAAGTGTGAATTCTCAACAATTCCCTTACACACCAATGTGCAATCTTCTATTGGAACATTTGTAAATATAGGTTTACCACATCAAATGAAACTAATTTGCCATTTTTTGGTATTTTCTGATCTTTAATTTTATTCACAATATCTAAAGAGTTTTTTTTATTGTGTAGTTAAACTGGGGTGTAGCGTTTTTTAATATGTTGTTTAACACTTTAGCTAGCTTGTAGTTTGGGCTATTTATACTAGATACTACTGGACGAATGGGTATACCTTCCTTATGGATTTTTGGGTAGCCTGATAACTTAGGTGTCATTGGGTTCATTTCTTTTAAATATACAATCTTTCTATCTGTCAGTAAGTGTTTACTATTGTCAAGGCCTATTCTAATATCACGGTTAAACTTTTTGGTTGGATCACAGCTCAGTTTGGCTAAAATTATAACAATTCAGGAATAGTGCAGGGATGCTCACCTGCATGGATAAACAAAGTACCAAAAATCATAAACAAGATAATACATCAGGCACACAAACACAAATACCTACACATATACACACCAAATGGATCAACACTTTACACAAAGGCCTAAAACAGAAAACAACTAGAAGCACATTCAACACACACATACACATATTAAAAATATAACCTAGTTAGTTAATTTTCAACTATTCTCTTGTTAAAGCTTAGACCTAAGAATTTTAAACTAGATCATCATATAGTTAACTACAGAAATATCTTACATATGGATGTTTGTAATTTTTGCCAGTACTGTACTAGCTCGTTCAGCATGAGGTTCGATCGTTACTGTTCAATTCGAGTATATGATATTAATTCTTGTCCAGTAATTCCTATAAAGTAAATCAGCAGTAGGTAAATTATTAACTGCTTTAAGACAGTTAGTGTATGAAGCGTACTCTAGTCTGTTGCCAGGAGCTGGTCAGTATACGATATTCAAAATTTGGATATTCAAATGTTGGCGCTCACACAGCCACTGCTAGCATGGAAAACGCCATGAAGTTCAGTGGACTGAATGTGGTTGCTGCCATCGTTTTTTGTTAGGACTGCTTCCTGTAGTAGCGATAGGTCGCTCTTCACTTGGAAAAGAGTAAAAGGCGTGGATCCAGTTTGTCTTTTTTGTGCGGGTGCGGAACATAGGATTCTGTGGTTTTTTTTTTTTTGTGAAGGAATATCTGGAGAAGCGGAAGTAACGAGGTCAAAAATATAAGGAAAACGAGTTCTTCCTGCTGACGAGAGAAAGATAAGTAGTTACTTATAATTAACTATATTTTGTGTGTAGTCTTTCCTAGTGCGGAATATCTTTATTGATAAAAGCAGATCTTATAGAGAAATCTGCACAAATTTCGTTTGTTAAATATATTGGATGAATTACGTAAAGTGAATAAATTTAAGTTTCTTCAGATCGCGAGTTTCTTCTTGTATTTCTTCTTTTTCGTCATTAAAAAGTTTCGTGGAATCTTTTTTTTTTGTGTGCGAAAAACCACGTGGCGCCCACAAAACCCAACTTTCCTGCAATTTTGTTCACGTATTGAACCCAGACCTTCCTCCACTTGAGCTACCATCACTTACGCTTCAAGGGCAGCGTAACAAAATCATTAACTTTACTATTATACATGTCTGCTGTCATTATTACGGATGAATTTCCTTTGTCTGCTTTACTTATAACTAGATTATATTCTCGGATTATCTTATTTAACGTTTTAGTGGTATTGAAATCGTCCAAATTAAAGTATTATTATTGCAGCTTCTAATAAGTTGTGCACAAATTCAATGACAAATCTTGAAAGCAACAATTGGTTTAATGCTTTGAAGTAAATGAATGAAGTAATACAAGCATTAAGACGGGTGAATTATACCTTTATACAAATTTATACAAAAAAAAAAAAAAAAAATAATAATAATTCTCCCGTTTCTCATTGACTTCTGAAACGAAGTAAATTTTCTTATCTAAACACTATTAGTAATTATTTTCTATACTTACGGTTACAATTATATACAGCATTGGGTTTATGCCATGCGAATGGCTATGAAGATAACCGGAGTTCACAGCTTCATTGGTTCATATTTTATCTCTATCATTCTAGTTCAAAACCAAAAATAGACATGCAAAGGATTTTTTTTTCACATCTTTGTCACTTATTAACCGATTTTTTTTTTTCATTTCTTGATTTATTTATTATAGCGAAAATTAAGCTTATATTCCCCACAGCGCCTTGGCAATCTTTTTGTAGGTCCCCTTTAGGGGTAAAAGGTGTTCTTTCATCATGGGGGTGGTTGGCTTTTAATAATCACCGCAAATACTTTTAGAATATCGTTTATTGGCACTTAACTTGATTTCAAACCAACATAATTCAAAAGTCTATATTTAACTTATTATTTAAAGTTTTACTATCCGTCAAAGGAACCTACGTGGTTTCAAACTTAATTTCTTTTTTTTTTTCGATTAATATATTTTAAACACTTCTCTAGGTTCTGTTAGTGAACGTTTTAATTTCCGCCTAACGATTCTAAAGTCGACCTCATGCCAAACAACTTGTTGACCACTTTTTGATAATTTGTCTTTATTTCTAGTGAAAATTAAAACTATTTGTACGCTTACGATTTTAACTTTATTTCTTATTTTATCAGACGTGAATATTTTCCACAATCTTAAAAGTTACACGATAATTAAAGTTTCATGAAATTTGGAGTTTCACGATATGTGCAAGCAAAATGCACTATGGACTCAAATTCTTTCTAACACCTTTAATTAATTCGTACAAATTAAGAATTGAACTCTAACTCGAAGATCCGTGCATAGGTTCCTCACTTTTTTTTTTATCTTAATATGTACGTAAATTGGAAGATCCTAGAATTATGAGATAATAGGGGCTCTATCAGAAAAAGCAGATCCGGAGGGATATCTACTTTCATTGGTGGGTCTTTGATCATAAGATTAAAGCCCTTAGTTAATTGGTCGATCATCTCGTCATGAGATTGAAGACCTTATTTGATTGGTCAATGTTTGGCCAATTGTTTGAACATACAACATTTTGAATGATATGTAACATGATACATTTATTTACACGTGCTATAATTTCATCCAAGGACCATATCTATTGTTTACAATGGATGATGAATATACGCGTGAGCAAAAATAGCTATGCCCGTACACAAATTGGCTATGCGCGTACGTAAACAAAGCGCTATGCACGATATTTATGTTTATGGTTATGATCCAAGTGTTTATGTGTACATTAATGCCGCATTCACAATGCAGAGTGGAACAGAGTGGAGCAGAATGAGCTTTGAGTCCAGAGTGAAGCTGTTTACAATACAGCGCAGAGTGAAATTCGAGCTTTGAAATTAAACGTAAAAAATCGCCATAACAACGCCAAATCAACAACGCCAAATCAACAACGAAGTTTGAAATTAATACTTAGATAGGCTATGAGGATGAAAAACTTAAGCATTTTGTTCATGTAGTAGAATCGCATCGATGTGTTCGTTTTAGTCATGAATGTAGTAAACTAGGATATTTTCAGAGCGGGCACATAATTTAGTGGTTGAAACTTTATTAAATTTTGAATGAATTCAATAGAAGAATTCCATGATATCGCAAAATTTTTAAATCAATTTTTAAATTTATAATTTTATTAATTTTGGAATATTTAAGAATTTTTCTAGTGCCCCATTTATTTTCTGATGATATTTATTGTCGTTGCCTTTGTATGGCTGACATCATATAAATAACACTAAACCTACCGTCGACTAACAATGATAATTCAATTGTAAACAAATACCCCGGTATTGGAAAATGTTCAATTTTATTGCCACGGCTGTTTATTTTTAAAACGATTTCACTTAAAATTTATTTGAAACACTATAATTTATTATTGAAATAATTAAACTTGCCTGGAAAATGATTTCCTATAGCAAAATTAACAGCAGCAACACCTCAGCTTTGGGATTTTTATTGCGATTTTTCTTCCACAATTTATAAATTGTCCGTAACTACTTTGTTATGGAACTATGTTGAGTGATTTGGCTTGGACGTGTAGTCCCAAATGCCAGCATGAGCTGACAGATCACTTGGCGGACAGCGTTGACTACAGGGCGGCACGCTAGCTCGCCTCAGCTATTGGCGGAGAGTGTGGAGAGGTTCCACGAAAACCTGCTGCTGCCGCCTGTCACATACAAAAAAATTCGTGCCTACATACAAAAAAACGCCGGCACACATTCGGTCCTGAAGGGACCCTTACATCACTTACCTACATCCCGTGGGAAGGCACAGATGTTTTGCCTTCCATCAACGTTGTCCCAACCACCCTGCGATACTGCGGGCGATATTGAACAGTATATCCTTTTAGACCTGAATGGAGAGAAGAGTAGCGGACCTATTCAATCCCTACATCGAGAGGGCTCCTAGAGAGTGGAAGAGGAAATGAAAGCTTGCTTGTCTATCCATTTCTTTTTAATAATTATATTTTAATGATTAATGAGTACAAATGATGTCGACAATGCCTACTGGTACGTGAAGATTCTGACAACAAATAACCAATTCAATTTCATTTGCTTTTGGTCACTAATGCCTACGGTATTGGTTAAAAAAAAAAACAACAACAAATAATTCCTTTCGATAGGCATTCAAAGCTAGGGTTCAAGGTGTGTATTCCTGAACTTATTCACAAATTCTTAAGAGACTAAAGAAATCATTGGCAGAAGTGCCTGAAGAGGGAACTAATCCAGGGCTCAAGCTCGTCACATATGCCAATTCCTTTTCTAAAACAAACGCATATACACAGATACAGATACTCACTAATTAAGTTATCATTTTTTCATAATTTATACTAGACTTTTCAATTGTTTTTCTTTAAAAAAATTTAGTCTACGAATCTATCGTCAATAGTCAACCTTCCATTCAAAAATGAATTTCTAATTGATTTCCTTCCAAAAAACGTGCTTGATTATTTATTCGATAGTTAAACCTCCATTACGTTTACCATTCAGTTTAGCCATAGCTATATATACTTTAAACTAGTCATCCGGTGACTTTGAACTTATCCCGTAAGTTTCATATTTCTTTTTAACTCTCTTTGTACTTCTGTATTTATATAATTATTTATTGGATACAATTATCTAAAACTGGTTTGGAATTCATTTTCCTGTTTATTGGTTCAATTATTGTTCAAAAAAAACTATGGTCGACTATGGCTCTTTTTGATCTACCATGTCCAACATGCTTGTAAAAAAAAGTTTTCTGGTCCCCTTTTCTTTATTTAAAATTTAGTTAAGATAGTTTTGTAAGAATGAGTTAGTACTTACAGTGCGTTACGTGCCGCAGGTGCCCCATCGAAGAGGCCTCTTGGCTGTTTGCCTTACTGCTGTGAACAAGATAGATAGGTATATTTTGTGGCAATTGATCTTGCTGAAATGGCCTTTCCTTTTTATGTTTATTATTTCTTTTTATTTTGGCTTGCCCTTGGCCTTTTTCAATTATGTTGCATACTTGTATGCACTTAGTGAAACATAACAATTCATTCCCCCTACAGATAAGAGAATTATTCTTGGGAGAGAGATAATTCTCCTCTCCCGATAATTAAAGATAAAAATCTGTTACGGGGCTTTGGACTTTTCCTGGATCACATGTGCGATGTTTCTTTGAGAGATCCTGACGCGTACGCGGTATCGTTCGCCCGAACATCGTGTCCCCGTATTCAGGCAATTTCAATTTTGTCCGTAATTCCTTGGTGGCAGGGCCCTCTACGGCTAAAATTGGTGTGGGCCGGTTATCCAAACCAGACTATCTGGTATTTTCCAGCCGAGGCTCAAAGGACATATCCTGTGGTGGGGGTAAGTTTAAAGCATTTTTACTCCGTTCTTGTTTTGTTTTCGTTCTAAAAAAGAAATCTTTTTCAAAATCTCAACTAAACGATATATTAATTTTTTTTTGGTATCTACTCTCGCCCGTTGTTTTAATCGAACTGCTCTTATGTTAATTATTTTTCGCGAAACTTAGTATTCTTCAATTTTTTAAAAGTGTTTAACTCGCACTTACTCTACCAAAAGCTCTCCTCAAGCTTTTTTTTCATCTTCGAAATCATTGGATGGCTTTTCGTCCGATTATTAATTCTGCTTAATTCGCACTTTTTATGGAGAATATAGTTATGATAAAAAGAAGTATGGAGCTTTTTCCACGCCATCTATATGCTAGTAGTTCGAAATCGCAGTTTGTAAGCTTTCGGAAATGCCAGCGTGAAATTAGCATAGAACCTATTTTCATGCAGATCCATTCTGCGCTACTCTGAGCCAAACAGAGATAGCCATATGCACTACTGCGTGCGAAAAAACGGATGCCAGTTGCCACTCTACGTTACTCTACTCCACTCTGCATTGTAAATGCGGCAGAAAGCTTCAAATTTCATTTCCGTAGAAATGTTTATATTGGCCGTTATAATCTAGACAGACTGTGGAGACTTAATTTTTAATTAAACGGAGTCAAATGTGCAGTGTGTTACACAAATGAAGTTCATCAAAGACCCATTTGCAGCATTTCGATTTATTTTCAAATGGAGCAAATTTTACTCCATTTAGTGAAATTGCAGTAAAAGTGCCACCTACCGTTATTAAAATGAGCTGAATTTAATGGAAAGTGGAATGTATTTCCAATAAAAGCAGCAGTGACAGCCATTACCATTCTGCATTCTCACTCACTTATGATTGTATGAGAGTAGTCACTCATTTCGATCTCACTCACCCACCATTTGGGTATTCTAGAAAACAAATGGAATGAAATGTACACTGTTAAATAAAATAATCCGCCACATTTGTGGTAAATATTTTTGATGTGTCAATCAGTTGTATCTTGTTTAAGGAAAGTGCCAAACATTGACTTTATATATGCTATAGAGCCTAAACTACTATCCATACAGGAAAATATTCTTCTAGTAATTTACAGCTTGGTTCCTTATCTTACGAGAAGCTATACTTATTATATACCTTACTTAACAAAATAATAAAATAGTTTTTATTATGAAGTAACCTTACCATTTTACGCTCACTATCTCTCAGCTGAGTAATAAGTGCATGTGTGTATGTGCATTTGGAGTCCGAATCTGTCAGCAGCTACATTCGATATGATCAGCCCATGGCATGCCATGACGGCATACAATGATTTTGCAGCTGAGAGATTTTGTTTGAGGAATCGTAGTCATTGGTTCAGATAAATTTTTTTAAATAATTTTGTTAGGAAAGGTATAAAAATTTTATGTTGTTTCGAAAGATAAGAAAGCAAGCTTAAGATTATCAGAACACCATTTTTCTGTATGAATAGTAGTTTAGGGCGGAGGAGCTATTCAAATCAAACACAAATGATAGTGTCGAGTACCGTATACCCAGTAGTAATATCTCACTCACTTTGCCACAAATATTTCACTCACTTGCGTTCCAGAATAAAGAAACGCGTGGAATAAGGTAAGTGAGTGAGTGAGTGGAGTGAGTGAGAATGCAGAATAGGGATGATCATAAATGTCATTTCTTTGCAGCTTTTCTTCTCTTTTTGGGCTCTTTCAACAAAATAAATTGCCTTCTGCTAAATCCTGAACTACAGCAAATACTCGCAAATTTTCTTGAAAGCATTTAATTGAATTATTGAACACTGTCATGATTTTTCTTCACATGTGAGATCCTGTCAATGACATTCCAAATGAAATAATTTTCGTTCATAGTCTGTCACCTCTTCATTTCCTTGAAATGACTGAATTTCAAATTTTCTCATTATGGAGACGTTCCGTCTATCTAGCTAGGGTATTAAGGTTACTTCTGGAAATTTTTGGATGATTTGGCAATGAATCTTAAAATGCGTTTTTATGTTTTACTGAACATAAAATGCGAAAATTAAATAATTTTGGAAATTACATAACAAACTAAAAGACTTTTTAATTTACAACAGCGGGCTGTTCGTTACCGAGCCTCGATTTCAACTTGATTTGATTTGCCCTCAGCATATAGGGTCGAAAAATGCTTAACTCTCGATCCTGAGAAAATCTTATCGTTGGACGTGTTTAAACATGCCCGAACGAATTCCACCGGGCGATGGCGTACATAGATATATAATTTGATATTTTGATAAATATCAAGCCATCGTCCCGCCATTTGCCCACACATTGTTGTACATACAATGTATACATATGTAACTTGCGTTTCGTGTGTTCTTGCTGACAAATCTTTTTGAGCGTAAGATTTGTTGATGTTTTTATTGTTATTTTTTCGGAATATACGAAGAAATTGCTGATGCAACTTTTCCGTATGTTTTAAGAGATAAGCAAATTTCCTAAAATACGTAATTTTTCTTTCAGGGCGTTGTGCACACAAAGGGATTCATGTACACAACATGCCTTCCCCCAGCGAAATGAGTTATTTTTAGAAGAGGAGTAACTCTCGGGGAAAAAAGTTGTGTCTGTTGGCATAATTATTTTGGGTAGGCATCGTATGCGTTTCCCATGGTCCAAAATTCTTATCTCAAGTGAATATGGAATTTCTGTTAGTTTTTCATGGACCAACATATTTTGACTCAGCAAAGTGTCTAAAGATAAACTCGGCTATAGGTTTCGTAGGTGTAATGAAATGCCACTCATCATAATTCTGGGCATGTAACGTCACTGGGCTATCCCTGATCTACTATACAGCCAGCGCGAGCCTGTTTCAATTGTTGTTACCATATGCGCAATGTGCCTAGCGTTTGACCCACTAATTGGGTTCCGTAAGTCATTCTTCGTTTTTTTGTTCTTGTCACTTGCTTTGCTTATATGTATATAGAAAATACTATGTGCAATAGCAATATGTATGATGTTTTGACTCCCTTAATGGCACTACATGATGTTCCTGGTCATTGGTCATGTACATACTTAATACTAGCCAATAGCCTGCTTTCAAATTTCTTATGAGCAGGGGAATTTTTTAGGCTTAGCCATATGCAATATTGGCTTTCGCCGAAATGTGTTGTCGATATAATATCGGTAGGCGTACCCAAAATTTTCGCATACATTTAACTGGGGAAATAGTTAGAATATTGCTAGTATTGCTCGAATTTTCCCAATATCTGCTATGTACTGACTCTTCTTTAACCCCACTAAGAATAATTCAGCATTTAGCTGATTATTTAATATTTGGAACTAAAATTCTAAATAAAAGGCCGATGCGTCGCTAGCCCAAGGCAGTAATTTTTGTAAAGGAACCAAGTGACCGCCGCCCCAGAGTAAAGTCTCTTGTTCCCTCTAACTAAAAAGAAAATCTTAAACTTGTCAGTAAAAGAAAAGTGTAACAGAAACAGAATTAAATTAAAAAGTTACTAAAAAGTGTAAATAACGAGTTTTTATTAGAGAAATAAAAAGCAAAGTGAGTTTTTTAAGACATATTTTTGTCGGGGCTGATGAACTTCTTTCATAAAGCACTCCCAGTCGTTGCTGTAAGTCTCACAGCATAGGTGCCGACAATGTCACAGAGAGGTCGGGGAATGGCATATAAGTACATGTCATCAATACTCACAGTGATTACAGGTAAGTAGTGTAAAGAGTAAAGAGTGTAAAGCACGACATTTTTGTATATAGCGCGTGACAGCGGCAAGTTTGCTTGTAACTCACTCCATACTCGCCGCCAATACCTGAGGCAAACTCGTCACGAAGCGAGCTGTCAGTAGGACTTCACGTACTCCAATACTCACTCATATGCTATAATAACAAAAATGGACACTCTGTGCTACGCCCGACTTTCGCAATGAGGACCTTTCCTTCATCTGGATGGAGGATGTGGTAGCCGGGTATTCGTACGTAGTTAATTATGGGCTGATTTACCATGAGGATGGTATGGGCTGGTCTGTCTCAGGTAGGTGATTTTATAACAATTAAAAAAATAATCTATTTGAGTTCATTCTAAGTTTTTCATTATTCTTTTTTTTTTCACAGAAGGCACGCTGATGGTCATCGTGGAGCACGATATATGCTCTTGCTGCAACTCCCCGTTGTCGGATTCTATTACGGAATTCTTTTATTGAAATTTTACTGAAATTTTATACACAAGCTTTTTTAAAAAAATGTAAATAAAATTACAAAAATGGGCTAAATCGGGAAACTCATTCTTGATGTTGCCAAACAAATCCTTGGCTTTCACTATTTACTTGGTAGCTGCCTGAGAATGCGTCGTACATACTCATCAGTGATTATAGGTAAGTGGTGTAAGAGTCCCTTCAGGACTGGATGTGTGCCCCGTTCATTTTTGTAGCGCAAGCATTTTTTGTATATGGCGCGAGTTAAATATTTGATCTTTATATTTAATAAAAAAAAACCAACAACTTCGAATAAAAATAAATTTATTTTTAATATCTCGCCCGAATATAAAAGACTGAAAATCTAAAGGTGTACTTATTATACTCTAACTTTATAATTTTGCCTTAAAAATGCCTATCATACAAAACGTCTGCGGCACGGGAAGCTAGGTGTCTTCTTACTGGAATGCCTGGGAACAATTTTATTATGTATGCACTGAATTACAAGGTGAGAGATTTGGATATGAAGATTATGTAGACTCGACTATGCTCGTAACTCGCGTGACAGCAGCAGATTTTGGTGTGACTTACCTCACACTATCCGCCAATAGCTGAGGCGAATTAACGTACCGCCCTGAATTTCCAATGCTTATCATGGAGTGAGCTGCCTATGCGCAATACACATATATGCTACCATAGTAAAAATGAACACTATGGGCCAACCCCAGCTTTTTAACCTCGCGGATGGCGATGGTTTGTATTTTACGGGTCGTTCCCACGTGTCGTGGTCGATCCGCCTCCTTAAAAGTTGCGATAATGAGGACCCTTCCGTCATCTGGATGGAGGACATGGTAGCCGGGTACTTGTACGTAGTTAACTATGAGCTGATTTACCATGGAGAAGATATGGGCTAGTCTGTCTCAGGTAGGTGATTTTATTACAATTTAAAAAAATAATATTTTTGAGTTCATTCTAAGTTTTTCATTATTTTTTTTTTTCACAGAAGGCACGCTGATGGTCATCGTGGAGCACGATATATGCTCTTGCTACAACCCCCCGATGCCGGATTCTATTACGGAACTCTTTTATTGAAATTTTACTGAAATTTTATACACAAGCTTTTTTAAAAAAATGTAAATAAAATTACAAAAATGGGCTAAATCGGGAAACTCCTTCTTGATGTTGCCAAACAAAACTTTGGTTTTCACTATTTATGTGGTAGCTGCCTGAGAATGCATCGTAGAGAGCTACACTCTCATACACATAAGTATGCATGCATGCATGCACTCGCAAATACACACACACACACACACACACACACACACACACACACACACACACACACACACACACACACACACACAGATTGAACCCCAAGAGTACGGAATTGCGCGCGACCAAGAGTACGGAATTGCGCGCGATAGACTCAAATAATAGCTTACATATTATGCATCTCTAACTACCCCATCCATCTAGGTATCTACTATCTTCGTCTTCGACACGTTCACGGCCGGCCTACTTGGAACTCACTATACCACTTGTAAACATTTTTTTTCGACATAGCCTCATCACCAAAGGCTTTCTGCACCATCCTCAACGAATCCGCAGCAGAAAATTGATTCCGCAAACAAAATTTAATGCAAATTCTTTGCTCAACAAATTTCGACATCGCAAAAACACGAGAAATTCACTTTTAGCAGCTCACAAAACGAAGCGCATCTCAAACACTAATGAATATTTTGACGTGTGATTTGGCACGGATGTCAAAGACAGTCCTACCAATTTAAAAAAGAAAGCAATTCGCCAACTCCTTTGACGCGCGCAGTTTAAATTCAAATGTGGCTTTATTTTTTGGGCACAGTAGTATATTATCGCCGGGCAACACCGGCTTAAATTTTTACAGTCCAATTATCTACCAGCTGATCAGTTGTTTATGCTCATGTTGATTATCTGTCATTGTTTCTATATTTTTTAATAGTTATGAACTGTTGACTCGCAGATTGTTGTACTTTTCAGGAACCAAAAGAGGAGACGCCGGCAATATCTACTAATTTCAAAGAGAGTTAATTGGGGGGTTTAATCCTAATTTCCTGCACTCCAACGCATACAGCTACATCACACATCCGATCTACTAACAACCATCACCAGCATAATATACCGAAGTCAACCGACACTGTCATTAAACTGTCAAAAATAAAATTAAAATGGCGGAAACTGAAAATAACACGTAAGATGGAAATTTCTGTTTATATGAATCATCTCTCTTTACAATGGGAAATTACTGAAAAAAGTTTAATACTACATTATAATCTTTATTTTTTAGAGAAAAATGACGAAAGAAGTTTGAATAAGGAAGAAATCATTAGCAATACATACATAAGAGGAATGTCTGCACCGTTTGACGACATTTTTATAATGAACTGACTATAGCCAGGTGATTGAACGCAATGCATTTTTAGTCAGTAAAATTGATAGACGAAGTCAGTACTAAAGTGTGTAACCCCTTTGTTACACATTGTTTAATTAAACAACATATTGCGCTATTACAGTTATATGCAGTATACACGTATAAAGTTAACCACCCACAGTATCATATTTATATAAAAACCTATATCAACTCCATCAAAATAGCCACAATAAATTTAAGATCATATCTAATTAAGATTACAATTAAGATAATATTGTTTTTTTTTAAATTATCATATATTTTCTCGGTGACCCAATGATACTTTTAGACAAATTTCTCTTTGGTTGTACTAATTTCCAAAATTTTGAAATCAAATCGTCGTGTAACAGTCTAATAATCTTTGGTTCCTGATCAGAAGTTTCATATAACTTATATTTCATTTTATTTATTAAAGAATATTCCATACTAATATTTTGTAATAATATCTGTAAAATAGTCCACTGAAAGCATGAAGACTCCATCCGTTTTTTTTTAGTCGCAAAAATACTCACCGAATCCTCATTCCTACTGGAAACAACGAAATAAAACCTCCTAACTACTAATTGAAAGTGCTAGCAGCCCGGACCAAAAATAATCTCTAGTTAAAGCCCAAGACAGTACAGATTTGTAAATTTTCATCTACAATGAATGCAGGAGATTGAATAATGTTAATGTAACACCCGGAAATACAACTAACTTCAACGATCGTCAAATTTCGGAGATCTTGCTCGAAGAACGGAAAACAGTGCGATATGCTATGGTTCTCTGTCCGGTAGGTGAAGCGAACACTTTCGGAGAAGTCTCCGTAGAGAGAGCATACTAAAAGAAAAGCAAAATAATGGTTCTCTGTCCGGTAGGTGAAGCGAACACTTTCGGAGAAGTCTCCGTAGAGAGAGCATACTAAAAGAAAAGCAAAATAATGGTTCTCTGTCCGGTAGGTGAAGCGAACACTTTCGGAGAAGTCTCCGTAGAGAGAGCATACTAAAAGAAAAGCAAAATAATGGTTCTCTGTCCGGTAGGTGAAGCGAACACTTTCGGAGAAGTCTCCGTAGAGAGAGCATACTAAAAGAAAAGCATAATAATGGTTCTCTGTCCGGTAGGTGAAGCGAACACTTTCGGAGAAGTCTCCGTAGAGAGAGCATACTAAAAGAAAAGCAAAATAATGGTTCTCTGTCCGGTAGGTGAAGCGAACACTTTCGGAGAAGTCTCCGTAGAGAGAGCATACTAAAAGAAAAGCAAAATAATGGTTCTCTGTCCGGTAGGTGAAGCGAACACTTTCGGAGAAGTCTCCGTAGAGAGAGCATACTAAAAGAAAAGCAAAATAATGGTTCTCTGTCCGGTAGGTGAAGCGAACACTTTCGGAGAAGTCTCCGTAGAGAGAGCATACTAAAAGAAAAGCATAATAATGGTTCTCTGTCCGGTAGGTGAAGCGAACACTTTCGGAGAAGTCTCCGTAGAGAGAGCATACTAAAAGAAAAGGAAAATAAAAGAAGACCTAAAACAAAAAACAAGTAAAGGAGAAAGCCAAGAAAAAATGAAAAGCAGTAGAAAGGAGTTTCGAGAGAGTGGGATTGCGAAGATTTTGGAAGATTAGTATAAATTTGTATTGATTCCAGTCACATGCTCCCAGAAGCTATTTGAGAAATTAAGTATTTTTCTTTTCGTTTTTTGTTGTTCTTATTAATTTTTAAATTTGAGGTATTGTGTTTTGTTTTTTGCATATATTTATTTATACATTAGATATATATCATTATCGGGATTTCTTTTTCCTTCTCTTTGCTCTCAAGATTCGTAGTAATTTGATTTCAATTGTGGAAGAACTAGTAAGGACTTTATGTAATTAAAATATTACTCAATAAAGGAAGAGGGAACGTAGCGGAAATCCAGTATGTGAATATTATAAAATACCATATACCCAGAAAAAATAGCAATATTAAATGGTGAAAATTGACAGGTTTTATATCGGTATACAAAACCAGCTTTAAAGTACACAAATATGTTAATTGGGGAATATAATACGTCAAAGTTTATTTATTGATTTATTTAACATACCTATCCTGTACATTTTTCCTATTATAATTTTCTCTACTTCAGGGCAAAATTGTATCAATATTAGAAAATATAAAAAAACTTGAATACTATAAAATTTCCAACTGTAGCATAATAATCATTGTAATAATTAAGCTATTTGCATAATTTATGAATATTTTAAAAGGAAAAGTATTCAAGTAAAGATAAAAAAATAGGATTAAGAAGAATCTAAAGACAAGGGAGGAGGGAGTTAGATTAGAATCGAATCCTAATCCTATAAAAATAAGCACAGCATACAAAATACATTTTATGTATATACTAAAGATTTAGATTAACATTAGATCAGCATTTAAAACTTAAACATTTCACAGCCTGGAAATTTTTGTGGAAAAAATATCATATTTCGATTAAGCTTAACTTTAAAATTTAATATTCACACAGACAGCAAGAGAGAATTCCATTGTGTCAGCAGTTTTTATGATAATGTTAAACGCAGTTTCCCGTAATATAATTGTATAAAAATAGAAATAATTAGTCTAAACTAAGAATCTAGACTAAAGGGTTAAGCTGAAACTCCTTACCGGAATAAAGTATAGTGAACGTTGTAATATAATTTCGTTTTCTTTCTTTCTTTTTTTTTAAATAAAATTAATATATATTTTTATTTAACTCTTATACAGGGTGGGCCAAAAGTCACCATGGGGGCCAAAAGTCACCATGGGTAAATATGGTAGGATGAAAAAAAGGAGGGGTAAGGTGGGGGTGGGGAAACATGCTTACCTATGAAGAACAGACAGTTGGCTATCATGTAAAAAAGGAATGAAGAGAAACGGTCAACAGGGTGTGGAGCAATGTACAAACGAAAAAGTTTGTTATTTTTAAACCCCATGGTGACTTTTGGCCCACCCTGTATGACCATGAAAGTTTTAACCTTCTATCAACCGAGTATGGTACCCGGTACCGTCACATAATTTGCACAAAAATTACTACATATAGGCAGGAAAATTTGATGTTAAAATTCATCATTTATGACCCTTACTATACCTAAAGAGGTATCCATGAACCCTTATCGAAATATATATTGCCGTTATTGCCTTCAATGAAAGGGATCCATTCAAAATGTGTACACTGACGTAGTGAATTGGTGGCACCGACGGGATAGGCAATACTGTAGTGGGAATAATCAGAAAAACAAAACCTACATAGGACATCAGCTATAAGCATCAAGGCACCGAAAGGTTTAATTTTCAATTTTTGCCTTTCACCCAGAAGCCATCGTAGTAAGTTACGTTTGGAAGAAAAGCAAAGCAGTACTGTTCCTGTCAAATATGCATTACCCAGCTGCATAAAAAATACACTTCGAAACAAACGAAACGAAGTCAGGAATAGACACAATGGACCAGTTGCTAAGAAACTACACCATCAATCGTAGAACCAAAAGATGAACGTTAGCATGTATTTTTTTTTTTTTTCAACATAATAGATGTTGCATGCTTAGCAACTTTTACCTATATTAGGAAAATTTTCCCACCTTAATGCAATGAACAGAGCGCCATCGTTTAGTCCTCATGGACTTAGGAAGGAATTTGTGCCTGTCGTCAGTCTTGAGCAGGTCTACAATTCAAAAAGTAATCTCTCATTATTATTTACGAACTGCTATGGAAACAGTCATAGGAAAGAGGATTACACTAACCCTGGCACAGGCACCACAGAATTCACCTAAGTATGCATCAGGTAGGACTAAGCATGCAGGTGTATGTCATTGATGCCTTGCAGACTAAAAGAGGCGACACAAGTTTAGTAATGCTGAGCTATATATAAAAAAAATGCAATATGCAATCCACACGTAAAAACCACGCCAACTACCTGTGTTAACGGCGACAATACTGCCACATTAGAAAGTTCAATCAATTAAATTTTGTGTTATTAGACATCATTTAAGTAAATATTAATAATTTATTGCGTTTCATTTCTTACGAAAAATAAGGTACCGGGTACCTCATTTGGGTGATAAGAAATGGCAAAAACCCCATATTTAAAATACTTGATTTGTATCGAATATATTCGAAAATTATTTAGAAGTGCTTTCTAGGAGTTCTCAGGGAGCGATGTGAAAAGAAATATATCATTTAAAACCCGAAAAACCCGGTACACCCAATTTGGTCACATAAGGGTTAATGTAATAATAATGAAAGTCATGATTTACAACCTCTACACCTACACTATTTTACAGTAATAAAAAAATAAAAAAATGTAGCAGCACCCCACAGTCCCACATGCTATTGCAAGCCGGTGAAAAAGATTTTCTTGACTTTGGTTTCTATTTCTGAAAAATACGCTAGATGATGCTCACCCCATGGTTTCCCTTGAGTTTTGGCTTACACGAAGTGTTCACCTCATGGTTCCCTTGAGTTTCGGGTTACATCAAGTGCCAAAGAAATCTGATGATATCCTATTTTCCAAAATACTACAGAGAGAAAAGTTAACACCACGGCCGTCAAGTCGTACAACCACAGGAGCCCATCGTACGTTCCTCGATGTCCAATCCATTTATCAGAAATTGTATCCAAAAGCTCGCGTATTGCAGTAGCAAATCGATAAACAGTTTTTTTTTTAGTCACTCTATATGTATACAAAGCATATGGGTAAGATAGAAGACCTTGTCCTCTTCAAAACATTTCATAACGAATATGAAATCTTAATTAATTTTTTGTATAATCAATATTTACTTTTAACTAAATTAAATAATAATTAAATCCTAAATCTTTCTGGATCCTGTGCGATCTAAATAGGAAGGAGAAACTCTAATAGTATCTGTTTTAATGACAACATTGCTTATTGATGTTGTGGACCCATGTGAAACCTTTGAGTCGGTATATATTGAGAATTCTAGTCAATCAAATGATGGCTCTATTTTCAGTTATATTTCAATAGTGGTTACTTTGTGAGCATTTATAATTGAATGGCTTGTCTCTCATCCCCTGGCCATAATAATATTACTGCATTTCATATTCATTGTGGTCAGTCTTTGACGTGTATGGAAAATCCGTTATGATCATCCGATATTTAAATGTGGTGCCAAAAATTATGTCAGAAATTATCGTGAAATATGTATGTAAACTTTGTGCGCTTCTCAAAATCTTTGAAGAAATGCATAGTATAGGCTCATACTAAGGTCTGCACTCAGATAAATTTTATATTTTTATATAAGGTAATAGGCTTAAGTTGGCTTGTTGTTATTGATATAGACATGGCACCACAAGTTAGTCTCCAAAAAATTTAGCTTGAATTTATCCGACTGGGCCGTTCTTCAGCGCGCTAAAAATATTTTTTTTTCAGAATTCAGAGAACTGTCAACAACGAGTATATTATAAATAATGGAAATATTTTTTTTTTTATTATTTACATACTTATTTTATTGTAATTATTTAATTGATCTATTACTACTATTACAAAATCAAAAATGGACCCCATTGATATACGCTTATGAAAATTAACAGACAGTATTTTGACTCCCCTCTAAAATTAGTGTTTTATACGTCCAACTTACAGATGCAACGAAGATATTGGAAAAGAGTAAGTAAAATAGTACAAATCCTTCTTCTTCTTCTTCTTTTATTATATTTCTTCTAAGTCTCCGCTGTCATATTCAAGCTACTAAAGAACGGTCCGATAATGGAGACTTGCTAAAATTTAGTTTAGCGCGCACCTCAATACTAAGCTTATCTGATAAAATCTCATTCTTGATAAAAGACCATATTTCAATACACCAACATGAAAATTACTTACTGGCTTTTCTAACCCTAAATGATGAAATCATAGGGTATACTAAGTTTGTCATTCCGTTTGTAACACATAGAAATAATGCTGCTAGAGCAAAATGAATTGGTCGCCCAAGCGTAATATTAAAAGTTATTTTGATTTTTGCATGTCCGTCCGCCCGTCTGTCCGTCCGCACGATAACTCGAGAGCGCGTTCACTTAGAGTTGTGAAATTTTGCAGACGGAATTTTTAAGATAAAAAAAGAAATTTAAATTCGAAAATAAGACCAATCGGACAACTCCTTCGTAGGGTTGCCATACAAAAATTTCACTGCCGAGAACGCGTCGACCTAGAGAACTGAAATTTGATACATGGTGTTTTCATAGCAATAGTAAATATAGTTTCAAAAATGAACAAAATCGAGCAACCCCTTCTAGTGTTGCCATATATAAATTTAGAATTTTTACATGTAGGGTAAGTCCGGGTGAGATGGCCACCTTGGAAAATTATTGAATATATTTACAGAACACAAACAAAAAAAAAAAACAATTCAAATCTGCATTAAAATTTGTATAAACTATTTGGTTATCGAATTAAAATATGGTAACCCTGAATATTTGACAACTTTTGACTTCCGACGAGACTGTACAGATAGATGGAAATTGGCCATGGCCATCAGTCCCGTAATGCGAGGGTGAGATTGCGAGTTCATATTTTGACACTGCGGGAGTGATGGTTAGTGATTCTTTTTTTCTAGAAAACATTTTTTAATTATGTATTACGGGCGGCTGCATAAATCTACACAAATTCTTCATAAAACTAGACAAACTCTTTTCGGTTATATTTAAATATTTATTTAAAAAAACAAAACTTTTATTTTGGTAACAAAAAAAAAAAAGACAATTAAGAAAGTATCATATAACATTGAGAAAGGAATTACTTTTTCAGTGTTATTACATTGCATGCACATGTTAAGAAAATTGTTGAACTGGTCGTGTAGGCATCGTAAACACTTAATACAACGTAACCAATCTTCTTTTCGTTTCGTCGCAAAGTTACTTTTCAGACAACCAACACATTCATTCTCATCAAAACTGACTTTCCATGCTTTCTTGAATGAATTTTTTGGCAGCTTTCCTTTTGGGCTTGCTTTTTGGCTAAAATTTTGTTCTTTTAAGAGTCCTTTCTCGCAATTCATTAATATTCTCGAATGATTATTTTAATTTTTCCAGGGAGTGTAGCAATCGGAGAAATTTGTTGTAGAAGATTTCCTGGATTGACACCTGCCTTCGAGAAGTACTTGGGTGTGTTGACACTTTCCCACACCCAACTTTATTTACGGATTTTGTGGATTCTAATATTAGTGATGATGAGACGTTTGATTTTTGAACTACCTTAGCACTCGTAGAAGGTTGAGGCTTGAAAGAAACCTGGTTATTTGGTGTTGAAGTTTGCGAGCTTTCCATAATTGCATCCTAAACGAAAAACGAATGGTCGCGAGTGACATCAGGATTAAACGGGAAAATTCCAGTTGCTTTAAGTCCTGAATATGACTTCATAAATTTAAGCACTGATCCATCGGGTGGTTGTAGGTAGTGAGTCGTGTGGTTAGGAAGATACAACAAGACATCATCAATATCCCGAGCCATTTCAAGTAGTTCCATAGAGCTAGAGTGCGATGCATGCCTATCCAAGAGCAATAGCACCTTACCCGCAGGCTTTCAAGGAATAAAATGATCTCTTAACTATTCGATAAAAATTGTTGTATTGACATAAACCGACTTTTGAGCCTTAAAAATAACGGATCCGGGTGGCATACCATATTGATATTCTTCATTTTTATATTTCCCCTTGAAAATACAAGCTGGTGGGAGAAATGTGCCTTCTTTATTGCAACAACTGATGCACGATATTTTTCTTCTTTTTCTGGGCACGTAGTCATAGATACAATTTTGGAACTTTTTCAACAACTACAAGTTTTATTGTTCAGTTGTAGGCCAGTCTCATCGGTATTATAAATACAGCCTGGTTTCTTCACCAATTTATTTTCTTCAAGGCTTTTCTGAAGAAGTTTGAAATAGTTTTTTACCTCTACTCTATTCATTTATTGACTTCGTGCAATAGAGACACCTTCTGCTTTTCTGAGGTATAGATCCGGTTGTCGGCATAAAAATGAGTTAAACCAGTCGTGTCCCGGAGAGACCTTTTCTTTATTGAATCTGTTCGATATTTTGAGTTGTTCTGCGAAAAAAATGCTACTTTTCGTACATCATCAATACTCAAAGGAAATGCCGAGCTTTACATTCTTTTCAAATAATTTACAAGACTTAATTCGATTTGTTCTCCTAAAGCAGACTCAGGACCCATACATCCTTTAGAAGAATCATTTTTCTTAAGTCTTCTTTCTAATGTTTTTCTCGGGATTCCACGTTTCCTAACTGCAGCATTAATAGAAGAGCCATTTCTGAGAGTCAGCAGAGCACTACTTAAATCATTTTTAGTCCATGAGCCATTGCTCATCTGTAACGCAAATATCTTGGCCATCTCTTACTTTTAATATCCAACTTTCTTACTGAGAGATATCAACAAGTGAGTATTGCTGACCATCTGTCTAGCTTACTACCATTGTCTTCGGGGGTACCGCAGGGTTCCATACTTGGTCCCCTTCTTTTCAGTCTTTATATTAATGACCTCCCTGAAACCATTAAGTACTGTAATATACATCTTTATGCCGATGATGTACAATTATACTTCAGTCGGCCTATAGGTCTGATCGAAGATTGTGTCGACCGCATAAACTCGGATCTGCATAGAGTTGTTAGTTGGGCAGAAGACAATCACTTAGTATTAAACCCCACTAAATCACATGCAATGGCAATTTATAGGCAGAGCTTGGACATAACCGATATTCCCCCTATTGCTTTGAACTCTGTCAATTTGACGTATGTCAATACGGTTAAAAGCCTTGGAGTTCTTCTTAATACTTCAATGAGTTGCTGTGACCAAGTCAATAGTACCGTTGCTAAAATTTACATGGGACTTCGACGGCTGTGGTTGTCTGCTGATGTACTGCACAGATCTATGCGTATGAGGCTTGTAAAAATATTACTCCAACCTTATTTTACAGCGGGTTGTTTAGTATTCCCGCATTTAGATTCCACATGCGCTCGAAAGTTAAATGTAGCTTTTAATGACTGCACGAGATTTATATTTGGGATGAGACGTTATGACCACATCTCACCTGTTCGGTATGCTTTGTCCGGTTGCTCCTTAAATACGATGCTCATCCGGAAACAAATTATCTTTTTACACAAGCTAATTTACAACAAAAAACCATTATATCTCAGTGACGAACTGAATTTCATGCATTCTTCAAGAAATTTAAACATCTCTATTCCACGTCATAGATATTCCATATATGAAAACTCCTACTTTGTTCAAGTTGTACGTATTTGGAACTCAATTCCAGCGGTTATTCAGAGGACGAGCGATGCGAGAGTTTTTAAGAGGCTTATTTTTCAGTATTTGCCACTTAATGGTTGATTTTGTGGTTTTTTTGTTGGGTCTGGTTTTTCCAGCAGTCTTGCTATGAATGTAAATGTAATTTCGTTTAATTTAATTTAATTTATTTCTTTTTCTTCAATTTTTATTATGTTTGATTTTCTTTTCTTTTCATTCATTCATTATAATTATATAAAAATATTTGTTCTATCTCTTTTTTTTTCTCTTTCTCTTTTTGATTTTTATTGTAATATTGAATTTGAATTGAATTTTATATTTTTAAATTATTTATAAATATTGTTTTGCTTACAATTATGTAGGATAGGTGTAGATACTTCCTCTTTAGTTTAGTACGGAAAAAGATTTTGTTATCTTGTTGTACAATCCCCGAATAAAATTAATTGAA
This sequence comes from Dioctria rufipes, assembly GCA_963924295.1. Taxonomy (NCBI): domain Eukaryota; kingdom Metazoa; phylum Arthropoda; class Insecta; order Diptera; family Asilidae; genus Dioctria; species Dioctria rufipes. The sequence goes on from OZ002741.1 coordinate 258,955,544, forward strand.
TTGAATTGAATTGAATTGAAAAATCTCTTCCAATTATATGAGAGAGATGGCCGGCACAGTAATAACCAATCAAGACGATAGCAAAGCGATGAATTTGAGGTTATTTATGAATTTCTATCTATATTTAACTCACATAATGTAAAACACCAAATTAAACGTAACTTACAGCAAAACTGCAGTGCAAATTATTAAAGACTACGAATTTGTAGCGACGCACAATTTCTATTTTTACAGCAAAACTCACTTATTTAAACAAAGTAAGCATGGCTGTCCTTACTGCTCTAAAATTCAGCTGCGACCACTGACATATATATACATAAATGGACTGCTTGATCTCGTTTCATGTGGCACCAATTTTGATTTCAGAAAGTATGCTCTCACTGTCAATGCTACCAACTGTCGTAAACTGACGTTATATTTAAATTATTTGGGAATTTACGTATATGTATGTCAGTGGGATATACCGAATTTACCACAAAGGTATTTGGGACTACTTGTATCGTTAAAATTTTAGATATGAGTCGAAAGAAGTGTTTTTTACAAAGAGTTTTACAAACAATTTCTCGTTCCTAATCGTTACAGTTCAGTGGGAAAGTATGCTCTCACGGAAAGAGACAGGAATATGAAAGTGGTGCCATTTGCTTTCATGCATTTTTGATTCAACAAGCAGTCCATTTATATACATAAATGTCAGTGGCTGCGACTGACACAATGTGCAAGAAAGGCCTGAATTACAATTACAACTGATCAGCCGAGTACGAATTTGCCCAAATGGTAAATGCACATGGCAAGATACAATTGCAACTTCGACAAAGTGCAAAGCTGGTGTTGGCTGCGGCCAACTTCAGTTCAGTCTGGACTTCTGGTTTGTTCAAGCAATTAGAGCTTTAATTTAATTACAAATTTCACCTCAGCGTCGACTTCGACTTAAAAGCGTCATCGTGCACGTACATGCCACGGATTTATCGACGCTGGCAATCTCACCCTTATCCTATTGTAAAAAGGGTCAGTCCTAGACGTTTTTATTGTACTGAATAGTTCTTCACAATATGGAAACCTATGAAATTGATTATAATCATTTTTACTGTACGGCGAATCATTCTCGAAATATATGCGAAAAACCACTTCAACGATCAAACTTGCACAGATGGGTGACCATTCGAAATTAGTTACGGGCATTCATCTAAAGTATCATAACAATTGGTCTTAGGTCAATTACTTGTTTTATTTCTGTAATAGAGTATTGGCAGATGGTGATGATTTCTCGAAAGTTAATAATCGTTTGCATTAAACAAAACTACATGAAATGGTTTTCATACTTATTTTCATATTGAGTTAATATTATCAGTTTAGCTAAGTACCTTTCGGGGACTCTGAAACATCGTTCCTCTCAGTTTTCTAATCCACCTACAGTTTCAAAACTCTGTATTCTGAATTTTTTTTGGATAAATCACAGAATATAGCATGAAATTCTTATTTAGCGGATCATTCTAACCGATTGGAGAGTTTGTAAAAGAAGTTCACTGAATTAGTCCTAAGAAAATTATACGTACTGCATTGGAGCTTATAGTCTGTTCCAAACTTAAGTCGACAGGTTGACTCAAGAATGGCCTATCGGTCCATTCTACCTACTCCAAAGCAAGCTAGCTCAAGAATTTCTTTCAATCCTGGATAGGTATCGTCAATCTGATTCAAATTATCATGATCATACCTAGTTGAGTTAGTTAAGCGCATAAAATAGATTGCCGATGTGTTTGATGCACAGATTTATCCTGCTTTGTCGCTGTCTGCTTGGGTGTTCGGCTCAACATTTTTGGTTGCCCTTTCGTACATAGAATTTTGATGACTTTCTGTAAATATTTATTTTTGTTCAAAGCTTTATGGTATGAGGTAAGTTGTATACATTTTCCCGTTGTTTTTTTTTTTGCGTCTGCAAACACTTTTGCGACATCCAAATTGTCTGCCATTTTTACCATTCAAAATGGAATATCATTCTCTGCTGCCACATTAAAAAGCAGCTTTTATGATAACACATTTTTGTTTTTTTTTTTCAGACTTCGAAGCCGTCCCGCAGCGCCCTCCATTACTGGAAGCCAAGCAAACTTCCGAATAAGTTATCAATGTTGTTAAGAGAGCACCTCTTAGGAAAATAGAACTAAAAAAATCAAATTCGATCGAAATCGAGTATATTTACAACGAAAGAAAAATAGAACGAAAATCCACAAAATCTTAACTTCCAGAATTCCAAAAAGCCACTATTCAGGGGGTTGCTAATGATGTCCCCCAATGCTGCTTTTCTTGTGAGTCACTGTAAACTTAAGGTCACAGCTGGGCAAGTACCAAACAGCTGTACAAGTACAAGACCGAAGGCCTGAGTACTTCAGCATAAGTACAATTACCGCATATACGGAAAGTACTTGTAACTAAGTACTAAGTCTATAAAAAGTACTGTGTACTTTTTGAAGTACTTTTTAAAGTACTTTTTTAGAATCTTTGTACGTTGACAGTAATATAATGAAGTTTATAGAGTTCAGTTAATAGATATTAATTAATAAATACCTTTTGGAAACTATAATATGTATAGTAACCAGTGGCTACTATTTATAGTTTTTATAGTTTTCATCTCTCATTGCTACACTCATAAAAACTATTAGAGGTCCGCCCAAGCACCCATTGTTGCCTACAATAATGCATAAAAATTCTAAGGAAAAAATTTCCAGTAAATTTCTAAGAAAAAATTGAGGCCTTCCCTACATCAGGTCGAGCCATTGTTGATTTTATATTGGAGCGAGGCATTGCTTGCTTACCCTTAGTTATGTCATCAGGTCGATTCATCGTCGATTTTATATTCGAGCGAGACGTTACTGTGTTTTCTTCTAGTTTGTCATAGGCTCTGCTTTGACGCGTGAGTGTGGCACTTGCTTTGACAGTTCTTTGCGTGCTTTAAAACTCAACAAAAAATTAGTTTCGCTACAGATTTTGTTTGCTTTTCTACGAAGAATAGATATTTGTAGGTACTTAATAGGCTCAGAATTACTTAATTAAAAATCTTGGTAGTTAAGTACTAAACTAAGTCTTAAGAATGTGGCGACGTTGATAATAAATTTTTGTAACTAAATACATTATGCTTTCGGTTCTCAATGTTACTTCGCTCGATATCTAGTTTCGTAAAAATTGTACTGTGTTCGCTCACATTATATTACGTTTATGAGAGATTGGTTTTTAGGCAGGCCTCAACTAAAAAAAGATTGTTGTTTTAAAAAGTAAAAATTCAGTCATTAATTTTTGTTGAGATTGTCGAAAGTAAAAAAAGAAAAAATATTTTTTTGGTTGAAAACAATCAATAAATTTAAAGATAATTATTTAAAAAATTATAAAGATTTAAAAATTTTTAAGAACATATAAAAATAAAAAGTGTCTATTTGTTTTTTCTTTATACAAAAAAAAAAAAAACAATTTCAAATGAACGAAGATATGGCAACAATAAAGTCTTCCTACAATAAAATAAAATAAGTATAAAGAGGAGCCTTTAGCAGACTACTAGGGCATCCCCTTTAAGTTCAAGTAAATAGAAGTAAGTACTTACATATGTTCAAGTACTAAGTAGGGCATTTCAAAAGTATTGAGTAATAAGTCTTAAGTAACGAAAATGTACTTTAAGTAGTATTTAAGTCTTTTTTTACTTAAGTATTTCCCAGCTCTGCTTAAGGTGAAAGCTAAAAAAATCCAATGTACCTTGAAAACAATATTTGTGCAATAGTACCTACACCTACGATAAAATCACGTTAAACCTCAATAGTCAATTAAATATTATTATTCATTCGATTCGAGCAAATTTTTCGAATTCAACAAAAATCGACATCGAATAATCAAGATAAAAAAAATATTGTGCATCATAGCTTTCCGCATATCTGTGATCACCAGAGCCGAAATTCGTTCGTTACCAGTTGTGGGAGTTTTTGTCAGCAACTAAAGACCAAAGGAAAGAGGGGCATAACCTCTCCTTGGTAGGCTAATGCTCTTCGCGATTCCGGCTCTGGCTATAATTTTTCGGTTTGAATGTTAATATACAATTTAATCAAAAATATTTCTTATCGCCAGGATATTTTATGGCCGGGTATAATTTACTATGTTGCACATGTTATCAGATTTCATTGCAATTCACTGCAGCTTTTAAATGCGATGAATGCGATTTGAGTTTGAATCAAGTTTTATGTTCCAATTGATTCTGTAAACAGTATCACGTGCACAATTCCGAGAAATTTTATGTAAAATACAATGCAGCAGCAGAATAACATTTTGCCATATTTCATTTAGGTTTTTTTTTTTTACAGATTGCAAGCATACAATTGATTCGATTTTATTCAAAAAATGTATGCCACATTGTTGTTGAACGACATTCATTTCATCTTTTTCTACTTTAAAGTTAGCGATAGCGATAAATCTTTTACATACTCTTACTATAATAGGTTATAACCGCAACTAACATAAATCGTCAGGACAACAATCTTTCTGCACTTCATCTTTTCACTTTTTTTTTTCTTTTATTTAAGGCCTACACGAAGGTCCTGTATGCGAGGCTTGTAATAGGCTCGCTCGCACAACCATAAAATTTCCCTGCATAATGAAAGAAACGTGTAAATTGAAGCATAAATTTGAAAATGTTCAACGATAAAAATTCAAATTAAAGGAAATAGGTACCGGATGGAGCAGGAGGAGGAGGAGGTGGTGGTTGAAATTATCGGTTTCATTGTTGTTAAAAGATGATATAAACACACGAGGCTAAACGGTTATGCAAAATGTGCCATATTGCACCACACCGCCGATGCAGTAACCAGAAATTATGCCAACACCTATGCCGTGGTGAGTAATATATCAACAAGTGTTTGTTTATAGAAAGTTTAATTCAATTTTGTTGCCAACAGTTAAATCTTGTGTAAACATGCAATTTTAATTAAGATCTTCATTGGATAAGCCATTCAATGAGCATGAATCATGAATAGTGTGAGTGTATCATGCTATGTTAGTTTGTAGTTTTCAGTTCCCTCTAATTAATTTAATTTAGCTTTAGTTGAGGATGTTCAGTTCATAGGTATGTAAGTGTCATAGGAATGTAAATTAATTTTCAAATATATAAATTTTCCGCAAAATGTATTTGGAGTTGGGAAAAATTATACGAATTACGAGTAAACTGGTTTTCTGATTTAACTGTTTTTATTTATTTATTTACTTACTTATTTCTGAATTTCATTACCGGCTGATTACTTTAAACTCGAAAACAAAATAAATTCAAAGTAGAACGATCCAATTTAAATAAAGTTTAAATTAAAAAAACAAATAACTTAAATGAGCCAGGAAAATAAATAAAATTATAAGAATAAGATAAAACCAAAATACAAATTAAAAATGAATATGAACAAAAAACAAGAAAAGTTACATTAAGTAAGCTGGCCATTCAAGAGATGCTTTACTTGAGCTTTAGTCATATGTAAATCAAGTGCATGCCAATGAGCTGTAAACAAACCAGACATGGACGTAACAGGCTCATTAAAACAATAATTTTTGTGATAAAACGGCAAATAAAAAAGTAACAAGGAGCAGAGATATTTAGGAGGCCAAGCAGCTCAGTGGAATTAATTGTACAATGCAAGCAATCAAATACAAAAAGGATCCTAGAAATGTCATGCCTCCTGTCAAGGGTGTCGAAATAGTGCAACTTGAGTCTATCAGCGTAAGGTGGCAAGGCTACAAGATCGTTCCAAGGAAAGAAACGAAGAGCAAATTAAGAAATCTGGGTTGAACCGCCTTAATCCAATTAATATGGACAGAGTAAAATGGTGCCCAAATCAGCCTGTTAAAAGCGTAATAGAAGGAGTTGGTTACAAAAGGATCATTAAACTTCTGAGACCACCTCTTAATAAAGCCCAAAGCACTGTTGCCCTATTAACAATATTTAAAATATGATTTTCAAAGGAGAGTTTGGAATCAAAAATAACTCCCAGATTTTTGGTGCTGTTAAATCTGGACAATAAACTTCCATTGATGAAGTAATTCATATATAAAGGACTACGCTTACGATAATAAGACATAGCAAAACACAATACCGTTATTCAAAGGAAGAAAATTCTTAGAACACCAAGAGTAGAAGGTGTTCAAGTCAGAGTGCACAGTCATCGCCATTCCAGATAGTTCGAAAAATCTTGACGTCGTCTTCATAACAGTGAATATTGGTATGAGGTAGTAACAAGTGTATGTCATTGAAATAATAGAGGACCTAGATGGCTACTTTGGGGTACTCCAGAAGTATTAAGGATTTTTCTGGATAGTATACTACGAAAAGAGACTTGCTGGGTACGGTTAGACAGATCAGAGCCTAACCCAGCAAAGTAAGCTTATGTAAAAGTATCTCATGGCTAATCCTCTCGAATGCCTTAATAAAGTCAATATAGATACAGTCAACTTGTTTTCCTGCATCAATGGCAGACATACAGTGATTGGAAAACTCTAATAAGTTGGTAGTTGTTGGCTTACCCCTATAGTAAGACCATGCTGGAAACTACCTATAAACGGTTTAGAATTGAAATAGAGTATATCACAAACAATAGCTTAAAAAAATTTAGAAATAGCTGAAAGATTAGCAACTTGGATAAACGGAGTGCTGCAATTCTTCAACAAAGAAGATGGAATTCTATTTGGGCCAGGTAAAAAGCAAATTCGAAATCATAGCATCGTCAAAAACAAGATCCTTCAATTCAAAAGAAGTCGAAGGAAGCATCGTCAAGTAAGTAGAATCACTAAAACAGTTGGAATCACTAAAGGCAGATTAAAAAAAAAATCAGCAAACAAATTGGCAATAATTGTAGAGTCAACACTCTCAGCATCACTAAAGGGTAAGAATGAGGGAAATCCATCAGATTGGCGTTTAGAATTAACAAAGGACCAGAACTTTTTAGACCAATCGAGCAAAGAAGTCGTCAATTTAGATATGTACAACTTATAAGAAACCTCAGGCCATGAACCGTCCTAGATGATATGAGTAAATCAGATAGTCCTCGTCGCTCCTTGAAAAATAAAATCTCTTCCATGCTTCAGATTACAAATTCTTAAAATTTACTTTCTTCAAACTATTAATCTTTTGAATACAGAGGTAATTTCTTTTTTTCGAAGGCTCCAATTTCTTAAACAAGATCCAAAGTGCATCTCTTTGCTTCTACTCACCTCTTCCATAGAAAACCGGTATGCATACTGCATCAAGAATACTCGTGTGGGATGGCCCATTCAAAGTAATCACGATAGTACGACAAGTGAATTTATTAATATAATAAAAGTGGGTGGGTGACAGTATTTTTATATATTTTCCATATATTTAGTAATTTAGTTTGATATAGTATCTTAGTTAGATTATTAAAGTACTTGTGCAAGAGTGATATGCAAATGTGATGCGATAGGCTGGTATGTTCAGCATGCACTGGCATGTACGCGCCACACACAAACGTTAATTAAGTTTGTGGCGTATACTATTCCTTCTCTGCAAATATTGTGGAGAAAAGAAGGACTATTTGTCTCTCTACTGAGTCAGGTATGTTACGACCCAAGCAGTTATTTTTTGCTAATACGCATCTCGTTAGCACTACAATATGCTTTGAGTAGTAAATGCACCTATTGAGCACATATATTGAGTGTTTACTCACATTCATATATCGTTTCTATTTGCAGGAAGTGGCTGAGTCAGCGCCCAATCCAAAGAGTGGCAACTAAACATTTCTTTTGTTGGACATAAATGAAAGAAATACAAACTATATAAAAACAATTCTTTTTTTTTTATTTTATATTATGTGGAAGGAATTTTATACCCTGGATGAAATCTCATAACGTTTTACTATGTTTGTCATTCCGTCTGTAATACATAGAAATAATGCTGATACAGTAAAATGGATTGGACACCCACGAATAATATTAAAAGTTATTTAAATTTTTACATGACCGTCCGTCTGTTCATCTGTCCTCTCGATAACTGGAGAGAGTCAAAATAGAACACAGGAGATTAAATTAGTAGCGACAAACGCTTTAAGGTACTTTCACATCAAAACCGAAAACCGACAAATGTAAACCTAAAAACTCAATTTATTCCACTTTAAAACAAGATTTTTGCTCGAATGATTAATAAAATCATGGGAAATAGGATAAACTAATAATTTTACTAATAAAATAGAATATTTATCTGAGATTTTTAAGAAAAACACAGCTTTTATCTTTTTTCCGCCGAAAAACGAAATTTCGAATTTCTTTTCGGTGTCCACATATGGAACGTTTCGGGATGAAAATTTTTTTCGGTCGTACTAAACCTCACTTTTCTGTTTACATTGAAAATTATATTATTTTATTTTATTATTTATTATATTATTATAATATGGATAGGGATTTCGAAGTAAATTTAAAAAACGTTTTTTGTATGAGCTCTCATCATACAAATTTTATGATAATTAAATGTTACTTCTATTTAACCGAAAAAAAAACTTTTCGGTTTTTGATGTGAGAGGAAAAGCGATTTTTCGGTGTAGAACGGTTTTCGGTTTCGATGTGAAAGTTTATTTAAGACTTGTCTTAAAGACAGAAGTGGAAGGTCCATATGCAATTGTCTTTTGAGTGTGGGCAATTCGTCTTTAATACTGGTCTTTAAAACTTTATTGGTAAGTCTTTGGTAATACCGTCATTGGGTATTGATTCTTACCTGGCACGACGGTTTTTAAGGCAGTGTAGTAGCAGTAATATTTTTCAATTCATTTAGTACAAAGTCGCGTGTTACGAGTTTGAAAAGAAATTATGTCAACGTAAACATAGAACGTTTCGCTCGTTTTTCACATCTTCCAAATCAAAAGTTAATTATCCCTTAAAATTGTAATCTTCTCGAGCATATAAAATATTGTGTAAAAGAAATTCGCTGGAATCGGAATTGGAATCGGCCATACCTTGTTATCTTTATATTTGTTCAAGAAGGCGTTTTTTTGGATTCTCCGGTAGAAGCTAAAAAATTTTTTATTTGTTATTTCATCATACAACCCATTTTATTTTTGCTGAAAAGTTTCAAGTCTTGATTTTGACTCATCAACAGGTCCAAAATAGCGAAATTGAGTGACTTTGTTCTAATCTTTCATTTGTTTTTCAAGTCACTCAATTTCGCAATTTGGGGCCTGTTGATGAGTCAAAACCAAGACTTGAAACTTGTCACCAAAAATAAAATGGGTTGTATGATGAAATAACAAAAAAAAATTTTTTTTAGCTTCTGCTATATACCGGAGAATCCAAAAAAACGCCTTCTTGAACAAATATAAGTTTTCCCCGGTAAAAAATCTTAAAGAGTAATCTCTATTTTTACTTATTATCTTTGTATCGTCCACTAAACGATTTTTTTTTTCCAAAATATAGTAGATATTAATTACTATTGCACTTTTTTTGTATTATAGTGTTATGTTGGCACTACTATCACACAATATATACGCAAGTATCGACGGCTGTACTAAGATAGTGAGAAAAGCTTGTAGCAAACCTCACCCTGATCTCAGCTAAATATATCATGGGTACGAACCAAAATTAATTTCTTCAATGTAGAAAAAAATTAATTTTTTTCGTAGAACTTCAATTGACCATATTTTTCTAGAATCCATCTGCATTATTGATGTTTAAAAACGGTCCGAACAAGTTGTGTCTGGGCAGATAAAAATTTTTGTTAGGAACTTACTAAACCTTTTTCTTTAGCATATCTTCTTTAATGTGTGCCGTTGTCGAGCTACAAAAATGCATCAAAATTCCCAATAAGTTTCTAAGAATAAATTGAGGGCTTCAAGGTCGACGCATCATTGATTTTATATTGGAACGAGGCATTGCTGGCTTACTTTTTGGTTACGTCATCAAGTCAAAGCAGCGTTAAGGCATCGTTGATATTATATCCAAGCGAGGCGTTATAGATTTTTGTTCTACTTGCCCAGTCTTTGTATTTTATTAATTTGTCTATGCTAATACATGTCTAAAGACTGCTACACACGATCAAGCAAAGTCCAAAATTTTGGCAAAAATTGGCAAACATTTTTTCCATATTTATAAGAGAAACAGTCACGATGTGTTCTAGTAAGCTGTTCTTTAATATTTATTTTAAATAAAATTATACGTAAACTTTTCGAAACAGAAAAATACAATTTTCCAATTTATTTGGATAATGTACAAATATTTCATGTGTAACGGAACCTAGATGGCCTTAGGTACCATCTAGGTTGCCACGGAATCGCAATGTAACCCTGCGAGGTATTCACTAGACAAAGCATAAACTGTAGCCGGCTCAAGCTCAGGGCTGGGATGGGATCTTGTCCAGATTTCAACACCGCAGATGTTATGCTTAAACTGAATAATGATATAATAAGGGAGGATCTCGATAGAGCATCTCAATCCTTACCTGGAAAAACATGGTCATGTCCTGTTCAGCTTCACCGCCCCTGTCCAGCCTTAAGCACCATAGTTAAACTAGCTCCCTAAAGTTACTCTTCAAGCTCTTATGAGACCAGCGAGTGTACTCAACATCCCTAACTCAAGATAAAGTGGGAGAGGATTAGGGCAATCCACACGAAAATAAAACTATTTATTCATAATTAGACTATATCACTAAAAAAAACCGTAAACAAACTAATTAATTATTGTTCATACTTAGGTGAACTCAAAAATCCCTCGTAATTGATCTAAGCTACACTATAAAAAAATGCACAAATTGTTACCACAAAGCATAGGAATTTTTCCCAAAATAGGGAATATTCCCTACATTTTAATGAATATTCCCTACATTTTAGGCAATTGTAGGGAGTATTCAATAAATTTTAGGAAATATTCCCTTCATTTTAGGGAAAATTACCTAAGTTGTGGCTACAATTGTGCAAATTTTTTACTGTGTAACGATAACTTAAGAAACCTAAAAAAACAAAGACCGTAATATATGAACTAATGTAGGTATGTTAAAGTATGGTCACTTAAAAAAATTCTGCTTTTTTTCTTTACTCTTCTAAATTATATAGAATGTATCTATATTTTCACGCTCGCGGTCGGTAAACGGGTTATATAGTATAACAAAAAAATTATCGCAATATCAAATTATATCAGTATAATAGTACTCCTTTACTTCTGTGCTTTTTCTGATGGTTGAAGCTTCATCCGTGGGTCGAGCGCTGGAAGGTAAGGTTAGTAAGCAAACTCAAGAATAACTTAGGGGTGTATCCAACCGTAACAGTAGATAAGCTATGGGGATTCTGGCTCACTTTTTTGAGCCTCCAGGATTTCGCCACAGATGGCGCCACCGTCGCTAGGTGGTGTAAATCCATACTAAATGTGGGTTTGTGTCTTGGATGCCCTGGTTTATGTCTTGGATGTTGGGGATACGAGACCACTTTGGGGGATACGGGACCACTTTTAGCACTCTCCAGCATAGGGAAATAGCATAGGATTTCGATTTTGTTTCTGAAGTGCGCCTATTTTTCATCTCGAATCTTGGGGATACGAGACCACTTTGGGGGATACGAGACCACTTTTAGCACTCTCCAGCATAGGGAAATAGCATAGGATTTCGATTTTGTTTCTGAAGTTCGCTTATTTTTCATCTCGAATCTTGGGGATACGAGACCACTTTGGGGGATACGAGACCACTTTTAGCACTCTCCAGCATAGGGAAATAGCATAGGTTTTCGATTTTGTTTCTGGAGTTGGCTTATTTTGCATCTCAGACTCGTAGCCTCTAAGTTTTTCATCTCGATTTTTGGGATACGAGATCACTTTCAGTTGTGAAGGGGGTGGGAAGCTTTATTGATGGATTTGGACTTGACTGCGCCCTAGCGGCATTAGTCGGTACTACGGTTTTCTTGGATAGATATGTGGTGCGCCTAAATGTAGGCTTTTGGTTTTGAACTAATATTAGTAATAATTAAAGTTAACGGTAGGAAATTTTTGTTCATGCGAATGGATTCTAGATGGTTGGTTTGTGAGGGGGTATTGTAGTATAGGATAAGGAGGGGGGTAATGAAATTTTCATCAGAAATCCTCTACGGGCTCTGGTTTTCGAGATATTAGCGTATAGGTTATTTTTGTTCATGCCAATGGATTCTAGGTGGTGTATGGTGGGAGGGGGGGGGGACGAAATTCTCATCAGAAATCCTCTACGGGCTCGCCATTTCTTGAGTAAGGTACCTAGCGGCATTAGCCGGAACTACTAGCATGCCTTGGTTTTGCTGTTTTCTTTTATTAGCGGGGAAGTTCTAGATATCAGCATGACGTCATCTTGGCTTTGTTGTTTTCAAGTGCTGTTGTAGATATCAGCATCATTCGAATTTCACAACATGATATCACCTTGGCTTGATGTTTTCTTATTATTATTGGGTCCTGGGGGGTGCGTGTAAAAGTAACAGTTGCTCTTTCGAGTGCAAGCACGATTTCTTGAGCAAGGTCCCCTAGCGGCATTAGTCGGTACTTACATATGTTGTTCATCTCGGGCTTGGGGATACGAGATTACTTTCAGCACTCTCCAGCCCTAGGATATATTTTGTCCATGCCAATAGTATTAGTATTGGTGGGATAAAATCTTCATCAGAAATCCTCTACGGGCTATGGTTCGAGGATATTAGCGATCTTACCTTCTCAGGTGTAATTAATATTAGTAGCTCAAAAACAAAAAAGCAACAACAACTATAACCTAAGTTGTGGATTAAAGATTAATATAATCTGTCGGTGTTTTTTATAAACAAGATTGCACCATATGATCATATATCTAAAAATAGATCAGGCGAAGCTGATTGGGGCGAATGTAGGTAGATATGTTCACTTAGATAAGTAATGGAAATTAGTAAATGTGTAATTTTGCTCTTCAGGTGGAATGCTTCTGATTTTATTCCTTGCATAAACAAATTCGCACAGTCCAGCAAAGTAAACAAATTCGCAGTCGAATAATGTAAACAAATTCGCATAGCAGCCGAGTAAAGTAAACAAATTGAGCGATTTATGTAAGATTCCCAATTTCTTTAACTGAAAACAACAACAACCGATATTAATCTGTGGGATATGATGTCTTAGATGAGTAGTGGAAGATATACTTTAAAATTTCTTTTGCTGAAAAAAACAACAACAACAACTATTACGTAAGTTGTGGTCTATAGGTGTCTTTTATAAACAAGAGTGATCATGTTATGATATTCGATGTGTAAAAATTGATCACGGCTGCTTGGGATGGTAAGACACATGAAATCATTAGAAGTAATGGAAATTAAAGCATTAGAAAAGGTGGCCAGGTCGCTGGTAATTTGATATCTTGCGTAAACAAATATAGCCGAGTAAAGCAGGCAAATTGAGCGATTAATGTTTTTTTTTTTTTTTGTATCTAGGAGTTTGTATTGAAAAGTCTTTATGACGAATTGTTTTTTTATTTTCAATAAAATTTCTCAACCAGTCACACTGTACATTGTTTACTTACCATTAAGTTGAGAGTGGGTTAAATTAAAAGCTTTAATAGACGAACGCTGTGTTATGATATTAATGTGGTATGATATGTTGTCTGAGGTGAGTAGTGGAAGTTGTATGGGAGCTATGAATAAGCAGTAAAATGCTAATCAGCAATCTCGCTGGATATGTGATAATTCTCCATGTCCATAGTGAAGATCGTGGTGGTGGGTTGAGAGTAGGTATTGTAAGTTATGTATTGAGTTAAAAGTTTTGCTGGATGGTATTTGACATTTATCTCCTCGAAATGGTGTTGTATGAGTATCAGGAAGGTTGAAAAAAAGTTGATAATGCTTCAAGTTCAATAGTGAACTGCGATGTTGAGAGTGGGTATTTGGAATGATATAACTCTAGTAGGATATCTTACCACATTTGAAAAAAATTACATAATATGATTAAGAAAGCTTCATGATATATATCAAAAGTGATCCCAATGGATTACATAAGGAAAGTATGTTCACTTCATCTGCAAACAACAAATTTGGCTGAAAGCGACACACGGTGTGAGCAATAATCATTTTTTTGCTTCAATTATCACTATTAAGCGACATGTGTCGCAGAAAATATATTAAGTCTAGTCTAGTCTAAAATATGTATTGTAAATAAAAATTGTATTATGGTTATAATGGCATTTATTGAAATAATTTGTTTTAATTACATTATAGTTTAAGTCTAAGGTCTTTTTTCTTTAACTCAGGAAAGCCAGGATTTCAAAAACTGATCCTTATAATGAATATTCCTTATACCTTTAGACCAACATGACTTTAGAAGGTTCCTTGTGCACCATTTTCACAAATAATATCTCTCCGTCTTTACTTTTTGCAATCTTTGTTGGAATATCCTGATTTATCGACCTGTTGGTAGGGGACAGTCGACTCGTTTTTGGATGAAAAACTTTCTTCTTTATTTCTGGAAAGCATCGATTTCATAGATGTAGACTTAGCTTTATATGAATATTCTTTACTCCTTTCTTCCGTAGGCTTTAGAAGGTTTGTAGTGTCCTTAGAACTCATGTTGAAATTATTGAGTAATTAGCTTGCCAAGAAACAGTGATCTGTTTGGGTAAAGAGCAAAATATCAACTGAAAAAACAAGTTATGAAACTACTATTTATATATATTTGACACATGGGCCTGAAGGCAGCAATTTGTCCTTGACCTCTGGCGTCACCTTAATCTTTGAAACCGAAAGTGTCTGCTCTTGGGTTCACTTGGATGATGATGAGTAGTGCAAGTTGTATGGGAGATTATAATTAGCTGTGCTTCAAGTTCAATAGTGAAGACCGCGATGTGGAGAGTGGATATTTGGAATGATATAAGTCTATTAGGATATGGAAGTATTATTTATTCATCTTTAAATCTTACCATGAATGTATTAGGTTGGGAGTGGATTAAATTAAATGTTTTGACGAAAGAAGGTGGAGTTATTATATTAATATAGTATAATATGTTATCTTAGATGAGTATATTGAGAGCTGTGAGTAATATCTCACTCGGGATTTGGTCATATACTTGCCAGCTGTGGATATGTATGTATGCAACACTGAAATGAATTAATGTAATATGTTGTGTAGTGTAAAAGAAAAACTTTCATGGGCGATATGGGGATTGAATCGATGTATGTTATGCACTAGATTGGTGATATTTGTGCTTATTTGATTGAAGTACAATAGTTTCACGGCTTCCTTACCAAGACTTAAATATATTCATAAAAACGTTGAATCGATGTCAAGAACATATTAATACTATGAGCAGAGGAAATCGTGATCATTGCAGCATGTTATGAAATTCGATATCTAAAAATAGACCACATGAAGGTTATTGGGGTGGTAAAAAAACATGAAGGCATTAGGTTGAGAATGGCTTCAATTTAAGGCTTTGGTGAAAGAAGGCGGCATCAGTCAGTTTTGGTGAGCCTCAGCGATAGGTCAAATAAAAAAAATGTCAACCGCGCTAATAAATGAAAGTTTTTCCAGTAAAAAGAGTGGTACAAAACGGCATATGGGGAGCTGTATTGGACAGACTAAATCACCGAGATTGTTATTGAAAGCCACCAGTCGAGGTGGAGAAATTACTCAGCGTGTAAGAAAAAGTGATTTTGTAAAGTGGGAGGAAATGAGTTCAGTATTCACAGACAGAATTAGAGCTGGAATTATTGTAAATATAAACCATACAGATCCTAAGCTATTTATACATGATGCTGCTAATTTATTTATACGCCGTATTAAGAATATTTTAAAACGCCATCTCAATATTAAAGTTAATACAAAGTTGTGTGCTGATTTTGTTAAGAATATCGGTGACAATGAGGTTATAAACGATATTAAATATTTACAAGCAAGAACTGCTCCAATCAATGTGGACGATAATTTAAATGAGTGGTATAAAGTTAACATTTTGGATTCAATACTCACTCAGCTGGAGGAGTTTCAGAAAAAAGATAGTGGCTGGACATTGGAGTCCATTATACATTTAGCAGTACATATCAACAAATTTGAACAGCACCGAGGATCTTCGTATATACCTCTACCGAAGGAGATTGCTTTAAAGCAAGCTTGCATCAATGTAAAAAATAGTGATGAAGCATGCTTCGCTTGGGCCGTAACATCAGCGCTATATCCTGCAAATGTTCACTCCGATAGGACCTCATCATATTCACATTATTCTACTGTGCTAAATTTAACTGGAATAGCATTTCCTATGACGCTTAAGCAAATTAAACAATTTGAAGACCAGAACGATATATCAATAAACGTATTCATCCTAAAGAAAGAGCGTTCCTTCACCACTGTTCTAGTTAGACCAACGAAACATAATATGAAGCGACATGTGAATCTATTAATGATACAAAATAACTATGAGCAGGATGATGATGATGATGATGCTGCTGCTGATGATGATTATGATGATAATGATGATGACAGTACCAGGTTTCATTTCTGCTGGATTAAATATCTTTCACGGCTTGCATGGAAACAAGCTTCAAAACATAAGGCTAGATTGTATATATGCGATAGATGTTTGTTCTATTTTTATTCGGCTAAAGCATTAGCATCACATATTCCTGAATGTGAGAAACAAAAAATTTATCTTGAATTAAGGAAGCCCAACCGTAAAATGAAATGCTAGTAGCACAACGGATACTCTACCATTGACAAACATTACTGAATTCCATCAGAGCAACAAGGAGCAGCCGCAGAAAACATATGATCTAATTCTAGTGTATTGTAAATAAAAAAAAATGTGTTACATATAGTTATAGTTCCATTTATTTAAGTAATTTGTTTTAATTGTATTATAGTCTAAGATATACATTATTGGAAAATAAAGAATATATTATAGTTATAAGTGTATTCAAATAAGGAAGCCCAACAATAGAATGACACACTAAGAATTAAATGTTAATATTTTTTTAATTTATAATAAATCGATAATGATATTTTATATATGTTATTCTTTTTATTCAATTTCCCTACTAAGTCCAGAACTCCTGAAAGTATTCTTTAATAATATTTGTCTACTACAGAGGGCTCTTAATCGGACGGTTGAACCTTTTACCCAGAATGCTAGGTTGAGCGTGAGCGTGAGAAAACATGTTGACACGTGGGCTTGACCTTGGCCTCTGGCATCACCTTTGAAACCGGAAGGGTATTTTGTCCTTGACCTTGATCCAGAAGTGTTTGTCTTGGCGGCTATAACCTTAATCAATTACGTCACAGGGGACTCTATACAGCTTTTCAAAACAAAGTTGATAACAGATAAACAGCTTTCAAACAACTCTAATAACAGGTAAACAGCTTTTAAACAGGTCTGATAACAGGTAAACAGCTTTTAAACAGGTCTGATAACAGCTTAACAGCTTTTCAAACAGCTCTGATAACAGCTTAACAGCTTTTCAAACAGCTCTGATAACAGCTTAACAGCTTTTAAACAGGTCTGATAACAGCTTAACAGCTTTTCAAATAGCTCTGATAACAGCTTAACAGCTTTTTAAACAGGTCTGATAACAGCTTAACAGCTTTTCAAACAGCTCTGATAACAGCTTAACAGCTTTTAAATAGGTCAAATAACAGCTAAACAGCTTTTTATACAGGTCTGATAACAGCTTAACAGCTTTTCAAACAGCTCTGATAACAGGTAAACAGCTTTTAAACAGGTCTGATAACAGCTTAACAGCTCTGATAACAGCTCTGATAACAGCTTAACAGCTTTTTAAACAGGTCTGATAACAGCTTAACAGCTTTTCAAGCAGCTTTGATAACAGCTTAACAGCTTTTAAATAGGTTAAATAACAGCTAAACAGCTTTTTATACAGGTCTGATAACAGCTTAACAGCTTTTCAAACAGCTCTGATAACAGCTTAACAGCTTTTCAAACAGCTCTGATAACAGCTTTTAAATTATTATAATAAATAACACGTTTTTAACTAGCCATCGATCTCGAATATATTCTGATAACTGTAGTTCGTTAAGGACTTGTCGACTCGATTTCACAAGAAGCAGTACGTCATCTAGTTGCCTGGCAGAAGTTTTCTGTTGGAAGAAGTACTCGGTTGGAGGTTCGCCTTCCCTCAGCCAGCGTGATTGATTGCGCGACAGAAACTCCAAGCTGTGCTTGTAAGTTTGTGCTCCAAGTGTTTATTTATTCTATTAAAATAAAGAATCAACTCCGATTGGGAGAAGAGCTGCCATCCGATATACTTTGGACAACAAACTGGAAGCTTGATACCCAGTTCGGTTGAAACTCGTTTCGATAAAGGATCGAATTTGGAGCTTACCAACATCCCACCGTTGACTAAGAAAAGGAAGTCAGCTTTCCTCTCTTGCCAATCGTGCCAGAATTCAATGAACTCATTGATGAACTGCTCTGAGTTGATGAATAGCCAGTACGCAGTTCTCCTTCAACTGGAGTGATGGTTGCCCCTACAAGAAGATGATCACGACCGGACACAATTCATGAGTGAAGCCAACGAAATGTTCTAGTATTCCAGGGGGGACGTAAAGTCTATCAATTCTCGAGCCCGCGAGACTTCCATGGATATTTCGCGAGACCCTCGTGTATGATCTAGTCATAGGATGCATCAAACGACAGATATCCATAAGTCTGAAAACACTAACAAAATTCCTCAATCGAGCAGCATTGACCTGTTAAGCTGTTATCAGACCTGTATAAAAAGCTGTTTAGCTGTTATTTGACCTATTTAAAAGCTGTTAAGCTGTTATCAGAGCTGTTTGAAAAGCTGTTAAGCTGTTATCAGACCTGTTTAAAAAGCTGTTAAGCTGTTATCAGAGCTGTTATCAGAGCTGTTATCAGACCTGTTTAAAAGCTGTTTACCTGTTATCAGAGCTGTTTGAAAAGCTGTTAAGCTGTTATCAGACCTGTTTAAAAAGCTATTAAGCTGTTATCAGAGCTGTTTGAAAAGCTGTTAAGCTGTTATCAGACCTGTTTAAAAGCTGTTAAGCTGTTATCAGAGCTGTTTGAAAAGCTGTTAAGCTGTTATCAGAGCTGTTTGAAAGCTGTTTATCTGTTATCAAATTTGTTTTGAAAAGCTGTATAGAGTCCCCTGTGACGTAATTGATTAAGGTTATAGCCGCCAAGACAAACACTTCTGGATCAAGGTCAAGGACAAAATACCCTTCCGGTTTCAAAGGTGATGCCAGAGGCCAAGGTCAAGCCCACGTGTCAACATGTTTTCTCACGCTCACGCTCAACCTAGCATTCTGGGTAAAAGGTTCAACCGTCCGATTAAGAGCCCTCTGTAGTAGACAAATATTATTAAAGAATACTTTCAGGAGTTCTGGACTTAGTAGGGAAATTGAATAAAAAGAATAACATATATAAAATATCATTATCGATTTATTATAAATTAAAAAAATATTAACATTTAATTCTTAGTGTGTCATTCTATTGTTGGGCTTCCTTATTTGAATACACCTATAACTATAATATATTCTTTATTTTCCAATAATGTATATCTTAGACTATAATACAATTAAAACAAATTACTTAAATAAATGGAACTATAACTATATGTAATAAATTTTTTTTTTTATTTACAATACACTAGAATTAGGTCATATGTTTTCTGCGGCTGCTCCTTGTTGCTCTGATGGAATTCAGTAATGTTTGTCAATGGTAGAGTATCCGTTGTGCTACTAGCATTTCATTTTACGGTTGGGCTTCCTTAATTCAAGATAAATTTTTTGTTTCTCACATTCAGGAATATGTGATGCTAATGCTTTAGCCGAATAAAAATAGAACAAACATCTATCGCATATATACAATCTAGCCTTATGTTTTGAAGCTTGTTTCCATGCAAGCCGTGAAAGATATTTAATCCAGCAGAAATGAAACCTGGTACTGTCATCATCATTATCATCATAATCATCATCAGCAGCAGCATCATCATCATCATCATCCTGCTCATAGTTATTTTGTATCATTAATAGATTCACATGTCGCTTCATATTATGTTTCGTTGGTCTAACTAGAACAGTGGTGAAGGAACGCTCTTTCTTTAGGATGAATACGTTTATTGATATATCGTTCTGGTCTTCAAATTGTTTAATTTGCTTAAGCGTCATAGGAAATGCTATTCCAGTTAAATTTAGCACAGTAGAATAATGTGAATATGATGAGGTCCTATCGGAGTGAACATTTGCAGGATATAGCGCTGATGTTACGGCCCAAGCGAAGCATGCTTCATCACTATTTTTTACATTGATGCAAGCTTGCTTTAAAGCAATCTCCTTCGGTAGAGGTATATACGAAGATCCTCGGTGCTGTTCAAATTTGTTGATATGTACTGCTAAATGTATAATGGACTCCAATGTCCAGCCACTATCTTTTTTCTGAAACTCCTCCAGCTGAGTGAGTATTGAATCCAAAATGTTAACTTTATACCACTCATTTAAATTATCGTCCACATTGATTGGAGCAGTTCTTGCTTGTAAATATTTAATATCGTTTATAACCTCATTTAACCTCTTTTTACTGGAAAAACTTTCATTTATTAGCGCGGTTGACATTTTTTTTATTTGACCTATCGCTGAGGCTCACCAAAACTGACTGATGCCGCCTTCTTTCACCAAAGCCTTAAATTGAAGCCATTCTCAACCTAATGCCTTCATGTTTTTTTACCACCCCAATAACCTTCATGTGGTCTATTTTTAGATATCGAATTTCATAACATGCTGCAATGATCACGATTTCCTCTGCTCATAGTATTAATATGTTCTTGACATCGATTCAACGTTTTTATGAATATATTTAAGTCTTGGTAAGGAAGCCGTGAAACTATTGTACTTCAATCAAATAAGCACAAATATCACCAATCTAGTGCATAACATACATCGATTCAATCCCCATATCGCCCATGAAAGTTTTTCTTTTACACTACACAACATATTACATTAATTCATTTCAGTGTTGCATACATACATATCCACAGCTGGCAAGTATATGACCAAATCCCGAGTGAGATATTACTCACAGCTCTCAATATACTCATCTAAGATAACATATTATACTATATTAATATAATAACTCCACCTTCTTTCGTCAAAACATTTAATTTAATCCACTCCCAACCTAATACATTCATGGTAAGATTTAAAGATGAATAAATAATACTTCCATATCCTAATAGACTTATATCATTCCAAATATCCACTCTCCACATCGCGGTCTTCACTATTGAACTTGAAGCACAGCTAATTATAATCTCCCATACAACTTGCACTACTCATCATCATCCAAGTGAACCCAAGAGCAGACACTTTCGGTTTCAAAGATTAAGGTGACGCCAGAGGTCAAGGACAAATTGCTGCCTTCAGGCCCATGTGTCAAATATATATAAATAGTAGTTTCATAACTTGTTTTTTCAGTTGATATTTTGCTCTTTACCCAAACAGATCACTGTTTCTTGGCAAGCTAATTACTCAATAATTTCAACATGAGTTCTAAGGACACTACAAACCTTCTAAAGCCTACGGAAGAAAGGAGTAAAGAATATTCATATAAAGCTAAGTCTACATCTATGAAATCGATGCTTTCCAGAAATAAAGAAGAAAGTTTTTCATCCAAAAACGAGTCGACTGTCCCCTACCAACAGGTCGATAAATCAGGATATTCCAACAAAGATTGCAAAAAGTAAAGACGGAGAGATATTATTTGTGAAAATGGTGCACAAGGAACCTTCTAAAGTCATGTTGGTCTAAAGGTATAAGGAATATTCATTATAAGGATCAGTTTTTGAAATCCTGGCTTTCCTGAGTTAAAGAAAAAAGACCTTAGACTTAAACTATAATGTAATTAAAACAAATTATTTCAATAAATGCCATTATAACCATAATACAATTTTTATTTACAATACATATTTTAGACTAGACTAGACTTAATATATTTTCTGCGACACATGTCGCTTAATAGTGATAATTGAAGCAAAAAAATGATTATTGCTCACACCGTGTGTCGCTTTCAGCCAAATTTGTTGTTTGCAGATGAAGTGAACATACTTTCCTTATGTAATCCATTGGGATCACTTTTGATATATATCATGAAGCTTTCTTAATCATATTATGTAATTTTTTTCAAATGTGGTAAGATATCCTACTAGAGTTATATCATTCCAAATACCCACTCTCAACATCGCAGTTCACTATTGAACTTGAAGCATTATCAACTTTTTTTCAACCTTCCTGATACTCATACAACACCATTTCGAGGAGATAAATGTCAAATACCATCCAGCAAAACTTTTAACTCAATACATAACTTACAATACCTACTCTCAACCCACCACCACGATCTTCACTATGGACATGGAGAATTATCACATATCCAGCGAGATTGCTGATTAGCATTTTACTGCTTATTCATAGCTCCCATACAACTTCCACTACTCACCTCAGACAACATATCATACCACATTAATATCATAACACAGCGTTCGTCTATTAAAGCTTTTAATTTAACCCACTCTCAACTTAATGGTAAGTAAACAATGTACAGTGTGACTGGTTGAGAAATTTTATTGAAAATAAAAAAACAATTCGTCATAAAGACTTTTCAATACAAACTCCTAGATACAAAAAAAAAAAAAAACATTAATCGCTCAATTTGCCTGCTTTACTCGGCTATATTTGTTTACGCAAGATATCAAATTACCAGCGACCTGGCCACCTTTTCTAATGCTTTAATTTCCATTACTTCTAATGATTTCATGTGTCTTACCATCCCAAGCAGCCGTGATCAATTTTTACACATCGAATATCATAACATGATCACTCTTGTTTATAAAAGACACCTATAGACCACAACTTACGTAATAGTTGTTGTTGTTGTTTTTTTCAGCAAAAGAAATTTTAAAGTATATCTTCCACTACTCATCTAAGACATCATATCCCACAGATTAATATCGGTTGTTGTTGTTTTCAGTTAAAGAAATTGGGAATCTTACATAAATCGCTCAATTTGTTTACTTTACTCGGCTGCTATGCGAATTTGTTTACATTATTCGACTGCGAATTTGTTTACTTTGCTGGACTGTGCGAATTTGTTTATGCAAGGAATAAAATCAGAAGCATTCCACCTGAAGAGCAAAATTACACATTTACTAATTTCCATTACTTATCTAAGTGAACATATCTACCTACATTCGCCCCAATCAGCTTCGCCTGATCTATTTTTAGATATATGATCATATGGTGCAATCTTGTTTATAAAAAACACCGACAGATTATATTAATCTTTAATCCACAACTTAGGTTATAGTTGTTGTTGCTTTTTTGTTTTTGAGCTACTAATATTAATTACACCTGAGAAGGTAAGATCGCTAATATCCTCGAACCATAGCCCGTAGAGGATTTCTGATGAAGATTTTATCCCACCAATACTAATACTATTGGCATGGACAAAATATATCCTAGGGCTGGAGAGTGCTGAAAGTAATCTCGTATCCCCAAGCCCGAGATGAACAACATATGTAAGTACCGACTAATGCCGCTAGGGGACCTTGCTCAAGAAATCGTGCTTGCACTCGAAAGAGCAACTGTTACTTTTACACGCACCCCCCAGGACCCAATAATAATAAGAAAACATCAAGCCAAGGTGATATCATGTTGTGAAATTCGAATGATGCTGATATCTACAACAGCACTTGAAAACAACAAAGCCAAGATGACGTCATGCTGATATCTAGAACTTCCCCGCTAATAAAAGAAAACAGCAAAACCAAGGCATGCTAGTAGTTCCGGCTAATGCCGCTAGGTACCTTACTCAAGAAATGGCGAGCCCGTGGAGGATTTCTGATGAGAATTTCGTCCCCCCCCCCCCCCCCTCCCACCATACACCACCTAGAATCCATTGGCATGAACAAAAATAACCTATACGCTAATATCTCGAAAACCAGAGCCCGTAGAGGATTTCTGATGAAAATTTCATTACCCCCCTCCTTATCCTATACTACAATACCCCCTCACAAACCAACCATCTAGAATCCATTCGCATGAACAAAAATTTCCTACCGTTAACTTTAATTATTACTAATATTAGTTCAAAACCAAAAGCCTACATTTAGGCGCACCACATATCTATCCAAGAAAACCGTAGTACCGACTAATGCCGCTAGGGCGCAGTCAAGTCCAAATCCATCAATAAAGCTTCCCACCCCCTTCACAACTGAAAGTGATCTCGTATCCCAAAAATCGAGATGAAAAACTTAGAGGCTACGAGTCTGAGATGCAAAATAAGCCAACTCCAGAAACAAAATCGAAAACCTATGCTATTTCCCTATGCTGGAGAGTGCTAAAAGTGGTCTCGTATCCCCCAAAGTGGTCTCGTATCCCCAAGATTCGAGATGAAAAATAAGCGAACTTCAGAAACAAAATCGAAATCCTATGCTATTTCCCTATGCTGGAGAGTGCTAAAAGTGGTCTCGTATCCCCCAAAGTGGTCTCGTATCCCCAAGATTCGAGATGAAAAATAGGCGCACTTCAGAAACAAAATCGAAATCCTATGCTATTTCCCTATGCTGGAGAGTGCTAAAAGTGGTCCCGTATCCCCCAAAGTGGTCTCGTATCCCCAACATCCAAGACATAAACCAGGGCATCCAAGACACAAACCCACATTTAGTATGGATTTACACCACCTAGCGACGGTGGCGCCATCTGTGGCGAAATCCTGGAGGCTCAAAAAAGTGAGCCAGAATCCCCATAGCTTATCTACTCGTAACGATATTTTTTTCCTTTCGCGAGCTTTTCTTCTCTACTTCTCATTTATCTTCAATAAACCTGGTACTGAAACTTTCACTATGTATGTAACAGCAAATTCCTCCTGTATTAAATTGTACCAAGAAAACTTAAATAAAAATCATCCTTTCTCATTTATTTGAAGAGCTTTAGTTCCTTAGCAGTAATTAAGTTGGTGGGAAATGGAATTTAAAGTTGGCTTGGGCTTGCACTAGACCGTGAGATACTTCACAATAGCTTTCAGGTGCCAAAACACAAATCACCAAATAAATTATCCGAAAATGCCTGAGAAAGTATAGGGAACCCCATTAATCACTCACATGATCCCATACCTGTATATTTCGATATGACACGTGTTTTCCTTTTTTTTTATTTTTTTTTTCTTAAAAAACGTTTAGTGCACGGTTTCTTTTGGTGAGTCTCGCGCTTAGTTTCTGCTTGAGCTCAATTTTTCGAGTTTTCTAGCCAAAACAGATTTTTTTGTTTTCCTGTGCATTTGTTAAAAATGACAACAACAAAAATTAATTAATTTGTTCTAACAGTTATTCAACCAGAGTCTGGAATTAAAATGAACCTGACTAACGATGATTAAATAACCAGAGCCTGAAAATAACTCTCCATTAAGTCTTTTTTAAGTTAAGTCCGACTGGAAACTTTTATATTTAAAAATTAAATTTTAATAATACTTATAACTTTTATTTTGAAAAGTTAAGAGTAAATTTTTATTGTATGAAATAAAAATTTTAAGTCTTTTCAGACCTTAATCTAACAAAAAAACTCTTTGAGAGTATTTCGAGACTTTTATTTTATAGAAGTCTTTTTACGAGTCTTTTGAGGCTTTTATTTTTAAAAAATATTTTTCTTTATGTTTTTCTATTTAATGATATAAAAAAAAGCCTCTTCCGCTGGTTATAACATTTTATTCGATTTGATCCATATACATAATATAATTCGTTTATATCACATAAACTTAAGAAAAGTCCGACAGAGTCTGGACTGTAATACGTTCGAATCCCAGTATGGATTTTTTTTTTCAATTAAAAGGAAATAAAAAAATAAATAAATAAAAACAAGTAAAAAGGCTAGAATTAGTCTAAAAGACCAATACTTATGATACCCTATATGAATACCAGTATGGATAAAATCAATTAAAATGTTATAAACACCGGAAGAGGCTTTTTTCTTTTAAATCAAACCGTAAATACTGTAAATATTTAAATAATAAACATAAAGAAAGATTTTTATAAAATAAAAGTCTCGAAATACTATTAAAAAGTTTTTTTTTTTGTATAACAGTTAAAAATAATAGTTATTGCTGAAGTCTTAACAATTAAAGTTACGAATTTTATTTTTATTTTAAAACTCTTATTTCTTATAATTTTGTTTGTTTCTTATAGAATAAATGTTAATAATAGCTCGTATTCTAGAGACTTTTTGAAAAAAGTCATAAAAGTTTCAAGCTCTGCCTCGAACCCAAAATACAGCCAGATTAGATATAACTTTAATAAAAGAAAAGATTGTGACCGTTACTCATGATCTTTAAAAGCTCCAAATTCAATGATAAAATAACGGAAACTTTTAAATACAAATAGACTAGATTAATCAAACTTACAAATAAGAAAAAAAAGGATGAGAACAACTTGAAGAAAATAATGAAACAAATAAACGAAAGAAAAAAAAGCAACAAAAATGAATAAATAAAAAATAAGTAATGATAAGAAATAAATAATCAATAATGAAGTACAAAAATTATAAAATCTTATATTGTGCAAAGTGAATTGGGGAAAAAATAAAATGAAAACTAAAACTAACATTAGGAATGAAAAAAAAAAATTTAATTAATAAAAAATAAATGATAAATAAGAGCACAAATAATATAAATTACACTAAACTAATACATAATAATAGTAAAAGAGAGAAGATAGAGAGAAAGGAGAGAGAGAGTGAAAAGAGATATGACTAAAATCTGGGAAACACTCAGACTGCATGAGTTTTAACAAATATTTGATGATTTTAAAAGTTTTTCAAAAGCTCTAAGGACAGTTGAATGTTTTGGAAAAAGGAAGAACACTGTCCACACCGCGATCTGCAACGAGGGATCAAGAGTTTCTTAGATCTATTCAATTGCAAGAAGCTCAGTTTCTCGAAAAGATATGTGTATCAGTTTATGAAGAAATTTTAATCTGCGTTGGGTTAAGTAAATTTCTAGAGCGCAACCCAGCAAGGTCAATATATAGAGCGATATGTGACTGGTCCGATGAAGTTTGAATACATAACGTAACGCATCATTGTATGCAACCAAAAGTCTGCTACGACAAACTGAATCGAAATCAATCCACAACTCAGCCGCAACCACCGTAGACACCCATATACGGGTGTTTCCCCTTAGGAGGTCCATAGAGCGGGAGGTGATAGTACTCACCTAGACGAACCAAAAATTGTATTTCAGGGGGGGGGGGGCAATATCAACCGTTTAGGAGTTACAGGGTGATTCATAAAAAACAATAGGTTTTCACAAAACACCCTGTATCTTAAAGCCAAAGGGCGTATGGTCACAGTTAAAGGCTCAATGTATGCAGAACTTCATGGCCTTTCCAACGACAGCCCAACCAGTCCCGTACCCCTCTCCCCACAGAAGTTATGAAGGTCTAAACTAAAAATTTCGGATTTTCTTTCCTTTTTTTTTAATTTGACCTCTATTATTTTTGCAAAAGGTCGTTAACATAACTTTTTCTTATAAAAACTGTAAGCTGTAGACTCTCCTCTTTAATATGACCTATTACACTCAATGTGCTATCTGAAGCCCTTTACGAGTTATTAGCTCTAAACCTATTCTAAAACCTATTTTAAAACCTTCTCTCAACGATAATTTGTTCCCTTAGCACGTCATTTTACAAAACATCGTCTAATTTCGGTGTGACCTGAATAGGTTATGAGTTAATAACTGTTTAACGGCTACAGTTAACACATAGGGTGTAATAGGTCAAATTAAGGAGGAGGCTCCACAGTTTACAGTTTTTATAAAAAAAAGTTATGTTAATGACCTTTTTGCAAAAATAATAGAGGTCACAGTAAAAAAAAGGAAAGAAAATCCGAAATTTTTAGTTTAGACCATCATAACTTCTGAGGGGAGAGGGGTACGGGGCTGGTTGAGCTGTCGTCGGAAAGGCCATGAAGTTTTGCATACAGTGAGCCTTTAACTGTGACCATCCGCCCTGTAGTTTTTAAGATACAGGGTATTTTGTGAAAACCTAGCTTTTTTTATGAATCACCCTGTAACTCCTAAACGGTTGATATTGCCCCCCCCCCTCTGCCATACAATTTTTGGTTCATCTAGGTGAGTACTATCACCTCCCGCTCTATGGACCTCCTAAGGGGAAACACCCTGTATTTTTTCTATTATAGCATTATGGTTGCAACAGGAGAACTTCGTATTAAGTTCAAAGTACAGACTCGTTGCATAATCCACATAAGGAACTCTGCTATAATTTATAAATATTGACTGTAAATTATTGGCATCAATGCCTTTTCTATAGATTACCGGGCAATTTGATTTGACAGTTCTTGTCTAAGCGGTTCTTTTGTACAGGCCAATCATAAACACGCTGGAGGTCTATATTCAGTCGGCATATTCAATCCTCCGTTAAGCCGATTGGCCTGCTGAAATACATCTGCACGTCATCGGCATACAGATGTATTACACCGTCAAGAATTACAGCGGTCATGTCATTTATATAAAGACTGAACAAAAGGGATCCAAGTATTGATCCCATAGGGACACCATAATGTAAGTCAGTACTTTTGCAAATTGCCTACGTTCACTTATGAAGCTTTGAAAAGCTGAACAGCAGATTATGAGAAAAAGAACCCCTGCTTTTTCAGCAGCTTACGATGATCAGTAGAATCAAATGCTTTGCTGAAATGTTAGAATTCTCCCACACAAAATACAAATTATTGGCATGCGACGGCATTAACAAAATTAAACATATCTTAGTACACAGACCTTGTATTCTATGGACATCGAGTATAAGATAATTATAATTTATTGTGAATTACATTTTTTATATAACCTCGCATTTCACATCCTCCTCCAAGATTATTGATGGCACTCAAATTAAATTTCAAATAGAGGCTACATTCCGTCTCCACTGAGCAGTTTATGTGAAATGGGGTGAAGCCCTACTTTAAAGCCTGGCGTAACTAGATGTCGCACCTTTTTGGAACAATGCTGTACACTTGAGGAAGACTTATTTTCTTCACATTCAGAATTATTACATCGTGGTAAATATAAAGTGCAAAACTCGTAAAGTCATTTTCCGCACTTGTGTTACACTTGACACAATCACTTTTGTTGCTCGTTAGATTGTGTAATTCTCCCAATATTCAGAACAAATATTATGGTGTCATTTTCTATTGGAGTCTATATTGAAATCTAATTAACGGCTAATACTGAATTTTTCTCTACTTTCAATATCTTGGCTGCTCCTTTTATCAGGGACCCCTTGGTAGTTGTTTTTTTTTTCAGCTATATTTTTAGGTGAAGTCAGAACAGATGCTGACTGTCAGCTCGCTCCATAAATTTCACATCTTGCCACCCATTATATGTGAATTGAACTACTTATTGTTAAAAAAAAGTGACAAAAGATTATAATACATATTTTATGTACATAGTGTACAATTAAATTCTAAATTTAATTCTAACTAATTGATTTCTAGACAATATTATAGAAATTAAGCCGATATACTGTTACAATAGATTCTACTTGAAATTATCTGCAAGAACCGAAGTCGAATTATTCTCTGGTCTAATCCTCTTAATTCTAATCTGATTCACTTAAATGCAAATACTAACAGAAACTGCACGAAGAAACTTCGTCGTCAATAGATTAGTTCACTTTTGTGCAAAGCGATATATAATCTCTAACTGCTAAAACTTAATCCTTATTCTGGAGGTATTCTGCGAAGTTTACATATGAGTACTATAGTACATGCAATATAAGAGTAAAGTAGACAGTGCAAAACCGCTTTTATGAAGGGCCAATTAACACACTTGTACATACATACATATACATAACTATAGCTATCAATATTCCAGCAGATTCTTTCACGTAGAGATAATCTCTATTACTCTGGGAATCCTTATTACTATCATCTTTAGTTAGCAAATTCTGTATCAATACAGATTACCGTGTCGCCATGTTCTCTGCAGACTGCAGTGCAGTTTTAAATGTTTTAAAATTCAAATTAGAATCTCTCGGATGCTAGCACTCCTGGGCATTGGCTATACTATGCATGTGGATTTGTTTCACCATGCTTTCACTAACCCTGCACTATTATCTCATTCTCGTCATCGACAAAAAAAAAAGGAAAATATAATCCAGGAATATTCTGTATGGATTAAAGTGGAGTCCATGTTTATTGATTGGGCAATTACTGTGTGAGGTGCACGTCGCTTGTACGTTATGCGATGTGAAACTAAGGGTACTTCTGCGAAACTGGAGGGAATACTTAAAAGTTTCAACTCATCGCTGTGTATAAATTTATATATACAACATATATGTATGTGCGGATAGAACGAATATAATCTCATCTCTATTCGCCTCGTTTCATATTTTATATGCATTGGAACTAGAAATAAGGCCAAGTTAAGCCGTAAGATTTTTTTTTATCTTACTTACCTATATCATAATTTCGCATCTACCACTAGGTCTCTTGCGAATCTTCAAGACTCCAATGTATGGCATAAAACTCATCTCTATCTGCTTCATACTCTCAAGGCGTGTCATAACCGGCTTCACATATAAAATAAGTAAATTTACGTAAGCGGAATAATGAACCTAACGTATATCGATTCACTGAATTATTTAGCATGCTTTGCAGATTTCATTAATCGCGGTCGATGAGAAGGTTTTTTTCGTGACAGGGAAAAAACTCTTTTTTCTAGAGATATACATACTTCGCTATCTGCTCTGCCGTAAAGGGTGTACTTGACGCTTAACATACACTCAGGAGTTCAAGTTAATTTAAGCAGCCTTGGGGTGCTAATGGTAGCCACTAGAACATTTTCAGATTATTAAATTTAACATTTCTCTTATAGATCATGTTGAGGGCTGTTAAGACGATCAGATAAGTGGTTGGTTTGGTGCTTTTATCATCTCATGAAATTTCCTAGTTATTTTTATTGAAGTTTACAGATACATAAGATTTTTATCATTAAATTTCAGGATAGCAAAATAAATTCAGTGTAACGAAACTTATAGTTACGTTGAGACTGAATGTTTTATTTTAGTTTGTTTTCGTACATACCAGGAATTGGAGAACTCGAAACTTCACGTGAAGTTTATGCAGACCTAGGTCTGCAAATTTTACAATCGAAACGATAAAAATCTCTTCGAAAACAAAAACTACTCTTGCTGGGAAGAGTGGGCTTGCTGAAGGAACTGTAATGCAAGCGGTGGGCAATAAGCCAATGATGGTTGCAGTACAAAGGCCACTTACCCCGCTATATATATAAATCCAAATCTACCAATAATCACTGTACTCTGTCCCCTTGGAATTTCATTAATGAAGATTATTGATTAAAAAATTTTTGTTTAGAAAATCATAAAGATTTCCCTTTAAAATACTTCTTTAGGTCTGTAAGTGACTCAAGAAACAATAAAAGGATTTGATAAATATAAATATATATGTATATAAATACTAGGGGGATCCCGTCGGTGTTGCCTGGCGATAATATAGAGACCTAAATGGGTGGGGGTGGGATTGGTTTGGTTAGAGATGCATAATATCTAAGCTATTATCTGACTCGATCACGCGATTCCCTTCTCCACGCTGTGATCCTATGGCTGTGTGAGAGAGAGTGAGAGAGAGAGAGAGAGAGAGAGAGAGAGAGGGAGAGAGAGAGACAGACAGAGAGAGAGTGCATCCATTCATCCATATGTGTGGGAAAGGAGCTGCCCAATTGGTCCCATTTTCGAGCGGTATTTGCAATTTTTATGAAAACGCCGTGTACACCGCCGTGCCTTCACCTCGATGCGTTCTCAGCCAGCTACCAAGTATGTATACAGGGTGTTTCCCCTTAGGAGGTCCATAGAGCGGGAGGTGATAGTACTCACCTAGACGAACCAAAAATTGTATGGCAGGTGGGGGGGCAATATCAACCGTTTAGGAGTTACAGGGTGATTCATAAAAAAAGCTAGGTTTTTACAAAACACCCTGTATCTTAAAAACTACAGGGCGTATGGTCACAGTTAAGGTCTCACTGTATGCAGAACTTCATGGCCTTTCCAACGACAGCTCAACCAGCCCCGTGCCCCTCTCCCCTCAGATGTTATGAAGGTCTAAACTAAAAATTTCGGATTTTCTTTCCTTTTTTTTTACTTTGACCTCTATTATTTTTGCAAAAAGGTCGTTAACATAACTTTTTTTTATAAAAACTGTAAACTGTGGAGCCTCCTCTTTAATTTGACCTAATCCTATGTGCTATCTGTATCCGTTAAAGAGTTATTAGCTCTAAACTTATTCTCAAACCTATTTTCAAACCTATCCTCAACGATAATTTGTTCCCTTAGTACCTACGTCATTTTAAAATATATCGTCTAATTTCGGTGTGACCGGAATAGGTTATATATCCTTAAGTTTTGTATGGCAACACCAAAAAGGGGTCGCCCGATTTGATCCATTTTTGAACTGGTATTTGCAATTTTAATGGAAATGCCGTGTACAAAATTTGAGCTCTTCACGTCGACGCGTTCTCAGACAGTTTCCAAATATATAGTGAAAAACCAAAGTTTCGTATGGCAACATAAAGAAGAGGTCGCCCGATTGAGACCATTTTTGTAATTTTATTTACTATTGCCATGAAAACATCATGTACCAAATTTTAGTTATTCACGTGCGTCGGTGGACGCGTTCTCAGGCAGTGCCCAAATATATAGTGAAAACCGAAATTTGTGTCTGGCAACCCCACGAAGGAGTTGCCCGATTTGTGCCATTTTGAACTTAAATTTACATTATTTTTATAAACGTCGTGTATAAAATTTGAGCTCCCCACGTTGTCGCGTTCTCTGGCAGTTTCCAAATATATAATGAAAAACTAAAGTTTTGTATGGCAACACCAAAAAGGGGTCGCCCGATTTGGTCCATTTTCTCCACGTCGACGTGTTCCAGACATTTTGTATGGCAAGACCAAGAAGAGGTTGCCCAATTTAGTCGGTTTTTTAAATGTTATTTGCTATTCCTATGAGAACACCGCGTACAAAATTTCAGCTTTCTACGTGCACTCGTAGTCAGACAGTCTCCAAATATATACTAAAAAAACGAAATATTTATATGGCAACCGTACGATGGAGTTGCCCGATTTAGTCCTTTTTTGACCATGTATTTTCAATTTTTATGAAAACGCCGTGTACAAAATTTCATCTTTCCACATCTACGCGTTGTCAAGCAGTTTTTTACGTTTCGACAACAGCGCCATCTATTGTGTCCAAAACTATGCTATCTCTTAAGCTGGAACCAACAAAACCGATTCACGAAATTTCATTGAAATCGGTTGGGCGGTTTCGGAGATTATCGTGTACAAACACAGTGACACTGGATTTTTATACCTTAGATGAAATCTATAGGGTTAAGTTTGTCATTCCGTTTGTAACACCTCAAAAAAATGATGGTAGAGCAAAATGGATTGGACACCCACGCATAATATTAAAAGTTATTTTGATTTTTGCATGTCCGTCCGTCTGTCCGTCTGTCCGTCTGTCTGTCCGTCCGTACGTGCGCACGATAATTCGATAGCGCGTATACTTAGAGAGCTCAAATTTTGTACACAGACTTTAAAAAAAAAAGTAAAATTAAGTTCGAAAATGAGATAAATCGGGCAACTCCTTCGTGGGGTTGCCATACAAAAATTTCATTTTCCACTATATGTTTGGACACTGCCGGAGAACGCATCGACATAGAGAGCAGAAATTTGGTACATGGTGTTTTCATAATAATAGCAAATAAAATTTCAAAAATGCACTAAATTGCGCAACCTTTTTTTGGTGTTGCCATATAAAAATTTAGGATTTTTACATATACTGTGAGAACGATCAGTCCTAGACATTTTTATTGTACTAAAAACTTCTTCAGAATACGAAATCCTATAAAATTGCTGATAATAATTTTTTCTGTCCGACGAACCGTTCTAGAAATATATGCGAAAAACCACTTCAAAAATCAAACTTGCATAGATCGGTGATCATACGAAATTTTATACGGGCATTCATCTACTAGGGTATCATAAGAATTGGTCGTAGACTAATTCTAGCTTTTTTACTTATTATATATTAAGATTTTCATTTTTAAAATGAAAGCTTTCCATTAAAGAAGAAAGTAAGAATTTTAATTTAGACACAAGCCATTCCAACCTGATCATAAACCATCTATCCTGCCCCTGCAAAATAATTCAATCAGATCTCTGGTTGTAAATTAGAATTACAAATTACTTTTAGAAATGCTGTGACGAAATTAATTATAATATTAATTTTTTTTTTATATATAAAAGAATTTGCAAGTACATTTTATTTTATTAAATTAATAAATACGAGAGAAAAAACAACCGTCTCGTCCTGGGTTTGAAACCAGAACCTTCCGCTTTCTGCTCAGATATAAGAGCAGTCGTACATCGTTTTGTGTGATGAGAAAGAGAGGAAGAATCGAGAGCGGAGACTGATGAGAGAGAGTGTATAGAATTTACGACTTAAAAAGTAGAAAATGTAATATATTAAAAAAACCGTTAAAATAAATAACTTCCGTGAATAAATCACACTAAAATGTAAAAAATATTTTTTTTTCTCAAGAAAAGTTACACAAGAAAAGTTTCATTGCAAAATAAGAAATGCTACAACTCAGATTAAATCTTAAAAGTTTGGGCATGAGTTGCAGTTAGATAATTGTGTTTATATGTACTCGTATAGTTATGGATGGCCAAACTTTTAAGATTTAATCTGAATTGTAGCATTTTTTATTTTGCAATTAAACTTTTCCTGAGAAAGAACAAAATTATTTTTTACTTTTTGGTGCATTTTATTTATAATACAAAAATTATTTATTTTAAAAGTGTTTTTAATATATTTTATTTTACATCGCAGAGCATCACATAAAGTATTAAAAGCAACTCTCACTGAGCGAGAAGTAGAGATATCGGATAAGACCGTAGGTTACCGCTTGTACGAAGAAAATTTAAAATGTATGCATCCGGCGAGGAAACCAAAATTAAAACCAAAAATTTAAAAGACAAAAGTAGATAAGCTATGTATGTTCTGGCCCACTGTTTTAGCTTCCAGGATTTCGCCACAGATGGCGCCACCGTCGCTAGGTGGTGTAAATCCATACTAAATGTGGGTTTGTGCCTTGGATGTCCTGGTTTATGTCTTGGATGTTGGGGATACGAGACCACTTTGGGGGATACGAGACCACTTTTAGCTCTCTCCAGCATAGGGAAATAGCATAGGATTTCGATTTTGTTTCTGAAGTGCGCCTATTTTTCATCTCGAATCTTGGGGATACGAGACCACTTTGGGGATACGAGACCACTTTTAGCTCTCTCCAGCATAGGGAAATAGCATAGGATTTCAATTTTGTTTCTGGAGTTCGCTTATTTTTCATCTCAGACTCGTAGCCTCTAAGTTGACATCAACTTTTTCATCTCGAGTTTTGGGGGTCCGAGATCACTTTCAGTTGTGAAGGGGGTGGGAAGCTTTATTGATGGATTTGGTCTTGACTGCGCCCTAGCGGCATTAGCCGGTACTACGGTGTTCTTGGATAGATATGTGGTGCGCCTAAATGTAGGCTTTTGGTTTTGAACTAATATTAGTAATAATTAAAGTTAACGCTAGGAAATTTTTGTTCATGCCAATGGATTCTAGATGGGTGGTTTGTGAGGGTGTGTTATAGTATAGGATAGGGAGGGGGGTAATGAAATTTACATCAGAAATTATCTACGGGCTCCGGTTTTCGAGATATTAGCGTATTAATAATTCAAGTTATTTTTGCTCATGGAAATGGATTCTAGGTGGTGTAGGGTGGGAGGGGGGGGGGGGGACGAAATTCTCATCGGAAATCCTCTACGGGCTTGCCATTTCATGAGTAAGGTTACCTAGCGGCATTAGACGAAACTACAAGCATGCCTTGGTTATGCTGTTTTCTTTTATTAGCGGGGAAGTTCTACATATCAGCATGACGTCATCTTAGTTTTGTTGTTTTCAAGTGCTGTTGCAGATATCAGCATCATTCGAATTTCACAACATGATGTTTTCTTAGCAAATTGTTATTATTATTGGGTCCTGGGGGTGTGTGTATTGAAAAGTCACAGTTGCTCTTTCGAGTGCAAGCACCATTTCTTGAGCAAGGTCCCCTAGCGGCATTAGTCGGTACTACATATGTTGTTCATCTCGGGCTTGAGATTACTTTCAGCACTCTCCAGCATAGGGAAATAGCATAGGATTCCGATATTGTTTCTGGAGTTCGCTTATTTTTCATCTCGAGTTTTGGGGATACGAGATCACTTTGGGGATACGAGATCACTTTCAGCATTCTTCAGCATAGGGAAATAGCATAGGATTTCGATTTTATTTCTGGAGTTCACTTATTTGGTATCTCGGAGATCGTAGCTGTAAATATTATAAACTTGATCATGCTATGATATTTAATATCTAAAAATTGATCACGGTTGCTGGGGATGTTAAGAAATATGAAGTAATAGAAATTAAATTTTCGATGTAGGTGTGTGTGTGTGTGTGTGTGTGTATTGAAAAGTCACTATGGGTTTCGAGATATTAGCGATCTTACCTTTTCGGGTATAATTAATAGTAGTAGTAATAATTCAAGTTAACCCTATGATATTTTTTTGTTCATGCCAATAGAATTAGTACTAGGGGGCTAAAATTTTTATCAGAAATTCTCTACGGGCTATGGTTCGAGATACAAGCGATATTACCTCCTCAGGTGTAATTAATATTAGTTGAAAAACGGAAAAACAACAGCAACTATAACCTAAGTTGTGGATTAAAGCTTTGATTATATTTATCTGTAGGTGTCTTTTATAAACAAGATTGCACCATGTAATCATATATCTAAAAATAGATCAGGCGAAGCTGGTCGGGGCGAATGTAGATAGATATGTTCACTTAGATAAGTAATGGAAATTTGTAAATGCCTAATTTTCCTCTTCAGGTGTAATGCTTCTAATTGGATGCCTTGCATAAACAAATTCGCATAGTCTAGTAAAGTAAACAAATTCGCAGTCGAATAATGTAAACAAATTCACACAGCAGACGAGTAAAGTATACAAATTGAGCGATTTATGAAAGATTCCTAATTTCTTTAGCAGAACACAACAACAACAACTGATATTAATCTGTAGGATGTGATGTCGTAGATGAGTAGTGGAAGTTATAATTGAAAATGTCTTTTGCTGAAAGAAACAACAACAACTATAACGTAAGTTGTGGATTAAAAATCTTTTATAAACAAGAGCTATGTATGTTCTGGCCCACTGTTTTAGCTTCCAGGATTTCGCCACAGATGGCGCCACCGTCGCTAGGTGGTGTAAATCCATACTAAATGTGGGTTTGTGCCTTGGATGTCCTGGTTTATGTCTTGGATGTTGGGGATACGAGACCACTTTGGGGGATACGAGACCACTTTTAGCTCTCTCCAGCATAGGGAAATAGCATAGGATTTCGATTTTGTTTCTGAAGTGCGCCTATTTTTCATCTCGAATCTTGGGGATACGAGACCACTTTGGGGATACGAGACCACTTTTAGCTCTCTCCAGCATAGGGAAATAGCATAGGATTTCAATTTTGTTTCTGGAGTTCGCTTATTTTTCATCTCAGACTCGTAGCCTCTAAGTTGACATCAACTTTTTCATCTCGAGTTTTGGGGGTCCGAGATCACTTTCAGTTGTGAAGGGGGTGGGAAGCTTTATTGATGGATTTGGTCTTGACTGCGCCCTAGCGGCATTAGCCGGTACTACGGTGTTCTTGGATAGATATGTGGTGCGCCTAAATGTAGGCTTTTGGTTTTGAACTAATATTAGTAATAATTAAAGTTAACGCTAGGAAATTTTTGTTCATGCCAATGGATTCTAGATGGGTGGTTTGTGAGGGTGTGTTATAGTATAGGATAGGGAGGGGGGTAATGAAATTTACATCAGAAATTATCTACGGGCTCCGGTTTTCGAGATATTAGCGTATTAATAATTCAAGTTATTTTTGCTCATGGAAATGGATTCTAGGTGGTGTAGGGTGGGAGGGGGGGGGGACGAAATTCTCATCGGAAATCCTCTACGGGCTTGCCATTTCATGAGTAAGGTTACCTAGCGGCATTAGACGAAACTACAAGCATGCCTTGGTTATGCTGTTTTCTTTTATTAGCGGGGAAGTTCTACATATCAGCATGACGTCATCTTAGTTTTGTTGTTTTCAAGTGCTGTTGCAGATATCAGCATCATTCGAATTTCACAACATGATGTTTTCTTAGCAAATTGTTATTATTATTGGGTCCTGGGGGTGTGTGTATTGAAAAGTCACAGTTGCTCTTTCGAGTGCAAGCACCATTTCTTGAGCAAGGTCCCCTAGCGGCATTAGTCGGTACTACATATGTTGTTCATCTCGGGCTTGAGATTACTTTCAGCACTCTCCAGCATAGGGAAATAGCATAGGATTCCGATATTGTTTCTGGAGTTCGCTTATTTTTCATCTCGAGTTTTGGGGATACGAGATCACTTTGGGGATACGAGATCACTTTCAGCATTCTTCAGCATAGGGAAATAGCATAGGATTTCGATTTTATTTCTGGAGTTCACTTATTTGGTATCTCGGAGATCGTAGCTGTAAATATTATAAACTTGATCATGCTATGATATTTAATATCTAAAAATTGATCACGGTTGCTGGGGATGTTAAGAAATATGAAGTAATAGAAATTAAATTTTCGATGTAGGTGTGTGTGTGTGTGTGTGTGTGTATTGAAAAGTCACTATGGGTTTCGAGATATTAGCGATCTTACCTTTTCGGGTATAATTAATAGTAGTAGTAATAATTCAAGTTAACCCTATGATATTTTTTTGTTCATGCCAATAGAATTAGTACTAGGGGGCTAAAATTTTTATCAGAAATTCTCTACGGGCTATGGTTCGAGATACAAGCGATATTACCTCCTCAGGTGTAATTAATATTAGTTGAAAAACGGAAAAACAACAGCAACTATAACCTAAGTTGTGGATTAAAGCTTTGATTATATTTATCTGTAGGTGTCTTTTATAAACAAGATTGCACCATGTAATCATATATCTAAAAATAGATCAGGCGAAGCTGGTCGGGGCGAATGTAGATAGATATGTTCACTTAGATAAGTAATGGAAATTTGTAAATGCCTAATTTTCCTCTTCAGGTGTAATGCTTCTAATTGGATGCCTTGCATAAACAAATTCGCATAGTCTAGTAAAGTAAACAAATTCGCAGTCGAATAATGTAAACAAATTCACACAGCAGACGAGTAAAGTATACAAATTGAGCGATTTATGAAAGATTCCTAATTTCTTTAGCAGAACACAACAACAACAACTGATATTAATCTGTAGGATGTGATGTCGTAGATGAGTAGTGGAAGTTATAATTGAAAATGTCTTTTGCTGAAAGAAACAACAACAACTATAACGTAAGTTGTGGATTAAAAATCTTTTATAAACAAGAGCTATGTATGTTCTGGCCCACTGTTTTAGCTTCCAGGATTTCGCCACAGATGGCGCCACCGTCGCTAGGTGGTGTAAATCCATACTAAATGTGGGTTTGTGCCTTGGATGTCCTGGTTTATGTCTTGGATGTTGGGGATACGAGACCACTTTGGGGGATACGAGACCACTTTTAGCTCTCTCCAGCATAGGGAAATAGCATAGGATTTCGATTTTGTTTCTGAAGTGCGCCTATTTTTCATCTCGAATCTTGGGGATACGAGACCACTTTGGGGATACGAGACCACTTTTAGCTCTCTCCAGCATAGGGAAATAGCATAGGATTTCAATTTTGTTTCTGGAGTTCGCTTATTTTTCATCTCAGACTCGTAGCCTCTAAGTTGACATCAACTTTTTCATCTCGAGTTTTGGGGGTCCGAGATCACTTTCAGTTGTGAAGGGGGTGGGAAGCTTTATTGATGGATTTGGTCTTGACTGCGCCCTAGCGGCATTAGCCGGTACTACGGTGTTCTTGGATAGATATGTGGTGCGCCTAAATGTAGGCTTTTGGTTTTGAACTAATATTAGTAATAATTAAAGTTAACGCTAGGAAATTTTTGTTCATGCCAATGGATTCTAGATGGGTGGTTTGTGAGGGTGTGTTATAGTATAGGATAGGGAGGGGGGTAATGAAATTTACATCAGAAATTATCTACGGGCTCCGGTTTTCGAGATATTAGCGTATTAATAATTCAAGTTATTTTTGCTCATGGAAATGGATTCTAGGTGGTGTAGGGTGGGAGGGGGGGGGGGACGAAATTCTCATCGGAAATCCTCTACGGGCTTGCCATTTCATGAGTAAGGTTACCTAGCGGCATTAGACGAAACTACAAGCATGCCTTGGTTATGCTGTTTTCTTTTATTAGCGGGGAAGTTCTACATATCAGCATGACGTCATCTTAGTTTTGTTGTTTTCAAGTGCTGTTGCAGATATCAGCATCATTCGAATTTCACAACATGATGTTTTCTTAGCAAATTGTTATTATTATTGGGTCCTGGGGGTGTGTGTATTGAAAAGTCACAGTTGCTCTTTCGAGTGCAAGCACCATTTCTTGAGCAAGGTCCCCTAGCGGCATTAGTCGGTACTACATATGTTGTTCATCTCGGGCTTGAGATTACTTTCAGCACTCTCCAGCATAGGGAAATAGCATAGGATTCCGATATTGTTTCTGGAGTTCGCTTATTTTTCATCTCGAGTTTTGGGGATACGAGATCACTTTGGGGATACGAGACCACTTTTAGCTCTCTCCAGCATAGGGAAATAGCATAGGATTTCGATTTTATTTCTGGAGTTCACTTATTTGGTATCTCGGAGATCGTAGCTGTAAATATTATAAACTTGATCATGCTATGATATTTAATATCTAAAAATTGATCACGGTTGCTGGGGATGTTAAGAAATATGAAGTAATAGAAATTAAATTTTCGATGTAGGTGTGTGTGTGTGTGTGTGTGTGTATTGAAAAGTCACTATGGGTTTCGAGATATTAGCGATCTTACCTTTTCGGGTATAATTAATAGTAGTAGTAATAATTCAAGTTAACCCTATGATATTTTTTTGTTCATGCCAATAGAATTAGTACTAGGGGGCTAAAATTTTTATCAGAAATTCTCTACGGGCTATGGTTCGAGATACAAGCGATATTACCTCCTCAGGTGTAATTAATATTAGTTGAAAAACGGAAAAACAACAGCAACTATAACCTAAGTTGTGGATTAAAGCTTTGATTATATTTATCTGTAGGTGTCTTTTATAAACAAGATTGCACCATGTAATCATATATCTAAAAATAGATCAGGCGAAGCTGGTCGGGGCGAATGTAGATAGATATGTTCACTTAGATAAGTAATGGAAATTTGTAAATGCCTAATTTTCCTCTTCAGGTGTAATGCTTCTAATTTGATGCCTTGCATAAACAAATTCGCATAGTCCAGTAAAGTAAACAAATTCGCAGTCGAATAATGTAAACAAATTCACACGGCAGACGAGTAAAGTATACAAATTGAGCGATTTATGAAAGATTCCTAATTTCTTTAGCAGAACACAACAACAACAACTGATATTAATCTGTAGGATGTGATGTCGTAGATGAGTAGTGGAAGTTATAATTGAAAATGTCTTTTGCTGAAAAAAGCAACAACAACTATAACGTAAGTTGTGGATTAAAAATCTTTTATAAACAAGAGTGATCATGCTATGATATTCGATATCTAAAAATAGATCACGGCTGCTTGGGATGGTAAGACACATGAAATCATTAGAAGTAATGGAAATTAAAGCATTAGAAAAGGTTGCCAGGTGGCTGGTAATTTGATATCTTGCGTAAACAAATATAGCCGAGTAAAGCAGACAAACTGAGCGATTAATGTTTTTTTTTTTGTATCCAGGAGTTTGTGTTGAAAAGTCTTTATGACGAATTGTTTTTTATTTTCAATAAAATTTCTCAATCAGTCACACTGTTATAAGATTTGATTGATCCCCGATATCATAGTTCACATGAAGCTGATAAGAATATGATAATTTTATCTTCATACTATTGGGGTGATCACATTATTTTCTTACCATTAGATTGAGAATGGGTTTAATTAAATGTTTTGATGAAAGAAGGTGGTGTTATGATATCAATGTAAGTAGTATGATATCTTGTCTTAGATGAGTAATGGAAATTGTTTGGGAGCTGTGAGTAAGGAATAAAAACCTTATCAGCAAGGTCGCTTCATATTTATCTCCCTAAATTATCATCCAAATGGAGTTATATGAAGGAGCAAAAAATTGATAATAGTGAAGATAGTGGTGGAGGTTGAGAGAGGGGTGCTGTAAGTTGTGGATTAATTTGAAAGTTTTCATGGATCTCAAGGTTTAAACTTTTTAGCCTCCAGCAGGAATGTCTTCTTTTAGTTGACTCGGTGACTAGATAAGAACGTGTTAATTTCATGTTCATAATATGATCTTGTGGTAAGCATATGAAAGTAGAAGAATTTTTTTTATAAATCAAGTAGTTACGCTGTTATGAGATTTGATTGACTCCTATATCTAAAAAAATATTCCACATGAAGCTGATATAGTGACTATTAGGCGGGTACATTGTTTACTTACCATTAAGTTGAGAGTGGGTTAAACTAAAAGCATTGATAGAAGAACGCTGTGTTATGATATTAGTGTGGTATGATATATTGTCTGAGGTGAGTAGGGAAAGTTGTATGGGAGTTATGAATAAGCAGTAAAATCGTAATCAGCAATCTCGCTGGATATTTGATAATTCTCCAACTCCATAGTGAAGATCGTTGTTGGGGGTTGAGAGTAGGTACTGTAAGTTATGTATTAAGTTAAAAGTTTTGATAGATGGTATTTGGTATTTATCTCCTCGAAATGGTGTTGTACGAGTATCAGAAAGTTCGGGAAAAAGTTGATAATGCTTCAAGTTCAATAGTGAAGACCGCGATGTTGAGAGTGGGTATTTAGAAAGATATTATTCTAGTAGGATATGGACGTATTTCTTATTCATCTTTAAATCTTACCATGAAATTAGGTTGAGAGTGGATTAAATTAAAAGTTTTGATGCAAGAAGGCGTAGTTATTATATTAATATAGTATAATATGTTGCCTTAGATGAGTACTTGAGAGCTGTGAGTAATATGTGGAATATGGTGTAGGTGAGTAGTGAAAGTTGAAAATGTAAGGTTCCCAATTCCTTTATTGAAAAACAACAACAACTGTAGCAAATAAAATTTTCATACAATATTTATTCACATCAAATTCATTATTTATTTTTTATAAACTTTTTTCTCTGTGTTTCACATCCGAATTGCGATCCAGAGCAAATACCTCCCATAATCCTTTTCTGCGTTAGGCTATGAGAGTTCGGCAGCAAAATCCAATATTTTTTGCTATCATGTGTCTTGCTCTAACACATTAGAAAGCTTTAGTGAATACCATAGTTTGAAACCAATAATATGATTAAGAAAGCTTCATGATATATATCAAAAGTGATCCCAATGGATTACATAAGGAAAGTATGTTCACTTCATCTGCAAACAACAAATATGGCTGAAAGCGACACACGGTGTGAGCAAAAATCATTCTTGCTTCAATTATCACTATTAAATGATGTGTGCCGCAGAAAATATATTAAGTCTAGCCTAGTCTAAAATATGTATTGTAAATAAAAATTGTATCATGGTTATAATGCCATTTATTGAAATAATTTGTTTTAATTGTATTATAGCTTAAGTCTAAAATCTTTTTTTCTTTAGTTCAGCAAGGCCAGGATTTCATAGATATAGATTGATCCTTATATTGAATATTCCTTATGCCTTTACACCAATGTGGCGTTAAAAGGTTCATGGTGCACCACTTTCACAAATAACATCTCTCCATCTTTACTTTTTGCGATCTTTGTTGGAATATCCTGATTTTTCGAGCTGTTGGTAGGGGACAGTCGACTCGTTTTTGGATGAAAGACTTTCTTCTTTATTTCTGGAAAGCATCGATTTCATAGATGTAGACTGAGCCTTATATGAATATTCTTTACTCCTTTCATCCGTAGGCTTTAGAAGGTTTGTAGTGTCCTTAGAGCTCATGTTGAAATTATTGCGTAATTAGCTTGCCAAGAAACAGTGATCTGTTTGGCTAAAGAGCAAAATATCAATTGCAAAAACAAGTTATGAAACTACTATTTATATGGATTTGGCACATTGTCTTGACCTCTGACGTCACCTTAACCTTTGAAACCGAAAGTGTCTGCTCTTGGGTTCACTTGGATGATGAGTAGTGCAAGTTGTATGGGAGATTATAATTAGCTGTGAGTTAACTGTAAAGAAGAAGATTTCTGATAACAGTATGTTCCATACATAATCTTACAGGTGGAAGAAAATTTTATAAGAATCTGGTAACTGCATTTCCTTATAAACCTTATATAAATTCATATGTGACCAAACCGAGCTATAGATTTTTGTTCTAGATGAATGCACATTATATATAATATCTGAAAATAGATAACAGCAAAATGAAAGGCTGTAAGAATTTGGTTGCAGTATATTCTATACAAAATCTAATAACCATAAGAAAAATTTTATAAGAATCTGATACCATGCTCAGTTCACAATTTAAAAAGTAGAAGAAAATTGTATAA
Source organism: Dioctria rufipes (assembly GCA_963924295.1). Classification (NCBI taxonomy): domain Eukaryota; kingdom Metazoa; phylum Arthropoda; class Insecta; order Diptera; family Asilidae; genus Dioctria; species Dioctria rufipes. The sequence goes on from OZ002741.1 coordinate 259,000,220, forward strand.
GAATCTGGTAATAGTATGTTCCATACAAAATCTAACAAGCGAAAGAAAATTTTATAAGAATCTGGTAAGAATCCGGTAACAGTATTTTCCATACAAAATTTAACAGGCAGAAGAAAATTTTATTAGAATCTTGTAACAGTATGTTCCAAAGAAAAATCCAAGATTTTATGCATTTCCTGATGTGTAAGCCTTATATAAATCCATATGTTCTATATAAAAAATCGGTATATAAATATCTGTTAAAAAATTAGTTAGGGTATATAGTGATTTTAAAAAATTCATATCTCCAAAACGGTGCGAGAACCAAAATCCAAAATCTACTAGGTAGCAGACAATTTTATAAGAATCTGGTAAGTTCAATACAAAATCTAAAAGGGGAAGGGAAAATTGCACGAGATTTTGGTTAGTGGTTAGTGTATTCCCGAATGCTGAACTGTTAAGATGGATATTGAAGAGTTTTTAGGAGAATATAATAACATTTTACTCGATGAGCATAAGAAACAAATTCAAGAATGCTATAACTTTTTAAAATTATATGAAAATATTGAAAAAGTCGAGTCAAAATTTGGTGAACACTTTATAAGCTGCCCTTGGTCAAGAGATGATTCAACGGATGGACCAGATACATGTGTATGTTGTGGTGTTGCTAGATGCCTAAAACAAGCTGTGAAGCTATATAAATTCTACCAAACATTGACAAAAAGTAATTACGAGGCATGCCTTAAAAAGTGCGATTTAACTTAGCACTAGAAATTCTCATTTTGTATACTTGGAGAGCTCATAAAGGATCATGTAAACTTACACTGTATGCAGATGCTGATTTCAACAACAGATTCATCAAACACAGGAAATTTTGATTACATACAGCTCTGTACCATAAGATTATAAGAATTAATACTTTTTAATTTTTAATAAATGATATTTTATATATGGCCTTCTTTTTATTCAATTTCCCATACTACGTCCGGAACTCCCGAATAATGTTTGACCACTACAACGGGTGGTGGTAGCGGTGGGTGGTGGTGGTGGTGGGTGGTGGTGGGTGGTGGTGGGTGGTGGTCGGTGGTGGTGGTGGTGGGTGGTGGTGGGTGGTGGTGGTATTGGTTGTGGTGGTGGGTGCCTGGTCTTGGTATGGTGCTTGAAACGGATATTTGACGCGTGGCATCAATGTGACGCTGACCTCTGACATCACCTTTACCTATGAGACCAACCGAAAGTGAGGTCAGATAACAGCTTAACAGCTTTTATAACAGGTCTGATAACAGCTTAACAGCTTATAAAACAGGTCTGATAACAGCTTAACAGCTTTTAAAACAGGTCTGATAACAGCTTAACAGCTTTTCAATCAGCTCTGATAACAGCTTAACAGCTTTTAAATAGCTCTGATAACAGCTTAACAGCTTTTAAAACAGCTCTGATAACAGCTTAACAGCTTTTAAAACAGCTCTGATAACAGCTTAACAGATTCTGATAACAGCTTAACAGCTTTTAAAACAGCTCTGATAACAGCTTAACAGCTTCTGATAACAGCTTAACAGCTTTTAAAACAGGTCTGATAACAACTTAACAGCTTTTAAAACAGCTCAGATAACAGCTTAACAGCTTTTAAACAGCTCTAATAACAGCTTAACAGCTTTTAAAACAGCTCAGATAACAGCTTAACAGCTTTCCAAACCAGCTTAACAGCTTTTAAAACAGCTCTGATAACAGCTTAACAGCTTTCCAAACCAGCTTAACAGCTTTTAAAACAGCTCTGATAACAGCTTAACAGCTTTTCAAACAGCTCTGATAACAGCTTAACAGCTCTTAAACAGCTCTGATAACAGCTTAACAGCTCTGATAACAGCTTAACAGCTTTTAAAACAGGTCTGATAACAGCTTAACAGCTTATAAAACAGCTTTTTCAGCTCATCCGCAGATAGAAGGGTCGACCCTAGAGTAGTCAGCGTCAAATTGATGCCACGCGTCAAATATCCGTTTCAAGCACCATACCAAGACCAGGCACCCACCACCACAACCAATACCACCACCACCCACCACCACCCACCACCACCACCACCGACCACCACCCACCACCACCCACCACCACCCACCACCACCACCACCCACCGCTACCACCACCCGTTGTAGTGGTCAAACATTATTCGGGAGTTCCGGACTTAGTATGGGAAATTGAATAAAAAGAAGGCCATATATAAAATATCATTTATTAAAAATTAAAAAGTATTAATTCTTATAATCTTATGGTACAGAGCTGTATGTAATCAAAATTTCCTGTGTTTGATGAATCTGTTGTTGAAATCAGCATCTGCATACAGTGTAAGTTTACATGATCCTTTATGAGCTCTCCAAGTATACAAAATGAGAATTTCTAGTGCTAAGTTAAATCGCACTTTTTAAGGCATGCCTCGTAATTACTTTTTGTCAATGTTTGGTAGAATTTATATAGCTTCACAGCTTGTTTTAGGCATCTAGCAACACCACAACATACACATGTATCTGGTCCATCCGTTGAATCATCTCTTGACCAAGGGCAGCTTATAAAGTGTTCACCAAATTTTGACTCGACTTTTTCAATATTTTCATATAATTTTAAAAAGTTATAGCATTCTTGAATTTGTTTCTTATGCTCATCGAGTAAAATGTTATTATATTCTCCTAAAAACTCTTCAATATCCATCTTAACAGTTCAGCATTCGGGAATACACTAACCACTAACCAAAATCTCGTGCAATTTTCCCTTCCCCTTTTAGATTTTGTATTGAACATACCAGATTCTTATAAAATTGTCTGCTACCTAGTAGATTTTGGATTTTGGTTCTCGCACCGTTTTGGAGATATGAATTTTTTAAAATCACTATATACCCTAACTAATATTTTAACAGATATTTATATACCGATTTTTTATATAGAACATATGGATTTATATAAGGCTTACACATCAGGAAATGCATAAAATCTTGGATTTTTCTTTGGAACATACTGTTACAAGATTCTAATAAAATTTTCTTCTGCCTGTTAAATTTTGTATGGAAAATACTGTTACCGGATTCTTACCAGATTCTTATAAAATTTTCTTTCGCTTGTTAGATTTTGTATGGAACATACTATTACCAGATTCTTATACAATTTTCTTCTACTTTTTAAATTGTGAACTGAGCATGGTATCAGATTCTTATAAAATTTTTCTTATGGTTATTAGATTTTGTATAGAATATACTGCAACCAAATTCTTACAGCCTTTCATTTTGCTGTTATCTATTTTCAGATATTATATATAATGTGCATTCATCTAGAACAAAAATCTATAGCTCGGTTTGGTCACATATGAATTTATATAAGGTTTATAAGGAAATGCAGTTACCAGATTCTTATAAAATTTTCTTCCACCTGTAAGATTATGTATGGAACATACTGTTATCAGAAATCTTCTTCTTTACAGTTAACTCACAGCTAATTATAATCTCCCATACAACTTGCACTACTCATCATCCAAGTGAACCCAAGAGCAGACACTTTCGGTTTCAAAGGTTAAGGTGACGTCAGAGGTCAAGACAATGTGCCAAATCCATATAAATAGTAGTTTCATAACTTGTTTTTGCAATTGATATTTTGCTCTTTAGCCAAACAGATCACTGTTTCTTGGCAAGCTAATTACGCAATAATTTCAACATGAGCTCTAAGGACACTACAAACCTTCTAAAGCCTACGGATGAAAGGAGTAAAGAATATTCATATAAGGCTCAGTCTACATCTATGAAATCGATGCTTTCCAGAAATAAAGAAGAAAGTCTTTCATCCAAAAACGAGTCGACTGTCCCCTACCAACAGCTCGAAAAATCAGGATATTCCAACAAAGATCGCAAAAAGTAAAGATGGAGAGATGTTATTTGTGAAAGTGGTGCACCATGAACCTTTTAACGCCACATTGGTGTAAAGGCATAAGGAATATTCAATATAAGGATCAATCTATATCTATGAAATCCTGGCCTTGCTGAACTAAAGAAAAAAAGATTTTAGACTTAAGCTATAATACAATTAAAACAAATTATTTCAATAAATGGCATTATAACCATGATACAATTTTTATTTACAATACATATTTTAGACTAGGCTAGACTTAATATATTTTCTGCGGCACACATCATTTAATAGTGATAATTGAAGCAAGAATGATTTTTGCTCACACCGTGTGTCGCTTTCAGCCATATTTGTTGTTTGCAGATGAAGTGAACATACTTTCCTTATGTAATCCATTGGGATCACTTTTGATATATATCATGAAGCTTTCTTAATCATATTATTGGTTTCAAACTATGGTATTCACTAAAGCTTTCTAATGTGTTAGAGCAAGACACATGATAGCAAAAAATATTGGATTTTGCTGCCGAACTCTCATAGCCTAACGCAGAAAAGGATTATGGGAGGTATTTGCTCTGGATCGCAATTCGGATGTGAAACACAGAGAAAAAAGTTTATAAAAAATAAATAATGAATTTGATGTGAATAAATATTGTATGAAAATTTTATTTGCTACAGTTGTTGTTGTTTTTCAATAAAGGAATTGGGAACCTTACATTTTCAACTTTCACTACTCACCTACACCATATTCCACATATTACTCACAGCTCTCAAGTACTCATCTAAGGCAACATATTATACTATATTAATATAATAACTACGCCTTCTTGCATCAAAACTTTTAATTTAATCCACTCTCAACCTAATTTCATGGTAAGATTTAAAGATGAATAAGAAATACGTCCATATCCTACTAGAATAATATCTTTCTAAATACCCACTCTCAACATCGCGGTCTTCACTATTGAACTTGAAGCATTATCAACTTTTTCCCGAACTTTCTGATACTCGTACAACACCATTTCGAGGAGATAAATACCAAATACCATCTATCAAAACTTTTAACTTAATACATAACTTACAGTACCTACTCTCAACCCCCAACAACGATCTTCACTATGGAGTTGGAGAATTATCAAATATCCAGCGAGATTGCTGATTACGATTTTACTGCTTATTCATAACTCCCATACAACTTTCCCTACTCACCTCAGACAATATATCATACCACACTAATATCATAACACAGCGTTCTTCTATCAATGCTTTTAGTTTAACCCACTCTCAACTTAATGGTAAGTAAACAATGTACCCGCCTAATAGTCACTATATCAGCTTCATGTGGAATATTTTTTTAGATATAGGAGTCAATCAAATCTCATAACAGCGTAACTATTTGATTTATAAAAAAAATTCTTCTACTTTCATATGCTTACCACAAGATCATATTATGAACATGAAATTAACACGTTCTTATCTAGTCACCGAGTCAACTAAAAGAAGACATTCCTGCTGGAGGCTAAAAAGTTTAAACCTTGAGATCCATGAAAACTTTCAAATTAATCCACAACTTACAGCACCCCTCTCTCAACCTCCACCACTATCTTCACTATTATCAATTTTTTGCTCCTTCATATAACTCCATTTGGATGATAATTTAGGGAGATAAATATGAAGCGACCTTGCTGATAAGGTTTTTATTCCTTACTCACAGCTCCCAAACAATTTCCATTACTCATCTAAGACAAGATATCATACTACTTACATTGATATCATAACACCACCTTCTTTCATCAAAACATTTAATTAAACCCATTCTCAATCTAATGGTAAGAAAATAATGTGATCACCCCAATAGTATGAAGATAAAATTATCATATTCTTATCAGCTTCATGTGAACTATGATATCGGGGATCAATCAAATCTTATAACAGTGTGACTGATTGAGAAATTTTATTGAAAATAAAAAACAATTCGTCATAAAGACTTTTCAACACAAACTCCTGGATACAAAAAAAAAAACATTAATCGCTCAGTTTGTCTGCTTTACTCGGCTATATTTGTTTACGCAAGATATCAAATTACCAGCCACCTGGCAACCTTTTCTAATGCTTTAATTTCCATTACTTCTAATGATTTCATGTGTCTTACCATCCCAAGCAGCCGTGATCTATTTTTAGATATCGAATATCATAGCATGATCACTCTTGTTTATAAAAGATTTTTAATCCACAACTTACGTTATAGTTGTTGTTGCTTTTTTCAGCAAAAGACATTTTCAATTATAACTTCCACTACTCATCTACGACATCACATCCTACAGATTAATATCAGTTGTTGTTGTTGTGTTCTGCTAAAGAAATTAGGAATCTTTCATAAATCGCTCAATTTGTATACTTTACTCGTCTGCCGTGTGAATTTGTTTACATTATTCGACTGCGAATTTGTTTACTTTACTGGACTATGCGAATTTGTTTATGCAAGGCATCAAATTAGAAGCATTACACCTGAAGAGGAAAATTAGGCATTTACAAATTTCCATTACTTATCTAAGTGAACATATCTATCTACATTCGCCCCGACCAGCTTCGCCTGATCTATTTTTAGATATATGATTACATGGTGCAATCTTGTTTATAAAAGACACCTACAGATAAATATAATCAAAGCTTTAATCCACAACTTAGGTTATAGTTGCTGTTGTTTTTCCGTTTTTCAACTAATATTAATTACACCTGAGGAAGTAAGATCGCTTATATCTCGAACCATAGCCCGTAGAGAATTTCTGATGAAAATTTTACCCCCTAGTACTAATACTATTGGCATGAACAAAAAAAATATCATAGGGTTAACTTGAATTATTACTACTACTATTAATTATACCCGAAAAGGTAAGATCGCTAATATCTCGAAACCCATAGCGGCTTTTCAATACACACACACACACACACACACACACACACACACACACACACACACACACACACACCTACATCGAAAATTTAATTTCTATTACTTAATATTTCTTAACATCCCAAGCAACCGTGATCAATTTTTAGATATTGAATACATAGCATGATCACTCTTGTTTATAATATTTACAGCTACGATCTCCGAGATGACAAATAAGTGAACTCCAGAAATGAAATCAAAATCCTATGCCATTTCCCTATGCTATAGAGTGCTGAAAGTAATCTCGTATCCCCAAGCCCGAGATGAACAACATATGTAGTACCGACTAATGCCGCTAGGGGACCTTGCTCAAGAAATGGTGCTTGCACTCGAAAGAGCAACTGTTACTTTTACACGCACCCCCAGGACCCAATAATAATAAGAAAACATCAAGCCAAGGTGATATCATGTTGTGAAATTCGAATGATGCTGATTTCTGCAACAGCACAAAACCAAGATGACGTCCTGATGATATCTAGAACTTCCCCGCTAATAAAAGAAAACAGCAAAACCAAGGCATGCTAGTAGTTCCGGCTAATGCCGCTAGGTAACCTTACTCAAGAAATGGCGAGCCCGTAGAGGATTTCTGATTAGAATTTCGTCCCCCCCTCCCACCCTACACCACCATTTCCATGAGCAAAAATAACTTGAATTATTAATACGCTAATATCTCGAAAACCGGAGCCCGTAGAGGATTTCTAATGAAAATTTCATTACCCCCCTCCCTATCCTATACTATAATACCCCCTCACAAACCACCCATCTAGAATCCATTGGCATGAACAAAAATTTCCTAGCGTTAGTTTTAATTATTACTAATATTAGTTCAAAAACCAAAAGCCTACATTCAGGCGCACCGCATATCTATCCAAGAAAACCGTAGTACCGGAACATACTGGTAGTACCGGTTAATGCCGCTAGCGCGCAACAAGACCAAATCCATCAATAAAGCTTCCCATCCCCCTTCACAAATATATAGAACTAAAAGTGATCTCGGACCCCCAAAACTCGAGATGAAAAAGTTGATGTCAACTTAGAGGCTACGAGTCTGAGATGAAAAATAAGCGAACTCCAGAAACAAAATTGAAATCCTATGCTATTTCCCTATGCTGGAGAGAGCTAAAAGTGGTCTCGTATCCCCAAAGTGGTCTCGTATCCCCAAGATTCGAGATGAAAAATAGGTGCACTTCAGAAACAAAATCGAAATCCTATGCTATTTCCCTATGCTGGAGAGAGCTAAAAGTGGTCTGGTATCCCCCAAAGTGGTCTCGTATCCCCAACATCCAAGACATAAACCAGGACATCCAAGGCACAAACCCACATTTAGTATGGATTTACACCACCTAGCGACGGTGGCGCCATCTGTGGCGAAATCCTGGAAGCTAAAACAGTGGGCCAGAACATACATAGCTTATCTACTGACAAAATTCCCATGAGTGAACCAGCATAAAAACTTTATTCTTTGTGATTGGTAAAAGGTAAGTTTACCAATTCAACCGAGCAATAAGTTTTCCTGCCTTTTCAAAAACCTATTGCAATTTACAAAATCCATTAAATATTTACGTTAGCTTCGAAGTGATATATTCCAACTAGAAGTTAGTTTACTCAGAACAGTTAAGCACCCACCAACAATCATGACTTAGAGGTGCATATCAGAAAAGGGTTAAAGTCCTATCTATTTTCTTACGGGAACAATGCGACAGGATCAGTACAAAATAGTTTTGGATGCTGTTTTCTGACTTAATATTGAAACTTTGAATGCCTAGAGCACATCATATAAATATGTTTAGGCAACATGGCGCTCACCTGCCATACCTCGCGAACCATGAAATCCCATTAATTCTTTGGTGTGGGAACTAACCGGATTCAAATCCAATAGAAAACTCGTGAATTATGCTAAAATCGAAAGTTTATAGCTTTTTAAACTAAACGATTCATACATACATAGATATGTATGAGGATATTGAAAAAAGGGTATCGGAGACTTTTAGAAAAACGAGATGAATATTGAATCCATGATTCAGAAAAGTGTTGAAAGTGAAAGTATGCCCGATCGTATAAAAGTAGTATAACTAAAGTTAAGGCTGGAGTTACAAATTATTAATTTTATTATGTTTGGCCAAAAGTAGGTACATAATTCCAAAAATGGCGTTTTGGTTTGGAGCAGTGGCGGATCTAGCATTGAAATTGGCGGGGGGGGCACCATACAAATTCATACAAATTAAATTAAGCAAAAAAAAACATCCACCGCCGTACGCTTAGTTTAGCCACCACAGTACTAGGAAGATTTCCGCATTAATTAAGCGGTGTGGATAATATGTCATTTTTTAGTATACCTTTTTTTTACAAAAAGTCATTTTTTAATAGAATAGTAGTTTAGGGTGCAAACTGCAGGAGTCATTTACATTAAACTTTTCTCTTTTTTACACATAGGCATAAGTATATAATATGGACTGCTCGATATGCTATTTCATGCGGGTACAATTTTTTATGTCAAAGTATTTCTTAGGTCGGTGTCAACATTGAAAAAACCATTGGCAGTAAGTTGAAAAGTGATTGTACTAAAACCTTTCGAATTTCTGTTGAGTATCTATGAATATATTGTCTTTGGTAAAACACTTTTTATCACTAATTAACTCAAAAGCATTTATTTAGACGAACCCCCTAATTTTTTTTTTTTTTTTTTTTGTTTACAGTTTTCTCTCAGTTGGTACTTGGTGCTTAGACCAAAAGTGAAAACTATATAGAAGTGAGCCCTATTTCTGCAGTGTATTTCTATGGACGTAGTTAGCCCATATTATACATGTCAATGGTTTCACATAAGAACGCTGAAAATATTTTAGAATGTTAGGAGTAAGGACTAAGTTAGGGGTCTGATGTGGCAGTGAGGGAGTCTGTTTCATAGCTTGGGAAGTGTTTCTCGAGGGTTTTGGATCACCCAAAAGTTGGGGTCCCAAACTCAAATTCTGAGAAAAACCTATAAACATACATCATATGCATACAATAATATTCATTGAAATAAATTTTGACCCCCCCCCCCAAGTCCGCCACTGTTTTGTATATCAAAGTGTTTGTTCTGTACTAACTAAACAACTGAACCTCCATTGAAAATAATTAAAATGATGAGTCCAACATGCATAACTCCATACAAATGGGAAAAATTTCAAAACTTCAAACGGACGTAACGCCAAAGTATGCACTTTTGATCAAACACCACAGAATTATAAAAATACATTCTATACTCACATATTATAAACTTTAAACAAATGTATGTAAATACTTATACCAACGTACTCCTTTTTATGTAAAATTCAGTAAAGTATTAAAACATTAGATAGCTTATAATTCGATGGCCACCAACTGTATAGGTATCTAATTAAGTTAAGACCGTATAATGAGTCCAAGACGAAAGATTCCAATTCAGAAAACGGTATAAGATATAAGGCTATTGAAATCTATTGAAATCTTCGAACCACAAATTATATCCGTCTCAGAGAAAATTGAAGATAAATTGTTTTACGTTAATTGTTAATTATATATTCTTTTGGTTTTTGTTTCGTATATACCTACGTGGATAAATACTGCTTTTGACACAAAATATGAAACCCTTTTATCTAAAACTCCACGAAAATTCGGACATAGCCAAAAATATCTAGTTGTCCGGATTATCGAGCTATGTCCTACTTTATTGGTAAATTCAATTTTAAATTAACGTCTTATTACTAGTGAAGGTCATAATGGTAATAGTGAACCCAAAAATTAGATTCAATAAAATGAGGACCATTAAAAAAGAGTCAGATTGATGCATCAGTGAATTTAAAGACGGTTAAGAGAAAGTTTCACCTCATATAATAAGTAGGTATTAAAAGTTAACCTACATAGTATGTTTACATACATTCTGTACATACTTTAGTTCAAAGCATCCAAATCGAACCCATTTTTATGCAACACTCATTTATTGATCGCTCGCCCTTGTTCACTTTAATGCATTCAACAGTAAAACATTGGACCTCCCTTTACATGGCCTTCGTCAATAAAAACGTTACATTTTCAGATATTAAAGTGCTCAATGTATCTCAGAAAATGTAAAGAAATGCATTTGCGCCTTTTAAGGTATAACTTACCATTGTAGACGACTACTGTAGTACCATTTCAAGAGCATTTTATTGTTCAGAGTATTTTAAGGTGTTCTAAAAGAAAACTAAAGATGGAGCGGTATACGATTGAAATGTAAGTCATTAGTACGCCCGCCGCCGCCGGCGGCCGTCCTCTACAATATTCGAACAAATAAAGATGTATATACATTCTTGGGACAAGAAATAGCACTATGCCATGACATTTTTATGGAAGCACGTACTTTGTATAGCTATGTGTAGTACCTACATACAATGCTATGCTACTAACTATAATTATTCTTCTTAAGTAGGTATTATTCCTGTTCGCTTCATTAACCTCTTCTGCGTTGGAAACAAAAAGCAGTATAACGGAAAACCATTTATTTCATGGTTTTTCGTCCAGAAAATGTTATAGCACCCATGGAAGTTATTTAAGCGAAAAAATATACCACAAACTTCATGCAAAAGTGGAAAAAGAAAACTCTGAAATGCAAGTATGACACGACCCCACAGTCGCTTATCTAGGACAACATTTTGAGTACTTTTGAGTTCCCCCTCATTTCTTCTAAGGTTGTTGCGAATTGCGACTGACGTGAAGAGGGTCGAAATTGTAATTTGATGCAAATTTTATTTTTGCTTTGTATATTACCAGACAACTGAAAAATGCTTAACATTCAGGTGGAAATGTTTAAATGGAAGATTTTTAAATTGCCACGTTCATGCTACGTGTCTATATAGCCGCATCATAGTCTGTTGAAGTCCTTCAGGTGTTATCACTTCTTTTTTGTAGAAATTATTTATATTAAGACTTTAAAGTCACATTTTGCTTACCTACGTACCTATGGAGTAGTTGCTATTGAGAATAATTTGACCTCTTTGAATTTCTCAGCAGATATTTTGCAGTTTTTTTCCCTACAACAAAGTTTACAGAATTTCTCGATGGTCATCACCAACTATACTACCCAAAATACCAGACCAGACCCACATACCAGACTAGACCCAGACATAAATATAAAATCCTGAAATGTTCTCTCTATGGTTTCATTATACTCATATGGATCGGTAACACCTGACGTGGGTCTGACCCTAGGATGATAGCCGAGAGGGGAGGATGGGGGGAGCGACTCTCAGATTTACAATTCAAATAGAGGCTGATTTAGACTCAGTAAAGTGAAGCCAAAGAACGGGAACATTCTATTTTTTATTATCTGTACATCGTGATAGCACGCATTCAGATACACCTAGAGCCTTCCACTCCTATAAGGATCTAAGCTCACTCAAGCTATATAATAACTTCAGTTAACGAGTACATCATACTATAGAAGAAGCAAGGAGTACCCCTAGAGCGCTTCGCGGAATTTCTAATTACGTGTCATGTCTACATACCTCTCTTACAGAACACCAAAGAGAAGCGCTTTAGAAATCTTGAAAACGATTGTCTTTTTTATCCGAGATGATATTTTGCTGACAACACACATACATAGATAGATAGATAGATATAGATACTGTAAGACTGTCCCAACTGCGGTTAATGTTTTCCAACTTTGTTTGCTTTTCTTACTCCTGCTATGGTTCCATTGACTGATTGATTGGGTAATATTTATTCCTCCTTCAGGGTATGGAAGACTGTCTACTTTATTTATTTGCTGGGATGAATTCAGAAAGCGTTTGCAATGCAGAGTAGTGATGTGAAAAAACTGAAATTTGTATCGATAAAATCGATAAAACAAGGTCTAAGAAATATCGCCGACAAAATATTGATTTTGAAAACATTTTTTAAAAATGGTTTGATGAGCTGCAAATTTATAGAAAGGAAATGAATGCAGAAGTTGATAAACATTTGTATTCCTTTACGTACAACCATCTGGGGATGTAGTCGATAATCATGCCAGAGTTGGTTTTTAGGTCGTTCTGTGTCAAGCTGCATGAGAATATATCGCGAATGGGGTAAATAAATCGTCAATTAATGAACTAATTCGAAAACATGTGATCATTTTGTTGACGACCACAATTCCTTTTTAACATTGGAACTAAGCGTGTTTTTCAGCGTAAACGGGATAATTTTATATGCACTTTCTCTCAGCACAGCACATATACATGCTACAACCAGCAGATGTTAACGCCTTCAACTAATGCTCCATCAAAAGAGACTTTTGGATCTTAGGCGCATTGAATTCGACGTAATTCACTTTGCCCCAAGCGAAAATATTGTGAAGATCATTATTCAATGATCTAATTATGCATACTAATTTGATACATTCGGCATACCCTTTCGAGTCCGTAAGAGTGTCAATGGAGTAAGCGAAATCAAGCTGGTCTCATCGGCAAAACTATGGATAGGATTGAAAGTAAGGGTAAGCAGATCATTAATGAAAATTAAGAGGATAAAAAACGGAGAGATAATAGAGCCCTGGGGCACACCGGCATTTATAGGGTGTGGTTCAGATGTGACGCCATCTAATACAACCCATATTAGACGAGCAGATAAAAAACCTTCCATCCATAATAGTAGAGAGAGAGGAAAGACAAAGAGATTTAAGTTTGGCTAAAAAATATATTGAATTAAATATAGCTTTAAGACAAAAGTTTGCCTTATTATTTTAATTTATAAAACGTTGAATTTTATTCTTATATAATTCCTTATTGATTTGTTCCTTTTAATTTAATATAAAATAAGTAAAAAACGAGTTTTCAAACAAAACTGAGGCCAAGCCGCATGAAAAAGTAGAAAATAAACTTTTCTTCACACACAGAGGTGGACTCAGATTTTATTCGCTGACAATAACCGATATATTCCAGTATGATCAATCAGAGGTAATAAGTGATTTGATTCATGAAGAGAAAGAATATTCAATCAAAAAATCTGAGTCCAACTCTGTGTGTGAAGAAAAGTTTAATTTCTACTTTTTCGTGCGGCTTGGCCTCAGTTTTGTTTGAAAACTCGTTTTTAACTTATTTTATTTTCTGCCTTTTACACGTTAACTAAATTGTTCTAATATCAATTTAACCGAACTTAATTATATTTTTACTTAATTCTAATTTAATTTTAGTTTCTTACTTTCTTTTTAATTTTCCGTTTTCCTTTTAATTTTCCGTTTTCCTTTAATTTTTCTTATATTTATCCTTAAATTTCTTTCTTTCTTCTTTATTGTGAGTCAATTTTTGAATATTCGCAGTGAAATTTTTTTACGTCCATACGACTCGAGAGTTTCCAATCGACTAACTGTACTTCGAACACAATCCGAACAGTTTCGATAACTCGGACTACGGTTTACCGAGGTTTCGAAAAATTTTAAATTTTGAAGGCAGCTACGATGAGATGATTGGAAATCAGCACCGTGGTTGCGTGGAAGTTTTTGTTCAGCTTATCATTACCAACATTTTAAGTTATGTTTGGTGCCGATCCGAAAACAAAAATTTTTCGAGTATCAAATCGTTGAAGTACTGCAACGGTTTTCTGAAATTCAAATTATGTTTTAAACAGCGCTTTTTAGCTGTATTCCAACTTGATCCCATATAATATGAACTTTCCCGATTTTCCATGTTTTCCACAGACTTTTCCTATTACTATGAAATTTTTTTAAAAATTTACATGAATTTTTCATGCAAGTTTTCATTATTGTTGGAGAGAAAGTATTGATGCCAGTAGGAAGGGAAAAAAAATATTCTGCATAGCTTATAAAACTTTTTTGTCAGAAAATTTTCCGGAAAAGTCGGAAAATTCCGGAAATTTTCGGAAAATTTTCCAGAAAAATTGGAAAATTTTGCTTTTTTCCTGAAACAAATTTATCACTAATCATATCGATGAAAATTTTTCCGATGATTTTCCCGCTTTTCCGGGTTTACCATGGAGTTTTCCACAAAAGCAACTTTATGCAACCCATTTCGCTCTACAACTTTGTCTTAGGTTACAAAACGCTTAAACGCTTCCTTGGACGGAAAAACTACGTAAAAGCGTTTTACATGAATTTTCCTCGATTTTTTCTGCAAGTTTTCACCATTGTCGGAGAGAAAGTAATAATGCCAGTTGATAGGGAATTTGATCTTACATAATTGAGAAAACTGTTTTACCGGAAAATATTTCAGAAAAGTCGGAAGATTCCGGAAAATTTTTTCGGAAAAATTGGAAAACTCTGTATTTTTTTTGAAACGGATTTATCACTGATCAAATTTGTACCAAATTTTCAAATGATTTTTCCAGATTTTCCGGGTTTTCCATGGAAATTTCCGGTTCAAATTTTGATAGATTCAATTGTCACGCGACATGAACCTGTGTGCCAAATTTCAGCTCGCTGTGATGATGACGTAGACCCACTTACGAGAGTGTCGAAAATAGTAAAAAAGAAATATATAAATAAGACAAATTCGTGTACGCGTTAAAGGGACGGGCTGACCTCAAAAGCAACACAATTTGAATTGAATTAGTATTCATCTGAAGAATGATATGTTTTAGTGTAAATTTTACGACGAGTTTTTATTTTTTAATGGCTTTTGAAATCAGGAAAAATGAAAAAATTAATAAAGTCGTATCTTTCAAAATGACATTTACTTAACAACACGTTTTTATAGCCTGTACACTGAGAGAAATAATAGGAGCCAGGCTTTTTTTTTATGTATGTGAGCTCTCACAATTATAAGCGAAAAGGTGATGGCAATAGTTTATGACACTGGAGCTTATAAAGCAATTTGCTATAAAAATACCTCTATATATAGCAATCCTCCTTATGCATATATAGTATTTATAGCTATGAGAATATATAGGTAATCACGCTTTAAAATTTGAAGTAATAACATTTTCGTTATAATCTTTAGAGCTATAAATTATAACCAGTAATTTTATTTTCCATAGCCACCACTCAAACAATTATGGCTATAGCGCCAACAGATAATAGTCCTAAAACCTAAAAAAATATAGCTGCAGCCACAATAGTAAAAAAGCAAACTCCCTTTAATGTATAATCTTCAACATAATAATTTATAACTCCTGGGTCAATATTCTCTTATATTTTTGTAGTAACAACACTCATACATTATAACGAATGGAGTAATATATTAAAATATATTTAGCTATTAAATGTGTTAAAATTCACTACCAACATAGCTTCCAGGCTTATGTAGATACTACATGCAATTTCCTAAATGTATTGGCGTTAAAGCAATGTATTTATAAGTTTATAAATAAAGTTCATGAAGAATGTATTTAGAATTCTATCCCAATATAATTTTTATAAATTTTAACTTGGGTACAATCCAAAGTAAAAGTTCTAAAAATACCTTCCAATCCGATTCTATGATAATCGTACCTCTTTGAGATCTTATCGGATTTTGATGAAAATATGAGCAAACCTAGACCTTTAATTACACTTAATATATATTCTAATTGAAATCTTTAGAAAAGTAAATAGTATTTTCCTTATAATGAATTTCCTGCAGTGGAAGTGGGAACAACTCAAATCGAAATAATTGACTAATAATTTCAAGTTGGGTGATAATTATCGACTTTGGTAGCTAGTGAATTAAATATCACTGCAATTTTTAACACATTTGAAATATGTAGGTATATGGATATGGGGTTTCATTTGGGAATTTCAATCGTAAATGAAAATTTCAATAGAGATAGTTTTTATTAATCAAACAGAGTACTTATTATAAACATGTATTAATTTGAAAAGTGTTCGCAACTCTGATACATATATAGAAGTCCCCGCTCTACTGAGGGATTTATAATTTTCTTATAAGTAGGTTCATAAAATAAAAAATCTTCGTATCGTTCTGAAAACAGTAGAAAATTTCTACTTTTTTAACATACATATAATATCTTATACAATAATAAGCTGTCCATCGTGTTTAACTAATAGAAAATCTTGCTTTAAATCATTAATTAGATTTCTGCACTCGAACAAATTAGTTTCTGAAACCCTATGACAATGCCTATGTACATCAAAGAAAAGCGTATTTAGAAAACGTACTATTGCAAGTACTCGTTGAGAAGAATAAAAGCATATAGTTTCTATTATGCCAAAGCGAGGGTATTCATCACTACTCTCTACTTGGATAATTTGACCAATTTTTATTGTGTCATTATTAGAAGACACTGAAGTCACAAACAGACAATTTGAATATAGTGCTTGTAACGATGTAATGTGTTTTTCAACATCATTATTAAATTTATTCATCTTTCTCCCAGGAATACACTCTACATTTTTATCCAAGGAGTTAATACTATTTTGAAAACTTTGACTGAGCAGTAATCTTTCAACAATTGTGTGACAAATATTCTTGCGCGAACTTGTAGAAGAAGCTATCATTTTAAGTTGTCTGTGCTTTGCTTCAAAGCGCATAGACCATAACTGTTTTAAAGGGCCCATCTTACGCATGATTCTTGGGTAATGGGTCATAAGATGGTGCTTTGGCTTAAGTGGCATGTGAAACGTATCTACAAAAAGTTTATGGTGTTGAGAAATCAAATATTCAATACATAAAATGTCTTCAGAAGCTATTGAATCGAGTAGAATTATATCTATTATTTGCTTTAGCAAAATAAATAGATTCCAAAATATATTGTCTTCTGGGACCCACTCACCAATAATTATTTCCAAAAATTTTGAAATCCAAAGCGTTTCAGAGGCAGAGTATCTAAGCTTTAAATGTTTTAAATGATCTTCAGATATTTCTGGTGGTTTATTCATATTATAATTATTACCGAAATCAAAAAAGTTAAGCCTGTTGTTCAACATTTCCAAAGTGAATAATTTTTCTTGGAAAATAAATTGTTTTAAAATTAATGCAATTTCTAAATTAAGGACTCCTTCGAAAATGTCGTGCATAATATCAACAGTGTGATTTTCCCAAACATTAAAGTGTTTAAGTTGATTGAACAAACACATTGACCATATTCCTGTGACTGATACGTTGTTCTTTTCCACGTCCTCGGTGTAATTAGCTTCTGTTCTCAATAAAGACTCTTTTTCAACACACGAGCTTTTTGACTCACATTTGTGCATTTTGCAAATTCTGCAATAAAAATTTGCTACAAAGCAGTCGGTGAAACCTAACATGGAATTCAAACCCTTGTTATCGCCAGTGCATGCCGCGACCAAGAAGAAAACTCTTTTATTTGAAACTTCAATTCCAGTGCATTCTAAGTACTTTAATTCATCTATAACAGGTTGAAAGATTATATTTCCATATGACCGCTTGTCTAAACTATTGAAAAGCATTAGGAGAAATATATTATTCAACTTTGAACGCATAAGTGGTGGAATACAGGGCAGCGACATATAAACTGCCCCGAGATTTTGCAATCCTGCACGCGATCCCAACGGATTATTTACTTCAAACTCGTCAAAGTAAATCAACACCGGAAGAACAATATCAGTTTTCCTATAAAGAGAAGCCTTTTTTGTCCAAAATTCCGTTTGCATTAAATTCGAAGTAACATTTTCTTCAGATTTTAAATATGTTAGATAGTTCAGAATTTCTTGAAACATTCCATTTGAGTTAAGGCATTGAATAAGAGTTTCCTTAGCAAATATTATTTTAGCTTTAACAGGTATTGTTTTTAAAATTAAGTCTGAGCCTACACGCATAACATCAACCCTTTCTCCAATATTCACTGAGGAGGACGCAGTATATAAATTGTTTTTTTTAAGCAACAGAGCTCTTTTATATTCTGTTGAAATATCGTCGAATGAAGACGAAAATATAGAAAATAATTGAAATATCTTTCCTTTAACCTGCTCGTCCTCTGTCGCAATTAGTTTACAAATGGAATCTTTTATATTTTTGAAAATACCCTCTAGTATATATTCAGAAAACGTATTTAATGTGCTTTGGATAGTCTTTTTGCAAACTAATTTGTTCGAATACAGTTTTGATACGAGGTCTATATTTGCTAAATCAACCAAATTTCTAAAAGTTTCAAATATTTCAGGGCAATTAGCAAGATCACTATTATGTGCATTTATAATATTTTCAATGAAAGGTGCAGATATACATTTAATATTTTTGGGTTGATTTGCAATATCATCCAAATTTGTGCATTCTGGGAATTTTGTATTGGACTCTAAGTTAAAATGTTGCTGTATATGCTTTCTAAAAGAATTTTTTGATTTGAAAGACCTTTCTTGCGGACAGCTTTTACAAAGCAGAACTCTTTCTAGTTTATGACTAATATTGACATGTTTCATGTAAAGCTTACAAGATTTGAAATTTTTCATACATTTAAAACACTTCATTTTATACAGTATATAAAAGTAAACAACAATTCAGAATTAAATTCATAAAATATTATTCATTACCGCCAAAGAATATAATATTGCACTTATTTAGATATTATTACAGAATGATTAATTATAGGGCGTTCAAATCAGATTTCAAAGTTCCTAACGCAACAAGATTTACATCAAATTCTGTAAATATCCCGAAAACTTCATGCTGAATAAATGTCCATATGGCTAAACAGGACTCCGGATATTTGGCATTTAACGACATAAATACCTTGAAACACAGGTTAACTGCTGTTAAAATATTTTCGGCACTATAGAGTACATGATCTAATACCACATAGAAATATTTTGCTTCTTCCAAAGTTGGTCCAGCTGCTATTACCAAAGGCTGTAGCGTTTGTTTAGATGACTCCAAAAGCTTCCTTTTTCTGTCCAATTCTTCTTTTAACAAATTTGCGTCCTTAAAAAAATAGCTTTAAAGTTATTATTACTAATATTTTATCGAACTTACCAGTACGTGTAAGATAAAAGAATCCAAGACTTCTTCTTTCGTAAATTTCAATCGTTTTTGGTTCTCCTTCTTCTTTCCATATACTGACGAGGATAAAAAATAAGCAAGTAGTTGAAGTCCGGCAATATCGCAATCAGATTTTAACAATTTATCTAAAGTGCAGCTTGACTTTTTGGAGCTACATGAAACTGATTTGTTCGGGGAAATATTTTCTCGTTTTTGTGATATATTGGAAGATGTTCTTTGTGTTGCTAGTTTTTTTAGTTTATTATTGATTTCTGGCCATTTAAGAAACAGTATATCGCTTAGTGCAGGGTATTGAATATTAAAGTCATCCGATAGTAATAAGCCTCCCTGTGGACCTCGTAGTGCAGGATAAAAGCTCAAATAGTTATGTATTTGAAGGATTTCGTTATATCCTTGTAACTGTCTTTTGCGGAACGCATATGTTTCCTTCCAGCTCTTATTTTTTCCCAATCATTGACATGACTTTTCAAAAATAAGATTTTCCCTTCAACATCTTCGGAAGGAATTGAATTTAAAGAATTTTCGTTAGTAACTGTAGTTTCACTAATGATTTTTAAATTTTTCTTGAGTCGGTTGTAACGCTCCCATAATTTTCCTGATGCTACACGCTTTGTTACTTTATTATAGGGCACAAAGTAAATGAAGCTATTCTCTGATGGAAATATTTTGGGTATTTCGTTTGCCAAAGTAACAAATCGTTCTGTTGTTAACTTGAAAGGTCCTTCGCCGATATTTTCGTGTTCTTTGTTAATAATAAGGGTGGCTAAAAGGTTTCGCTGGGTATTTTCTAATTTTCCAAATTTGTTGAAATGACCTTCGATGATTTTTCCGGTCGTAGACTTTAAACAATTTTTTACTGTTCCGCAATCTGTTGGTGTTTTTAATGCTGATAACAACTAAAAAATAAGAGGTACATCAAGATATTCATTAATTTTTTTTATATAATTACATCATCGAATATTCGACTTGATGTTCTAGACACTGAAGGTGAAGATGCATCAATAAATTGAACTTCCGTTGGCTCTAGTATCAATTGATTATTAGTAAATGTTGTAAGCGTATCTTGTTGATCTGTGGAATTCTGCTGACTTTGGAATAAAGGATAGCTCTTACTGGTGGTGGGAGTTGACCAACCTCCGACTGAAGGACTATAGGAACGTGAACCCTATTAATATAAAGAAATCAAAGATGTAAGGGAAAACTACAATTAATCTGTCCAACCTGGTGTATTCCAAAAAACTCTTTATATTTAACCCAAAAACTATTTCTAGGTCCTGCTTTTGGTAAGATTTCTTTTAAAATATCTACGTCGAGGTGCTTAAATGATTCATCCGTAAATTCTTCTTCTGCAAAACAATGATAAAGAGGAACCTTTGACTTTGAGAATACTAGCTCTACTGGCTCTTAA
This sequence comes from Dioctria rufipes, assembly GCA_963924295.1. Taxonomy (NCBI): domain Eukaryota; kingdom Metazoa; phylum Arthropoda; class Insecta; order Diptera; family Asilidae; genus Dioctria; species Dioctria rufipes. The sequence continues at coordinate 259,021,323 of OZ002741.1, forward strand.
CTTTTTGAATAACATAAAAGAAAATTTCAGTATAAACTTCCCAATAATACAGTTAGAAGTCATTACAAAACATCAAAATTGTTTCGATAAAATCATCTACACAGTAACAAGCAATAACTAAATTTTGTTATATATACATACAATAAATATTGAACTTGAATAAGAATAAACAAAAGCCTTGACAAACGGAATTATAATTTTCGTAACACTTTGGACAACCTGTCTTCACGAGATCTCTATTACAAGTAGAAAATCTTACCTAAAATGTGTTCCGTACCGTAATAAAAAAAGGCACAAACATAATGTAAAATGACTCATAAGCACACGTGTATAGGAAATTTCGCTTTTTTATAAGAGTGGATAATATTGACATGGCTCCGCTTCTCATATTTATAAGTTGAACTACAATGAATATTAGATGATCACTACTATTTATGCGTTTAACTCTCTGCCATTACACAAAATATAATAATCAACAGCATCTCATCATCTGTTGTAAAAAATATTGAAAAGTTCTGATTTACTTTATCAGAACTGTAACTTTTGTGAAAATTTTTCATTTGATCCGTGCATTGGGAATTTATTAATCGGAAAAATCGAAAAGAATGTAGATATTTGTACGGATAACAATCAAGTAAAAAATAATAATTTAGTTATTGATTACGGCTGCTATTGCCTAGGACCAAATTTCTGAAAAAAACTTATAACTTATGAAAACTAAGATATCTGTCCTTTTTCCACTCACCCGTTTATTACCACTTAATTTTTTTATACATACCCATGAATTTCTCGTACAAATGCGAAAATCCTATCGAATCTAAGCAGGATTTGATGTATTCCGACATACTGCTTTGTTTAACGTAACCACTATGCACATATATGTAGCTGCTTAAACACAAGATCTAGAACTTTTTTTTTTGATTACACAATTAAAATAAAAATTGAACTTGAACAAGAATAAACAAAAGGCTTGACAAACGGAGTTATAATTTTCGTACCACTTTGCACAACCTGTATTCACGAGATCACTATCACGAATGGAAAATCTTATCTAAAATGTGTTCCGTACAGTAATACAAAAAGGGAACATACATAATGTAAAATGACTCATAAGCTCACGTGTGTAGGAAATTTCGCTTTTTTTATAAGAGTGGATAATATTGACATAGCTCCACTTCTCATATTTATAAGTTGAACTACAATGAATATTAGAAGATCACTACTCTTTATGTGTTTAACTTTGTGACGTTACACTGGCTAATTTGTATAACAGGGAATTTTTACTTACGTATAATTTATGAGATATCTCCTTATTCGTATAACATATAGCATTTTAATTTGTAGCTTAAGTAGCATATTATTGACATATAATGGAATTCATTATAAACCATATGGGGTCAACAAATAAATATAGTTGATACATCCGAACTGAAAAATATTACAGTTTATATCAAGACGACGTATATGCATGAGAAACGAACTCTTTGCTTATAGGTAATAAAACCATAAAAATAGTATATACACATATAAACCAGCCCTTATAGACTATAGCGTTCTATGCGATTAGGATTTTTCTCAGTGTACCCAAATTGGCCCCTTGGTGTACGAAAAAAAGCTTAAGATTAGACTGGACGCAAACTGTTGATTTCCGAATACACTGATATTTTAAATTATTATGCAGACAAGACAAATGTTTTAAGATTTTAATTTAACCTAAAAGACAAATCTACAGCTTACTATTGTATACTACAAAAGCTTAAGCACCGACATTAAGTAAATTCTACTAAAAATACTTCTTGTATAGATGATATTTGCTTACCCCATTAAACGATTACATTTAAATTCAGATCAGAAAGTTATTTTACCTGAGCTAACTAAGATCTTTTAAAATGATAAAGTCAAGTAAAGAACACATCTTGTTTTTACATGCATTTACAACATGTGACACGATGTTGCTTTTTACAACAAGGGAAAGAATAGCTTTGACAAGCTGAAATTTTAAATATCTTTGAATCCGGTATTTTATGAATTTTGGAATTGTATGGTGCTACTCGAATCATAAGCAATTTAAATCATTTTCATTTGAAAATTGATTGTTAAATTGGAGTCTACACATATGATGCAGCCATGGAACACATAAAAGGGTGTACAGGTGTAATTATGATTAGGACGAAGTACCTATCTCACCAAAATTTGGGGATGGATAATTGAGAGTGAATTGTTAAAATTCCAATTACAATGACTCAGCTACTATAGTCCCCGAAAATTAGCTGAAAGTGATCTATGGACCAAAGTACAGATGCAGAAAAAGTGGCTTGAATTACTCTCCAGCTTGTTCACAATGCAAACACAATAGCTGCTTGGATGCATCCCTAGTGATATCAATAAATTAAATAGAAAATGAGAAATGAATAGAGATATTATTTATAAAAATTGTTTGTAAAAAATTTCATAAATTTTTTGAGATATGAGACAACCAGAAGTCAGAGGGCGAATAGAGTGGATGTTGCAACAGTTCGTTTCTTAATTCACTGATTTTCGCCATGGTTTTTTGAGCTGTGTGAGAGAATGCGTTATCTTGATGAAAAATGATTTTTTTTTCTTTCTGTAAAGCAGGTCTTTCTCACTAATTTTTACATCCAGCTGGTCCAAAAGGTTACAGTTATAATCTGCGTTTATTATTTTACCAGTTTTTAATTTATAAACAAAATTTCTTTGTATCCCAAAAAACTGATGCTAGCACCTTATTGGTCGATTTGTCTAACCTAACTCGCTTTGGAGCCGAAGTACCGGGTTCACACCACTCCTTAGCCTCTTGACAACCAGCTCATCGAGATCATGCTGATTAGCAAGTTTAAAATGAAAATTCCATATAGGGAGGAATGGGCAGCACAGTCCGTGCTTCACCGATTGATAGACACTATAATTTATACAGACGGCTCTAAATCTGAAGACCACACCGGAGCAGGCGTCTTCTGTGAGGAGCCTCATTTAGAAGTGGCCATACACCTGGAAAGCCATGTAACGATCTTCTAGGTAGAGGTCAATGTCATTCTTGAAGCGGTAAGGTACCTCCTTAGCTCATATACTGAGAATAAGGAGATTGCCATCTGCTCGGGCAGCCAAGCGGCCGTTAAAGCCTTGTCAAAACCCTTCACAGCCTCCAACCTAGTACTGGAGTGTAAGACCACCCTCAACTCCCTCTCTCAGTGTAACAGGGTACTCGTTCTTTGGGTGCCTGGTCACAGAGATGTTAGTGGAAATCAAAACGCGGACGAGCTTGCGCGTCTTGGGGTGGCCACGGAGGCACCTCCTTCTATAATTGGGATCGCACCGGGACACCTGATCTCTGCAATTACGACTTGGGCGGACTGCCAACACAACACAGTTGTCTATGGTTGGACGACCTTTCGAGTAGAACAACAGAGGAACTGTGAGGTAAACCTAACCCATGTTTCACAAAAAAGCTGCTAGGGCTGAGCAAACCTACCATGAGAATTCTGGTGTCTATACTCACTGGACACTGTTCTCTCAGATGTCACCTACATAGGATAGGACTGGTTGATGACCCTACATTCTGAGGATGTGGAGAGGAATCCGAAACGGTGTCCCAGTATCTTTGTCACTATCTGGCTCTCCCCGGAAAACATTATAGATTTCTTGGTTCAGACCTCCTGGATGAATTGCATGAAGCAGGTAATGAAGGTTGGGAGCCAATCTTATGGTTTGTAAGAGCGTCTGGTTGGGGCTGATGAACTTACTCATGGATCCTGAGGGTGAACAATGGGCCTTGTAGTGGCCTACGTTCTAGGGTTCTCCCTCCAAGTGGGACTCAACCTCCTTTCAATCCATCCATAGCCTCTTTTCTTGATTCAGGATCATGGTGGTACTGACCCAAGTCTCATCTACAGTGATAAATCGACGCACAAAGACCTTTTTATACTTTCTAAAATGGTCCAAATGTTGTTAAGAAAGTCGCATACGAGTGTATTTTTGTTCCATTGTTATCAAATGCGACACCAATTTTGCACAACTCTTTCTGTAACCCAAAGCTCCAGCCAAAATAGTGCTCACACTGCCTAATGAACTGCCTAGAGCTTTTACTAAATCTCTCTCGGTTAATCGACGATCTTTCATAATCATATTCTGTATTTTTGCTATGTTTTCTGGTGTTAATGCACTTTTTGGACGTCCTTCACGCGGCTCGTCTTCAAGACTTGTATGACCATGCATGACCACTTTTAAAATGCATCAACCCATCTTTCTACTGTTCGAATCGAAGATGAAGAGTCCTTATACAATTTTAACAATCTTTCATGATTTGGTTTTAGTGGTTACACCATCCAAAAATAAAAATTTTACTACCGCAGGATATTCAAGTTTTTTCAATTGTACAAAAATACTGTGACACGTCAACTAACGCAAATATACGAATGAGTTGACCAATCTACATGAAACTTCACACGTGTTCATAAAAAAGTAGTATGACTTTTAGAAAAACTTGAAAACGACGAATGTAATAGGAACGACAAAACTTATTCACAAATTTTTCTACCAGTCTCAAGAGTAGGAAGGCGTATTAAATTTAATCTTTCGTTATAAGGAGGAAGATGAAGTCTATCCCTCCATTCGAGACCTTTTAGAGCCAAAAGTAAGAATCCCCTTTGCACGCTCTCAATACGATCGGAGTGATTTTTGTAAGAGGGAGACCAGACGGGACTGGTATATTCCAAAATGGGTGTAACATGAGTGGTACAAAGAGCTTTAGTAATAAATATATCATCTACTTCTTTTGCTCAACGCTTTTTACAGCCTAACATTGAGTTTGCCCTATTAACATGCGATCTCTGTGGAAGTTAAAGGTGAGTTTCGAGTCAAACAATATCTCCAAGTCACATATTCTATCAACTTTCGAAAGTAATAACCCATTTATAGCATAGACTTCGAAGGGAATCTCTTACGAGAGAAAATGGTTACCCTATATTTATCAACGCTTAAAATGAAAGAATTCTTTTCACACCATTTAACAAGTCTGTCCAGATCATCCTGCAATTTGAGACAGTCACAATGCGATTGGATAGATTTAAATAGTTTTAGATCATCCGCGTATATTAGCAAATTAGATTTTGCAATTACATAGGAAACATCATTTATGAATAATATGAAGAGAAGGGGCCTTAAGTGAGTACCCTGTGGAACACCAGAGTAAGCCGCTCGTTCTTCAGATAGAGCAGAACGGAACTGAATCCTAAGTTTGCGATCCTTAAGGTAGGATGATAACCAGTTCAACAACCAAATTGGTAAACCTAAAGATCTCAGTTTTAATAACAAAACAGAGTGAGGAAGCTTGTCAAAAGCCTTGCTGAAGTCTGTATAAATACACTGAGTTTCGCAAGCACGCTTAAATGATTCGATACAGGTAGATGTAAACTGGAGCAAATTTGTTGTTGTTGATCTTTCCTTCATAAAACCATGCTGATGAGGATTAAGAGCTCCACATACAAGAATTCATATAAAGAAGCTTCAAACAGTTTGGGAATACAAGACAATTTAACAATAGGACGATAGTTGGTAACAAGCTCCATTCTACTGAACTTTAAGATTGGGACAATAAACGACTCTTTCCATAACTTAGGAAATTTACCAAGCCGCTGTGATAAATTAAACAAAAATGTTAACGGGTAAGAAAGCATTCCCAGCAGAATAACCCAGAGTCCAGCTTGGACATGAAGTCTTCAATAGATTTCTGATCAATAGTGAAGCATGGGATATCAACTTTGGGAAGTGTCGTTAAGTAATAAAAATAAGCAAAATCTTTTTGAGTGACATATGTAAGCAAACAAACCAGCATTGAAAATGCTGTTTTACCACAGCTATTTATTTTTATAACTATTTCGCTTATATTTTATTTAAAACTTTATAATATATTATTAAAACTATTAACCTCGCCTTAAAAATGACTTCCTACGGCAATAACACCGGTTGTTTCTGCAGCCCAGCACAACGAACTTCATCACCATAATTCTAGACTCCGGAGTCCGCAGTCTCAATTATATTAAATTTTTGCACAAAACAATATTTCACTATTGCAAAAGTATAAATCACTTTTAATCACGTTTTCACTCACAAAATCACTAAAGCAACACCGGAGTTATTTTCATAAATTCAAATAAATTCAGAAACGTCAGGCATGTCGAATTGACAAAAACTAAACACCCAGCCCTCTTGTCATTTCTTTCCCGTGTCCAAAGAAAGAGAAATGCTTAACACACGTACACGAATTTTACACAGCATTGCCAAGCAAACATTTTCTCGGGTTTTCGAATTTGCGAGAAATTCTCGAAGAACAACAATTCGATAATTTTTCGGTTTTACGAATATTTCTCGACATATGGCCTTTAGGTTCACACAATTTGCAGTATAATCGGAGAATTTTTCGTTTTTATGATTTTTATGATTTTTCAGATTCTGCAAGCATTCCAACAGCATTCTTTTCAAGTATTCGGCCGAAAATAGTGAAGTGATTGTTGAGAAATTAAAATTTGCATTTGGTAAATGTTTCTCAAATTTTAGTTGTTTATTTTCAATTGGATATCGAGTAGTTTTCACAAAGCATAGTTTACTCATTTATCTAATTCTAGATCGAATAGTTTTTACGAAGAAATCTCGAATACATATGACCCTGATATATAGCACCAATACACGAAAATCTTCGAAATAGTCCCGAAAAGACGAATCAATATCGAGTCGTTATTTCAAATCGAATTAGCGTTCCTTTTTCTTCATTTTCGGCTCGAGATTGAATCGAAAACCACTTCGAGATCGAAGTTCAACTTTGATTGAACGGGTCAATCTCCAATCGTAATGTTTGCTGGGTACCTATCCTTTTTGCTATATAATCTAAGGTGTATACTGCATGAACTTGATTACCATCTTCAATTTCTAATTCGAGAATATGGCTAAATTAGATGTAAGTACTTTATCTGGCAGAAACGAAACCATATTGCTGTGGTGCTATAATTTATTTAACTAAAAAGAATAATTTTGAATTAACCAGGGAATCCAACATTTTCGGAATATTATTCATAATGGATACTCTCCGATAATTGAATACCAGGTTTTTAGGTCCAGACTTATGTATTGGAGTTATGTATGAAACTTTTCATTCATCTAAAAATTAACCAGTATTAAGAGATAAATTAATTATTTAGAAATATTTAATTTAAATTAAATTTTTATGTGAATTCACCTAAAATAATACATAGTTTCTGGGTTGTGAATGGACACAACTTTCATAAATACTGAATTGTAAAACTCATTAAATTTCGATTATTAAAAATCAAAATTTACTTGAAATAAATCTCTCACGTGACTATTTTAGAGCTAAATATCAACTGCCAGAGTTGTGTCATATCAATATGGTCGGCATTTTTTTTTCAAAAATATTTACACAGCAAATTATAATTTTTATTATTTAAAATAAAGTAATGAAAAAAAAAAATATCAACAAAAATAATTTTAATTACCTACTTATCGCAAAAATCAAGAATATTTATTATTTGTGATTTATTGATTGGTGAAAATAAATATAAAATATTATGTAATAGGCTACTGATGGAAACATTAAATGGCTGTGTAAACTCAAATAACCGTTCTAAATCGAAGATCCGATTTCTTGCGTCAAAGGTTCTCTTTCAGGCATAAAAATCAATGCAGCCCTTCGTAGCCTACTCTACTCTACTTTACTACATCCCAGTTCAGTTTTGGATGACAAGGATGACACTCAAATACTGCGCACTGGTAGATATAGTGAAAATATTTGGCCATCCAATTTGAGGAGGATAAAACTCGGTATTTTGATCTATGACAGTGGATTTTTGGATTCACTGGTCAATTTTATTCAAATCTCCGTCCATAATTCGCTAATAACGTAAAGAAATATTCTCGATAGCGATATCCTCACATCCTCCGTAAATGTCATCACCTTTACCAATTCTCTACATAATAAAGAGTTTTCCAATAAGAGGTGTTATTTTAATTAGCCCGCTATTTCGGTAGATGTCACTTTTGGAGCTGTCATTTTTTGACATTTGACAAGTAGAAACTACGCCATTAATAAAAATGGAACGATACATGATTCAACAACGCATTGAAATTATTAAAATTCACTATAAAAATGGTGAAAATGTGGCAGAGACGGGTCGTAAAACTCGAACATTTTTGGGTCATCCTGAAGCACCTTGTCGGACTGCAATACAGAAATTGGTAGAAAAATTCGAGCTGTCGGGACAAGTTAGTGATGTGAAGAATAAAACCCGTGCATGTCGCTCAAGAACAGCCGAGAATATTGCTGCTGTAGCCGAAAGTGTTGAAGAAAACCCAGGTTTGTCCATTCCTCATCGTTCTTTGGAATTAGGCATTCCACAAACGTCATTACACCGTATTTTGCATAAAGAATTGGGTTTTAAGGCTTATAAAGTTCAGTTAACTCAAGAACTCAAGCCGGCCGATCATCAACAACGTCGAGTCTTTGCTGATTGGGTCCTTGAAATGCATGAAAATGATCCGGAATTCCATCGAAAACTCATCTTGAGTGATGAGGCCCATTTCCACCTCGATGGCTTCGTCAACAAGCAAAATTGTCGCATCTGGGGCTAGGAAAACCCAAGAGTTATTGTTGAAAAGACTCTCTATCCTCAACGTGTGACTGTTTGGTGCGGTTCATGGTCCCGGGGGGTCATTGGACCTTACTTTTTCGAAAATAAGGCTGGAGCACCAGTTACGGTGAATGGATTGCGCTATCGACAGATGATTAATGATTTTTTATGGCCGGAATTGGATGGTATTGATCTGGACAACATTTACTTTCAACAAGATGGCGCTACGTGTCATACAAGCAACGAAACCATTGATCTTTTACGGGAAAAGTTTCCGGACCGTGTTATCTCTCGAAGAGGTGATCACAATTGGCCACCGAGATCTTGTGACTTAACACCTTGCAAACTTCTTCCTTTGGGGCCACGTGAAAGAGAAGGTCTACGCCAACAGCCCAGCGTAGATTCAAGACCTCAAAGATGGAATTCGTGAGGCTATCGAGGACATAGGGCAGCCACTTTGCGATTTGGTTATGGAAAATTTCATGAAAAGGATATGGTCCTGTAGGCGTGGTCGTGGTGGTCATTTGGCTGATGTTATTTTCCATTATTAACGGCATACCTTCCTCTTTATAATGAAATAAAGATCCGATCATTTATCTCAAAAAATGGCATTTTTCTTTGAATATCAAAATAACACCACTTATTGGAAAACCCTTTATTAAAATAGGATCTTGCCCAAAGTCATTAGCCAAAGTAAGAACGAGAGCACCCCTCACTCTGGGCTATATCGCTGTGGACAGATTTTACGACGTAGATTTATAGCAAATGGAATCTGAATTATTGCACCTGGACCTGTTAATACTGTCGCATTAAAAAAAATTTAATTTACCTTATGTTTTTTCGACCAACTTCAACAAGTGTTTAATTAACTTTTATTGCGCGTATTCTTAAATTTACTATATTGTTCTCACCTGTATTAGAAAGCTGAGACGAAGCGTATCTTATCTTTTCAAACTGAACGAAAACAATAAATTTAACGTGATTAAACTCAAAAGAAAAACTAAGCCATCAAATTCGTCTCTTTTAGTTATTTCCATGCCAAGAAATAAACTGATTCCGAACTTCTGAAAAACTTTTCGATTGAAAGAACCTTTAAAGTACAAAAAAAAAAAAACAATTCCAAAAGAAATTCGACTTTTATCTTTCTTTGTCGCTGGAATAATAACTGAATTCACTTTCAAAAAAAGGAAGGTAATTTATGTACGTGTAGCATGTAACCTTCAGTAAAAGGAAAAAATATCTTTAAAATCATTTTAAGGCAAACAAAAGAGTCTCGTAAGCTTTATTGGTTCAGGAGTTTTTTGAACGAGGACGCTATGCCTATAAATTTTGCTGTTCCTTCATTCTTGCTTAAGGCGATTGCTTGCTTGATTAAATTTTTATTCCGCATTTCCTGCATTTGTAGTTTTAATTAATTTCAGAATAAACATAAACTAAATCTTGCGGCACACAAATAAATTAAATTATAATCGCTAACTTCAGGCTATATGCATACTCAAAATAAGATTAATTCCAGCAGTGAGAAACTGGAACACAAAACAAAATTTTACATACACATACATAGGATTCGAACAAGAAAAATTAATTAAAAACGCTATCCAGAACTAAAAATCTACCGATATATCGTAGAAATTAATTCAAAAATATTCAGAGAAGAAATCAAAGTGTTGCCACATCTCTATAGCTTGCATTCCAATTACCTTCTGAAGACAAGATGTTCATTCCCATTGAGAAAGTCACTGGATTCTAAGTAGATGTATATATACACAATGAATCGTTTCTATAATGGAAGAAATATGAGATTTCCCTGAGCCTTTCCGAGGCCCTTAAGAGCCACATGAATATTTCAGTGGAGTACCCATTAACGATTCATGCCGCGTCTAGTTATATAAATTACATTCCCCACAGGTGAATAGATGAATACCCTCTGACGTTCACCGCAGAAGAAATAATGACATATTCTGCTTCTTTACGCCGGTTCGCATGATATATGATATTTTATCATTCGTATCATAAATTGCCCCAGATCTGTTGTTTTTCTTTCCTTTCTGCACTTTGAACTAATACGAAAAATTGAATAATGGATGCTCCTGCTGTGTGTCTTGTAAAATTCTTTGAATTCTTAAACACAAGAATGCAATTAGTCTCCTTTTGAGCATCATCATCATTCCTGGCCATCTCAACCCACTTTTTCTACTCTTAATATGAGTTTCCGATAAAACACATCTAACGTTGGAATCCTTTATAAAGCAACTCAAGCTTCGAAGTTGCCGTTACAATAGATTTCAATATTTCTCGATAGTAAGAAGTGTGTTGTGTGCCAATGCAATTGAAATTTCTTCCTTTGATTTCTAAGTACGTCGATCCCATCTTAACCTAACCATCTCTGACTAAGTCATACTTGCAATTTTAAATGATTCGAAGTAAAATCTAATTGACAAGGGTTTTGCTGCGATGTACTATAAATTTATGGACGATCCACATATCGAAACCATGTGGCAATAATGTCTTTACAGTGGAATTGATAAGTTCCATATTTGAGATAGCTAAGACCTCCTGATCGTTAGTAACCTAATCTAAGTAGATTAGACTTAGACTATACTGACTGTTGGATTCATGGGAATCGGCCCTTCTGAGGGAATCGTCCTATATTCGCCATGTTTCCCTAAGAAATCTCAGAAAAGAAGAAGTGACTATCAAGTAGCCCGCCGCTTTTAACCACTGGAGAAGGATCCTGGCAGAGCGCATGTTGAACTGATTCGATTTTAGAAACTTTATAGCTTTGACGGATATTTTTTGACTCTAGGCCTAGTCTCCTAGGATGGTACCTTGATCAAATAACCCGTTATAACCCATACTACTTTCCTAGTGTTGGCTCTGCTTCCGCAATAACATCGTTAATGAATATAACTTTTAAAGCTTTGGCGATTGCATATTGACATTTATTAAGTTTTTCGGATACCTAAACAAGCTGGGCTTAGCTGAGACTTCATCCTGCCGTTTTTTTCAGGATGCTCATGAAACCTCGGAGCACTTACTCTTCAACTGCGAAGCATTGGTCAGGCGGAGACTACTTCACCTCGAAGATAATATTCCTCCACCAATAAGAGGTGTTATTTTAATTAGCCCGCTATTTCGGTAGATGTCACTTTTGGAGCTGTCATTTTTTGACATTTGACAAGTAGAAACTACGCCATTAATAAAAATGGAACGATACACGATTCAACAACGCATTGAAATTATTAAAATTCACTATAAAAATGGTGAAAATGTTGCAGAGACGGTTCGTAAAACTCGAACATTTTTGGGTCGTCGTGAAGCACCTTGTCGGACCGCAATACAGAAATTGGTAGAAAAATTCAAGCTGTCGGGACAAGTTAGTGATGTGAAGAATAAAACCCGTGCATGTCGCTCAAGAACAGCCGAAAATATTGCTGCTGTAGCCGAAAGTGTTGAAGAAAACCCAGGTTTGTCCATTCCTCGTCGTTTTTTGGAATTAGGCATTCCACAAACGTCATTATACCGTATTTTGCATAAAGATTTGATCTTAAGGCTTATAAAGTTCAATTAACACAAGAACTCAAGCCGGCCGATCATCAACAACGTCGAGTCTTTGCTGATTGGGTCCTTGAAATGCATGAAAATGATCTGGAATTCCATCGAAAACTCATCTTGAGTGATGAGGCCAATTTCCACCTCGATGGCTTCGTCAACAAGCAAAATTGTCGCATCTGGGGCTCGGAAAACCCAAGAGTTATTGTTGAAAAACCTCTCTATCCTCAACGTGTGACTGTTTGGTGCGGTTTACGGTCCCGCGGGGTCATTGGACCTTACTTTTTCGAAAATAAGGCTGGAGCAACAGTTACGGTGAATGGATTGCGCTATCGACAGATGATTAATGATTTTTTATGGCCGGAATTGGATGGTATTGATCTGGACAACGTTTACTTTCAACAAGACGGCGCTACGTGCCATACAAGCAACGAAACCATTGATCTTTTACGGGAAAAGTTTCCGGACCGTGTTATCTCTCGAAGAGGTGATCACAATTGGCCACCGAGATCTTGTGCCGTAACACCTTGCGACTTCTTCCTTTGGGGCCACGTGAAAGAGAAAGTCTACGCCAACAGCCCAGCGTCGATTCAAGACCTCAAAGATGGAATTCGTGAGGCTATCGAGGACATAGGGCAGCCACTTTGCGATTTGGTTATGGAAAATTTCATGAAAAGGATATGGTCCTGTAGGCGTGGTCGTGGTGGTCATTTGGCTGATGTTACTTTCCATTATTAACGGCATACCTTCCTCTTTATAATGAAATAAAGATCCGATCATTTGTCTCAAAAAATGGCATTTTTCTTTGAATATCAAAATAACACCTCTTATTGGAAAACCCTTTACGTATGGAATTTCAATCCCAGAATGGTTCTCGACTTTATTAACAGTCTGAACCTAGAAAAGGAGTAAATTCAATGGAGATTCACCATACATCTTTCAAATCGCAGTGATTGCGAGGCTAACGCCTACACACCCCTTCATAAATCTAATCTAATCTTAATTTTTCATCAGTAACAACTTCAGGCAGTTAGCCGTGACCCGCTCAATGTAACTAACTAATTTAAGCGACGCAGATTGTATAGATTTTAGCGCCTGCTGTTAGTGCAGTTGTAGCATTTGTTGTTGTTGTTGCTTTTGTGCAAAATATTGGGAACAAACATAACTCCCACGTCACTTCTGAAAGATAGTTTATTTCGGATCAAGCGTGGAGAGGTGTTGAGGATGGGATCCCATGCTCGTGAAAGCTGGAAACTGTTGTCGCGATTGAAATTAAGTCCACGTTTTATTTCAATCGCCTCACGAACTAGACAAGGGGTATAATAAACCTCGCGAGCTAAAACCTCTGCCTTAATGAATTCAATATGTTCTTTCTGTTGGATGGTCCAAAAATTGCTCGCTAATTTTTCCCGCTTATTCTTGCTTAGAGCATTTGAAGGTTCTTTCAGGCACGTACCAATACTTCTTTGTGTTTGCCCAATTTAAGGTGCCCAGGTGTTTGGAGTAGAAAGCGATCTTTTGGCGATTTCGGGTGGGTTATCACCTCCTTGGGTGGTAAAATGAACAACAGCCGGTGTCCTCAGAAGGGTTTCACAATTGATCAATGATCACAAGGCGATTCTTGCATATAAGCGCCTCATTTCATCTTGTACGCAGGCACCTAAAGAGTATGGTTTAGGTAAAATTCACAAAGCGAGTAATCAAATAATTCGCCAAGCTATACCTCTTTTGGAGTTCTCCTCAAAATCTGGATTTTTCAGTTTCAACAACTAGTTCGTTCTATAAAAAATTGTGTGACTATGGGCTTACCTTTAGTGCCCATAGTTGCTGACTTGTTGGTACAGCATTTTGAGCAGTTCACAACAAAAACCCAAAGTTTAGTTCAGGTATGGGGATGACACTTTCTAAAAAGATCTGAGATCGAGAATTTCTTACAAAATTTAAACTCTCAACACTCCACGACTAAGTTTCCGATCGAGCAAGGAAAGAACGGACCCCTTGCATTTTTGGACGTATAAGTTATACGAAAGGATGATGGAACGTTAGGACACACAGTTCATCGCAAAAGACATACACTAATCGAGATTTAAACACTACCCACCACCCGGAAAATTTAAGATACATTGTTTCCACACTAGTTCACCGTACCACAGAATCTGTGATGATAAACCCTTGGCGGCAGAACTAAATTATGTGGATCATGTTTTAAAATTCAACGACTACACAAGAAAACGATGGACTTAGAACCCTAATTTGTCAAGGGAAATGGACAGAAATCAGGAGCAGTTGAACTAAAAAAACAGCTTTGCTGCCCTATATTAGAGGTGTTATGGATAGAGTGGGAAAAGCTATAAAGCGATCTGGTGTGAAATCTTTATTTTTACCACCCAAGAAGGCGATCAACCAGCAAAATTCGCTAAAAGATCGGGTTGGTGTAAAAAGCTTTTATCAACTTTCTTATTTATCTTTGCAGGATTTCTGCATAACAGTGCTTTCCATTTGTGAGTTTTATTTAATGCTGGAAGGTCTTTTGATGATCAACAAAATTCAGATATATGAAGAATTTGTGTTCTGTACTTCTACAATAATCCGAAAGGTGTTGATATAATCTGCACCAGGCACATTCATTTTTAAACTCCTCCTTTATCCTTCTGATTGTTTGATAGACTGAATCAGAATTTTCCACATAGTGGACAGTAAGTAGAATTATCTTGAATTATTAGAATTTTTTAGTTTCTTTTTTTAGAATGTGTCCGTGGAAATAGTCCAATAATGGATAAAGAAGAACTTTTATTTTTAACGATTCTAAATTAAATTCATTAATACAAGAAGAAAAAACAACCGCCTCGTCAAAAAATTCTTCTTTATCCATCATTGACTGATTCTAACAAGTGTAGGTTCGATTCTCGTCCGGGAAAAAAAATTGAATTTACAATTTATTTGTGCGCTTTCATCATTACTGGTTAATGCCAGCTGAAAGCAAACGTGGCTTAGTAGGCTAGTAACAGATTGGTAAATGCAAGAGGGAAAATCATCTGTCTCGTTAGCTCAGTGGTAAGAGCAGTCGCCCGGCAAGCGGAAGGTCCCGGTTTCAAACCCCGGACGAGGCGGTTGTTTTTTCTTCTTGTATTTATGAATTTGATTTAGAATCGTTAAAAATAAAAGTTCTTAAAAAATAGTCCCATAGTTTAAGAAAATACAGGTGTGACATTTGGTTATTTGTTACAGCATTCTACGGTTTCTATTCTACTATTTGTTGTGATGATACAACTAATTCCTGTTTTATATCTAGCTAAATGATTTCGCATATAAATAGGAGATGTGTTTATCTGGTTCACAACACTCTATGAAGTCAGGGTTGGTTACGGCACTGTATGCCTTGCACCACTTTTCTATTAACAAG
The DNA here is from genome assembly GCA_963924295.1 of Dioctria rufipes. NCBI lineage: Eukaryota > Metazoa > Arthropoda > Insecta > Diptera > Asilidae > Dioctria > Dioctria rufipes. Next base: position 259,036,935 of record OZ002741.1, read on the forward strand.
TGACAAATTTATCTAAGAACACATTATACAAATAGAGCCCTGCCTAATATTGAGAGTTCCCTAAGTCCCCGCTAGATATGGCTAATATACATAAGTGAGACAATCCGGATTGATTTTAACGGGGTTTCTTTTCTACCTTTATTAGGGTTAACGTGAATATTTTTAAGAACTTCTGCTACATTGGAAGTAACATTATCGAAAACAATGGTACGGAAAATTAACTCGACTCCAATATAGATAAATCAAGAAGCACCTTTTAGTTATTTTGGATATAGAACTTTTTAGAGGGATCCAAATTAAAACAGAATTAGGGCTGACACTCCACAATAGATGTCACTCAATCCATAACCAGCCGTTTACTAACCTTTGTAAATAGGCAACTATGTCGCATTCCAAAAATTTACTGGTCCAATCGAGTATCAAACGAAAAGAAAGACTCTGGGGCAAGAGCAAGATCGATGAAGAAATCAAAAGAACACAATGGAATTGAACTTATCAAACTCCACGAAGTTTAAGTGTTACATAGAGAAGAACGATACAAGCAAAAGCCGAAACTTTTGGGAGATACTGAACTGACGGAAATGTGAACTATTAAGCCTGAATTAGATTGGCACGACAGCGGCAGCAACAGCAACAGCAAATCGTTTTCATTGGATGAGAGCGATCAGCTGATTGAGTGACAGCAGCAAAAACGTCGTGCTGTCGAGTCATCTCAAATTCTAAATTTGCTGTTGCTGTCTTCATAGGCAGCGATTGCTGTCATCCCAAGCTGTCAAGTTAATTTTTCATGTAGGGAAAATCAAAATGGAGGAAAAACTTATATCCTTAGTAAAAAACAAACAATTTTTATACGAAAAATCAAGAAGTTCTTACAAAAAATTTCCAATGAATTAAAAAAAAGTGGTAATGTTGCTGAGAAATGTCATAATATTCTGCTCGCTGACTTGTGCTGCTGTAATGCAATCTGATACACTCGACAGCAAAACTGTTTTTTGCGTTGCTGCCGCTGCCGCTGTTGCTGTCGCTGTCGAGCAATCTGAATCAGGCTTTATGCAGAGCACGGTTCACTTAAAAGCAGCGGTTTTCACCCAATTACTGTCAGAGAAGGAGGTAAATGCTGATGAATATTATCTCCGTCAATCATTTGTTATCATAAGCAAAACGAAGCAGTAGACGAACTTGCTTGAAAGGATTATTTAGCTGTGGATATAGATCTAGTAGAAGTATTCATATAAAATCCTTCAGAACGAGCAAAAAAGGTTCGAGGCTAACAGTTAGAGGTGGGGAATTGCAGGTGAGAGAACTATAACCTTCACTGTCTCAAGACAGCTATAGTCCCAAATGTATCATAGCTCTACCAAAAATTAAATAAACATGCGCAATTTTACTGCAATATTCATGGGGTAATGTGTCTTTGTCAAGCATGTGGAACGCGTACTTATCCCATTCAACCATTCAACGATTTCTGTAGAAGCTGTTTGGACAAAGAAGAAATGGAGGAGAGCATTCTACATTTGTTGTGTGAATGCCCAACTCTTGAATAAGGAAAAATAACCAATCTCCATAGTTATTTCTTCAATATAATAGGAAAAATATTATATTTAGTGTTGTTGAACCTAGAGAGATAAATATGCATCTACAGGTATGGATCCGACAAGACAAGGTGAACTCACAACTGACCACTCGACGAAAGTCTAATTGTGGCTGCTTCTATGGCTATTCAGAAACTGGGCGCTCTAACCTAACTTAAACTATACATAGTGTAAACAGCTCAATCGATCATACGTCAAGGACCTCTACAACGACTACGTCGAAGTAATAATGACGTGACTGCAAAAATTTTGAAAACAATTAAAACTTGCAATTAAAAAAAAAAAAAAAATTGCCACTTCCCAAGTTATTATGTCTCAAAGCCTCCAATTTGCTAGTCATTAATTTCAACTTAACCATCTGCAGATGTTCACAGACAAATTCAATACCAACGATATTCTAGGAGTAATGTTTTTTTTTCCTATAATATCTCCTAATCACAGCAGCTAGTAACTGGAAAGGAACAGACTTCTGCCAAAAAATTTCCCCATATTAAAGGAAATCATTATAGCGGAAAATTTGCTCTGTGAAAGGTAATTAAGTTGAGAGTATTTTAGACTCGGGTTTTAATGTGTGCGTTTACTTATTTGAGGAGGGAAAAAAAATAGTTCAGTCGAGATAAAACCGCAGCACCCGAATATATGTATCCTCTTGATCCGATAAAGTTTTTCGAGTAGAAAATTCTATACGGCAGCAGCATGGAATACTACACAGAAAATGCTCCTGTGAAAAAGGCCAACTAAAAAGTTTATGCAGCCGTAAGTCTGGTAGTGGTGGACCTGATCCAATGCAATTCTGGGCAGAGTTCCAAGCATTATTAAGACTTCTGAGTTGCTATCAGTGAGTCTATGTTTAGTTTTCCATTTATTTTATTTTTTTTTTTTTTTGGTTTATATAAAAACAAGGAAAATATTGTCTGCTGTTATCCTTTTTGAAGATATGTACCTACATCCTCCACTAGTAGATAACGTATTCAAAGGAGAAGAAAATTATTAAAAATAGATTCTGGGAAAATATTATCATTGATGACGTAATGGTTTTGGCACTGTGCACGTTTTCAAAATCTACACTGAAAGAATAATTTATATGCCACGACTATAATTTCAAACAGATATAAAAATTTGATACATGGACTATTAGCATATAGTTCTAAAATCTATACGCTATTACATGGTTTATAGTTTTCATAACTATATTTGTTACAACGCTTTTACATTTCAATATAGTTTCGAGCGATAAAATAAATTTAATGTCAAAACTATATTGGTAATGTCTGCAATTAATTATTCTATTGATTGCGCGTAAATATAATGTAGTTGATTGCGTCTAAAGTATAGTCATTTATTTAGTCTATCGATTTGAACAATCTTACAGACAGGAAATATTACATATTTACATATAAGCTATGTATACATTAGGCAAGCATTAGCAACAACAATCATAGAATCGTTAACATAATCATAGACATCATTATACTTGAGGAATCATTAATTTTAGAAATTATTTACATTAATTAATAGCAACTTTTTCCTTAGAAATATAACATAGACGCAGTCATTTACAAAGTTATATCGAATATATCCTTAGCAAATTACAAATGTCGATTGAAGAATTAATTAATAGCAAGGGTTAAGGAATAATGCAGAAAATGGAAGGAAACTAGGTGGAAGGAGAAGCACATGACCAAGTCGAGGTGGGAATCGAACCCACGAACCCAGGGATGTTAGCCAGAGCGCTTACCAACTGAGTTACCGAGGCCAACTACTTTTATACTCGCATTCATTTATTGTAGTTGCTACCATTTCTTATTTTAGACATCATAACTATAAAGTTAGGATCTAGCCAGTGGCGTCACTAGGGTTGGTGTCACCCAGTGCGGTGACTCATGATGTCACCCCCCTCACGACATCCCATAGACCTTCTCCGAGTCCGCCAGTGCGAAATAACGGAAACATACAGAATCCTTAGTAACGTTTATAAACATAGATCCTATATTTACAAAGGCAATAGAAGAAAAAATTAATTCAAGGTCGGTTGGTAAAAGATTGTAAGAAGTTAAGAACTAAGAACTACATAGAAAATATGTTACTTTTTTAATTGTGATTTTAACATTAAATTTTATGTGATATTAAATCTTGACTAAATCAAAACTTTCCTTTTCTGGCCTTTAGAGCTGCAAACTTTTTAATTACTTCATCGAAATCAACTCCTTTCGCCAAATCAATTGATAATATTGCAAGATCAGAAAGCCTTGACTGTTCCATGGTAGATCGCAAATAGTTCTTTATAAACCTTAGCTTTGAAAAACGCCTCTCACATGAAGCCACAGACACACAGATCGTAAGAAATAATTATAGGCTCATTGAGAGATAAGGGAGAGATTCTAGGAAGTCCCATTCAGCTATGAATTTCAAAATGTCAAGTACTGACCAGTCTTTGACTTCGTCAAGATCAGTCTTTGCTGCCTTCTGGTGCCTTCTCAACCTTAGTATTTCTAATAAAAGCTCTTCCTCTGATAACTCATCATAGAAAGTGGCCAATTTTGGAATGGACACCAGTAACTTTTCTTCAGTGGCAGATATCAAACTCTTGGCTTGAACAGCCTCAAACACGGCTGCTACTTCCTTGACGGCTCTGGATCTGATCTGGAGTTCAGAATGGACACGATCAATACACACAAGCATTGCGCTCTTGTGTTCTTCTTGCAGAGTTAGTCCAGCATCTCTCGTCTTCTCACCTGCCATTCTCTTCTTGAACCTGGGTCTGCTCTCTACTGAAATTCCATATTGGTCTGATTTTAAAAGCGCCTGTTCAATTGCCTGCTCCACAAGATGATGTGCCTCTAGCTTTGTCACCAGTTGTCAAGAGTTAAGCCCTTAGTCTGAAGGTACAGCTGTCTAAGATTAACTTCTTCAAATGCATCACACCAAAAGAAGAGGTAGCACAGAAACGTGAAATTGCAGACAGCAGGTAAGAGACCCCGGGCTGTACCTCTTTTGTCTAAATTTTCATCTGAATCACATAGAGCTTCAATTGCCACCGAATCGAATTTTTCTTTCACTGCCTTTACTGCAGCATTATGAGAACTCCAGCATGTTGTTGATAAACTTTTTACTGAGACTCCAGTGTGGTACATTAAAACATCCCATCAGTGAGTGGAAACGGCAAAGAAGGAAAACATTGTCTCAAGAGTTCCAAAAAAAGTGACGCATGAAGCATTTTCAGCAAAAGAGTGTTGGCCGCACAAGTTAAGCGAATGGTCCAAATATCCACTAAAAATAGCTTTCCTGTTCTTTGTTTTCAAAATGACTTGTACACCCCCATGGATTCCAGCCATAATCGCAGCATTATCGTAACCTTGAGCGTGGCACTTCATAATGTCGAGTCCATCATTTTCCAGATTTCTGATAATATCAGAACTGAGGTCAACAGCTTTTTTCCCTTTTAAAGGGAAAAATTCCAGAAACACTTCTCTTACTTCAACTTTGTGAATTTTCATATATCTGATAACTTCGGATATTTGGTCAGTGTGTGATGTGTCAGATGTGCTATCGAACATGACCCCGAAATACCTGGCAGATTTTATATCCCTGAAAAACTTCTCCTTCACATGATTTGCTAGGACATGTATAAACTCATTCTGAGTTTTTGGTACAAGATAAGATACTGATGCTTTGATTTTACATGTGCTTCGCTTTAATTTCATTAGGTGCTCTTTCAGCATTGGGCCATATTTAGAAAGCATCTCAACCATTTCTAGAAAATTTCCTTTATTCAATGAAGATCCATCTTCATTATGGCCCCTGAATGCCAGATTTTGCTTGGCGGGAAACAATGTGAAAAAATTTTTACGAACCGCCCTAATTTTGGTGTCATCCCTTGTAATGGTGTCACCCGGTGCGGTCCGCACCCCCCGCACCACCCTAGTGACGCCACTTGATCTAGCAATCATATATTATTTACCTTGCAATGAAAAATATTCATTACTGGCATATTTTAATTACTAGGTAATTAAATTAAAGCTTATTTTAATTGATAAAAATATTTTCAAAAGTTTTGTAATTTTTTTTTTTATAGAGATAATAATTTCTTTTCAACTGTTAAATATAATTAAGAATCAATTAATATCAGTTTTGGTTGAATTGAATCTTTTTCCTTTGGACTTTTCCAAAATTCTCGTGGTAAGTGTGCGAATTACAAATAAAATTAGATTACTTAGTATTCGAAAAAATTTAATTTATCTTTAAATTAAATAATGAACACCTTTTACCTTATTGTGAAAAAGACTCATGTACTTCCAATTGTTATAGGCTGTAGTAGTTGCTGTTCTCTTTTGCCTGAGAATTATTTACAACATAGAGAGCAGTAATTAGAACACATTTTTTTTATTTACTCCTATTAAACAAAAAATATTATACGAATTTTAATAAAGTTATTAAATATGCTTCTTGATTGATGAATGATATAATATTTTGTGAAGATTTATTTCTGCTGAAAGCCATTTTAAGTAAATCATCAAAATCTTTGTCTTCAAAACTGGGAAACTGATTCTTTTTCATATACAGGGTGTCCCGTTAGTCGACGTCAAGCCGGAACCGGGTGATAGACCAAATCATAACAGTTACCAGAAAAATATAAAAAAAAAATTTAAGACATGTATTTTTCAAATTATAGGCATTTCTTTTGTTTTCGAGAAAATGTGCACCTTGTGATGGTTTTTTAGCTCCTGTTGCTACAAATCTTTACTTTTTTTCAATTTTATTTTTCTTATGTAATACCGAATAGTGCTTATGTAACCTGTTGCTTTAAATTCTAAGCCAACTGCTCCAGCTTGGAAGAAAATGTCACATTTTGTCGAACCAACAATATAAAATTAATAATTCGTTGAACTTTAACTGACTGTACAGACAAAAAAATGTACTACGCCAGTCTGGCAAGTAACTTTAAAAGTTGACGCATTTAATAAGGATTCTAAAATGGTACAACACTTGCTACATTATTTCTTAGATTACGGAAAAAAAAATTTTTTTCTTCAAGAAACCAGTTTAAAAAAAATTTTTTTCACCTACTAAAATTGATTCTTGCCTTAAGAGCGTAACTTTAAGATTCTAGCTTGAGTGAGACGGAGAGTCATTCCATGAAGTGTGAGTGCGGCAGATAGTCACGCTTTCGAGTCAAAGATGCTAACTGTTTGTTAAATTTTGGACAAATTTTCCTTAAGTTTAAAATTAAACACCAATTATTTGGATGCTAAGATTTATTATTTACAAAAGATGCTCAAACTGCCTTCCTTAAGCTGCAATACAAATTCAACTGCTTCCGTAATTCTTTGCCGAAGCTCAGCTAAATTTTCAATTGACTTCTTATAAACTTTCTCTTTTACTGCTCCCCAGTAAAAGAAATCTAATGAATTTAGATTAGGTGAACGGGCTGGCCACGAGATCGTACCAGACCGCCCTATCCATCTGTCCGGATATTCTTCATTGAGATATTCTCTAATTGAAAGGGCATAGTGGGCTGTGCAGCCGTCTTGCTGATACTACATCTCTCTGTAAATACTTAGTGGCATGTCTTCCAGTAAATTAGGTAAATGGTTTTGCAAAAAATCTAAATAAACTTCAGCATTAAAGACCTCTGGCAACTCAAAAGGTCCTATGACTTTTCAGTTTAAAATTCCGGTCCACATGTTTATTTTAAAACGATATTGAGATCTATTTTGTCTCATTAAATTCGGATTCTCTACGTGCCACTCGTTTAAGTTGTGTAGGTTCATGTAACCGTCTTTTTTAAATGTCGATTCATCCGACCACAAAATTTTCTCGAAGAGTCGCGGATCTTCCCGTTGTCTTTGTAGCATCGTTTGGCAAAACGCAACCCGAGGTAGCAGGGTTTGTACTCGCTGCACATGGTATGGGTGTAGCTCATGGTTTTGTAATATTCGGTGAGCTTGGCTTAGAATTTAAAGCAACAGCTTACATAAGCACTATCACTAAGTCACTATCTGTCTCACTCACACTTCATGGAATGACTCCCCGTCTCACTCAAACTAGAATCTTAAAGTTGCTGTCTTAAAGCAAGCTTTGGGTATACTAGAATCAATTTTAGTAGGTGAAAAGAAATCTTTCGAAAGTGGGTTTCTTGAAGAAGAAAACTTTTTTTTCCGTAATCTAAGAAATAATGTAGCAAGTGTTGTACCATTTTAGAGTCCTTATTAAATACGTCAACTTTTAAAGTTACTTGCCAGACTGGCGTAGTATATTTTTTTTTCAGTACAGTCAGTTAAAGTTCAACGAATTATTAATTTTATATTGTTGGTTCGGTAAAATGTTACATTTTCTTCCAAGCTGGAGCAGTTGGCTTAGAATTTAAAGCAACAGGTTACATAAGCACTATTCGGGATTACATAAGAAAAATAAAATTGAAAAAAAGTAAAGATTTGTAGCAACAGAAGCTAAAAAACCATCACAAGGTGTACATTTTCTCGAAAACAAAAGAAATGCCTATAATTTGAAAAATACATGACTTAGATTTTTTTCTGATATTTTTCTGGTAACTGTTATGATTTGGTCTATCACCCAGTTCCGGCTTGACGTCGACTTACGGAACGGGACACCCTGTATATGTACTACAAAAATTAAATTAAATTGTTTGCATTAAAGAATTAAGCTAATTTTATTTACTACATCATTACATTATTTATTACATTTTTTCACGTAATGCTAGGAATTGTTTGATATTTTCTGAAGTGCAAGTACAAAATTGTGTGCTATGTAGGTACATACATACATATGTATGAAAAAAATAATTTTATTTTCAATATATCACTTCACTTCAATAATTTAGACAGTTCCTACTTACAGTTTACAATTTATTTACTAAAATGATTTTTTTTTTTTTACTTTCACATTTCACTTCACAACAATCCTACTCCACTGAATATACTGATATGCTTTCTAAGTTAATTTTATTATTGCTGCTATAATTATGGTTATCAGTAACTATAGTCACTAGAAACTATGCTTAAGTACCTATTATATTCACAAGCAACCATGAATATACTTAGTTGCTTATACCTAAGTTTTTAGATGCGTAGTAGTGGACTAATTTTTTATGTGTTTTGGATGAGTCTTAACTATATGACTTTTGACCTCTAAGTACATAATATTGGTGATAAATTTTATCTATAAATCCATATTCAACACATTAAACTGTATCACAATATATAAAAATCCCATCCAAATCCAAGATGTAGCCTTTCATTGACATATTCACACAAATTTTATTTTATTTATATTTTTCTAACATTTCTTTAAGTACGAGTATATTATATAGAAATTTCCATTACAGAACTTCTTTTACAAAGCGCAATTACATATATTGCTGAATATTTTAATTGCCTCATCTAACTTTATATAAATTGAAACTGTTAGTAACTATCAAATATAGTTACAAAAGCATTTTCTCTATCCCTGTTACAAGATTACATTGAAAAAAAAACCATAAATCTACTTTGCTATAGTTGTCTCTTCCACATAAAACTATAGAATAGATGCAACACCTAAATAATAATAATAATATTTTTTAGGAATTCATAACTATATGTAGTTGGGATAACTATAATTTAGTTACTGCACCTATGCAAATCCATACAACTTTTCTTTGAATGTATTAATTAATAATTTATTGACGATATCGCAGAAATATACATGACTAATTGTTTGAATGGATATGTATGTGCTGGACATTAATCAATTACTGATTTTCCATAAATCATTTCACTTTCTATTATATCAAATAACAATGCTGCCTTTCATTGATAACAATCGAATTTGATTATGACGACAATTGATTTTCAATGGAGTTTTTGATTTGTTTTTTAATTACTGGCTAGAAGAAAATCTATTGGTGGCTTTTTCTCATGTCATTGAAATGTAAACCTTTTATATTTATGTTTAAGTATTCCATTTTTGAATATTTCTATAATAGCAATTATGTTAAATTCTTTAATTTTTAGAATCTTTAACTATTGAGGTTCCTTGCCTTAAGTTGCTTGGATATTTGATTGCTACCCCAATCATCCTGACACCTCTCATGACCATAACTTTTTACTGTTTGGTACCTACATACATATTATAATGAGCGTGGCCTTAGTTCGTTATTCAAATACAATATTTCAGATATAACTCACAAGTTCTTTATTTCTTTAACTATACTATTAGCTTTTACAAACTCACACATCAACTCTACTTTAGTTATCGCTAGTACTGCACTTCTAATTAACGCAATCCAAATAGTTCACTTCACTATCTGACATATAAAAGTGCTTCCTGGCGATGACAAGGCCATATTTACATTCCACGAATTGTTCTAGAACCTTCCCGAATATGCCGTTCTCGAAACATCGATTCTCTGAACGTAAAGCTGTTTATAGGCTGAGTTACAATGTGACGCTGTCGCGAGAAGCGGTCGGGAATGATGTTGCTGATGCTGACGCGGACGCAGTGCTTGTTGCTTATGCTGTTCCAATGATAACGCGCTAACATTCGTTGTACTTAATTAATCACTTCACCCGAAGTATGTGGATGTCGCTTGTCCTTTTTTTATTATACGTAACACTACCTACTAGCCCCAAAGGCTTCTCCCTAAAACACTCTCCATTCAATGATTACTGTCATTGAGCGGGGACTGGCTTCTGACAGGGCCACCCCCGAGCTGCTATGTGAGGCAGCTTGTTCACATGGTGTTGACCGCACTATAGTGCGATGGCTCGACCAAACGTTAAGACGACGATACTTAACTGTTGAGGTGGGCGGCCGAACCTCTCTCAATTTGCTGGTGTAGAGAGGCTGCGCGCAAGATGGCGTGCTTTCCCCAGTGCTCTGGTGTATGTTGGTTGACTCACTCATCACGGTACTGAAAAACGTGAGATTCTCATGTGAAGCGTATGCGGATGATATCCCTCTGCTCATTTCCAGGCACAGCATGGCTTCTGCATGGGCCTTCATGCAACGAGGCTTCAATATTGTTGAGGACTGGTGCACTTGTCATGATATGACAGTGAACCCAACAGAGACCAGCTTGGTGCTCTTCTCCAGAAGACGTAAGCTTGGGGACTTTGTTCTTCCAAAGCTTTTTGGATACACTCTGCAACTCTTTTCCCATATCAAGCACCTTGGAGTCTTCCTTTACTCGAAGCTGACATGGGGATTGCACGTACAGGAAAAAGTTAATGCGGCTAGTAGAGTCTTCGCTCAATGCAGGAGAACCTTTGGCTGCATATGGGGCATAAGACGGAGGGTTGTGCACTGGATGTACACCTCGATAGTTAGACCCATGCTCAAATATGCCTCCTGTATATGGACTGCGATCCGGAAGCTGGCGGGTCTGCAAAGGCTTGCCTGCTTGGGAATTACGAGTTCCATAATCTGCCACCCCTGGATCTTGTCATGGCTGGACTTGGATAACCCTCTGGCCATTATGCCACGTGATGAGATTGTACCTGAGTTTCGTTCTTGCCGTCGGTTTTCTGTGAGCTTTCCTGTAAGGGAATCGTGGAGTGAGGGAAGTGCCTTATCGAGCCTTCACCAGTCCCCCTATAATTTTTCACCGCTCTCTCACTAATGAGGGAGCCGTGGCACGTATCTACTTTCTTGAGCCTAATATTGGAATGAAGTACTCACTTGGAAGACACACCACTGTCGTCCAGGCTGAAATCTTCGCCATATCAGTGGCAGCGAAGTTAGCCCTCGATATGCAAATCAAGGGGGAGGACATTGTTATCCTTTCGGATAGTCAGGCAGCCTTGATGGCTCTTACTGGCCCTCGGATAACATCTAAGTTACTAGGAGATTGCAGGTCGTCTGTGGATAAGTTTTGTATCCACAAGAGCCTGTCCCTCCTATGCGTTCCTGGTTACATGGGGATCATGACGAATGAAAGGCTGACCTTTTGGTTAGGGCTGGCTCTGATTCTGTGTTATTCGGACCAGAACCCGCCGTAGACGTTGCCACCATGAGTATCAGCTCTCTCACCAAAGCGGATGTTCATAGGAAGCTTCAGCAGAGATGGGCAAGCCTGTAGGTGTACAAAACTGTTTCTTGATGGGCCCAATGGAAATATTTCCGATTTTCTCATGGGACTCGGAAGGAAACAATGTAGAACTGTAGTTGGCATCATCACCGGCCACAGCACAGCCACTGGATACTCGGTCTGCCCTTCTATCACCAGCACCTGACGCGCTTCATTAAGAGGACAGGAAGATTTTCGTGAATGGGATTCTAGCAGGACAGCACAATGGGCCGCTATGACCTCCGTGCTTGGAATGGATTCTGCCGACCCCCTGCATAAAAAAATAAATAAATAAAAAAAAATAAGCATCAGGGCTGGTCTTTCACAGGCTTCCTCGCAGCTCACCTCAAGGCTTGTCTCGGAGATTGAAAATAAAATAACACCATCGGGCTCGGTGATGTCATTGTAATTTTGATAGTATTGGCGACAATTCCTTTATATTCTGGATGTCGATTTTCAAAAATGTTGATAATAAATTTCAAGTGATTCATATTCGGCAAATATCTCGTTTTACAGAATAAAAATAAAAAAAAAAAAAAACAAGTCTGTTGATAGAAATAGGCCTGAGAGAGAAACCTTTCCAACAATGAACAAAGCGCACCTTGCGGCTAGGCCTTAAGAGCTAGCTTTAAGGCTGGGTTTAGTTTTGTGTTGCCTCATTTAAACACCCGTGTTGGAAATTTTTACAACGCCTCGAGGAAGCCTCGATGTTTGGATGTGTTCCTGCCTTAATCTTGTTGGCTCTTCAAGTAAATACTAAGTATTTCGCCTCGTATATAATTCACACTTAAAAATTATTTTAAGTGCATATATGAGGTCAGCTTGGCTGTGTACTTTGACGTATATGGCATGCAAAAACCAAGCCGTACTGATGAGTATACGGTACCACATTACTAACCAAAATGAGTTTACAGTGAATAGAGGTCAGAATACGCCTATAAGTACGAAAAATTCGTCAACTACTTCCGAGCATGAAATAAAAATTTTAAACTATTGTCATTGGTTATTCATGATCCCAAACGTTCATTGGTTTAAGAGATATATGGAATGGAAGGAAATACATCAAATTGAAGAAATATCCTGTCCGCCACAATCAACGGAACTGAATTCAATAGAAAACGTTTCGGGTATCATGTAGATGAAATTGGCGAAAAGAAAGTTGAACCTTTGTAAGGCAGATTAAAGAAAAAACAAAAATTGGAGAGAATTGCTCAAGAGGTTAGGAGAGAAATTATGTAATATCTTCAATGAACCGCGCTGTTTAAATAAGTTAAAAACACCAACTAGTGATTATATTGATTACCAGCAATTAATCATATTTTGTATAATGTATTTTTTCCGTATAACCACTAATAATTCCTACTTAGTACTGGTCATTTAGTTTCTGGTACATGTGGGACAAAACCCCGGAAAATACTTTCCAATTTCCATGCTTCACTCCTATAAAAGTTCCGGTCTTGTCTGTATATCTACTCGAATTTACATGGAACTTCAGCAACGATATTATCCAAACCATATTCACGAATCATCAATTTTATTAAACCTCATATATAACATTCTTGTGTCTCATAAATCATATAATTAGCGATAAAAGTTATTTCAATGAGGATTAAATAGGTCACCAAAAGTGGCAATCCATTGTCTATTTATATAGAAGAGGCCCACAAAATCTCCTGAAGTGAAACCAATCTCCAAAACTCATCTTGACTATACATACCCACCTACCCTGGAAAGAGCAAACCATACTTAAAGCAATTTTAAAGCATACTTTCATGGATTCTTAGTTTGGATGTATTCGCCCATTTTGGATACTTTCTTAGCGCATTCGAAGGACCAACAATGATCTCTTCTCAATTTTCAACAATTCTCCTCATACCAAGCCATTCTTTTTAGCAAGATATAGAGGAAGGCACGTTCCACTAAATATAAAAGACTCATTCGCACGTTTAAGGAACTCGCTGAATCTGATACTAATAAGCTAACACCATATGAAAGCATCTGTTGCAACTATTTTTAGCGATTGCCTTGTGACCTGGAAGATATTTCTAGAGCGTTGTGACATAATTTTTTTTTTTGTTCTTTTTCTTTTTCTGTTATCTTGAAATACCATCCATATGCTTGCTGCATTTGTATTCCATGCTAGTTCTTGTGCTTTACCTTCGCTCTTTAAGTTTAAACAGCAAACTTTTGTCTATTTATAGAAGGGTATCAAAAATGATTGGATGGCAAGCAACAATGGTAGAATGTGGTATTATGGAAGCTTTTAACTTCCATTCTGCAGCAGACTATCAAAGATAATGCGATTACTGCATTTGTTTTGATTTGATTCAAATGGCTGAATATGTCTGACGCGACAAGTAAAATAAACGAATTAAAACGAGCATAGACATTTACAGAGTCGCGATCGTGAATCTTTTCATCATTCCGACACAATTCACGAGTCACGACTGGTATGCAAATGCAGGTTGTGTTCGTATTCTTTCTGCTTTTCGAGCGCATTTTAATGTTATTTGACAAGTTAAAGTAGCACATCGGAATTAAGACAAAATCGTATTATATGCAGGCAGTGAACACAACCGTTGCACTGACATTAAGTTAAGTATATCATGTATATTAAATGGATGAGGAGGAGATGAAATGCCTTGCAATTCCCCACCCATGTGAAACAGTGAAAATCCTTAGCACATCACGTCTGAGCTACATACATACATAATTATTGTGTTCTGTTGAATGTCAGAAGTTTCACAATCTTCTGGGAACACATAAAGTTTATTTTATCTCTCTTCTGGGTAATTTACAACAATCACCAGCGAAACAGCGAAATGTCCTGAAAGTGAAGGATGAAGCTTTGCCCTGTTTTACTTATACTCACTACTGCATTCAAGGAAACATGTAATGATAATGGACTGGCGTCATCTGTTTTTTGTTAAAATTTCTACAGTATTCATTGTCAGAAGATTGCCAGTTTCTCAACGTCGCAACGCACGCAAGATTCATCCGTTAGTTAATGTTTTCTCACTGATCCTAAACTAAGTGCCCCTAAGGACATTAAATATGTTTCCGCCTAAAATAGAAGAATCTCTTCTATGATTATTATTTGTGTGAACATAATTAGCGAAATATACTGCAAGACTCATAAAGATTTTGTATAAATTTAAGTAGCATATTTAAATTTAATTAAAACAAGAGAAAATAATATGTGTAATATTATACCCTAGATGAAAATAAAAGTTAAAAAAAGTAAACCCCAAAATTTTTGCATGGAAACACCAGAAATCGATTGCCAGATTTAATCAAATTATCGACCAATTGCAATCACTTCGATTCTTTCAAAGGTTTTTGAATCTATCATTAACTCCAAATTAATGAAGTATCTGGAAACCAATCAGCTAATCAACGATCGCCAATACGGCTTCCGGCACGGACGCTCATCTGGAGACTTGCTGACTTTTCTTACGGAACGTTGGAATCGTAGTCTTCACAATTTTGGTGAGTCCAAAATCGTTGCTCTAGATATTTCAAAGGCCTTTGATAGAGTCTGGCATTCAGCCCTTTTAGCCAAACTCAAAGCACTTGGTCTTTCCCCTCCTCTTCTATTATGGATTGAAAGTTTTTTATCTAGTCGCCAAATACGAGTTGTATTAGATGGCGTTATATCTGATCCTCATCCTATTAATGCCGGTGTCCCCCAGGGCTCTGTTATTTCTCCGACTCTATTTCTAATCTTCATTAATGATCTGCTTTCCCTTACTTTCAATCCTATCCATAGCTTTGCTGACGACAGTACCCTTGATTTCGCATACTCCTTTGACACCCTTGCGGATTCCAGAGGGAACGCCGCATGTGTTAAACGAGACTGCATGATTAGATCATTGAATAACGATCTTGACAATATTCTCGCTTGGGGCAAAGTGAATCGCGTCGAATTCAATGCATCTAAGACCCAAAGCTGTCTCATTTCATTAAAACAAGACCATCACTTAACCACTCCCGTTTCGTTTGATGGTGCATTAATTTCACCGTCACTAAGAATTCTTGGCATTAATATTTCCAGTAAGTTAAGCTGGACAGATCACATCTTCTCGGTTGCCAAAGAAGCATCCAAATGTCTTGGTTTCTTGAAAAGGTGTAAGAAATATTTCAGCCCATCAAATATAGCGCTCCTCTACAAGTCCTACATCAGACCCAGAATGGAATACAATTCCCATATCTGGGCCGGGGCTGGTCGCACAGCCTTAGCTTCATTGGATATTGTCCAAAAGAGAGCCTGCAAGCTCATTGGCGATGTGGCAATTACTCGTCATATCGACTCGCTCGAGCACCGTCGCAATGTTGGAAGCCTTTCGCTCCTTTATCGCTATATGCATGGCCAATGTTCTGATGAAATATCTAGTCTGATCCCCTGAGCTTGGCTTAATAATATAAAAAAAAAAAAAAAATCTATTTTTGAAATTACATTTACTATTGTTATGAAAGGCAGCATGTACCAAATTTCCGCTCTCTACGTTGACGCGTTCTCGAGCAGTGCCCAAATATATAGTGAAAAACGAAATTTTCGTAAGCCAACCCTACGAGGGAGTTGCACGATTGGTACCATTTTCGAACTTAAATCTACTTTTGTTTTAAAAAAAGCCCGGGTGCAAACTTCCTGCACTCTAAGTGCACGCATTCTCGAGCTATCATGAGAACAGACAGACAGACGAGTAGACACGGTCAGACGGGCAGACAGACGGACAGTCAGACCGATGAAAATGTTAAATCTATAAAATGTTTTCCTGTTGTTACTTTTCGGAACTATAACTCAGTCGATGCTGACTGGACACTGGACGACTATTTACTTATGCTTTATTCAATATATACTATATATGTATATATCAATAACCATCGATCTTCTCACCTACACATCCGAGCATCTAATAATCGGTTATAGACTAGAGTCGCGGCCATCGTAAGAAGGTGTACGATCAGCCACACTTAAACCATCTATGGTCCTTTGTGATGCCACTATATTGGAACCCTGGCTGGAGTTCACTCAAGTTTTTCACTCAAGTTTTTCATCTACATTTGGAACAACATGCCTTTCATAACCTCGTTGACCCAAAATTTATGAAAACAATAAAACCTGTAGAGACAAAAGATCGTTTGAAATTTCTTCATTTACATTTCCTGAATTATTTTGATGGTGTATAAAAAGTTTAGTTTATATTTTTATCTTCTGTCTCACATTTTCTGAATTTCCTCAAACATGAAAAATGCAGTTGTTATACCTTTGCCTAAATGCTCTGCATCAAGGGCAGTCTCTAATTTTCAGTATATGTCAGATAATAAGCTCATTTCGAAATGGCAGTCCAGTTTCCATTCTAGCCATAGCAGTGAAACAGCCTTGTTGAAAGTATCTATTGATATCCGCAATTCACTGGACAGTGATTTATTAACATCCTTGATACTCCCCGACTTCACTAAAGCATTTGATTCAATCACAGTTTACTTTCATCAAAACTGCAAAAAAATGTATAACTTTTAGAGAACACTTTTCCAACTATGCTGTCAGCATGTTAAAGTCGGGGATGTAAAATTGAAGTGGATAAGCGTACAAATATGGTGTTCCGCAAGGCTCAATTCGTGAACCGCTTCTCTTTCGCTTATTCATAAATGATCTCCCTGATATTATTGAAGAAGTGAACATTCACATGTATGCTGACGATGTTCAGATATATCTATCTCGTCTAATTGGTTTAATTGAGGACTGAATACACCAAGTAAATCATGATTTAATAAATATCTCTGATTGGGCTATAAGCAACCGACTCCTGTTAAGTCGCCTGAAATGTTCCTGCATGGTCTTTTATAGGAGAGACTTAGAGTTTTCAAATCTTCGCTCTATACATACATCTTGATGTAGTACTTTTGCCATATGCCAGCAGGGTTAAGAATCTGGAGGTATATTTCAACAATAAATTGGAGTGCTGTGATTATGTAAATTCCTCATTACAAAAGATTTATAGCGGCCTTCGTTTGCTTCGTATGTCGAATAGTCTGCTCCAAGTTGAGTTAAAGCTAAAACTTATTAAGGTATTGCTAACTCCACCTTCTATAGTACAATTTATCCGCGGCTTGACTTGCACACAGAGTCATCGTAAGTTAAATATGGCTTTTAATGATTGCGTACGTTTTGTTTATGACTAAGACGTCACGATCATGTTTAGACACTTATTTAGATAATAGAGCATTAGTTTTCCTACGCAATTTGTTGTTCGGCAACGTTCTTATTTTTCCGTTATTTCTCGTACATATAGTATATGGAGAATTTTCTTTCTGTTACTGTTAGAAAGCAAACTCGGACATTGGATTTCAAGAATGAACTGAAACGTATCATGAATTCATCTCAAACTATACATGTCGATGACACAATTTTTAAAATCTATTATTTACAATTATTTTTATTTTCTTATTTTGTAGGCTTTATTTTTTCCTTCTTCATTTTGGGGTTTGCTCTGTATTGTGTTTTTCCCTCCCTCTAATTTACAAAGTATTATTATAGTTATATTTGATCTTAAATTTACTGCAATTTTTTAATTTTGTTTTAATTTTTCTTTCCTTTTTCTTTTCATTATATCTGAATCTCCCATTTTGTATTGTACTGGAAAAAGATGTTGATTTTTGTACATATCCAGGAATCATATAATTATGATGATTAGCCAGAATTACGCCAACTAAAAACTGACAGGTTGAATGTTTCCATGGTATACTGACAGTAACAAAGCATAACTGCTATGATCCACGGCCGACCATCTTAATCGTCACGGCGTTACACGACTGTGCCAAAGACATTATGGCTGTGTTCTTTTGTGTATAAATGAAGCGAACAGTACAAATAGTTCGCTTCAATCAGCAGAACAATTTGTTCTCTCCAGTATATGGGAGTTCTAGAACAAGGTACACAAAAGAACACAGCTTATATATACAAGGTGATTCAGATCAAGATACCTTCCGGTATACCACGCGATTTCTTGAGGTAAGCTGATCAAAACATTGTTACACATACTCCCCCCCTCCTTCCCCTAGAAACCATCCTTTAGGAGTTGTGGCCAGTTGAAGATTTCGACAATATTCGTGAACCCTGATGGGAATAAATGATTATAACGTTTGAACCACCCTATAGATTTTGGTTATTGTTAGCTTATTAAATAGCCAGGAATAGTAGCTATCGAAAAGTGTATTACTCTGTATTTTTTAATTAATCATCTTTAAATTATTCTCAAATAATTCCAAAATTTTGATTTTTTTACACACAAATTTCATAAATACCGTTATTTATTTTAAAAACTTTCTTCCATGTAACCCAAATTTATTGCTTCTTATTAATGCCCCTACTACCCTCTAACTCTGGGAAAAAAAACCGCATGCCAATATCTGTATCAGTTTTAGCACCCGCATATATATATAAAAAAAAAATTAATTCCGAAGTCTTCATATGAATTGATGCCGTGACATATGAATTGATGCCGTAAAAGGTATTCCCATTACGAACCACGCTCCGCCATTAGTGACGAATTATCGTAAAAATTCATAAAAAAGAACGGTACAGAGAACACAATACTCTATCTCTTTTGTCTGTCTTTCCTATAAAAATGTATATACATTAGTCACAGAATTACGTCAGCTGCAATGTGTCAAAATTTTATTGGGAATACCTTGGCTGTGTTCAACTTTTGGCTAGAGCCGGCTTTAGCTGGCTATAGCCAGAATGGTTGTAGCTAGGGCTCTTATTTGCGTGAGTAAATGTGAAACATGCGTCATTCCATAAATTGTTTCAATTTCATTGTAAGAATTATGTCGAGTGATAAAAGTAAATTAGTTGCAATAGCAACTATAATAAAACAATGAATTGATTCCCTAGAAAATAAGTGAAACCTATATTAATAAATAATTTAATCACAGCGCAAATGTTCAACATTACCGTCCTTGTCTGTTAATAATGGCATATTATTTTCGTAAATAATTTCACCTTAAGGATGCTGTAGCGGAAGAGACGGTAGTGGCGGTGGGATGCACAATATTGAAATGACTGTGAGCGTTCACACCAAACGCAGTGGCGGTGGCGATGACAAAAGCGTTGGCGGTGAGTTGCTGCATGTTGCATTCTCACCACCACCGCGATAGCGAAATTCATTTCAGTTGAAACAGTGCAGTCATCGCAATGAGTGAAGAACTGATTTCAGTAGTAAAATTAACCAAAATTCTGTATGACTTGGCACGTCTAGTATACCGGGATATTAGAAAAATAAAATTTCAAAACTAACTTCATTTTGTGTATGTTTCGTCAACCGTGCCACAGCGTCGGTATGTGCTTACATTCACCGCACCGCCATCATCACCGCTACCACCACCTCGTCGGTGTGTGCTTGCCTTTACTATCCAAACAGTAATAAATTTGTGACATTTTTTTGGTTACTTGATATCAAAAACTAAACAAACAAACGTCAAGCTACTTTGGCTTCACCTCCAGAGCACTAACCAATTTGGCTATAGCCGGCTACAGCCAAGAGTTGAACAATAAATTCTGACAATTGAGCTAACATATACAGATATGATTTTTCGTAATTTATAGCTCTTATTTTTGGCTCAAAATTGGCTATAGCCAAAACCTGAGCGACCTCATTCTAGCTATAGCCAGCTATAGCCGGCTCTAGCCAAAAGTTGAACACAGCCCTTGTCTTCTATATATCTTGTCACTGCATCACACCTATCAAAAATCTAGTGGACATACCTTGTTAATTTCAGTATACTGTGGAATGTTTCATTTTTCTTATTTTTCCTACAATGCACCAAATATTTAGGTAAATTTACAGCAACTGTGGCAGCTCCAAATTCAACCAAATAAAATACCATGTGAAGTCAATGAATACAAAGTTAAAATCAAAGCTCCTGCAATGATTGTGTTGCAGGCTTAAGAGTTCCAAGTTGTCCTCCATCGTGGTCGGACGTTTCATATAATCCGTTCGCTTCGATTATTCTTTAAAATAAATGATTGATATTGGACTAGAGTTTGTTTTCCCTGAGATTCTTTTTTTTCCTTAGTGATGCTTTCCAGGCATCATTAGACTTGCAGTCTTTCGGATATATTTCAGTGTTTAGTTTTCGTTAATTAGTGTTAAAGAATATATTTTAAGTTTACTCTTGAGTTCACTTCATCAACTATAGCAGTCAATTGAGCGTGGCGTCGGTGAACGGTAGTTTCATTTTCATGAAACATACTTGTTTTCCGTCAACTGTATATACAAATCATGTTACAAAACAACTATTATAATAACTATAAAGACAACTTAATTGATCCCCCAACTTACGAGTACCTACTACGTATAATCAACATACTATTTGGAGTTATACTTGGTAAGGTCGAGCC
Organism: Dioctria rufipes; assembly: GCA_963924295.1. NCBI lineage: Eukaryota > Metazoa > Arthropoda > Insecta > Diptera > Asilidae > Dioctria > Dioctria rufipes. Next base: position 259,057,999 of record OZ002741.1, read on the forward strand.
AGGAGATATGTAACTAAAGCTCGCATTATGTGGACGCTCCAGTTTGGACTCCGAAAACAAGAGAAGAAGAAGATGGATAAACCAGAGTAGGTATATCGCGCAGTTATCAAAGTTCCAACAAAAGAAGAGAAAGCGCCAACCGAAATCAATAAACGTTGGAAGGCAGTTTATGGAACCGATGCTCCTTCGTTTTCAACGATGGAATTCTGGACAGGTCAATTTATACTTGGAGGATGGCTATCGCAGTAGTAGGCACCCAGTCGAAGCTACTACTGATGAAATTGTTTAAAAAATTTACAATTTTTATCATACAAAACAAACAGTTGATTAGTTGATTAATAAACTGTTAGCCGAGATACTAAACTATGCAATCATCATAAGACACGTGGGTTATAAACGGTGTTTCCCGCTCTTACGTGAGAATGCATCGGTCCACAGCATCATGCAGATATTCAAAATTTGGGTTTCGTTCCTCTCAATCATGCCCATATACATCAGATCTGGTTCTGTCAGACTCTTCGGAACTCGAAGATGTTCGTCTGATGGAAAGGTATATGCCGCCTTTTCTCAGAATCTTGACAACGATATGAAAAAGGTGTTGTGGTTCAACGAAATTAAGAAGAAAAAAAACAACTTTCCACGTACGAGTAGGTAAGATGAGTATCAATTTAAAAAACAGTTAGACTAGCATAAATCGTTATTAGAAATGAACGGTGGTTACTTACCTTTAATATATGAATAAGTCAAACTTGTCATCTAAATTGTACACAGTTAGGCACGTAGTAAATTAAGCTGCTACCTTTCAGTCGATATTTTCGGAAATATCCACATTTAACCTGAAAGAATTGAAGATAAATTAATAACACTAACAAAAACTTCAGTATTTATTGTCTGGAAGAGCAAAAGGTAAGAATATTGTTTTCTTTCCTTTTTAGGTAATAAATTTCTCATATTCACAACAGAATAACGATCCTAGTTCAAAGAAGTGTAGGAAGCGGGAAGCGGAGGGATCGATACGGTACACACACTTATTTTGGCCGTCAAGTGGTTTTTGAGTCCATAAAAGAAAAGGACAAAACTAGCTCACCGGCTGCAATAGTGGCATAATTCAAAAATCAAACTTTCGAGATAATCGAAATAACAAGTCTTGATAATTTAAGAGACACTAATTAGATAAGATGAGTAATGAGCTGGGCTTTTTTGTAATGACGATTGCTTGGCTTTAGTGATCTTAATCATACTGATATGATACGTTTTTGCGGTGAAATTTGCCATCGTTTTTGAGATGTGTCATTATTGGAGAAAACAACTGCAATAATTTTAATAAAACAATTTTAGGAAATAAAAATGCATTATTTGCCGGAATTTAGACAAGTATTACGCCGGTTTCGTAAGTATATAGAGCATCAAATTCTTATTTAAGGCATCATCACCAAGAAGAATTCCCATCTTAGGCCCGACATGAACAGACGGGAGAGTTGTCTTAAACTATACATTATGATACTCTGAACATATTTTATTAACAATGGTTATTTCAATTAACGGGAGAAGGCTTGGGAGGGGGGTCAAAGTTTGATCTAGTACATTTTAAAAAATCTAGCACAGAAAGGAGCTCATCAGGTCCTGAGAAGAAGTTTGAGTACCCACACTCCTATACTCTGATTCTTAATAATATTTTTTTAGTATTTCCCTCTTTTTTATTCGAACTGAAGTACTAGATTTTTCCTACCTCGGCTCTAACCATGGTACAGAGATACAAGGTATTCCCATTACGAACCACGTTCCGCCATTTGTGTCCGAATGTATAGGAAAGTACGGTACAGAGAACACAATATTCTCTCTCATCTCTCTGTCTTTTCAATAGAAATGTAATATACGTTATAGGACGAAACACGTCACAGTGCTAGTACAAAACTTTTAATGAGATTACCTTGTCTTCTATATACCTTGGGCTCTAACTAGGTAGGGTTATGTCCGATCGAAAAACTATTTCTTTGTTCGCTTAAGCTCATTACCAGCTACAATTCGTATAATAATTTTTTTCTTTGCATACTTTTATGGTTTGTGGGGAGGGGAGAGGGGGCCAATACCGCATGTTGCAAATCAATCGATTCAGAAAACTTTCTCGGGATGTTTTTACCGCCGGAAAACCCATTTTCATGCACTTAAGCCACATACCTGAAACGCAAAACGACTGGAAAAGTTGAAGGAAGTTAGGTATGTAGGTATGTAGGTATATAAATTCATATTAAATTTTTTAAATTAAATTTTTATATTCAAAAGAAAGCTTATAGAAAATTTCCAGAAATGACAGGATTTAAAATATGTGATGAAGGAATAATCTGAAGCTGCAAAAAAGTGAAGGTGCTCCTGCAAAATTGTTCTTATCCAGCGGGGAATAAAGGATGCAGGAGTTGATTAACCTCAACCAAGTCTCAGGCCATGACGATGTATTTGAAATGGATTTCGTAGGGTAAGAAGGGGCAATGCCGGTCAGTCGGAAATCTCGAAAAGTACTACACCCACATACAAGACTTTCAGTTATAAATGAATAGGGAGGTGACTGGAGTTCACTGTCAGTGTGCAAGGGAAACGGATTTTGTTTATTTTCCATCGCTTTCATGTAATTTTGGGCGAAATATTTTAGAAGGTATGAACTAATGATTTGAAAGTAATTCTATTTTTTTTGTTCATTTATGTAATTGTACAAGGCTCTATTTAACGTTATCGTAAACATTTTTTTGTATTTCTTTTCGTATATTTATAAAATGTGATGTTGAATTGAAAATGGACACCTGGGGCAGTACCGGTCAAGTGATTGTCATTACCTGTTGCAAGGAAAACTACATTGTGATGTTGTCCATTCTACCATATACCTAGCTCACATAGGCCACAACTGCTTGATGTGTCCTTTTATGAACCTTTAAAAACTGTCTATAGAAGGATATGGAATCCCATATAATGGCGTTGTTATTTAGCAAAGCTTATGCCCAGTTCACTAACAAAAGTAAACGTGAATCCGAATTTCGAGCGACAGGAATTTACCCCATAAATCCTTAAGTCTTCAGCAACATCTGGTCATTTTATTTATCTCATTAGATGTGATCGCCATTACCCTCGCGCCTGACCGGGATTACACCCATACATGGACAGTGGCGGTTAAATCTATGTTTTTTTAAATGGCTCCTACTACTTTAAATATATCGATTATAAAAGTTTTGGGTTTCTACGCTTTTTCATAAAAGCTTAACTTTGTTATTCTTCTTGAAATAATTAAACATATGAAGAAAATGAAAAGTTATAAGTGTTTGTCATTAAGTAGCCGGCATTTCTCCTTCTTGCATGATGAGAAATTTACACATAAGTTTAAAAGTTCTTATTTAAATATGTATAATCGAACAAAACTGTTCCAATGCATACACGGTTAGAAATTTTGGTATAATTCACGAAATTTTTTATTCCAAAAAATTTATTAAATTATTTATACAATTTTTGGTGTAAACCCATATACATTTGCAAATATAAAAGGATATATCCAAATTCTTTGAAAACATTTATAGGAAATAACTATGCTTTCTGCTATTATAAGAGAGTCGGATGATTTTTATAGGAATTCAGATAAAAATAATACAGCGTGCATATAAAATCTGTACTGAGCTGTATATTGCCTGTTCAGTTATACTAATTTAAGATAAATGAATTTTTATTTATACTTTCTTTTATATAAATCGATGTTATGATAATTCAAAAACAGCTATAGTTTGTACTGAAGTCGCTGTGCAGCGTGCACTTGCGATTGTGTAACAATATGGATATAAATACTATGACAAAACTAACTGTATTTTATATCCATGTAATACACATGTATTCATTGGATGGTTATTCTTATTGTTCTACAAAATTTCTGGAAATTTGTAAAACGAAAAGCGGAGTGAATGCCAAAAATTATTGTATCTAATTTCAGTATTCAATTGATAGTTGAACAGAGTGCATAATAAGTGAGTGTCAGAATGTATTCCGGGATTTTTGTCCAAATGGAATGTAACGGTGTTAAGAAAATTGTGCAAGTGCTATCGTCAACATCTCCAGACCTGTCTTATAATGACTTCGTCTTAGCATGTAAGTAACTACACATTAAAATTTGTCTCTAGAAATCTTTATAACACCTGTCCCAAAGTTAAGTACTTGATATATGATATGTATAACATAGACCGCTTCATTTTCTGTTTTATGTGGAACCAATTTAATTGTCAGGGGTTCGACATTTATCTTAATTCAAGTTTAATTTTTACTTTAATATTCATATTACAAGTTCAACAAAATCCAAACACATTCGATATCTCCTATATAAATCAAATATTCCTTAAACTAGATTTTTTTTTGCTTATTATTTTGTTAAAATGTGTAATGCCTTAATTATTCCAAAAGGTCTGACGGCTTTTAATATTAACAGAGAGGATTTTGAAGAATTTTTAACATGTGTAGATTTTCGTATTGAAGAAGAAGTATTTGTGGACTTTGTCACGCAGTATTACATACATCCATGGTTCTTCCTCAAAATAGGTTTGAATGATTTAGGTAGCAAATAGAAGATATTGCTCATTTTTGTACCAAATATTGATTAAAGGTTGTTTCTAGGTGATAAAACAGACCAAATTAGAACTACTCCTAATGTTACATCCACACCTGGCCAGTTAAAAAGACAAAACGCTGCCTGTGGCCCAAGTTTATATATTACTGCTGACGTATGTATTTCATCACCAAACCTAAGCAAAATATTTTTAGATCAAAAGTGCATATTTAATATCCTGAGACATATTATGCCAAAAGTTAATCGTATTCTCTTTCTAATAGGTGATGAGACTTTATATTAGTAAAAAAAGCAACGGGCCACTTCTACTACAACAATTTGAGAACAAAGGTACTCTGTCTGCTACCAACAGACGGAGAGTTATTGCATTTGCTACAGCGTATATTGAGGAATATTTTGGATTTGTTCCACAAAGAAGTGAGCTAATTGCTGCAGCATCAGCAGTTGTAAATTTGTTTCCGTGTCTTAAAAGTGACGGAGAAAATGAGCTTGTAAGTATATATATATTCTTTGGAACTAGCACTTATTGACTTTTTAGGACCTTCTTATAAACAACTCTTCTACGGGATTTCTCCAAATAAAACTCAAAAACGATAGGGCCAAAAAACGAAAACTGGAAAAAGAATTTTCCTCAATTGAGACGGACTTAAGCGATGTATTACATAAAGAAAACGATAAGGACATATCCAATGAAAGTAATTTGATGAGAGATTTTCATAATTGCAAAACAGCCATAATACCTGATGAAGTAAATAAAATCAAACAAGTATTAAAATCTACAGTCGTCTTCAGGAGAAAATGCATTGATATTCAAAGAAATGAAGTTGCGTAGGATTCAAAACATAAGGGACTGCATTTTGGAAAACCATGAAAATCTTACTTCATCGAAAGGTGTAAAATTCGTAAGTCTATATTAACAGCAGGATTGTTTTCTTTGACTTTAGTTATTCCTTTAGAAAAAATCAGAATGTTGGTGTATATTATTGCACATTCCATTTATATTTGGTGATATTATGGGAATGGAAGTGAAGAAGTGGGAACTAATAGAAACCATTCTTCAAATAGTAACAATTGCATTTTCACATACAATAGATATTTCCGCTGTAAATCGATTGGAATTGTTGATTTCTCAGCATTTATTACTAGTTGCAACCGAATTCAAATTGCCTTTAATGCCAAAACACCATATATTAACACATTATCCAACAATAATTAAAAAAATGGGCCCACTGTCACATTTTAGTACTATGAGGTACGAGTCCAAACATTATACTTTTAAAAACTTAAGTCATAATTTCAAAAATTACATAAATCTTTGTAAAACTTTAGCCTGGCGACATCAACAGAAATTTGCAACCATTTATGAAAGAATTAATTTTCACAGAACAATACAAAAAGGAAAACTAACGCTTATTAATCCAGAGTTTTATCATGAAAACGAAATAATTATCCAGTATTTTAACGATGAAAATGAGAAATTGTACTCCGTAACTTGGATGGAGCACTTTTTCCATTTACGACCCGGTTTATTTTTAGCCTGTAATAGAAGAGAAATACCAGAGAATTTTTTAAAAATTAGGGATATATTTTTTTATAAACATAAGTACTTCCTTTTATGTCAGGAAATTCAATGCGTTGGCCTTAATGGATTTCATAATGCCTATGAGATTATAGCAAATAGTTCTTTTCCTTCCACAATTATTGAATATTCAAATTTCGAAAATTGGCACACATATGACTCTGCTACTTCAAAGAAGGACAGCAAAATGTATGTATTAACGAAAAATGTATTTTAAAAATTGTAAATAATATATAATAACTGAAATAAAGTTCTGAAAAATTTAAAACTATTTTTTTTTTCAATTCAGAGACTCATCCTTGATTCCTCTTCAGTGCATATCATTTGTTGGATAAATTTATTTATTCCATTTTGTATATATTTTATGCAGCATTTATATATATCACTTTTATTCGAGCGTTGTATATAATGTATAGACCAGAATTATAAATAAGTGTATTCTTTTTCTCATATAAGAATGCAGTCAAATCGTATACATTCCGTTATACTATTTTATTATAATTCGTATAAAATATTTAGACTAAAGTTTCATAGGATATAAATATATAAGAGTTATATGAATTTTCGAGTGGACCTATATAGATACGAAAACTTATAAAATTTATACCAAAATTTCTAACCGTGTAACAATTCTAAGGAAACAATTTCCAGTAAACTTCCAAAAAAAAATTGCGTCTTTCCCTACATCAGATCCTCCAGACATCGCTGAATTTATATTAAAGCTAGGCATTGCTGACTTACTTTTTAGTTACGTCTGCTCTGCAGTAGTAGCGTCTCTACAATACAACAAGGTACTAAGTCAAATTGCGTTTCGCAATCACTATATAGTTCTATACACAAGGCTACTACCTAGAAAATTTGAGGATAAGAATTCGTCTTTGTTCAATATTTAGTATATTAAAAGTTAACTGTATTTATTTTCATAACGATAATATATAAATTTTAATAATTCTGCTGTTCTCGATGAGTTAAATAATTTTATTTGTGTTTTTATAAACATTTTCTCTCAAATTTCATCCATTTGACATTTCAATAACCACTTAGCATCTAAATCCACCTAGCGGAAAATTCTTACGAAACTACTCAGCTCATTTACTCACGGACAAGAGCATGAGTAGTTGTGAGTGGGCACGCAGAAGTACTTTACACAGTCCAATGGAACACAACTAATGTTTCCACTACTATGCTTTCCTACCGTTATTTTTCTATGAGAGAGAAATGAGAATTTGTAAGTTTCAATGATTGCCCACAGGTAAGAGTATTTGATATATAAACAGGAAATTTCGCGGATTTCCCAACGTCTTTTTTTATTTTATTAGTTTTTCTGTGAAGTTCGTGTGGGACGGTTGGAATTTATATATTTATTGCGTTTTCTCTAACCTTCAAAATGGCAAAGAAAAACACATTATAACAAGTCCTGTAAAGATTTTGAAGATAGTGATGATGATTTTGAATATAATGTGTGAAATGATAACGAACAAGAGAATATATGCACTGACCAATAAGGGTTAGTATCTAGCAGCACATAATCTTGTCAGAACTTTGATTATTTTATAAAAACAGATGCAGCGATATAATTCCTGATTTATGGGAACAACTAATAAAATTCGTAAAAATGCCTTACATTAAATATTTGGCAGATTTGATAATTTTAAATATCACATGTCTTCAAGCTTTTTCTAACTTTGCCAATTATACTGTATCTATACTTGAAGAATCTTTTCCAAAGTTTAAATTAATTAAAAACTACTTAAAAAGTACCCTGTAGCAAAAAATATTGTCCAAAGTTTGACAGTAATTCTATTGCGAACGAAAAAGCAAATAAACTTAAAATAACTCCTGAATTACAGGAACCTGTGCGGATATTTGCAGAAGAAAATTCGGAAAAGTTAAACTTTAATTTATTTTTATATGTCATATCTAATATTGTAACAAAAGAGATTATTAATTATTATTTAAGAACTTGAAACTAATATAATTATGTAAATTCCGAGAAAAAAATGGTTTTGTTTTTTTTCGATCATGTTTAACTGGGGGGTGGGGTGGGGGGGGGCATAGACGAGTTTTCATGCAGGACTCACTCAAAGTTAATTACGCCACTGATCAATACGTAACCAGGGAATAGAATTTAAAGTAGAAATTGGACAAAGTTTGAGTTGAAAGTTCAAACCTAAATACATTACAATGTCGCCCACGGCAAGGATTAATATGTAAAATGAAGAATAATAAAGTAAAAGATAAAAAGTAGAAGAAGTTCAACTACAATTATCGAACCTTCTAGACTTTTTGTGCCAAACATAGGAGATCTGAATATAAAATTTGTAAAATTAGTGTAAACTCATACACACGTGGATTGTGGGTAATTCATATTAGATAATCGGGAAGTCTACGATTTTTATAGTCTTCTACTATAGATTTTATACGCCTTTCAACTTCTCTTTATCTTTTACGTCCATCTAGTAAATATTGTCCAGCATTATATTCTGCCAATTTCAATTCATTAAGATTCTGTTCGTTCTGTAGGCAAGTAATGAATTTTCAGGTGATTAGATGATAGGCAACCAGTATCTGACTGATACTTCTGTGTCATCCTTCAACCGAATTGTTAGTTTTTGCTAAATCTTCAAATGTTTCGTTGTAGCAATCCCAATCCAACATTTCGACACTAAACATAACTTTTACTCTTCTCCTTTCAAAATAATTGATGAGATCTATTAATTCCACTTTACTATCCACAACAAACTGAGATTTTTTAAGCTCTTCAAAAGTTTCACAATAACAATTAGTGGAATAAATGTCAATACTCTTTAAGAATATGAAGAGCATAATGGAGATCAACAACATAAAGTTGTTAAATTTGATATACTTGTTGAATATACGTCTCCAAGTACACTGAAAGATTATATTCATTCTTATCTTATACCATACGGGACTCGAAATAACAATTTTTAGAATCAGTGATAGCTGGAAATAGAAGAATTTTGAAAACTTTTATTTTTAATGATTCTAAATTAAATTATAAATACAATAGAAACAAGGTCTAAGACCAATAATATTATACCATCGGTGAAAATGTTAAATAAAGTGATAAACAAAGTTTTGTAAGGCAACACCAAGAAGGGGTTGCCCGATTTAGTTCATTTATGAAATTTAATTTTTTATGTTTATAAAAACCATGCACACAATTTTATTTACAATTGTTATGAAAACACCGTATTCCAAATTTCAGCTCTCTACGTTGACGCGGGCTTAGGCAGTGCCCAAATATGTAGTGAAGACGAAATTTTTATATGGCAACCCTACGAAGGAATTGCCCCATTGGTCCCATTTTCGAACATGAACTTAACCTTTTTTTTTAAAAGCCAGTGTGCATAATTTCAGCACTCTAAGACTGAATTCACACATCGAACGCTTTAATCATGCTTTAATGATTTTTCAGAGCAACTGATTAAATCATTTTGTTTTACCGATGTGAATGTAAAGAGGGAAATTTAGTAAAAATTTATGTGCTGCTTTGTTTGAATCAATACTGAAGCATGATTAAAGCGTCATAATTATTTCTATGCGTTACAATCAGAATAACAAGTTTAGTATACCATATGATTGCATCTAGGATATAAAAAACAACCGCCTCGTCCGGATTTTGTAGCTGGGACCTTCCGCTTTCCGAGAGACTACTCCTACCACTGAGCTAACAAGACAGATGCTTTTACTCTTTTATTTCTTACTTTTAACTAGCCTAGTAACCCACAGTTGCTTTCAGCTGGCATTGTTAAAAAATGTACTTGTAACATTGTTCAATGAAAATACTTTTCATTTTGTTCTACTTCACTTAAATTTTAATTAAAATTATTCACTGAACAAAGAACAACTATTAGTGTAAAAACCAGACTCTGAAATTGACATTTCTATTCTGAACGCTATAGCAAGATAAAACCAACTGAACTTCTGGTTACAATTAAATTTTGGCTGATCAAACTGATTCAAAACAAACTGTAATTTTACTGTGTTATACATATGTACATACTATATGTATGTAAGTACATATAAAAATCGTGTTTCTAAACTGTGATAACATCTGTCTAGCTGTGTAACAATAAACTTTTACTTGTCTACTCTTAATTTAATATAAATATAAGGTGTTTTGTGCGTATGAATTCTATTGATGAGTGATTACATGAAGTGTTGCATATTTAGTGTGGTTGTTTATGCAATGTCTTCTTTGTTGTGCTGTCTTTATTTATTACGTGTAATGTCGACAAATGACAATCTCGAACAGGCATTAACCAGTAACGATGAAAGCGCTCAAATAAATTGTCAATTTATGGAATTCTATTTATTTTTATCTTATTCCAAACGTTAGAGTTAAGAGCAGTCGCCCGGAAAGTGGAAGGTCCCGGCTTCAAAGACCGGACGAGACGGTTGTTTTTTAACCCTACGTGAAATCATAGGATATACTAAGTTTGTCATTCCGTTTGTAACGGATAGAAATAATGATGGTAGAGCAAAATGGATTGGACAAACACGCATAATACTAAAAGTCATTTTGATTTTTGCATGTCCGTCTGTCAGTCTATCCGTTTTCACGATAGCTCGAAAACGCATTCTCTTGGAGTGCTGAAATTTTGCAGACGATCTTTCAAAAAAATTGTAGTTCGAAATTATATTTGGGCACCGCCTGAGAATGCATCGATGTAGAGGGCTGAAAATTGGTGCATGGTGATTTCATAGCAATAGTAAATAAAATTTCAAAAATGGACTCAATCGGGCAACCCTTTCTTGGTGTTGCCATACAAAACTTTTGCTTCTTCACTATATGCTTGGACACTGCCTGAGAGTGCTTCGACGTAGATATTTGAAATTTTGTGCACAGTGTTTTCATAAAAATTGTAAATAAAATGTTGGCCGAAGCAAATAATACGCCGAATAAACTTACTGTGATCGGTGACGGAACGTGAACCAAACGAGGATTTTCTCCCTATTTGGCGTAATCAATCTGATTGGACACTATAGTAAGAAGGTGCTTGATCTCACAGTGATATCCATTTTTTGTAAAAGGTGTATTTATTGGCTCGACGAAATATAATGCTTGGATGGAAGAATATAAAGTGGATTGTCTAGCTAATTATCGGGGAAGCGCACTATGGAATATGGTTGTATAAGACCTAATAAATAAATAAATACTTTTAAGAAGTGCTGCAAATTGCATATGTCTTTGGTTTTATTATTTAGTTAAGAAGTCGCGATTTAACATTCACTTCATGCACCTAATACAGAAAGTAAAGCGTAAATTACGTTAGATACTGACATTATGGCAATTCTGTAAGTATTTATTCGGAAATTATATACTTTCAGAGTTAGATGTGTTATACATATTGAGAAAGGATATATTTTGTAGATTTAGAAACAAATAATAATATTATATATCAAGATAAAATATTCCTGTCGTAATTTGTATTATAAAATGCAACAACAAAACAGTTTTTCAACTTCGCCGAGAATTCTGACAGTTAGCTAAGCTTGCTTAAGCTTTAAATTTTATTTCATTTTATGCACAATATTATTACCAATTATAAAAACCAGCTGAAGTTATTTGCGGTTTTTTAAATTATGAGTACCTATCACCGTCCCAAAATGCATTATCTTGGGAACTGAATAGTTAACTGTTTTTTTATTTTAATGGTGACATTTATAGTTCTTACGTACATTGTAGGTATTTGATATAGTTTTGCACTCGAGTTGCGGGTGAATAAAGTCATCTGCAGTGTGGTGAACACTACATTCATTTGATTTTCCTTATAGTTTGGTTACAAAAAAAAAAAATAAGAATCGTTATTCTATCTACGTTATTAGTTTGCAATACATAAGTAATATTCATAACGATTACAATGAGTTGTTTGAACTATTCCAAGTGTGAATTGTTACTTTTCTACAATGAAAACGGAAGAAATATTTCGGTTCTGAGTACATTTTTACATGAAAATTATCAAATTTCACAGGGCAAAGCAGAATTGATTTGGGATTTTCAAAAGAAATTATTGCCACAGTTCAATAAACGTTGGATTAAAGCTTCAGCTGTCTGACAGAATCCAGTGCCTTCATCTGTAAGGTCGGCCTATTTGATTGAGTTATCAAAAGAATCTCCTGATGAAACTAGAGTTGTTGTGGGTAATATTGAAAGCCAAATTGATAATTTATATCCATCATTGATTAATAGTGGTTAACAGGTCAGAAATAAGCTTTTCCTAGCAATGATGAAAAAGTGGCCAAGGTATTAACTGACACTTCTTCAAGATCCACATGGATTATACATATGAGATGCCACTCTATGTCTAATGAAAACTTTAGAGAACGTCACTGCCATGCCAGAAGACGATAATTGTTTCCAGTATGGATTATGAACATTACATGCCTGGATTAGATGCATGGAGATGATTTTACATATATCTTATTATAATCTTTCCTTTGATAAATGCTCGGCGACGAATAATGAAAACAAAGATTAAAACAAGAAAAGAGCAACTAAAAAAGCTAAATTGGTCTAAGACCAATTCTTATGATACCCTAGATGAATGCCCGTATGTAATTTCGTATGGTCAGCTCTCTGTGCAAGTTTGATTGTTGAAGTTGGTTTTTGCATATAACAACGGTTCGTCGAGCAGTAAAAATATGTAATTATAACAAATTTCATAGGATTTCATATTCTGAAGAACTTTTCAGTACATTAAAAACATCTAGGATTGATTGTTTTCACAGTATACGTAAAATACCTAAATTTTTATATAACAACACCAAAAAGGTGGCCCGATTTAGCCCATTTTTGAAATTCGATTTATTATTGATATTCAGCTGAGTACGTCGAAGCGTTCTCAGGTAGTGCCCAAATATATTGCGAAAAACAAAGGAGTTGCCCGATTGGCCCCATTTTGAAAGTTGAATTCTCTTTTTTTTTTCTTTTTTTAAATAACCGCATGCAAAATTTCAAGTCTATATCTTAAAAATAAAAAACTCACAGATTTTTGAACAGCAACTAACCCATATATTCCATATTGAACGGTACCCAGAAAAAAGAACAAAGTCACTTAGGGGGAGAGGAGAGGGTAAATTGTTGAATGAAATAAATAAAAGATTTAAACCTGGTTGGTTTAGCGTTTAGCTATCCGAAATCATTCAGATTCTATTGAAAATGATAAAACCCGCCCCAACAAAAGCCTCCACCACTGACATATGTATATGATGTGGACCAACCAACACGAGAAGTTTTTAGGGAAAAAGGATTTTCCTCCCCTTGTGCTTAGACGTACCAGCACAATAATGTTGCTAACGCGTAGTTCCTTATATGATTACCGAAATTAATTGTGTGCGTTTTGAATAAAGTCGCAGTTTTTGATATAAATAACAATAACTGTATCACAAATTCACAGCACGTACTGATAATTAAATTATTATATTATCACCTCAAAACACAGGTAAACAACTGTAAAGTACATCGGCCCGTCCTCCCGATCAAAACTTGACATTTCGAAATTTTTCCTACCACCGAATACTTCTCACCCGTAAAAACTGCCTATACTCTGCAGCCTGTGGACCCTGGCTATGGACTACTTAACTTTCTATTTCGTGTGAGCACAATTATTTGTGTCAAAAAAGTGCTTACGTTGGTGCCAAAATTGATAAAAATCATTGGCGGGAAGTTGAAAAAGTTAGCGCGCAACTCGAAAAGTGATTTTAATAAAACCCTTTGAATTTCTGCTGCGGTGATAATATATTGCCTTTGTTAAAACACTTTCTATCAGTAATAACCGGAAATAATTAATTTAAAAACATTTCGACGAGCCCACTTATTTATTTATGATACACACTATAGCTCTCTTCCAGCTGGAACTTGGTTGTTAGACCGAAAGAGAGTGTATTTCTATGAACGTAGTCATAGTCAGTCCAAATGATACATATCAGTGACCTGTACCGCCAGCAAATTCATGGTGGTGAGTGACGTGTATTACGGATACTCTGAACATACCTCCTCTCGATGATAATGTTCAAGAAGCTATCAAACAAATATACGAGGAGCTTTCTTCGATAACTTCGAAGCTTTCACTCAATGTAATAATGCAGTGCTACTATCTGACAATTGATGTTCAAAAATCGCCTTTTTATAGCTGTAGATAAATAATTAAATATACGTACATACATAGAATAAATTTTTGAACACTTATAATATCTTTGTATGCGCCTATTATGAACCTCAACAAAATAAGTGACATAAAAGCTCATTCCTTTTAGTATTTTTATATGAACACAGCTGCCCCAAATGTCTGTTACTTTTATTTACTTTCCATTATACCTACGCATATAACTAAGATAATATTTTCTAAAATACTCATATATAAAAATTAAAAAATAGCTAAAGATTGAAGTAGGTTCTTTGCGTATAACAGTAACTATACAACATGAAGTTTTTGTGTAAATTGTTTTTATTATTTTCTGTGTGCTACGTTCAAAATTGCTATGCCGAAGAATACGATAACCTCCTCCCGATATGGCATAAATTTCAACCTTACTACATGTATAGGAAACAAGTTTTCGATAATCTCAATGTAACATTTGCAAGCGGCACTAAATCAATTATCGAACATGAAAAAGATACAATCGAAAAAATTAAATCTCTTGTTCATAATACATTGTCTGAGGAACTTGGAAAATCTGAGATAATTGTTCAAAATTCGGAGTATGAGGAAAGCCTAGTAAAACCTAGTAAAAACTTCCCAATTTCAATTGATACCCGTAAACAAATTAAGCAATTACGAGCAGCCTTGAAAATATATAAGCAAGATGGAATACCTATAATTTTTGAGACTATTGAATTCCTAATAAATCAAGAACGCATCACAGAAACTGCTCTTCGTACATTCATTGGTACAATTAAAGAGCACTTTATTAACCCGAAGAGGAAAATCAGCTGCAATATGAGACAACTTGAAACGGATGCAGTAAAATATATGGAAAATGTATTCAGAAAATTAACGACTTGTCTTGACACGGCTGTCAAAATCTTAAAGTTATCAATAGAAAAATTCCGAAATTTTGTCGAAGAAATAAATAAAACCATGAACCTTTGGGAATCCAGCCGTAAGCAATGCTTTATAGGAAATGTGTATGAAGAACCGTGGAGAAATACTACCAATGCAATCGCAGAATTATACGAGAAAATGAAAAGCTGGCAATTAACAGATATCAACGATGAATTTAATGAAGTACAGACGAATATGAAATCATGCTTCGTCGCCATAAATCGCGATATTGAGGAAAATACAAATGTGTTTAATAATAAATTTGGAAATTGCTTGAGGACAACTGTATTAACATTAGGAGGTCGTTTTGGTTAAGAATGCTTTTGGTTTTTGCTAACAATCTAACTAATGTATAAAAGTTTAAATAAATAATATTAAATTAATTGTGTTTAATGACAGTTATTAAATGGACGTTTTTACCACACCGATTATCATCTCACCATTGTCTAGTGCTCTTCACGTCCTTGACAGATGCAATGATCTCCAAGAAGTTCGTATGTGGGTGTGTTGTATGATAATACTTTTATATATAAATATTCACACTTGAAATACTACTAGATAACCAACCTTATGCGACATGTACCGAAAATACTTATACCAGTGGCGTGGCGTCTTTGGAAACAAGGGAAGCTTTGCTTCCCTTAGAATTTCCAATTAACAAATTAAATTCATTAAAAAATATTTTTCCTACAGGCTTTTTATTCGTTCTTCGCTGTAAACTATCAAAGAAAAGCAATTACATAAAATCACCTCTCTCTGAACAAAACAATCAAAAACAAATCAATCGATATCACAACCGACACCACTGCCTGGTGGACGGAGGAGGTACTTTTATTTTTGCTACCATCAACAATCAAACAACATCCAACAAAATGTAAGGCATTCGAACACGTCTTGGATATAAATATGACGTCGCACGTTGTGTTGCTTGTTCGCCACTTATAATGTAGCTACTGTCAATAAGAAATAATTCTAAGCCTAATGGATGCAATTGAAAAAATGCTTTTAAGACCTACAAACACTGCTAAACCGGTAGCATGTATTGGAGTTAACTGCATTCATATGAATCATTGAATAGATAACTAATAAAGAAGCGGGGTTTCGTGCGAATATAGTGTACGTGAGTAGGCAATTCAATGACAGTCAAATCCTGGGAGCGGGGGGAGAAACGACAAGAGGGCTGGTCACTTATTTGAAAGTTCACTTAAATTATCATAGGCAACGCCAAGGAATATTATCTGAAGATAAGGGGGCGCCAAAAATTTGTTTATTTTATATAGCAATTTGGATTATAAAAAATGTCCCCCTTCAAAATTTCACGGTTTCACTACTGCCATGACGAAACGAATACAAACACAGCACACTAATATATGCTTTTTCCTTATTAGTTATTTATTCAATGATATGAGTAGATAGATCAACGGTGTTTTTTTTTCAACTGGAGGTGTTTTTTATTCCATCAATTTCATGTCGGTAGGTCGATTAGAAAGCATTTCAGAAGTGGACTGGCAAATATGTTTTTTCAAACCGCACGAGCTAGACGAAAAAGTAAATTCTTGATACGGGAATATTACTTTAGAGCAGAGACGTCTTGAAATATGATATTAGCTGTGTTCTTTCGTGTCCGCAGAACAGGGCAGAACAAATGATACACAAAAGACCGCCTAATCCATTTTCATAGAAGATTTATAATTGAAGCGAACAGCACAAATAGTTCGCTTCAATCGAGAGAACAATTTGTTCTCTCCAGTATATGAGAGTTCTAGAACAAGGTACACAAAAGAACACAGCCATTGACGACAAAAACGTGAAAACGGAAAATTTTAAATTTCCCACGACACTGTGGGGTATCACATCTACATGGTTGTCCGTCGGATGGATTAATAAATTACATTGCAACCTGACTATGATGAAAGCAGTGCTCAAAGAATTCAAATTCATGCCTACTCTTACGTCCTTGATCGTGGATGCTTAAGTTTAATGGCTAGAACAGAATGCAACGTACCAATGACGCAGTAAACGTAAGAAATTGTCACGCAAAAGCTGAATGCATTTGAAATACATTAGTTTGTACGCAGTGAACGCAGTTTATTCATTTGCCGCAAGAAAGTTGATCAACTCCCAACTTTTATACAAGTACCGCAGAGAAAATTTTTGACAGCTGAAGAAAACGTTTGTTTTGAATGAAATTTGTAATGTAAAATTAATTACTGAGGTGCGGGATATTTCAAATGTTACTCTTATTATTCGCACAAGTTTTAACAATATAATAAAATCCACAAGCACAAAATTGAAAATATGAAAATTGTATTGTACTGTCATTTAACGCAATCACGATAATTTCATTCTGGACAGCACTTTATTTTCTGCGTTCTTTGACAGTTAGCTGAGGAGTATTGCCTAATTTCTGCGTTGCATTCTGTTCCAGCGGTAAGGTTAAGAACAGAGGTGACTAGGCCACTAAGACTCTGCAGACACCGCGACTAGAGTTGATCTATTGTGTCCTCCCTTAGAGTGGTTAAGTTAAGCCTTTTATGAGCTTGTTTATTGATTTGGAGTTAACTTGCAAACCTTATTTGGAGAAATATGTCTCCAGTGATTGTCAACCTTAATGTTGCAAGCGCTGGACACTCACATATTATATGCTTCGAACGCTGATGACCGTCGCACTCTGTTTCCAGTCTCACAGTCGACACAGTTGACTGTTGCAGTTGCTTATATACTTCAAAAAATACTCGGAGAGTTGTGGATTATTGGAGATGAGAGTTCTTTTGCCACTTAACTCTCTCCACTCAGAATTGTGTAACTCGTAGAATTTGTATTGAGATTTACCAAACTCTCTATTCTACTCGGCAAAACTCTCGGCTGTGTTAGTGGTGGAGAAGTAAGGAAAATATTTCTCAACTGACAGTATTGTCTGCTTTTATTGTCTTTTGTGAAGGATTTTCAAATTAAATTGTGGGCTCACCGCATATCCTGACTATGTTTACAAAAACAAATTATGGAAATCCTTGCAATACTTACAGAGAAATAAGAATTTTGGTGTCGCCTTCCAGTGCAAAAGAGATGCTATAAAAATTATAAATATGCACGTTGAAGCTTGTATGTAGGATGAAATTGCATCTACGTTTTGTCTATGTAATTAGTTTTTGAGTCCGATAAATAGTTTTGGAAATAACTGCAAAAGAAATGAATCAGTCCTTCTTAAGATGAAAAAATGGCCGTTTTTTAGTACAAAAATGGATATATGTTCAACTCATCATTATGAAGAACTGGTAAGTCATGGAAATTCACTTTCCATGCTTAAAATGTTCACAATATAGTACTAATGGATGTGAAACAAAGAGCGGACAAAATATGTGCAAAATATAGGAACTGGAGTGTTTATAACCCAAGTGCAAAAAATCCGTCTTTCGGAGGTAAAAAGTCAGTTACGAATTTAAAATGATAAAAAAGAAACAACTACACCACTCGATTACCCGCTTCTCCCTCTTTAATTTTATACCAAACATGACGTATTTTGGACAACCCCCAATAGGTGGTGGTACGACCCCCGTCCCCAAAAGCACCTCCCCAGAAATTGTTCACCTATATTTTTGTACTCTAGACCCTAAATCCGTAGGAAAAAACCCCAATGCTCTACGACTCTCCCACACAGAGTTACCCATCTTTCACTATTTCGATACTTCTCACGTTTTCTTTAACTCTCCAAGTATGTTAGAGAATCTCGAATGGAGAGAGGGACTTTTAATCGGGGAAAACGAAAATTCTCATCTCTCAAACTTCCAATCCCAAACTCTCCGAGTTACAGAATCCGGCCTCTGCGTGCATAAGAAAGCAGCTAATGAGAGAGGTATATATAATTTATTAGTAAAGCTGCGTGGTAATTTAACGCTTTTGTAAAATTATAATCTGATTCCTTCCCCTCGCACCACGCTACTCCACTGACTTATACTTTTGTCAGTATAGTTTATTCGAAGGATTATTACGAAACATGTAATAGAATTTGAAGTAAAGATTTTGGAGAAAGTTGAATTGAAAGTTTAAAATGAATTCGTCGTCTACGGCAAAGATTATATGTAGGTACATGAAGAAAACAAAAAGGAACAGATAAAAGGAAATGAAAGTTCAACTGAAAATGTCGAACCTTCATTCTTACTATACCTAGAGGATCTGAAGAGAAGATTATAAAACTGTAGTGAAAGCTCGTATATGTAAGTAGGTACACAAACACAATATATCTGTTCCTATTTCTCAATAACTTATACAGGGTGTCCCGTCGAAATGGTAAAGAATTTTAAGGATCGAAAGTACAGCTTAATTGCGATCGAAAATATTATATAAATTTTTTTCGAGTTCGCACTATTTTCGAAATTATACGCAATTTTCGATTTTTTCAAAATTTTGAACCTTAAATCACCGTTTTGACTATAATGGCCGGATTACATTAACAACGCCAACGCGACTTTCACTAGAGTTTGGTAAATACCGTTTAGGGTTTATGATGGAAAATAAATTGCCAACAGTCTCAAAAATGAATTTTGTTAAAGAATCGTGAAAGTTTTTGCCTCAGATACACTATTTCTTTCATCCATAAAAGATCTCTTGCAATTCGAATTAATTTTGCTAAAGTTATGAGGGGTATGTTGTCTGGCAACAATTAAGATGGACTAATCGTGATGGACTTTTATAAAATGTAGTAATTGAGGGATGTTTTTTATGAGAACCGGATCATCTGTTAGCATGGCTACTTTTCGAGATTTATGATTTTGAAAACAGATGAATTTTTGACGAAATAAATGTTTCGGCAACAAATCGCCAATTTTTCCAATATGTGTGAACGTTTTCAAAACCGATTGACACCGAATGAGAGCGCGTAATCATACGAATAAAACAAAAGAAAAATGTCGCCTTGCGAACAGTCTGAACTAAGTTATAGTCAAAAAGGTGACTTAAGGTTCAAAGTTTCGACAAAATCGAAAATCGCCCATAACTTCGAAAATAGTGCAACCTCGGAAAATGTTATAAGTACAACATTTTAGATCGCAAACAGGCTGTACTTTCGATCCTTAAAATGTTTTACTATCTCGACGGGACACCCTGTATATGTATGTACAAGAATGCTGACTTTATAATCATGCCCATTCCTTATACGACCATACCGACGGCGACAGAATGTTTTTGTGGTTTTGTAGTAAGAAGTAGGTACTCATTGTTTTCACAAGCGAAATTACTGCTGCCTCAACCTCAAGTAATCTCTTGTGTTGCTCCTCATCTCTTCTCTTTTCACAACCTGCAGTCTAGTTACACAAGCATGAAAACGAGCTCCTACACACTAGTACTACTTTCACAAAATGAAGTGAGAAAAAATCAAGTTGAATCTATTTTATGTTATTAGTATATTTTTGATCTGGGTAGTCATATAATATTGAAAATTTAAAAAAATGTGACTGGCCGGAGAAAGCTCTGCGAGTTGTATCTTGAGTTTTAAAGGTTACAGAGATTTCAATCGTGTGAGTTTTAGTTTTTGAGTCAATTCCTCGTGAGTTTGGAAAATAAATTAAAGAAAAATAAATAAAGTGTTTTATTAAAAGTTTTGTGTTTACATTCCACTGAACATACCATATACGGGAAGAATACAACATGGAGAGTTGCGCACTTTTCTTATGGAATGTTGGAACCATAGTCTCCAGAATTTTGATGAAGCAAAATTCGTTGCCCTAGATTTTTTAAAAGCCTTTGATTGAGTCTGACATTCTGAGATTTGAGACAAACTTGATATTTCCTCTCCTCTTCTTTATTTATGCATTGAATGTTTTTCATCTGTGCGCATAATACAAGTAGTATTAGATAGGCTTACATCTTATAAATGCCGGTGCGCCTCATGGCTTTGTTCATTCTTCATCTGTTTTCTTAATTTTCATTTATAACCCGCTTTCCCTTACCTTCAATTTCAATCATAGCTTTGCTTATGAAAGTATTCCCTCGCTTACTCCTTTGATAATCTTGTGAGCTCCAAAGAGAATGTCGCGTGTGACAACCGTGTTTACATGATTAGATCATTGAATAAGAGCCTTCAGGTGATTTTCGCTTGTGGCAGAGTGAACACGGTTGAACTCAATACACCTAAGACCCAAATCTATCTTATGTATGCCTTTAAAACAATATCATCATTTTACTACACTCCCGTATCTTTTGATGGCGCATTGATCTCCGATACACCATCACTAAGCATTCTTGGCATTAATATTTCCGGTAAGTTAAGCTGGACAGATCACATCTGTTGCCGATCTGGATTTCTGAGAAAGTATATGAAATATTTTATTGGAATACATTTTCCATATCTAGTCCGGGACTGGTTGCACAGCCATAGCTTTATTAGATACGGACCAAAAGCAAGTCTTCAAGCTCATTGAAGATATGGTAATAACTTGTCATTTCGACTCGCTCGAGCACCGCTGCAGTTTCGAATGCTTTTCGTTCCTTTATCGATACATGCATGGTCAAAGATCTGGTGAAATATCTAATCTGATTCCTTGTACATAGATTAATCAATTTCTGTAAGCAATACTCGCACTGAAAGATGCGCATATTCTTTCATCGTACAGTAAAACTTTGTGATGCTTTTTTATCCCGGATCCGTGTGCGAATGTGGAACAGTCCACCATCTTCTGCCTTTTCTGAGACTTTCAATTTGCCAATGGCTAATAGTGATATACAACGCATGGTTTTAGGTTTGTATAAAGAGCATCTACTGCGACCGTGAAAAAAAAAAGGATTAATTTTATCGCACTAACAACAAAATGAATTACAAAAACAATGTGGAGTCAACGACGTAATTCTCATGTTTACTCAGCTCATGCACATATTGAGCTATGATGACATCAATTGACAAATACAATCCACAAAAGTTCACATTATACAAAAAGGGCGGTATTTTCGTCTGTTTTGTGGGGGCCCAGGGCACTTTGGGATACGGGGGTCCTGTAACAGGATTTTTTTTTCTAAACTCTTTTAGATTATCAACAGGAATAATAACAAAAATACAATTGCAAATTGCAAATTCACCGATTGCAAGTTCAAAGGTGAGTAAACTGATTTTCAGTCCCGAAAAGAAAGATAACATAAAGTGGCGCTAAGGGGCATTCCCGTCCGAATGGCGTATTTTGAGCAAGAGGAAAGTACAGATCGTACGAGTCGGCTTAAGTGCTGATTACATAGCGTCCGTTCTGTTACATTCCATTTCGGCCCATTTCGACTCAACTATGAAGTGATCACAACGCCCCGGGCCGTCACGTTATTTGACTGTTATCTTCACTTTGTTTTTAAAGAAGTTTGTGAAATGGTATCAGCTAAATGGAGAATTTATTTGCCTTATTTCAATTTCTACATTGAACATAAAATGTTTTGGGGTGTCAGAAGGAGAAGGCGGTGGATAAAACCACTAAAAATGAAAAGGGATAATTCTGGGTATTTCGTAGCAACATACCAAAGGATGAAGAAAACAAAAGCCACAATTAACAAAAGTCTCAATTCGGCCCACAAAGATTTCGAATGCAGACTGGCGTTATCGTATTACAATGTTTTATCCCAAGGTGTGAGCACTAATTTTTATCATCGAGACTTATGTAAAATGGGCAATAAATAGCACCGTCAGAAATATAGTATACTAGATATATTACCCATTTTGTCCATTTTATATATGTATATACTAACTTTTAAATTATAAGTTAAGTTATTTAATTTAAATTCAATCAAGTAGCACCACAGTCTGCAATTGTAAACAAACAAATTCCGAGTTTTGGAGGTTATGTCTTCCGTCGAAATTGAAATTTGCTCAACTTCTCCGTCCCGTTCCGATACGTTTCTTTCAATGTGAGCAATTACATAGCATTGGGTAAGTTGAAATTTGACAGCTTTACGTGACGAAATTGAACGGGCGCTATGTAATCAGCGCCTTAGTTGTTTTATAATTTTGGTTGAATACCTAACCTAAGCCAAACAGACTTGCCAGCATAATGTTAAATTAGCTACTGAAAGTAGAAATGCGGGAAATTTAAAAAATAATGGGGCTGCAAACGCTGTCACTATACAATGAAAAATATATTGTCTTTTTTTTTTGCTACTTACATATATATAGAATTTCGAATAATTCCCATGATTTACTTTCAGTAGCCAAAATCTTCTAATAGGTTAAATCATTGGTCTTCAGTTGATCTACTATCGCGGGGGGCTCCATTGATCGCGGGGTCCGCTGGGCCTGTTATTGTTGGAAGAATTGCAATAAAACAAAACTTAAACTACGAACTGAGAAATGTTTAAAAGGCGAGAGCATGACAGACGGGTAAGTACTATATTTATGTACAATCAACACGACCAGGAACAGTTTCGCTCGCACAGAAGAAGGTGGCGAAACATGATGCAAACAAAAGTGACATCATGAGATATATAAAAGTTACGACAATGCTAGATAAAATCAACAACTGGAAAGTGAACACAAGTTTTTTTGCAGAATGTGGATATATACAAAAGGTTGTATACAATAATGAAAAAACGGGGTGTTTTCAGAAAAACTAGCATATTTTCGTAATCACCCTGTAACTCCGAAACCGTTGAAATTATCGCCCCCCTACCATACAATGTTTTCTCCTAACACGCCAACTTATCTCCTGTTTCATTTACGACCATCAATTCAAAATCACCCTGTATATATTGGTGTTTATGACATATTTTTAAATAAATAGTAGAATTTACTTAATTTTGGTTTTAGCATAAAAATTATGAAGAATTTCCACAATCTACCCGCCATTCCCGTCCTTATTTTTTTTTCCTTATTTACGAAGCAATGAAATGCGTTTGTTATATGTATTGCTTACTTTACAAACATATTAAAACATAAAAGAAACTATCTCCCTTAAACCTGTGCTTAAACTTTAATATACATAAATTTGAGCTTTTCAAACAATTAAAATAAAAAAATTCGAAACTTAATATTTCCCGCTAAAATGCATTTGATTCCACAGAAAATAATGTAAGAAACCATCTAAGTCCTTAATTTTTCCTCAGTAATTGCATTCCTGTTCAAGGGTCTTGTATATTACCAACTGCAATCTCGGAAATAACACAACCACACAATTCCCCTTACTTCTTCATTGTAGAATTTAATTGTAAACTTTCCACTTGAAAACTTTTGTATATTCCTAATTGGAGAAATCGAGAATATTAACTAAGGCCAAGTGAACCAAGTAGTAGATAGGTCCAGTCTAATACATTCGTACATATCTACGTATATATGCACAAATAGTTACCATACCCAACTAGAGGAATGTAATTATTGCTTTGAGCTCTCCGTAATGCTGCAATGCTGCTTATTCCACAAGGGGTAATAAATTACGCAAAATTAATTAATAAGTATGTACCCGATAAACGGCAGTGTTGGAGTGCAGAAAGGTTTGGGATCATTTTTCTATTAACTTCATTTTGTGCCAACAATAAACTTTGAATTAAGGATTCCGTGTAGTGTGGGTATACATTGCGGTTTATAGGAGAGCTTTGGTGGATGTGCATATATTTATATATAATTGCACCACTTTTTTTTTTACCTAAATAGTTGGATTATGTAATAATTCACGTGCACAGCCTTAGATTTAGCCTAAGCCAAACTATATGTAGGACATTACGGATAGTCGGGGCGCCATATGCGGCATTTTTATTAACATCGTCCCAACTAAAAAAAAAAAAAAACAGGTTAAAACTGGTTACTATTTATGTGTATAGATTTTGGTAATTTTGTCCCTATAAATTCCATTTGCGGTCTTATTACTTTTATACACAGCTTACCATGCTAGTCTGAATTAATTTTCATTGTACGAACACTAATAAATATGTATCCTGGCCAACGAAGAGGTGGTTCGTTAAAGTGTCAAGCTATCGATTTTTAGGTTTTTCGCGAATTGCATAGAAAAAAGTCGGTACGATCTGTCGAATGAAATCAATTTAAAGTGGGAAGCTTTACATAACGTTGAGAAAAATTGAATTTAAGTAAAGAGCACATATTGTTAACAGTGCACCTAACGACTACATACATCAAATTTAAACATTTAAAAAATAAGGATTTCAAGGATCCAAGAGTAAGTCTGCACATTAAGTCCACTGTACTGTTTTAGTTGTTAACATGAAAAAAGCTAGAATTGGTGTAAGACTAATTCTTATGGTGCCCTAAATGATTGTTAAAATGGTTAAACCAATTTCATAGAATTTTATATTCTAAAGAACTTTTCAGTACAATAAAAATGTCTAGTTCTAATTGTTTTCAAAATATACGGAAAAAGCTTTAATCTTTATATGGCAACACCATGAACAGGTTTCCCAAAATAGTTCATTTTTGATATAGGGTTCACTATTTTTGTGAAAACTCCGTGCACATCCTCTCATGCTCTCTACACAGAACCGATGAGTTCTCAAGCAATGTCCAAATATAATATAGTGAAAACCCAGTTTTTGTTTGGCAACCCTACGAAGCAGTTACTTGATTTGTCCCATTTTCGAACTTAAATTTACATTTTTTTTTTAAAATGCAGTATGTAAAATTTCAGGTCTCTAGGTAAATGCGTTCTCGAATTATCATGAGGACGGGATGATAGACAGACAGACAGACAGATCAAAATAACTTTTAATATGGGTGTCCAGTCCATTTTTCTCTACCAGAATTATTTCGATGCGTTAAAAATGGAATTACAAACTTAGTATACCTTATGAAATTTCAGCTAGGATGAAATTGATCGAAAATGTAGCAATTGTGGCAGCCCTCTATCTCAATGAAATCATAGAGTATATGTCCGTCTGTCCGTCCTCATGATAACTTGAGAACTTAGTGAGTTGAAATTTTGCATATGAATTTTTGTAATAAAAGTAAATTAAAGTTCGAAAATGGGACCAATCTGGTAACTCCTTCGTTGGATTGCCATACAAAAATTTCTTTTTCACTATACATTTGGGCACTGCCTGAGAACGTTTCAACGAAGAAAACTGAAATTTGTTACATGTGTTTTCAAAACGATAGTAAATAAAGCTTAAAAGATGAACTAAATCGGACAATACCTTCTTGGTGTTGCCATACAAAGCCTTGCTTTTTCTCTGTATATTTGGAAACTTCTTCAGAACGTGTCGACGTGGGGAGCTAAAATTTTCTACACGGTGTTTTCATCAAAATAAGAAATTAAACTTGTTCGCTTTATGGAAACCATAAAAATATTAATAACCTTTGAACGAAAGCGCAGATTTGAGTGAATTCTTTTTCTGTTTAAAGAAATATTAACGAATCATATTTTAAAAGAAGAAAAACATTTATCCTTGGTGTAAAAATGTTACGGAATAACTCGAGAAATAAATAAAAAAGAGAACATTTTATCTTTTTTAACGATATCCAACAGGCTACGATTTATTGTGAAACGAAAATTTCTCGAGTTATTTTAAAAACAAATCGACAGCCTCTATTTGAGACATCTTTTATAACATAATATATAATCATTAAATTATTTTAATTACAAATTTTTTTCTCTCCAAGTAAACTTTCAGCAATCAATTATAGACTCTCATTAGACACATATGTAACATAATATGTGTAAAATATAGCATTGTTTATTTTCCAGTCGTCTCCTGTAAATATCACACTGAAATTAATCTGGAGACATCTACAAATCAATAATTTGCAGCTAAACTGGCGCCAATAAAATGTGAACTGTCGATTTTTCTCTTCAGAAAAATGTACCGTCGCGAATTCTTTGTTTCGTAAGATTTATTAGAAGTAGGGTGGGGACTTTTTACTGCCAATTATATATTTCCAGTCTATTCATCGTGAACTGCATATTAAAAAATATAAAAATTTCACTCAAACTTTCTATACAACATTTGTATGGAATTTCATTCAATTGTCACATTCGCTCCAACTTTCAACTCCGTGGCGACAATATTTTGGTATCTAATTCTGCCTCTTGCTGCAACAATCGATTTTCATGTCTATTATTCCCGACGGCGATTACAATCATAGAAAGTTTTTTTAATAAATTCAAATAAAAAAAAATTATACAATCAGCATTTTATCAAATATACCCTTCGGCTGTACAAATCCAACACTTGTAAAGTTCTTAGCTCATGTGAAAGTGAATTTGAAAATTCAAAACGACAGTGGTAATGCTTGTAACCTGCCTATATCTTTTGAGTGAAATTAACACTGACATGTATAACATAAACCGATGACATTACTGAATTGCAAACATTAATCCATTCGCTGTCAACCACAAGTATATACTCGTATTGGCTGAGTGTATTCTTGCTGTATTTAAGATTTGTATTTATACAGGGTGTTTCCGTCATATAGGTCCACTTATAGGGTAGGAAATGATAGAGCTCAACAAACGAAAAACAACAACAAAATTGCATGGTATCTGTATCTTAAAAAGTAAAGGATATACGGTCACTCTTAAAAACTCATTGTATGGCGAACCTCATTGGCTCTCCAAAAGCTACTCAACCAGCCCTGTACCACTCTGCTCTCCGCAGTAATGGTGGTCTAAACTAAAACTTTCGGGTTTTTTCATATATTTTTTTTGCTTGACCTTCTTTATTTTAATTCTAATAAACTTAACTTTTTTTTTATTAAAACTCTAAACTGTATCCTTACTCTTTAATTTGATTTATTACACCTATGCCCTAACTGTAACCGTGAAAGAATTATTAGCTCTTAACTAGAGCTAGAAGTTGAATACGTATTTGCTAATATTCGGATATCCACATACCCGAATCTGCAAACTATCTGATTACTGAAATCCGGATCCGAAGAATCCGGATCCATATCCGAACTATCCGGATCGGTATCCGAACTATCCAGATCGGTATCCGAACTATCCAGATCGGTATCCGAACTATCCGGATCTGGGTCCGAGCTATCCAGATCTGGATCCGAACTATCTACGCTAGCTGTTTTCATCGATGTAGAAGGCGCCTTCAATAATGTTCTTCTACTAGGTTCACGGAAATACTAACAAAACATGGAGTGAACCAATCTCTAAAAAATTGGATTACACACATGTTGCATAATAGAACAGTCTTTGCTGATCTTGGCGGGGCAAGCAGAGTTAAAAAAGTTCACAGGGGTACCCCTCAGGGCGGTATCCTATCACCTTTGCTATGGGTACTTATCATGGACGATCTCCTGCTAACACTCACCCGGAGGGGGTACAAAGCAGTATGTTACGCAGGCGACTTGAGAATTTTAGTCACCGGAAGTTATGAACCTATACTCTGTGGATTGGTGCAAGGCGCGATCAGACTAGTCATGCGCTGGGCCACGGATTACGGGCTGAGCATTAATCCACTGAAAACTGACTTATGCCTATTCACCATGAAAAGGAATATCCCCAGTTTAAACCTACCCCTGATTGGCTCCACACGCTTGGAATTAAAGGACAGGGTGAAATACCTAGGTATTATTCTAGACAAAAAGTTAAACTGGAAACCACACCTCGAAGATAGAGCGAACAAAGCTCTCAGAGTGTTCGCAATGTGCCGTAGAGCAGTAGGGAAGAAGTGGGGACTCAAACCGCGGATGATTCTCTGGATATACACTACTGTCATCCGACCCATGTTAACCTACGGTTCAGCGGTATGGTGGAAAGCAATGGACCTCGCCAACCATCGCAAGATGCTGGAGAAGATCCAAGGACTGTGCCTTCTCAGCGCAAGCGGCGCTTTTAAGTCAACTAGCACCCGGGCTCTGGAGGTTATCCTCAATATACACCCGGTGCAAATACATATCAAGCAGAGGGCGTCGACTACAGCGCTAAGGCTGCATCTTAACCTCGGTTGGCTTCATGGGGGAACAAGGGTTCCACATGAATCCATTTATGAGTTCGTGCAGTCTATCGCACCTGGCATTGACAGAGATAGCGACTACCTCCTCGAAACCATGCTGGAAAGCAATTTTGAATATAGAATTCCATCCAGGGCAGAATGGGAATCACATTCCGTATTTCAACCATTGACAAACCCAATTATAATATATACGGATGGTTCTAAGTCCGATGAAGGCACCGGAGCGGGAGTTTTCTGTGAGGAGCCTGATATTGAGTTCTCCATTCACCTGATATTGAGTTCTCCATTCACCATTCACGGTTTTCCAGGCAGAAGTCAAGGCTATCCTTGAAGCGGGAAGACAACTCCTTAACCCAGACACTGAGAACAAGGAGATAGCCATCTGCTCGGACAGCCAAGCAGCTATCAAAGCTTTGTCTAAACCATTTATAACAACCAAATTATTAATGGAGTGCAAAACCACCCTGAATTCCCTCTCTCGGAATAATAGGGTGATAGTGCAGTGGGTGCCGGGGCACAGCAACATCAGCGGGAATGAAAGGGCAGACGAACTTGCTCGTCTTGGAGCAGCCTCAGAGGAACCTGCCTCTACAGTCGGGATTGCACCAAAACACCTTGTCTCAATCATTTCAAGCTGGGCTGACCGCAAACACAGTCGCCTTTGGTTAGAAGATCCCACGGGTAGGACAACAAAGGAACTGTGGGGTACACAAAATTTAAATCATACGAATAAGCTCCTAAAACTCAGCAAGCCAACCCTAAGAACTCTGATGTCCATTCTCACTGGGCATTCCTCTCTCAGGGGCCACCTTCACAGGATGAGACTTGTTGATGATCCTATATGCAGGGGTTGCGGAGAGGAGTCCGACACAGTGACCCATTTTCTATGTCACTGCCCGGCACTCTCAGGAATACGCTACAGAATTCTTGGTTCACACCTCCTGGAAGAGCTGCATGATGCCGGCAAGGAGGGCTGGGAGCCAATACTGAAATTTATAAGAGCGTCCGGTTGGGACCTATAAGCAATCGCGCATGGGTCTGGAGGGTGAACAATGGGCCTTGTCTTGGCCTTAGTTCGGGGGACCTGAAGAAGGGTCCCAAACCTCATAAATCAATCAATCAATCAATCCGGATCCCGACTAAGCAAAAGATGGTCAAAATTTCATTCTGATTGCAATGCTTCATTGAGAAAATATAAATTTCATGATATATATAATCTGGAGAAAGTTTTTAAACTTTTTTGATTAGTCTGGATCCGGATAGTTTGGATACCAGGATTTTAGGATCCTAATTATTCCGGATAATCCGGATACTTTCAGCTCAACTCTTAACCTATTCAGGTCATACCGAAATTAGAAAATATTTTTTTTAAATGGCGTGTTTTCGGTTACTAACGGTAATTTCGAATGGGAGATCTAGATTTGACCTTGCTCCGAGGCGTGTTTTTAACTCTATTCTAGATATGCTTCGTTTTCTGCTCTCCAATCGGGGAAGATATAAATTTGTAATTGCATGCACTCTTGAAGTCTTGATTTGCTTTTTTGTAAGAAGAAGAATATTGTTACAAAATTTAATTTTTGTTCTAATTCTGCAAAAATGAAAAGCGAAAATATTGATTGTAAGAAATAAATACACAATTAGCAAAGCAATTTGCATTATTTTTTAGCCCAACACATTGTGAGAGCAGTCTCTTGTCCCCTACTAGAATTGTAGTAGACATAATACAATTTTCATCTAAAAAAAAAAAACTCTGCTTCTCACTAACAGAATTCTACTATATATTTTATTCTGTAAATCCGGTTGCAGTTGCAGTAAAATCTTACCTTAGCCGACAGCCGATTTTGAGATTGGCGCAAACTTCACTTGGTGGTGAAACGAACGTTTCTTTCAGTTCATCCACCACGTGACTGACGCTTGCCCGGCCCGCCAATCGGAACTAACGCCAGCCAACCAATAAGAAGCTTTCTTTATAAAAATATCATATAAGGTAGCTGCGGACAATAAGGCCCACCTAATTTGAGAATGCAATAAATCAAGTATTTGGTGATATAGAACTACAAAAACAAGTTTTCCGTGAAGTTTATTTATTTGCACACCTAAAAAAATAGGAAAACTATAACAGAATAAAAGAATAATACAGTTTTATGAAACCTTTTCCAAGGCCCTTACTAAACTACCACAGTATAATAAGGCCCAAAGCAAAAATTTACTTTTGCAAAATCTTAATCAGCGGAATGATTCCCTTTAAAATTGCTAAAACTAAAAAAATCAACAAAATTCGGTTATTTTTAATAACTTCGAATAAAAATGGGCCCTTTTACCCACCAGGAGGATAATAAGGCCCCAACAGTTTTAGTTATAAATTTCTTAACGTACAACAGAGTAAATCCAAACAGTCTTCATTCTTTGGAACAAAAATAATGCCACAATCCTATCCTATTAGTTTCACTGAGAATATAGGTTAGGTAGGGTAATAAGGACCAAAGACTACTCCAGTGGGCCTTATTAAAACTATGACTAGATTTTACAAAATTACTCATTAATCAAATAAACACAATGGTGGGCGAAAATAAACGTTGAAATCATAAACTACATTACCCAACATTCAAACTAAACAGGTTACTACATGTGGAAATAGAAATTAAGCAGCGGAACTTATGATTTTGTCTAGGGCAAAATTATAATTCCAAGCAGCCATACTCCTCTCGGTAACGTACCGTTCGCTACTACCAAGATGGCGGCGCGAGCTGCCGGACGCCCCATTGACGGCGTTCGTGCCGACTTAATGCATGTGCGCATAAAGTATGAGATTGCTGCGATCTATTTTAAAAGGAATTTTTAAATATGGGCCTTACAATTTTTTGTTCATCTAGGTGGGTACTATCACCTCCCACGCTATGGACCATATAGTTTTTTTTCCAGCGATGACCTTGACATATCTTACTTCTTAAAAGTGATAATTGAGCTTTTTCATTATTCCTTATATGAACAAATTAAAAAATTGCGCTGGCTTCCGTAGGTCGTCGCTATTTGTATAAAAAAAAACTCTAACTGATGTATAAATTTGAAAGATCGGAAACTTTAATATTGCTACACTTTTTATATTTGGCAATTATTCGATTGGTCTTCAAACTGGGTTGAGTTTTACATGTTTTTATGTAGTAAACCTTTTAAAGGGTGCTCTAACGGTGATATACAGAAACACAATATTTGTGCCACATGAAATAGCAAAACGCTCAGTCCATTGTTATAAGTCAGTTGGTGAGATCTAGATCCGGCTATCCAGATATCAGGATATTAAAAAATCCGGATCTAATTGTCAGCTCTAGTATACGTACTAAATTTATCATTCCGTTTGTAACACCTAGAAATAATAATGGTAGAGCTAAATCAAAACCCTCGAGAATACTTCACAAGCCATGAAACAGTCTCCCTCCCTACCACATGCGAGGCCCAACGGAGTCCTTACATTCTAAAATATTTGCAGTGTTCTTATGGAAAACTGACAAAAGTTTGATTTGAATAGCTCCTCCGTTATAAACCACAATTCATACGAAAAAATGGTGTTCTGATAATCTTAAGCTTGCTTTGTTATCTTCCGAACAGTAATAAAATTTTCATACCTTTCCTAACAAAATTATTGAAAAAAATTTAACTTGACCAAATGACTACGATTCCTCAAACAAAAATTCTCAGCTGAGTAATCATTGTAATGTCGCTGTGCCGTCATGGGATGCCGTGGGCTGATGATATCGAATGTGGCTGCCTACAGATTCGGAGTCCGGCTGCACATACACAAATGCAACTATCACCCAGCTGAGAGGTATTGAGCGTAAAATGGTAAGGTTACCTTGTAATCAAAACTACTTTATAATTTTGTTAAGTAAGGTATATAGTAAGTATAGCCTTTGGGAAGGTAAGAAACCAAGCTGTAAGTTAGTAGAAGACTATTTTCCTGTATGGATAATAGTTTAGGCTCTATAGCATATTTAAAGTCAATGTTTGACACTTTTCCATAAGCATCAATATAGAACATTTTAGAGAACGGACTCCGAACGCACACATATAGGTTTGTGTTTCATGGCTTGGGAAGTATTCTCGAGGGTTTTGGCTAAATGAATTGGATTCCCATGCACAATATTAAAAGTCATTTTGATTTTTACATGTCCGTCCGTCCATCTGTCCGCAAGATAGCTTGAGAGCGCGTGTTTCTACATAGAGAGCTGAAAGTTTACATATATAGGGGAGAGCAGGTAGGATTCGTACAGAGGGAGCATTCGTACAGCAGTCATATCTACACTATTCTACATGTTGGAGCATTTGTATTTGTGTGTGTATGAGGCCCACTATGCGCATAGGCTGACAGCTAAGCGCATGCGCAGTGGCAGTGCAACAGTCAGCTTTGTTGGAACAAGTCTATACGTGTTTTCGCACCGCGTAAGTAATTTTTCGATTCGTTTTTGAAAACATTGATTCGTAATAAGTTTTGCTCAGATTGTTAAAGTAATTTATAATAGTTTTTGAATAAGTGCCTTAGATTAATATGTAACCATTCATTTTGGGATAACCTTAAATGTTATCTTTATTTTGAATTTATTTTTGGATTGTTTTGGTTGGGGGACCTTCGTACAGATATGAGTGGGGTGGATTCGTACTGTACGAATGCACCCTACGTTAGTTCAGAAAATTTCTTCAATAAAGACATTATTATTTCAGGATCATACCACGAATATATGTAAAAAAAGGCACTAGAACGAGAGAGGTAGACGAAGATGCAATGAAGTTTACGATGCAAGCAGTTATCTATTATCTATTAGGAAGTCCGCACAAAAATACAGCATCAAACCGACAACTCTTCAAAGTCGCTTAACTAATTCCCATAAAAAGGCTGCTGCAGAAAAGGAAGGTAACAACACTCCGTCGCGTGTTTTTTGTTCCAAGTTCACATCGAATGAAGTGTTCACTACCGAAGAAGAGACTCTATTGAATGAGTACATCGCGAAATGTTCCAAAATGCATTATGGGTTGACAATCGTACATGTGAGGAAACTGGCATACGAATTTGCAAAATTGAATCAAATCCACCTAGCTGGAATCATAACAAAATGGCTGGACAGTTATCGTAGGCGAAATGCAAATTTAAGCCTGAGGAAACCTGAAAACACAAGTGCAACACGATCTTATGGATTCAACAAGACAGCCGTAACTGATTTCTACGAGAACTTAGAAAAGGTTTTGAAAAAATATGCACTCACTGCAGATCGGATTTATAATATTGATGAGTCAGGGATATCCACAGTGCAGAGCACGCCAAAGGTATTAGCGAAAAAAAAAACTAAAAACAAATTGGTCAACTTGTTGCCGCAGAAAGAGGTGAACTCGTAACATTCGGAGGAATTATTTCAGCTAGTGGTAACACAATACCGCCGCTATTCATCTTTCCCAGATATTTTTGGAAGTCCTGAAACACATTAAAAAAAAAGCATCCTGCTCTAAAGATAACGCTATTCTGCTCCTCGTCGACAATCACGAAAGTCATGTGACAATAGAAGCGGTGGACTATGCTCGTGGTAATGGCATTATTTATCTGTCGTTTGCTCCCCATACAACACACCGTCTCCAACCTTTAGATGTGGGAGTATTTGGACCTTTTACGGCCAAGCTAAAGATGGCGTTTAATGATAGGCATGTGAATAACCCGGGGAAAACTCTTAATATATACAATATTCCAAAACTGGTCAAAATTGCCTATTTTGAATCATTTAACTGCAAAAATATTTCAAATTCTTTTGAAAAGACTGGGATATGGCCATTGAACAAATTGAATTTCAGTGACGAAGAACTTGCAGCTGTGCAAGTTTACCATTCCGATTCTAAATCAGTCTCAGATGACAACATCCAACAAATTATACCTGAAGAAATAACTCTTACTCCACAAGATCCATCATCTAGATTGCCGCCTGCATCACCCTCAACATCATATGTGGGATTAATAACGCCAGATATTATCCGAGCTTACCCTAAAGTGGACAGGAATGCCTCTAAAAAGACGACGAAAGGAAAACTTACAGGAAAATCAAGGATATATACAGATACTCCCGAAATAAAATAGACTGCTAGAAATGGAAAGAGCAAAAGAGATGAAGAAACAAGAGCAAGAGAGAAAACGAAAGGCTAAGGAGATGAAACACGCGTTAAATTTGCTATCAGACACAAATAAAACAAGTAAAAAAGCTAGAATTGGTCTAAGACCAATTCTTATGATACCCTAGATGCCCGTATTAAATTTCGTATGGTCACTGATCTATTCCAATATTGATTTTGAAGTTGTTTTTCGCATCTGTATATTTCTAGAACAGTTTGTCGCACAGAAAAAATGGTAATAACCAATTTTATAGGATTTCGTATTCTGCAGAAGTTTTTAGTACAATAAAAATGTCTTGGACTGATCGTTTTCAAAGTATACGTAAAAAACCGAAATTTTTATATGGCAACACCAAGAAGGAGTTGCCCGATTTAGTCCATTTTTGACATTTTATTTGTTAATGTAGTAAAAACATCATGTACGAAATTTCAGCTCTCTACGTCGATGCGTTCTCAGGCAGTGTCCAAATATATAGCGGAAAACGAAATTTTTATATGGCAACCCCACGAAGGAGTTGCCCGATTTGTCTCATTTTCGAACTTGATTTTACTTTTTTTTTAAAGTCCGTGTAAAAAACGTCAGCTCTTTAAGTATACGCGTTCTCTAGTTATCGTGCGCACAGACGGACGGACGGACGGACGGACGGACATGCAAAAATCGAAATAACTTTTAATATTATGAATGGGTGTCCAATCCATTTTGCCATGACAAACTTAGTATACCCCTATGATTTCATCTAGGGTATAAAAAGCGAACCAAAGAAAAAGAAGAAAACTGTAGAGACTGATAGTGAACGTGAGACTGACATAAGTTTAAGAGAAAGTTCTTGTTCTCCATTAGAAAAGATGTCTGAAGGACCTGATATTGAGAACGAAATTCCAGTAATGACGAAAAACATTAAAGAAGAAAGCTTTGTGTTGGTGAAGCTCGAAAAGAAAAAGACTGTTTTACATTATGTTGGACAGGTGGTAACAAAATACCCCATTGAATATAAAATTTCATTTCTGAGAAAGAAGCCGGGTACCTGGAAATTTGTTTTTCCCAATATCAAAGACGAAGGAACAGTTTACTTATCAGACGTGGTCTGTGTTTTGCCACCACCCAAATTTGCTTCTACAGCAAGAACAGCTAATATCTTTAGATTTGAAAAAGATCTTACTATGTATAATGTGCAATAACTACTATATTTAAAGTTGATTCTGTGTTAATTTTGAGCTCATTAAATGTTTAAATTCATATAAAAAGCCTTTTTAATTACTATGTACGGAGGCTCCCCACTATGTACGAATATACCCAGCTCTACGTACGAAACTACCCCGCGTGTGGGGTGCTTTCCTACGATTTCCGTTTTTTGGTAAATTCATCATAGCATTTCCATGTTACTTTGTATCAACACTGAGCTACAGTAATATTAAAGCCAGATATGTAGGTAATTCAGCAGCATTGAGATTATTTTGAAATATCTATTAGTTTTACTTTTACATGACTTAGTGTAAAAAGTGTACGAATCCTACCTGCTCTCCCCTATGGGCTTTAAAATAAAATATTTGAGTGTATTGACCGTGTTTTATTTAATTTTCGTGGATTTAAATAAAAGAGGTGTTTTCCTCCTGACCGCGTAGCCAAAAAATATTCAAATCCACGAAAATTAAATGAAAAATGGTCAATACACTCAAATCTAATTTCAACACCGGTGGGTCAATACCGGCAACGCAATGCAGCAGTCTTATGAGCTCATCAGATGTTACTATGGCAACGAAAGCTGTCATCATTCAAATCGTACACTATCAATTCACACAAATTATATAATTTAAAAGAATCACAAACTGTTTTGGTAAAATGTCGCACTTATGGACTTATTCCTAAATTTATCATAGATTCAACTGTAAACTCATGAAAATTGTTTAGAGATTGTCCAACAGTCACTAAATCATTAAAAACTTGCGTTCAAAATTTCTAGTTTAAAATATTAAATTTAAAAATAAAAATCAAGAAAGCACAGTCAAAAATAACCGGAACAATATTCTCCAAAGCTTTCCAATGCATCTTACTAAAATATTTTTTGATAGCCAAGAATCAGTCTGCAGCCGATTCAGGCAGAAGCTCTCAGTTTTGCATGATAAAAAGTTCAATAACCCCAAACAGAAGAAGAAGAACTTAAGTTTAAGAACAAATGGAGCAAATCAATAGAATTTCCAGCTGATACACAAATGTTGTTATCGCTCGGAAAGCAATTCTCGCTTCCATATGACGATAAGGATTTTCCGCTATTTTAAGCGATCGCCACCGATGGTAAACTTTGTTTACAATCAATTGAAGACGAAAATAATCGTGACATTGCCAGAAATTTACAGAAAATGTTTCGGCAGAATTTTTATTCACGTTGGCCTGAGTTATTTTCAGATATCTATGTATGTTGTCCGCCTCCAAAAATATGTAAAAATTCTAAAGTAAAAATTTCCAGTAAATTTCAAGGAAAAAATTGAGGTCTTCTCTACATCAGGGCGATTTCAGATAAATACAATGCTTTCACATTATGTTGTTGGCCTTCAAAAATACCTAAAAATTCTAAAGAAAAAATTTCCAGGAAAAAATTAAGGTCTGCCCTACATCAGGGCGAAGCATCGTGCCTAGTATTTCTTATAGCAGGTTACGATTTCATATTATCCGTAACAGCCGTTTGTAATTTTAAGCCTAGTATTTCTTATAACAGATATTTAAGTTGTAAGTAACAGTTGTTATCTTCCATATGTAAACACCCCTACTAGGAATAGAAGTGGATCGGGAGATTTGTTGAAATTTAAAGGTGCAACATATATTCCGATGTTTTCTGAGAGGTTTCAAAAATCCTTAAACAACAGCATCACCAAATAAAACTAGTCTTCAAGATGATCCTACTCCCAATCAATTACGTTCTGAGGTTGTGTACACATTACCTGGCAAAAGTAATAATAACATGAACTGTCCGATGAGCTATGTTGGAACAACTGGACAATTCCTAAAGAATAGGATTTCGAATCATAAATCCGACTTAAAAGGCGGAAACCATAATATAACCCCTCTAACTGTGCATGCTCCAGATTTTGAAAATACTTCTATTCTACATCATGAAAAACATTATAAGAAGAGATTATTGATAAAAGCACTATACATTCACAAAACTCCAAATACAATAAACAAAAAAAAAAAAAAACGGATACAGATAATATCAATACAATTTACTGCGCTCATTTGGAGAGCTTTGGAGAACGTAATAATATTAGTTGAATTTGACGAGTGATTGGATAACCTCCTACAACATTATTGTAGTATCTTTGTTTTTGTCAAAACATCTAGGTATGATTTAATCATAGTTATGTTATTTATCTATTTATTTATTTATATTGTGTTTTGTAATCAATGGTTTGCTATTTATTATTAATCTTGTTAATGGTTTTCTAATGCGTTCAATCCGTAAGTAGCTTTTGGTTTTTAATTTTTATTTTTACTTCAAATAATACACTAATATTTTGTAATAGACTGCGTCCTTGAGAACAGTTCAAGACATCAGCCGAAACGTCGGAGAAATAATAAGATTCTCGTAAAATAAAAGAGTTGTTTTCCTCCTGACCGCATAGCCCAAAACTATTCAAATCCACGAAAAAAGTAAAATTAAGTTAGAAAATGGGACAAATCGTTTTCGTTTTTCACTACATATTTGGACACTGCTGCCTGAGAACGCGTCAACGTAGAGAGTTGAAATTTTGTACACAGTATTTTCATAAAAATAGTAAATATGTATAATAAATATATAAATAGTAATATATTGTGAAAACGATCAGTCCTTGACGTTTTTATTATATTGAAAAGTTCTTCAGAATATGCGAAATCCTATAAAATTGGTTATAATCATTTTTACTGTGCGACGAACCGTTCTAGAAATATATGCGAAAAACCACTTCCAACGATCAAACTTGTCCATACGAAACTAAATACGGGTATTGATCTAAGGTATTATAAGAATTGGTGTTAGACCAATTATAGCTTTTTTATTTGTTTTTCCTTAATCTTTGAAATATTTACCTTCTCATAGGCCAAATTTTTGTTAAAATAAATTGGATTAAATATTGAGTAAAACAAAAAGGAACACGCTATACATAAACATCCATTTTATGAAACTTTGTTCGATCGAAAGTATAGCTGTTTCTATCCTATGTTATTTGCTGGATTAAAGAAAAATAACAATAAATATGCCTAAGAATGAGTTGCCAAATTTTTTTCCATTTTCAGATTTTACATAAATCTAAAATTTTATAAAATAGCTGTTGTCAGAATTTCAAGTAGCTGGCTAAGCGATCATAGTCCAAACCAATTACCCAATATAGACATAAAAAATCCTTATACGTACATAAAAATGGCTTGATAGGCACAACATATATAGGAATTTTCTGAAATTTCATATAAAACATAACTGTCAACTATATACTATATAGTAAATAAAAAACATTCAAAAAACTCGCTTACTCCATGAAAATCGAATTCGATTTTCGGATGAAGCGTAGGTAGACAAATAACAAATTTTTAGGTCAGTAATAAATCACATTAGTCTGATCAGTAAATTCAAGCAGTTTGTCTTACTCAGGGAGAAAATACATGACGATAAATAATTCATGGCCTCCTAAGCTTTTTATCGTTAAAATCAGCTGCCAAAAAGGACGAAGCTTAAGCCTAACAGCCGCAAAAGAAAATCGCTGCCAAAAACAAAGAATTCCAAGAATTCTCAACCAACATAATTATTATGCTCACCTCATTCTGCCGCACAACTGGTGCAGTCCTACTTTGAAAACAAAAATACTTCCTGGGAGAGTTCACATCCCCCAAATAATAATTAGATATGGCATGCTCTGCTATGGTTCCGGTTCATTGTTCCGCAGTTCCTGCTCGAAGTTGTTTCTGTCGTGTCCATTGTTGTGTTCCCATAAGGTCTATAAATCATAAATCATCATTGCAAGCACCACCGGGGCGAAGTGGTTTTTCCACACCTGTTCTATAGATACAATTGCTGAATGCTTGTCCAACTCCAACAGCATCGAACACTCTAATGTCCTATTCTGTTAATTCACTCCATGCTCAAACTTTCTACAGGGAAATCATTTTGTAGCACTTCATCAACTTAACCAACATCATGTTTGTCATAAAGGTAGAGAACCTATACCTAAATGCATAGTTAAGTGGTACCAATAATTGCCACTAACAACCCGTTGATTCATTCGTTTCTTCACGCTAAAAAGTCCTTGAACATGCAAAGCCAAAAGTGTAATTTGATGTACTCAACAGCTTTGTATATGTATATTAGACTTCCGATCCGATCCGGAGATCCTATTAAGTTAGCAGCGAAATGAAAAGAAACAATTCCAATCTCCTCGGGAATTTAGGTGGAAGGAACGATTGAATACATCCGGTTTGCATGCAAGCAAGCAAAAGTACAACGGACTAGTTGCCGCAGCACCGGAAAAACTAATTTTCAGCGAGAAAACGCTACTTTTTGTGTGGGTATGCTGTTCTGAGCTCTGACAGGAAAAATTGCACCGAAAATTGATTTTGAAAGCCAACCCCAAGCCACTCACCTTACATTTTAGAAGAGAAGAAAGGAGCGATCACAGCAATTACTTTCCCTTCAGTCTTGAACCGTAGCACTACGATTTTCACTTCACTAGGTTGATGGGAAAAAAAAAACTTCCACGCACTGCAGACTGCACACTATGTATAGAAACCGAAGCTCGTTTTGGTACCGTTTACCGTATTGAAAAACGTCTTAAAATAGCTAAAGATACAAGATATATTAAAAGATACACTTTTTTTCGGAGGCAGGGCAGAGCTCGTATGACATTTCCGAGCTACATTCAACGAGTAACTGATGAAAGCAAGTGAAGTGCGGTGAGCATGGGGAGCATTTTTCCATGCAAAATTCGCCGCACTACATAACAGCTGGCGCTTTTCTTGTTTTTCTTCTCACAATGTTCGCACGTGCGCTTTTCAAATTTTAAAGAATGAAAACAAACGGCATTCGAGTAGAGTAAACGTAAGAAAGAAAGATAAAACATGCTTGGGGCCGGTGCCATTCCCGTTTCCGAATGTCTTCTTTACCCAAGGAAAAGTGTATTTTTGGCCTTTGAGGACCTGGTGGTCAGACAAACATCGGAAAATTAAATATTATGCGCTTTATCCTGGTACTGAGTTTATAATGGCGAATGGCGATTCGATTTATGTCGCAAAAGTTCAACTACCATTACATACTAGAACTAGCTACTACCCGACCTCCGACACTTCAAACAAAACAAATAATTTATCTTTGTTGAATACGAAGTGCGGCTGCGACGAATGAAAATAGTCACGTGAAATTTTAGAACATACATATAACAAACAGGAATGCTTATATATACATATAAGCCAAATTAAGCCTCTCCATGTTTGTGTTAAGCTCAAGTTTTCTAGTGTGGGAGAACAGTGCAGGTATAAACAGCTAGTAGAACTCATGAAGGAGCAGAGCTTGATATATGCATTATTATTCGAAGGATATATTAGCTGTGCTTTTTTGGTGCCGTTCTGTGCTCTGCAGAATACTGGAGATTGCGAATTAAATGGCTTAAAAGTGATTTTTCGCATATTTTCTAGAACGATTCGTCGGACAGCAAAAATGATAATACCTATTACAAATTTCATAGGATTTCGCATATTCTGCAGAACTTTTCAGTACAATAAAAACGTCTAGGACTAATCATTTTCACAGTACAGTAAAAACTCTCTATAAGGGTAGCGACATACGATTAGGTTTTTTCCGTACGGTTTTTTTCGTGCCAAATGAATCCCAAGTGATTAACTTGGTAGCGACATACGATCAGGCTTAAACCGCGGGCCAGTTACAAAACCTGAAAGCAACTGTGGCTGGCCACGGTTTGATGACGGCTGATCAGCGCTGTCGTTTGGAAAATTTCAAGAGTAGTACAATTTGCGGCCAAAGCGGAGTACTTTCGGAAAAAAACGGAGTACACGGCTAATGAAATTTAATGAATTCACATTAATTAGAATGGAATGTCCATAAATCATATTAAGGTGTATAAAATTCATTTTCATTAAAATGATTCATATTTAGATTTTTTAATAAATATTTATGTCTCCTATTATTACATTATTTATATTTTTTGTATAGAAACAATTAGTTATTGTTTTATGATTTTCTCATGAATTCTTTTTATCAGCAGTAAGAGCTTCTTAAGTTTAGTTGACAGCTGTTGATTTAAAGGATTCATTAATTAATAGCTTTGATTCAGATCATGCTTGCATGAAGTAAAAAGGTTATGTTAAGAAAAGGTATTTTTGAGAAAAGCATATACCTGCATAAAGCAAATACATAAATTCGATCATTAGTTTAATTATTTAATTATCGAAAACTTTTGAATTTTCAAAATATTTGAAAGGATTTTAATACAATCAATATGCAAAAATCTATTGACAACTTCATCGCTTTAGTTTTTCTGCATTTTATCGTAAGAATGGGTCTTAGACCGATTCGAGTTTTTTTACTTATTTACAATAACTTTAAAGCATATTTTACAAAACCGCCTGTTATTTATAAGGCTGCGTGCATACAGAGCACATTTTTGAATACGCTTAGTTTTTTTATTATAAGTATTACCTTTTGTTGGCAACAAAACAGTTTCCATAGAATTTCCAAAAATGGTTTTTTGACATATCCGGTCGTCGTGCTCTAAATCTATCGTTATACTAGAAATTATGTTATTTATATTATTTATGTTTGTTTGAATTTCCAGGAATTGTTCTAGATTGCCTTTGATTTCGAATACATTTGTCGTATTCATATTGCTTGCACCACACTCACAATACTGTGTCTGAAATATTGCCAAGAATTGACTTTAGTACTTTACCTATGGACATACATTTTGGATGCTTTGACACTTACTTCTCCATTAGCGAAAATGATTTTGATCACATTAGATTTTTACTCTGCTCTTCACAGTTCTGTATGAAGTTCTATTTCACCGGTAAATATGGAATACTTAGTAAACTATATATCTGAAAGATCTTTGAGTTCATTATAAATAATGGTCCATACTCATTAGGGTCATTCCACAGTAAATCGATAAAAATTCGCACTTTCCTAACCCGACCATCACCAATCTCGTTTTTCTTTTGCTGAAAGCTACGTACTATGAGATAAGAATACAACTATTTATTTTTGTACTGCGCCTCATGCTGTTTGAATTAAAGGACTTTGAAATCCTTAAAATTCGCAGATTTTTGGTCTGCTGATTATCATAGAGACATGACCT
The DNA here is from genome assembly GCA_963924295.1 of Dioctria rufipes. Taxonomy (NCBI): domain Eukaryota; kingdom Metazoa; phylum Arthropoda; class Insecta; order Diptera; family Asilidae; genus Dioctria; species Dioctria rufipes. The sequence goes on from OZ002741.1 coordinate 259,101,587, forward strand.
TTAAAGATGAAAGTACAATCCTTGAGGGAAAATTATAAAAAAGATATGCCTTTTAGAAGAAAAAATTAAGGATAATAAATATATCTTTTATCCTTGAATATCTTCAAATGCATTCCCTTAATTTTTCCTTGCTTTATTTTTAAATTAAGGCTCATAATGTTGTTAGTAAATGGATAAATTTTTAAATTAGGATATCAATGGGTTTGGAAACAAGAATTTTTTTTTGTCGTTTGAGGTCTGCTTTTTTAGGAAAAAATATCATACAAAACTATTTTGTTATCCTTGATCCCGTAAGAATTTTTCACCAAAGACATATTTTTTGTCTTCTCAAATGTAACCCATTAACAGTCCATTAAACAAAACAAAAAAGAATGATCTCGCCTCGAAACCCATTGAGATCCCAACTTGAAAATTTAACCGTCGTCCCTAAAATTTTCCACAGAGATGGTGTAAACTGTAAGTTCCTTGAATTTCGTATTTTCAAAATTGGTAACTATTCTCAAGTTTTTTCGTTTGTGTCACAGTTCACAAATTTTATTATTGTTTTATTACAAAAAATCAATGTTTTTACAAAACTTGAATAAAAGTAAACAAATGATATAGTTAAATTAAATCACTAAATACCTTCACCGAATCATAAACAAAACCCAACTTTCCATGAAAAATTTACTGTTAATTGGACTTAACTTTTGTGAGAAGGAAAATGAAGAAAGTAGGAAAGACATAGGAAAAGGCAAAGAGCGATTAAAAAAAAACGTTTTCTGGACTAAAATAGAATTTTCTAGAGTTCTTCAAGTAGCTTCATAAACATCAATCACAGCGTTTAATGAACGAATCATAATGAAACATAATAAAACAAATAAGATTACACTTTAGTGCGCTGAACGCTGAAGAAATGAAAAGCGGAGTACTTTTATAAAAGGAGTAGTACCGGAGTACGCTATTAGATTTCGGAGTACAAATACTCCGATCGGAGTACAAACCACAGCACTGCGGCTGATACATACGGTTTGCTGTCGAATGAAATTCTAAACTCATTGAATGCAATGTGACGCAACATACGTTTCGGTTTTTCCCGTAAGATTTGTTGAAATTTAGTGCAGTGCAGTAGCAAAGTAACTTAATAACAAGTTAGGACACAGAAGATTTTTCCGATTGTTTTACATTTAAAATCCATACGGCAAGAAAAAGAAGAAAGAAAGAAAAAAAAATGGAAAAAAAAATCAAACTCTCTTTAAAACTTTTATGAATAAAGATAAAAAATGTGAAAGCGCAAATTGCATGCAACGAAACAGAATGGTAAATAATTCATTTTCGTAAATAAATTAGAAGGGGCGGAGTTTTCACGTTTTGCTCTCATAGGGCCATCCCAGACGAGTATTTTTCATGCAGTATGCAAACCGGTTTTTTAGGGAAGAAGTGAAATGACGCAATGAGATATTTCTTTTGTGTAAACTTTTGTGTAAACCGGTTTTTCAATGCAAATGTTTTTTCCTTTCTTCTTCATCCTCAATGAAAAGTAAAATAATTACAAATTCAATATCACTAATGTTTTCCATATTTTATAACACCCCTAAAAATTACTGAACTGACTTCACTGACTTGTATCCACAAAATAATCGAGAATAACCGTCTCGTATGTCGTATACCTAATCACGGCGACGGTAAAAACCGTAGACGGCCAGCCGAACGGGAAAAACCTAATCGTATGTCGCTGCCCCACTGACATATATAATATGGACTGTTTAACTTTCTATTTCATGTGGACTCAATTGCTTATGTCAAAAAAAGTTCTTAAGACCGGTGCCAACATTGAAAAAATCATTGGAATCATTGGCGGGAAGTTGAAAAAATTAGCACGTACCTCGAAAAGCGATCATAATAAAACGTTTAAAATTTAGGTTGCACATCTTATCAATATATTACCCTTGGTAAAACAATTATATCAGTAAAAACCATAAATAATTAATTTTAAAACATTTATTTCGACGGACCCACTTATTTATTTATTGTTTACAGTTCTCCTCAGTTGGTACTTGGTGCTTAGACCGAAAGAGTCAGCAATATAGCAGTGAGCCCACTTTTTGTAGTGCATTTCTATTAACGTAATCAGTCCATATTATACATGTCAGTGCGCTGCCCTAACGAAAAACTTGGTTGGTTCGCCTTCAAATCAATTCTCTGTAACGAAGTGACTCACTCTCTATAGGGAAAAAATCCGCAAAATAATGTTTGTGATAAATTCCCAGATGCTCACAAAGGTACCGATATTTTCAGTAGTAAGTATCTAAAGTTCCAGGTATGTCGGTTTTGTGAACTTCTGCTTTTGTTTATTGTGATTATTGCGTTTATTGACAACTACCCGACTCGGTACGTCGGGAATGCTTTTCATTTTCAACCAATGGAAACGATTTTCTGTCGCTATCCTGCATATAATTCAGACTTCAGGTACCACCGAGTCAATCAGTGGTAACCTGATGTCTGATACCTGATTATAACGATATACAGAGTAACAAGGTATGATTGTCCGGGCTGTCAAGTGCGTGTGACGTCATACGAATCGACTCTTAAAACTGGAAAAATAAAATGTTGCAATAAATATAGTATAAGTTTCTTACCATAAATACACTTTGAATTTGTTAGTTTAAAGCTGATTTCAGGGAAATCAGTTCGAATATAAACAAAGTGCCACGAAAGTTTTATCAATAAAAAAAAAAGCAAAAAAGACTGAAATACCTATAATTTGCACTCCTAATTGATTATTTAAGATCTTTTTATTATTTGTTAATGATAATGATAATTTTCTCAAATAAAAGGCAAATTTGCAATGCATCATAACGAAGTGTAAAAAGTGGGGTTAGTGTCAAATTAAAATGTGGAATATAATTCTAATAATCTTCCTTCAATTTATCTTTCTGTTTAGAAAGTAAAATGGTACTTATTATAATATTTTAAATGAATCCAGTTGAATAAATTTACATAAATATTAAACTTTATATTATTTACTTTATAAGAAACGCGTCATGCGAATCAATTAACAGAGAAAATGGCGAATCTATGGGGCAGGATAGTCATACCTTGTGCCTGCTTATTGTGATATATTTTGTCCATACATACATTTTTTGTTGTAATTTTTTACTCATTCCTTATAACGAATATTCTCTATAACGAAAGAAATTGGTCGGTCCCTCGGGTTTCGTTATAGAAATTTTCCACTGTATATGTAAAAAACCCAAATGTATATATGGCAACACCAAGAGGTGGTTGCCCGATGTAGTCCATTTTTATTACTATTGCTATGAAAGCACTATGTATCAAATTTCAGCTCTCTACGTTACGCGTACTCATCAGGCAGTGTCAAATATACAGGGTGTCCCAGACTAATATGACTATATTTTGCCAACTGAATCCTTTCATCCAGCCAAGTAAAAAACTGAAAGGTAGGAGGGGGAGGGCAATATGTCACCCTAACGAATTGCACACGAGGATATAATTGATCATATTAATGAGCTTCCAAATGACTTCACAGCTGGTCCTTATGGGATCACTCCAGCCTTTTTAAGTCATTCTGCATCTCCCTGATGTTATCCCCGTTGAGAATTATTTTCAAAAAATCGCTCGATATTAGTAGATTTCCGGAGCTATGGAAAAATTATTTTATCATACCTATCCACAAAAAAGGTAGTAAAAATGAAATTGCTAAATATATATTGCAAAATTATTTTGTATGCCCAAATTATTCGAACCTATATTTACTCTCAGCTATCAATTTCCTGCAAGAATTTGCTCTCTTCAAACCAACATGGATTTACTTCGGTCAGGTCTATAACAACTAACTTGTTAGAATTTATCTGGGATATCATTGGCAGATTTGCAAAGGGATACCAGACAGACTGTGTTTATACAGACTTTAGTAAAGCCTTTGATAAGTTATCTCACTCCGTGATACTGTTTAAAATGGAAAAGTATGGGTTTCCCCTTTCATTTCTAAAATGGACGGAGTCTTATTTAAATAACAGAACATACAAAATCTATTTCCGCCATTCGACCATCTCGGCAGTCTTGAGAGCTTCGTCTGGCATACCTCAAGGAAGCCCCTTGGGACCAATGTTCTTTATTCTAACTATTGACGACATTGTCTCTATTGTGAAGCACTGCAAAGTCTTGATTTATGCTGACGACGGTAAACTTTTCGCTCAGATTAAATCTGTTAACGATTGTGGTCGCCTATTCTACCGTCGCTTGTATATTGCTTTGCCCTACAATACAGAGAATACAAGTATTGTCATTTAATTTTGACACATTGCAGCTGATGTCACCTCCATTGAATAAATAACTAATAAGGAAACAGCATATCGGGTGAAAACGTAAGCATCTCGGCGAAATGTATTAGTGTGCTCTGTTTGTATTCGTTTCGTCATGGCAGTAATTAAATTCTGACATTCTGAAAGGGCACATTTTTCATAATCCAAATTCCTATGTAAAATAAACAAATTTTTAGCTCCCCCTTATTTTCAGATAATATTTCTTGGCGTTGCATTTGTATGACTGGAATAATTTAGGCACCAACTGACAATTCAATTGTAAACAAATAAACCGGCATTGGTAAAATGTTAAATCTTTTGCCATGGCTCTTTATTTTTATAGATATTTCACTTTTATTTTGTTTAAAACAATATAATTAATAAGTAAAGCTATTAAGCTTACTTGAAGAATGCTTTCCCACGACAATAACTCTGTTCGTTCCTGCAGCACAGCACAGCGCACTTCATTACGGTTTTTTGTTTTTTAAGACTCCGAAGTCTCTATTACATAAATAATCGTTCACAAAAGAAATATTCCGCACTCATTTCACACTACTATTCATAAAAATCACGTTTAATTAATTATTTTTCACAATATCGCGAATTGAAATCCGAAATTTATTTTCAAATAATATGAAATGTCAGAATGTTGAACTGACACAAAATAGCGACGACGCCCTCTTGTTATCCCCCCCCCCCCCCCGACCATAGGTCACACTGTCATTGAAATGCTTAAACACGTACACTGTATTCGCACGATACCCCGCTTCCTTATTAGTTATTTATTCAATGGTCACCTCGCCCACTAATGTATAGAAAGTAAAAAAATCTCTGGCATATTAATGAATTTGACAGAGAGAGGAGAGAGATTTTCTTACTTTTCTATACATTAGTGGGCGAAGGACATCACTTCGCCCATTCTATCCAAATAAAATTATGGAACGTGAATTCGTACAGAGAATTTCTTGTATTTCATTAAATTTGCTATTTTGAGTTAAGTACATTTCTTTAGATTACTTATTATGAAGTTGAAAGTCTGAAGCTCTGGACTTCCTGACAGTAGCTATATAATGCCCTTCTGCCTTCCATCCTACCACTAATTTCATTTAAGTCTGAAGCTCTGGACTTCCCGACAGCAGCTATCTAATGGCCTTCTGCCTTCCATCCTATCACTAATCCCTTCATTAAGTTAAACTTCAGTTGCCTCACAGCCTCCGGTCCCAGGCTTGGACTAGTTACCGGATATCCATCACTCAGAAGCTTCAACTATCTGTGCTGCACATTTATCTTGTCTTACTTTACTTCTTAAGCTATGCAGGTCTATTTGCCAGATGCACTTTGCACTGGACTATAGTATATTGTACTGTGCAAGGTAGTACCAGTCTTGTACTTACCTCATACTTAGTTTAGTACTATATATTCATGTAATCTATTATACAGCCATCAGCTGATAGACATTGATGTACACACTTTGTATTGTCATCTTGTGCTATGAAGACATATCGTAGCTTGTTTAAATTCTATAAATAAAGATCTATGAACTAAAAGTTAATCTTATATTTACATGGTGCCGAAACCCGAATAAACTAATAAATAAACGTTAGCCAATCTAACGAAACAAATAGTTTAGTAATATCAGAAGGATATTTTTCATAAAAATGACGGAAAACGTTGGAGCCAATCTTCTTCGTCCGCCAAAACCACTCATAATTGAGCATAATAAGGACATGTCAAAGGAATGGAAACTATGGAAACAACAGTATGGTTATTTCGAAATTGCAACACAGATTACAACGAAGCCACAAAACATCCAAATAGCTACATTCATGACAGCAATTGGCAGCACAGCTATACAATTATACAACACGCTGCAACAGCCACTTCCAGTAACAGGTGAAGAGGTAACTTTAGAACAGGTAAAAAGTACTTTTGAAAATTTCTTTCAACCAAAAATAAACGTAACATTTGAGCGTTATAAATTTCACAAAATTTCTCAAAAAGACGGCGAATCCGTAAACGAGTTAATTGCGAGAATACGTTTACAATCACAGAATTGCGCATATGAGCATTTAACCGAAAACATTATGAGAGATCAGTTAATTCTAGGAGTAAAAAGCGAAGAACTTCGTACAAAATTGCTAGCCCAAGACATAACATTAACAAAGGCAATACAATTGTGTCAAGCTACCGAAATTTCTCAACAACAAGTAGAAGAAATCTCAAGAGAAAATGAACGTTCCATCGAATTGATTTATAAATCAAAGCGTAATAATCGCACATTTGACTGTCGTAAGTGTGGTACGCGACATGAAGTACGTAAATGTCCAGCATTTCAACACACCTGCAAAAAGTGCAGTGATAAAAATCATTTTGAATCAATGTGTAGAAACAGTCAAACAAACAAACAAAAAGGCAAACGGTTGACAAAAAATGTTAACATATTAGATGACAGCATCATACAAGTAGGTTTATTGTCAAATGGTACAGCGAAATCTGACAATTGGACAGAAAATATCACAATCGCAGATCATAAATTCGACATAAAATTAGATACAGGTGCCCAATGCAATGTACTACCGAAAAGTGTAATTGATGTTGTGAATGCTAAAATCGATAGGTGTAATGTCAAAACGCTTATGTCTTTCAGCAATCATCGTCTGAAAGTTCTGGGACAATCAGAAATAAAATGTCTCATTACAAATCAAATATGTAAAGTTATGTTTAAAGTCGTAGCTGAAAACATAAAACCAGTTCTAGGTGCCAATGCATGTGAACAATTAGGTCTCGTTCAAAGAGTTCACACAGTAATGGACGATGATATTTTTGAAGGTCTTGGATGTTTAAAAGGATTTGTATATGACATGGACCTAATTCCAAATCCACAATGCGAACTATTGATGAAATCGCAGTGAGGTTACAAGGTTCAAAGTTTTACACGCTTCTCGATTGTAAACGAGGATTTTGGCAAGTACGTGTATCAGAAAAAACTAAAAAAATCTTAACATTTTCAACACCATGGGGAAGGTTTTGTTGTAAGAGGTTACCCTTTGGGATTTCATCAGCTCCAGAAGTCTTCCAGGAAACAATGCAATCATTATTTTCAAAGATCAAAAACGTAGAAGTATCAATAGATGATATATTAATCCACGCACGATCCATAGACGAGCTCAGACGAACGACAGAGGAAGTAATTAAAATCTTGCGAATCAACGGACTGAAATTAAATAAAAACAAATGTGTGTTTGAACAAGTTAAAGTTAAGTTCTTAGGACACATCATAAATAGAAATGGAATGACTGCAGATCCAGAAAAAACAGCCGCGATCTATCGTCTAAAGGCCCCTACAAATCGAAAAGAATTGCAGAGAATTTTGGGTAAGTTCACCTACCTCAGCAAATACATACAAAACTTTTCAGAATTAACAACGCCTTTAAGAACATTACTGTCAAAGTCAACGCTGTGGGTCTGGGATAGGTATCAACAAATTGCGTTTGATAAATTAAAGTCTACAATAGCCAAGCCACCTGTTCTTAAATTATATAACATAAATGAAGACATTAAACTCCAAGTAGATGCAAGTTCCACTGCACTAGGAGCAGTACTGCTCCAAAGAGAACAGCCCGTCGCATACGCATCAAAAGCCCTAACTGAATGTCAACAAAGATATTCACAGTTAGAAAAAGAAGCCTTAGCAGTGAAATTTGGATGTGAAAAATTCCATGAATATGTATGGGGTAAAAGGGTTATAGTCGAATCAGACCACAAACCTTTGGAAACAATTTTTCGAAAGCCTATACATTCTTCGCCTGCCAGACTTCAAAGAATCAGATTAAGTGTATTGACCTACAATCCACAAGTCATCTATAAACAAGGGATTAAGATGTACCTCGCAGATCCTTTAAGCAGAGACTGTGACAATCCAAGCCCAGATGACACCCACATGGATGAGGAATTAGAAGTACAAATGCTGCTTTCAATTTCTGATGAGGAATTAACAAGACTGACAAACTTGACACAAAATGATGAAACATGTCAAATCCTTAAATCATTGATCCTAAAAGGATGGCCGGACAATATCAAATCCATACCGAATGTAGCACGTCCTTACTGGAACTTCAGGGATGAACTGTCTGTATATGAAGGGATCATCTATAAATCGCATAAAGCATTCATTCCAGCCAAAATGAGAGCAGACTTGCTGAAATATATTCATAGCGGACATTTCAACTACGAAAAATGTGTTCGACGAGCCAAGGACTGTGTATTTTGGACAAAAATGAATAGAGACATATATGACTATATTCAAAGATGTGCATCATGTCAAGCAAACCAGAAAAGCAACATTAAAGAACCTCTTGGTCGAAAAGTTATACCGACATATCCATTCGAAATTGTAGCAACCGATCTATTCCATTTTAAAGGAAAAGATTATATCGTTATAACGGACAGCTACTCAGGATTCATTAAGTTTGAAAGTCTTGATGAAATAACTACAGGAAATATTATAAAATTCCTTAAAAACATATTCTCAATTCAAGGTATACCAAGAGTGTTAGAATCAGACAACGGTCCGCAATACTCATCACTTGAGTTTAAAAATTTTTCGAAAATGTGGAAATTTAATCATCAAACTAGCTCGCCATACCATCCAAGAGGAAATGGGCTAGCAGAAAAAGCAGTACAAACTTCAAAAAATATTTTGAAGAAATGTGCCTACGATAATTCAGATGTCCAATTAGGAATATTGAACTTCATGAATACACCTAGAGAGAACTTAGGAACACCAGCACAAAGACTTTATGCACGAAACCTACGTTCACCTATACCTACTACTACATTATCACTTCTACCAAATCAGCCTATAGTAGAAGACGTACCAGAAGCTTTGCGAGAAATACGTGAGCAACAAAAAAAGTACGCCGACAAGAGTTCCAGAGAAAGGGAGCAATTAAACAAAGGAGATGTGATAGTAACAAGGACAAACAATAAAGCTGAATGGAAACCGGCTATTATCGAAAGTCAAGTTCATCCGCGATCATACATGATTAGGGACAGAAAAGGAAAAACATACAGAAGAAACTCTTCATGCATTAAGCGAACTCAAGCGCAAATGGAGTATCATACAAGAACGGTTCCCGAGAACAACGAAGACGACTCACATATACAACTAGAGTCAACGTTACCTTTGGTAGACGAGTCATCAGAAAAACATATGTCAAATAATATGACTAAACCTGATCAGACACCGTCAATTAGCAATCACCGTCAAACAGTTATAGATACTAAACAGAACTTATCTGAAATAACCAGTACAAGGTCTGGAAGAATAATTAGACCACCGGAGCACCTAAATCTATAGCTCTCATCATTCTGGAAAAAGGGGGATGCAAGGTAGTACCAGTCTTGTACTTACCTCATACTTAGTTTAGTACTATATATTCATGTAATCTATTATACAGCCATCAGCTGATAGACATTGATGTACACACTTTGTATTGTCATCTTGTGCTATGAAGACATATCGTAGCTTGTTTAAATTCTATAAATAAAGATCTATGAACTAAAAGTTAATCTTATATTTACATACTGTACTGTGCTGTACATTGAGCTACTACTTCTATCTTGTTAAATTTTATATTTTATATTCTATATTTTATACTGTACTATATATTAAGACTAATGTTATCCGCTTTATTTTATTATTTGTTTTGCCAATATGTAAATCTACTATGTAACTTTCTAAGATGTGCCCAGCGCTATGCGTGCCTTTGGCAGGGGTACTCAAATAAATAAATGTTTATGTTTAAATAAATGTTTCAAATCAGTTTTTTTCTAAGTTAAATACATGTTTAGAGATAAATAATGTCATGTTTGCCACATGTCATATGTTTACCACAAAATTTCTCAACTTTAACTGCATTTTTCCCAAAACTACACATTTGTATATGGGTCAAAGCAATACTCAGGCGACGCTATGTATACACGAGCAGCGAAGATCACATCAGAATAACCAATTCTTTTTTTTTAGCCCTGAAAGATTCCTAAACCGCACAAATGTAGACTGCAGACACATCCGCAGCCAGTCATAGTCAGAAATTTCATCATTGGAGTATGAGTTACATTTCATATAAATACACAAAAAAAAAAAAAAAAAACAATTTATTACCTGCTTCGCCTATTATCAATAAATGGCTCCCCACGTTCATTCATAGAAATGGTTACATTGCCAATATTACAATAATATTTCTTTTCTTTTCTTTAATTTAAAAATAACGACAAACAAAAATGTCAAATGTAATGCGTTTGTGTTAGTTACTTATGCTGGATAGCACTCTCAAGTCGGCACCAGCTGCAGCCACCTACGAAACCGTCTACTATGATTTTACAAAAGCCAGGAACTTTATTATACTTTTAATTACAAGACGGTGAATGCAGCTCTCAATCGAAATCAGCAAACTTATCAAATTCAATTTAATTGACATCTACGTGTCGCGTTCAATAAATTGCATGGGTGGAATTTGCGAGTGTTAGGTAGGTAAATAGGTAAGTTTAGTTGGCGATCTGAATTATTGAATTTTCATTATCGAACGCAAGCATCTTCAAAGTAGTCTGAGATCTGTATTTACCATCTGAGATATCAGACTTCAACTACTTTTGTATGTTTAGATAACTGAAAAATAAATTCACAGTAATATATAACACAAGTATATGATTTTTCTTTAATTATAAACATTTATTTTTCTAATTAACGTCTTGTTGTAGCATTTGATCTGCTGCTCTATACTCTGGATACGATATAAATCCATCCCTATTTGTGTCCATCATTTCTAAAAGTGGATCAATAAGATTTTCCAGTCCTTTATCGGTCCTCGGTTCAGCTTCCTGAGGCTTCTCCTCTATCGTATTATCGGAAGTATCTATAGTAAATTTTTCAAAAAATAAATTAATATTCATGGAAATATTAAGCATGTTCAAGCCCAAAAATAACCAACTACAATGTAGATCCCTTCTCAAGTAGTAGCATGAAAAAAAAAAACCAAAATATTTTCCAAATTTGTTATTAGAGAGTATTTTGAAAATAATAACAAAAAATTAATTAATATGAATAAATAAAATTTTCCTTATTTTCGATTTCACGAATTCGACGCTTTATACTCTGCCCAATCAACGTAACCGTCGTTATTTTTATCCATCAAGTTGATTGCATCATCAACATATGTAATAAGCTCTTCATCCTTATAAGATTCAGTTTCGATTTTCTCCTTGTCCCCTTCGTCTAGGGAAAATATTTATATATGTACATGTTCTCAGTAAAGTTAAGTGTTTTTTTCACAATTTAACACACGTATCCAAGCTTTTGTTATGCACACACTAAAGTAAATGTTTGAGTAACAAACAAGGAATTATTTATGACAACATTTTCATTAGAAATATACAGACCTTTAACAGGGCCTGAGAAACACACATTACATTAATTGGAAACCAAAAATTTCACAACAACAATTATTTACTTAGCTTGAAGGAAAACTTGTTTGACAAAAGTGATTTTTCCTTTTTGGATAGGGGAGACCGGGGACAAAAGTAACATATTTTACATTTGGCTCAGCTGTTAAGTACCTAATAAAGATGTAATTAAATAAATTATATATTCACAAAGTTAACTCATTCCGCTATAAATGGACCTAGTTTTCAGTTCCCCAGATGAAGCTGTTAAAGAATTATAAAGGTTTTTCGGGGGTACATCGAATGTTACTTTCATCCTGAGGGCCTAGGACGAAATTAATATGTAGTAGGGACAAAATTCCCACTGTTTGTTTTAAGGAAAGTAAGTGAAAAATAATTCTAATAATAACAAGAGTCAACTTTTATGGAAAATAGAAAAAAAAAACCACAAAACAAAAATAAAATATTCTCTCCCCCTTTACAAAGCTTAACTTATTGTTAAACAAACAAAACATAATTCAAAGTTGAAGTAACGAAATATAATGACACATTTTCAAATACATATTATAAGTAAATACCTCTAATTATAAGAAATTACTAGCTTTACTTGTATTCTTAACACCCCGAGATGTCATGTTACTTTTGTCTCCGGTCATGGTTTTTAAAAAAAATACATCATTACCTAAAAACCACACAGGAATTGTGAAAATAAAACATAGTGAGTTAGAAAACCACTATTCAGGAATGCACAGGTAAGAATCACCCCAGTAGGTACACATTAACTATGGATTTCTAGAAAAATACAAAAATAGAAAAAAATTACATGAGTGCGACAAATATACAAATTAAGCCCTGCGACGTGCAAGTGATATGAATGTTCGACTGAAACTAACCGATGTGAGAAAGCGCCAGCATATACATCTGAACTATAGAACAAAATTTCTTAATTATATTCGTACGCGTTAAAAAGAGGCATCTTACTTTCATGCCGCTGTTATTTTTGTCCCCGGTCTCCCCTACTATGGCTCCCACAGAAAATTTCTGCTTCAAAAAATATAAGCCGGGTGCGGCGGCTTACCGAAAAGTTGTGACAAGCATAAAATTACATGCATTTTTCAAATAGCTTTAGAGGAAGGATATGATTGTGGAAGAAATTGTAAGGCCCAACTTTAATGGATCCACATACAAATCCATTGGAATGTGGCGATAATACCAACAAATAGTGACTGAAATTTACATTGCCAAGAATGAAATCCACAAAAGAGCTGACGACATAAAAGTCGTAAAGCAGAAGCAATATCCCACGAGCGTGAGAACAGATGCCCGACTTCCCAAACAACGAATAACTCCATATCGACAAAATCTATAAATTTTTCCAATTCCAATCAAAGCTGAGATATGGTCTTCATAGGGTGATGAATTTTGATAAAGTAAACAGTGGAGTGCAATAAAACGATCTTTGAATTATATGTGAAAGTTTTGTATGGCAACACTAAAAAGTGGTCGCCCGGAAAAACCCAGTATTACTGAACTTGCTTCACAAAAAAACACATCCAATGCGACCTCAAGACTAAAAGTCAGAGCGCTATAAGAATATCACAGATATACATTTACCCTCCCACAAACCTGCTCCCAAACTGTCAGTACTAAAAGCATACACAACAGGGCTTTAGCATAATGCAACCATTGCATACCTCAGTCTGAGACAACTTACATCTAGATGTGCAAAACCTCACAAAACCGCGGTCCAACTTAAACGCGCTAATGGCCCTCTAATAGAAAGCTCTACACATTCTCTCTCTCTCTTGCTGTAGTATGCCACATAAATTCTTCGCAATGGTAGCTTTCTTTGGTTGAATAAAAAGTAAAAGAGCTTGCAAAAAGAGATCCGGGTTTATATGGAGTTTTGCACATCTAGTTGTAAGTTGTCTCAGCCTCAGTAAAGCATCTGACTTAAATTACAGCAACCTACGTTTCCACAGCTTCGAGGGAGCACTGTGAAATGCAAATTAGCGCAAAGCAAATAATGCGAGACGATTAAGTCGTCGTCAAAAGTTAGAACAAAATTTTAAAATTGTTGCTGTCGCAGTGCGACATTTGAGTTTGACAGTTCTTGTGTAGGTAGATTTTTTTTTTAATTTGGCACAACCACGTATAAGCTTTATATGCAACTATAATTGTTCTTATAATAAGTAAAAACAATCCGTAGACATCATAAAACGCAAGACGCAACTAAAATGTCATGAAATGACAACGAAAATGTCGCATTCATTGTATTACGTCTGCAGCAAACACCGACGGCAAATGCCGTCGATAATTTCGTGCCTCATCCTGATCCATTGTATGTCAGGCTTAACAGACTTAAGAAGGGTCCTAATATAACCGCACCTTAAACTTGTGGTGGCTCGAGCGAGCGTGTCATTTCTTCATACAAAAGCCGCTGCAGAAATAACGATACTTTCTTCAGGCGGAATTTTGAAATGGCAATTGAATCAAAACTAGGCACACTGCAGAGTGCCTTCAATCATCTCGGGCCAACACGTGCCGTGGGAAATGTATAGAATAGCAGGACTATCGACAAGGCCGTATAAGTTATGATCACAAACATGAAATACCAAGAGCAAAATTCACATGAAACGCGACTAATGCTTCGCCGGATACCGTTATATCTGCACTTATCGATTACTGCCGGGAACAAAAGAAGCATTTCATAATCAATTGCAACTCTAATGCTCATCATATGACATGGATGTGAGTTCTAACTATTGCAAATAAGCCGGAAAAAATTGTTTTCAGACACATACTAAGGAGGTACCAGTCGGTTGAAGTCATCCTAGACTGCCTACTATCTTATCGCATGGAGGCACTATTCTAGATTCATGCAAACTAGCTCTTGATATTATCGAATAATCATAAAACTATTCAAATATACTTAGTTCCTGGGGTGCGGATGATGCTTGCTTAAATCCCGTTATACAAACATATGTGAAAGATTACGTAGAAAGCCACCATTTCTTTCTGTTTATTTTAAAGACTTTTACTGCAATAAATAGGACTGTAATCCCAAAACAATCCTGTTGTCCTACATTAGCATCTACACAAGTCCATAATTTTACCTAGGATACCATCATATGGTGAATCAAAATAACGGAAAAAATAATGCGAACAAAGTGACAAAAACAACAGACTTCCAGCCTGCGTCGAAATTGCAGATACCTTGAGGATCTATCTCACCACAATCCTAGAATTTTTGTAGTTACACCTTTCATAAAAGAAGATGCGCTCTTAGCGCAAGTCAATTGCTAATTGGCAATTCCAGAATTAGCTTCTAAGTTGAAATGCAGTAGATACTCAAAACCTTAAAATTTCAGCGCCATTTTTATGTGGTCATCGAAGAATCCCAAATCTTGATGAACTGTGAACTGCAGTTCAACGTCTTGTGCACAGATGGATCTTGGGAAAATGGAAGCTGGAAGAGAAAGTCTGTAGGGCAAGATGTAAGCTACAAAAGTCCTTGGAATCATACCCAACTGTTTCTTAAGAGGAAATCCTTGTCATAAGAATAATCTACAAAGATCTATCGACACGCAAATAAATAAAAAACAAAAACTCCGGCAGCCAAGCCACAAGACAGTAAAATCAAAAGTGACCACCACAAGGCTGTTTTTGGATTGTAGCAGTATCCTGAATTTGATATCTAAGCCAAACAAAAAGTAACCATTTCAGGATATCAGTGCATAAAAGACATGAAGATTATGACACTAGTCAGCAGCAAGAAAAGTAGCTTAGTGTCATCTGCCGTTCCCGAACCTATTTGTAGGCTTATAAAAAAATATTCACCGGAAGAGATAATGGATAAAATGACAAAGAAAAAAGCTAGAATTGATCTAAGATCAATTCTTATGATACCCTAGATGAATGCTCGTATGTTATTTCGTATGGCTACATCTCTCTACAAGTTTGATTGTTTAAGTGGTTTTCCGCACCGATTTCTACAAAGATTCGTCGGACAATAAAAATGAGTATAACCAATTTCATAGGATTCTGCAAAACATTTTCAGTACAATCTATCAGTACGTCTAGCACTAAGCGTTTTTATAGTATATGTAAAAAGCCACAATTTTTGTATGATCATACCATGAACGGTTTGACCGATTTAGTCTATTTTTGAAATTTTATATGATATTTTTATGACAATACCTTGTACGAAATTTCAGCTATATACGTCGACTCGTTCTCAGACAGTTTCGAAATATATAGTGCAAAACGATATTTTTGTATGGATACCCTACGAAATAGTTACCCGATTTGCTCCATTTTCGAATTTGATTCTACAATTTTTTTGAAGAGGCAATGAGAAAAATTTCAGCACTCAAATAAACGCATTCTCGAGATTATGGACGGACGGATTGACGGACAAACAAACGGACGCATATACAAAAATCAAAATACTTAATATATATCTATAGGCTATAATAAGGAAACCCTAGCAAAAATGCTAAAAAATTCTGTTCTATTAAAGAAGCAATAACAAAATGTATTTAACAAACATGATGAAAACTTTTAATTATTATCGCCATCAGATGTTTTATACTCAGCCCAATCAACGTAGCCATCTTTGTTTTTGTCCATTAATTCCAGCACATAGTCTACAACATCAACGAGCTGGTCATCTGTATAAACTTCAACATCTTTAAGTTGCTTGCCTTCGTGGTCTAGAGGAAAATTTTAATTTTCATCAACACTAGGAAATTATATTTTAAAATATGAACAAGCGAGCCCATAGCTCATTGGATGATGCAGATATGTATGTAGATATGATAGACGTAAATACATATTGTAAAAGACGTCACAAACATACAGTTAAGCTGTAAATTTATATGAAGTTGGTGTAGCCAGCGGTGGACGTGATATTGTAGAGCGCCGGCAATGATTGTACGTGTATATGTAAGTGCCATGGCACCATTATAATTCTCACTTCAACACTTAACTTAAATACTAAAATTTTGAGTGCATGTAGTTAAAAGTTGAAATTTGCTCAACTTCTCTGTTTCGATTCGATCCATTTCAATCCATTTCGGTGTAATGTGTCCAATTGCACGTATGTCTCATATAAGCAAATTTGACATTTGTACGAATCGGATCGAAACGGTGGAATTGCGTTTCGCCCTTAAGGATCTATTCAAATCTAAGTATCAGTTGCTAATATCACATGTACAGGGTGTTCCTGTTTGAGTATGCAATACTGAAATCCCTAAAAGATGAGGAGATTTTCAATCGAAAATGTTATATTAATTTTTTTTTCGAATTCAGGATATTTTCGAAATTACAGAGGATCTTAGATTTATCCAAAAGTGTGGTCCATGCAAGCTCGTTTTGCTTATTGAACCGCTATTTGTGTCTTGTTTTATTCGTATTATTACTGGCTTTCATTTATAATAATGTTTTAAAAAAAATTTATAGATAAATAAAAAACTAACGATATTTTTGAGGGTCAAAAATCTCCTAAAGAAGTACCCATATTAGCAAAATGCTTTGAACCAACAAAAAATATCCCTAATCGATACCTTTCAGATAAATCCAACATTATTAGCCTATGTAGCTCCAGTACTCCCTGAAATACAGAAAAAGATGTCTTGCAACAATATGTACCTCGCTGCTCATACTTGAACGAAATTATTATTATTATCTTCTATTTTTGGTGCGATATCTAAACTTAAAAGGCTCTTTATTTCGTCTTCATTATGATTATCCTTCTCCACATTTCACATTTCTAAGAGACGATTATTACCCACTCTCACGTGAGATGCGACATTGTTGTATTTAATAACGACAGATTAAAATTAAATGTGCGAAATATATTGCTGCGTTCCTTTTCTCATTCTGAATGAATCTGTATGAATCGACAGAACGATGTCATAATTTAGTTCTGTGTTCATAGGAAAGGAACGCAACAGAGCCATTTCAAGTGTTTGATATTTCTTCCATTTGATAAAAGCAAGTATAATTTCGTTTATGAAAAACAAAACCATTTTCTAACAACTCATCTCTTTCACTAATACAAATTAAAGACATTCTGTTTAAATCCGGGAAAAGCTCAGGTGCATTTAGAAACATTCGTAGTTCGAAAAAAACGATGACAGATTGAAATTAAATCGTTCGGTCCGAGAAAAAGAACGACATGGAATGAAAAAATTCATTCTGAACGAGAAAAGGAACGCAGCGTATTATTAACAGTCTTAAACGTTAATATTAAAATTATGAAGGAGGTTTCACTCGATTTTCTTGTTTAAGTCCTTAATTTTCGCAGCATTATAAAAATTTTAAATTTCGAAATGATTTCGTTTAAATATGATCGAGGTATCTATGTTGCAAGACATCTTTTCCTGCATATCAGGGAGTATTTGAGCTAGGCTAATAATGTTGGATTTATCTGAAAGGTAACAGATTAGGGATATAGAGAACAGTTTGCTAATACTACTACCACTTTAGGAGATTTTTGACCTTCAAAAAAGATAATTTTTCGAAGGGAAAGCAATTTTTGAAATTATATCGTTAATTTTTTATTTATCTATAAACTTTTTTGAAAACAAATTATTATAAATGAAAGCCAGTAATAATACGAATAAAACAAGACACAAATAGCGGTTCAATAAGCAAAACGACCACACTTTTGGATAAATCTAAGATCCTCTGTAATTTCGAAAATAATATGAATTCGAAAAAAAAAAAAAAAATAAAACAATTTCGATTGTAAATCACCTCATCTTTTAGAGTTTTCAGTATTGCATACTTTTCCTGGAACACTATGTACATTTTATAAGCGATGGATGAAAATGAAGCTCAACAGTTTAAATTCATTGCTCAAATAGAGCTAGACATTTATACATAAGCAATACAAAAACAACAAGGCAATATGTTGCAAAACCCTTGAGAAATACTTGCTCAGCCATGAAACAGACTCTCTCACTAACACATAATAGCCCTAATTTAGTCCTAATGTTCTAAAATGTTTTGAGTGTTTAAATTTGTAGTCGTAAAACTGGCAAAAACCTTTGATTTGTATAGGTCCTGAGCCCTAAAGTACTATTCATAGAGTAAAATGGTCTTCTAATAATCTTATTTACTTACCCGTAATCAAATTTGTATACCTTTCTTCAGGTTGAATAGCAGCAAATGAAGCTCTGATTCCGAGCTTCCAAAATTTAACTAGAGAAAACAAATTTCCGAAAACTCACATTTTTATTACACTATGCATGTCAAAAAGCGTATTATATTTTACGTTTTTGGAAAAGAAGAAATATTATTTGATATTTTTTGCTGCAGATTCCTACGGCACCGCATCGGTGCCGTAATTCAAATCTCTGAGTACTACTGAGACAAGGAATACGTAATTCAAATTTCTGAATACCACTGATACAAAGAATATGTATTTAGAATAGAAGAAGAAGAATTTCAAATGGACGTGTTAAATAACGTCTTCTCTTGTCTTGCTTCCCACTCTTGCCTCTAAAACTGTATGTAGACTTGTAAAAATGTCTTATTTCTGTTGTATGTGCTTTTGGCGATATGGACTAAGCCCCTAGGGAAACAATAACAGGACACAAACCTCACACAGCTCATACAGCTACTAAACAAAGTTGCCTGATTTTGCAAACACAGCCAACAGATCTTCACAGTTTCCTCTATTAAAATCAATTGAAATTGTCTCTAACACCTTTTACAAATGCTATAAAAGTTTTTGTATAAATGTTTATATGTATATGTTACTTAAAAAATCAAAACAATTAAAAAATCGTTAACTATTTGAGAAAGGATTTTCTCTCGTTTTTATATGAACGAATTACACGTGATACTAGGTTCGTGTAGCTGGCTATGTTGTATGTAGTTTTAGACCCAATCTACATACATCGAGAGCTACACGTTACACGAAGTTCTATTTCAGCGTACATATTCCTGTGAACGTAGTTAGTCCATGTAGCTAGGCTACACCATATAGCTTGAAGCTCTCTATGTAGCAGTTTCTACGGTATGCCATATGTGCAAACTGAATTTTGTAGCTTGTAGCGTGTAGCTCTCGATGTAGATTGGGCTATTTCTTGTGTGTTTTGTAGCGAGGTTCATTTTCTTGTTAAGTCTCTACACACATTCTTTTGTTCACATTTTTGCGTTATTGTTCCTTCAGACAAGGACTTAAAACATTTAGACCAAGTGTCTGCAGTAAAGATACATATATACAAGAAAAAATTATATATAAATACAGTTCCAAAACATTTTGCATGCATGGAATGCCTTGATATCGAAAGTAGGGTACCCATGACCTGTAAGGTGAAAGGAAGCCTTCCTTAGCAATTGCTTGGAAGGTGAAAGAAAGCCTTTCTTATTAATTTTTTGGAAGGGTAGAAGAAGCACTCCTTATTAATTCTTTGGACGCTGAAAGGAAGCATTCCCTTTCATGAAAGTGTACGGAACCATAAGCATGAATTTTCCGGAAGGTTGGAAAGAACTATTAAATTTATACCCTCAGGCACTCTTTCTGTTTTCCCTGAGAGGTAAAGGGAAGAACTCTTCCTCCTATCTTAGAAAGGTATGGAAAATAAACGCGTCTTCACTTATTCGTTATCACGTACTTAACTGAAAATAATCTACTTCTTTTTCTAAAATAATGCACAAATCAGAATACTTTGCATCTGCAGCTGCAAATATAGCCGCACAAATTTCTATCTCTTTTTGATAAAATGAATGAATGAATATATCTATTCATTACTTCTGTCTTCTCTAGTATTCTCTGAAAGGTACATAGCATGCCCCAAAAATACGATGCATCAATATATTACGCCTGCCTTCCTAAACCAGGTCTAAGGTGTGTTCATGTATTTATTACTAATGCCTTCCATATAATGTTAACAGTAAACCTTATCTAAGTCAGGAATTCCCATTTTTCCCGCTGGATATGAGTCGGCATAAGTACGAAAAACGGTTTACTCTCTTTGGAAAGAACGAAGGCCTTTACGTGTAGTAATATATTAATCATAACCAATTCTTAAGAAGTTACATGTTGTTCCCTTGGAGATGAGATTACAACCCCTTGAAATTAAAATTTTTATTCCTCTTATTAGGTTTCAATGAATTGTAAGTACACAGTTTTTGTTAAAAAAACAGTTAAAACATCATCAAGTAACATACACTCTGCACACCACTGTCTTCCAGGCTGAAGTCTTCGCCATCGCAATGCAGCGAAGATAGCCCTTGATATGGAAATCAAGGGTAAGGACATTGCTACCCTTTCGGATAGTCTGGCAGTCTTGTTGGTTCTGAGTGGACCTCAGATAACTTCTAAGTTACTAGGGGACTGCAGGTAGTCCGTGGATAACCTGTGTATCCACAGCAAGGTATCCTTTAAGTGGGTTCCTGGTCACATGAGGATCATGGGGAATAAAAGGGCTGACCTTCTAGCCAGATCAGGCTCTGGTTCTCCGTTCCTTGGATCGCAACACGCCGCCGTAGACGTTGCCACCTCGGCTATCGGATCCGTCATCAATGTAGATTTTCGTATCAAGCATCAGCAGAGATGAGCAAACCTGAGCACTTGCAGGCGCACAAATTTTTTTCTTGATGCTCCCAATAGGAATTTTTTCTGATTTTTTCTTGGGATTCGGAAGGAAACAATGTAGAACTGTGGTTGGCATCATCACCGGACACTGCTCGCTTCACGCTAGGAAAATTGAGCTGCGTTAGTACATTGCCTTCGTTGATAGTAAACGTGCTGGTATTTGTAGTGTTGTTGAGTTTTTTTGGAATAAATAGCCTAAGAAGACCATATCATCTGCGAAATTAAATCTTCGAAGTTCATTTTATTAATTTAGTATACTAATTTGCAGTTCACATAACTTTCATTAGTATATCAATCATCAGCAGAGCGGAAGTGTAAATCTTCTTTTAATCTCCAATTTATCCTACCTAAGTGATTCCAATCAACATTTCAATTAGAAAAATATCAATAATTACAAAATATAAAATTTATTCATCTAAAATTTTCATCATATTTAAACTATGGTATGTTTTAAATATTTCTGCGATATGTCTTATATAAATTACTTGGACATTCTCTAAAAAAATTCCTTGCGCATTTTTCTATTTTTAACAAGAAACAAAATTGCACTGTTTTTACAAATTTAAATAAAAAAAAAAAAAAACATTAAATAGTCTTAAAAATAATAATTGATTTACATTTTTTCTCCTAATCCACCTTGTACATACTAAATGTAAGTACAGTACATAATATTAAAAATACTTATAATTTTGTTACGTTGCTGTTTATTTTTTAATCTACTTTTAACACTTTTAAGCGCATCACTTACTGAACATATTATATAATAGTTATTATTGGAAGTATATCGGAATGTTTCTATACGCTAAGCAAAATTACTACCCCACGCCTTCATACAAACACTTTCTCGGTCAAAATATTTTTAAACTCATTCTATGAATATATATAAAAATAATATTGCAGTAACGTAAATGAACTCGGACCTTAATTGTGAAAGAGTGGAACAGTGAAAAATGAGATTCTTTTAATGTCTATTGTTCTCAAACAACAAATATTTCCTCTGAAGTAATGACAACAATATATTTTCTAGCTGTTGAAAAATGAGACAATTCATGCTTGTAAAGTAATTATTGCCTTACTGAACAAGCTAATCTTCAGAGAACTCTTGGTCAAAACATGACTGATTGACAACTCTTATCATAGTTAACTGAAAGAGTATATCAAGAAAAAGTCTTAAAGTTACAATAATTGAAACCAGGAAGATTACTTATCAAATCAATCCACTTCATACTTTAGAAAAACTATCCGGTGGTTATTGGTTTTGAGCTGTAAATACATGTGATTGACGAATTTTTGTTGTCTAATAAGGGAAATTGATAGAGACACTTGCGTTGCCGAGCCTTTCCTACGAAAAATGACGGCAAAACAAAATTTAGTGAAATGAACTCAGTAGAAATTAATTAATTCCACATAGAAAAGTAAACACGATTTTCTTCAAAAATTACATTCATAAGAGAAAAGGAAAGAGTGATTCTTGCGAATTTTTTCGGTTATTTCTTTATTGTCCTTATAACCAGGTCCACGCAAAAACTAAGAAAAATCTTTCTAAAATCATCCTGTTCTATATGATTTACAGATAAAACAAGTTTATTTGTCTATAACTATATAAAAATCTAGACTCAGAATTTATAAACAAAGAGGTTGTGCGAAAACAGTACTCCTTACTAAACTCAATGAGAGAAATTTTGCTGGGAATTTTTTTTTTCTATACAATAAAAAGTTGACACTACAATTTTTTAATGATATTTTTCATTAAGGGATATAGAGGTGACCACATTTGAAGAGCTACAGAACTAAACTGAAAATTATTCCAAGACTATTCAGGCAATATGAGGATGTAAATTTTAGTCATCTTTTGCTTTTGAATATGAAACAATAAACTAAAATTGAGATTAGCACTAGCACATTTCTATTGCATGGCTTGCACCTGTGCACCACTCGCTTGTCTTTCGTTTTTATGGAGGTAGTGGGAATGTTTAATTTTCTATAAGAATTGTATCTTTTTTTTTTTTTAAATACATCAATACCATTCTATTCAATCAAGAAAGGTAATGATATTTTTCCTAGATACATACATGATACATATAAAAAGTATGAGGTATGGTAAAGCCAATTTAACAATTAAGTAATAACTCTACAGTGTTCAGTAAAGATTTGTATAAATGATGACCATTTTACTAAAAAAGAGACAATTTTGGAATGAGCTAAAATCATTATTTAAAAAAAAAAAAATTTAATTTATGGTTTTTATTATTATTATTTTTTATGGGATTACCATACCTAGTACTCCATATAAATTCTAAGTTTCCTTTAATTTTTTGTTCTAAGGCCGTCTCTTTTCGATTATTTCGTAATATTTTTACTTGAGTTTGATATAAATGGTTAATTTATGCTCATTTAAACCAGGAACGTGAAATAAACTTATAAATGGAAGAAAAAAACTAAGCAATGTCATACGTCTCTCACCGCTGCTGCCGAAATAATGTTTTATATAGTCAGCGACGGCGGAACCCTAACCCCTACATATTTCACTCATATTTGCAATTGTGTTTTAATAATTCTTTGGTCCAAAAAGTGCATTAAAAATTTAGTATCTTTCTAAAATATCAATCCATCGTTCAATTTAGCTTGATAAAAAAAACCAAGCTAATGAAGAAACAATTAATTCTACTTGTTAAGTATAAAATGAAAACAATTTTTAGTAATAGATAACTTTATCAAAAGTCTTTCACATTCGCCTTTCACTTGTTCCGTAATAAATACAGGCAATCCATGCTTTACGGCGTTTCGTTTTACGAAAAGCAACATTTTGAGACCAATGCATGAGCATCGATTCGGGAGTTAAACGTCAATGGCATTAGCTGAGCAACATTGACAAGCTCGCGTCAGTAACACATAGAAAACCCAAAGGCATACATAAATAACCATAAAGGTACTCTTACTGTTATTTGGAAGTCTTATCAAAAGCCTGGGTAACTGGAAGTTTTTTCGAAGAATGGTTTACGTGAAACTTCATACCTGAAGTCAAGAATCACTGTGCTTGAAAAACTTAACTTACACTCTATTGCTTTTGGATAATACGAGAGTCATCCATCCTGCGATAGATCTTAAAACATTCTGGAAAACAACATTCAACATTTTAGACGGTGTGAACAACATAGCTACGTCGTGAGAAGAAGTCAACTTTACAGGAGTTTGGAAAATGTTGGCCGCAGATCGTGAGCCGCACATCGTGAACATATTAAATAACGTATCGGGAATATAGTTCGAGAGTCGAGACGTAACGTAGATGCTCTCTTCACATTCGCAAGATTTCACTGATGAAGATTTAGTGGAATTAAAAAAACGAAGACTGAAAGAGATTCAAGCTAATAACGAGAAAAAGCAACTGGCTTCAAAAAAATTAATTTAAGCTTTTTGCCATCTACAAGCGGCAATATAAATATTCGAGAAAAATGTCCCTAATTTTGAATGGAGTTCCGAGGTAAACAATAAAAGGTAACCTACCGTAAAAGCGAGGTCTGCCTGTAAATGAGTAAAACAGAGGTAACACGAATTAAAATGAGCTTGTTGCCAGCATTAGATCTAATCGCGTAGTAGCTTGAAGGTAAAAACTTATAAAACTTTTGCAAAGTTTTACTTTAATTTCGTTCGAAATTTGAGAGAGAAATTGTTGACATCACTTTTTCCTTCCGATTTCTTTCTCGAATTAAATTCAGAAAAATTGTTAAATTGATAAATAAAATAAAGAATTAGCTTTTTCCAGCTGGTCCATATTCAAAAGGACAAAAAGAATAATATTATTTTATTTATTATGTGATTGGCAATATCTTACGTCGTTATTATAAACCTAGAATATTATCAAGTGATTGTTGTTCAACAACTAATGAACTCTTCAATGCCTACTGAGGAATTTATACCAATTGAGCAGTCAGAATTCCCAACTTCCATTCCACTACCAAACAAGAGACTTGCGATAACCGTAAGCAAGTATATCTGTAGGCACCAAGTAAACTGCTGTCCACGTCCGTAAAGTAAATGAGACTAAGAGTATTGAATTCTTGACAAACCTAAAAATAAATGTGGCAAACGATAAAGGATCGACTGACAGAAAATCAAGGGTACATTTTTTAGTACTTATTGCAGCAAATGCACACGATCTGCAACAATCTTATCTGTAGAGTTTACTTCAACATATCTGTTGCTGATAAGTTAAATTTAATGAAGCGAAATTAATATTTGTGCTGGATGCAAGTTTTATAGTTTAAGAGCACATTGCAAGTACAAAAACTAGTTGAACTCTTGAAGGAGCAGCATATCAATTCTAAAAGGAACGCAAACTTTTTTAAAATTCTCATCAGAATAAATTTTTCCTAATTGAAAACAGCCACCTTACTTGGAGGATGACCATTTTTACTACTTTGTAATCGGGATAATTCAACCACTTAGTAATCCGAACCAAAAAAAAAAAAATGGTCCATTATGAACGTGATAGTCTAAATTTTCACGGAAATCAGTTGTAGTATATACTTACTTCCATAAGTGCATGCTTAACATCTTAAAGAAATATATAACATGAACGAAACCACATTATTTTCGGAAATACTTCCAGAGAAAACGAAACGTTAGTTTACTGCAAGGAAATATATGCTCCTGGATAGAAAACTAGCAACGTGAAAACAATATTTTTTTCAGTCTTTACAAACGTTTTCCAAAAACACAAGCTCAAAATCTTTGAAATTGTTGGTAAGGCACAAAATCCGAGAGCTTTCAAAACCATATTTTACTAATAGAATATCGCAAATCTAAAAATGCATAGATGGTATCGATTTTATTTACAAAATAAGTTCATAAGTCCTTCGTTAAGAAACTAAAATCTTTTCTTAGAGAGGAAGGTTTACCACCACAATCTTTTCTCTTGTTTTATAATGCACTACATCACGCAAATGGAACTGAACTAATATGATAACCAGCGATAGTCAAATTTGTACAATGTTCCTCCTTCCTTCGCATTGCATGGCTTTGATCAAGCAGATGGATTAGAATGCCCTTTATATTACAAAGCTGAATCGTAAAAAAGATTGTTGTCACATTTTGATTACAAAAGTTTAAAGGGTATCAATTCTCAAGATGCTGCTCTATTTTTATTTGGCATTTGGGAAGAAGTTATTGAATGCAACTTAAAGAAAATTTTGGGATTAAACTTAAAATATGGAACGCTGGGGATAATTTACCACTATCTGAAATTAGAAGATGGCTCATTAAAACTATAACTATAAGTATATATTACTTGTTGGAATTTGTCCATAATTGAGGGGCTCAAAAGCAAAGGGGTACAAGTAAAATTTTGTTAAAAATAGAGATAAGTGCATAAATGCAAGCTAGATATACTCAAAATATTAGTGGCAAAGAGATATAACTAAGTTCCTATCGAGTGCTGTTTTACAGCAGCCGTTATTTTAACGACTTACAAGTAGGCGTATTTGTTCATAGGCATTTCTTATAGGAAAGGGGGAATAAGTGATTGTGAGGGATTAAATTATTGCATTCTTACTAAACCAAAAACCAACGAATATTATTTTAACCACACCAAAAACTTATTAAGATATGCAGATTATGTATATTATAATTACATAAAATTAAGACTTTAAACAGAATTTAGGATATCCAAAACTTTAAAGTGTTATATTGTGTGAAAAGTGCATCTGGCCCCTCAATTGAAATTGATTAAGGATTCAAGACAAAATCACTATTTCGCTATCTGTAATTAATTTTTTTATTTTCTAGTTCATAACCAGTTTCATTCTGCAATGCGCAATGAATTTCTGTGAACTATAAATTAATAAAAGTATAATAAGACGTATTTAATATATCCATAAGATTGAATCGATATTATCATTCTCCATATTAAAAAGTAGACTTGGTAATCCAAATCTGCCATGACAATAATTAGTTCGGATTACCGCGATAGTACTATGCATCCGAATTCAGTTCAAGCGTGATTTAATAAAATATATGTAAACTCACAAAATTAGTAAAAATTCGATG
Source organism: Dioctria rufipes (assembly GCA_963924295.1). Lineage (NCBI taxonomy): Eukaryota > Metazoa > Arthropoda > Insecta > Diptera > Asilidae > Dioctria > Dioctria rufipes. Next base: position 259,128,992 of record OZ002741.1, read on the forward strand.
TTTTCCCTTTGTGACCTCCTACAAGTTTTCACATTGTCTATATCTATGCAGAAATTTAGCAGAAACAAATTAGTATACTTTTCTAACCTCACAAACATAAAGACAGAATAAGGTAATAGGGCTTGCCAAATTCGCTCAGAAATTATATTTTAGCAAGCACATAAGTTGAATATTAATTAAATTAAATTTGTTTATGATTTAATATGTAGTAGCGCAGTGGGATTTTTCGTTCCTGCCACGAAGCAAAACAAAAATCGTTTAATAGCCTCAAAGCAAAATCATAAGTTGTTGTAGAGTAAAAAAAAACAATAGTTTATATTTAACTAATAAAATGGAAAACGCTCTGAGATGTGAAAACCAGATACATCCACTTAAAAATTGTCTCTTCTTTTTTCCTAACCATTTCCAGTACATAATGATAAGGCCCAGTACTGCACGTTGCTTTGGAACATAGTAATTAATAGTTTTCAATAATAATATTTAGATTTAGTACTAGTTTTCCACGAAGAAAAAATAACTGACGATATTCTTAGATACAAAGCTAATTCTACCATTTTCATAATAAAACAGAAAACATTTTGGGAATCTTTTTGGTAGAGATTCAGATTAAAGATTGCACATAACCACATTGAACGTAATCCAAGAATATGTAGTTATGTATATGTATATATTTTGCAGCTACAGCAAAAGTGAAAATTAATATTCGCATTTTGTTTTCATTCGGCAGAATAATTTTTTTAACAAAGTATTTATAATTTGTTTTACATCGTTATTCTTTTTAACAAATAAATTATTTTATTAGAAGTGAAGTTCTGCTGTACTATAAATATTTCGGTTGAAAGATACGAGTATGTAGTTCAACCGAATGTATTTTTTAAATAGTTCTCACAATTTGTAACAAAATTAAAGACGATTTCATTCGGCAGATAATATAGGCGTATTTAACCCTATCAGACCCACTATTGTTTCAAAACATAAATTTAATAAATTTTTTCATCGCAATCGAAAAATGCGTTTATATAGTAGACTTTGTAATAACCACTAGAACGTTCTTAGGAAGCAATCATTTTTTTTTTTCAAGTCTGGCAGCGTTATTTGTACTTTATAAAAAATAAATTTTTCATAGTGGTTTTAGGAATCTTGCATTTAGCCCTAATATTGTTGCTCACTTCCGTTCTATAAACATTATATTTTCGCAATTTTATAAAATATTGCTCATAATTATACGTAATATAGGGATAGTTTACCCTGTAATATCAGTGTTCTAAAACAACATTGGGTCTGATATTGATAATTATTTTTCTTGTTCAGAGAATGTGCTACTAATTTGAATATCAACATATTTGGAGTATTATTTTGTAGAATATCTTAAATGGGGAATTAAAGTCTTTGCTCGTGCAGGAAACTGTACCGAAATGGGTAAGAAGACTGAGCTTGGAATCAGTGATGACCTATATTGGTGAGGCTTGTGAATTACTTTACCAAGAATCAGAACTACAAAATCCCATTCGGTAACTGATTTTCTTCTTATGTCCTAGACACACAGCGCCCCTAATGGATAATTAACTAAAGAGTCATTAGACCATAATGATTCATTAGGCAACTGCAGACACACAGCCATTTCTTTAATTAATGTCGATTTGGATGGGCTTCAGTGCAACACCAGTGTTGCACTTTTATAACAGTGCAGCATTGAAAATGTTCGATGGGACAACTTCTATAGGAGAAGTTCAACACTAGATTCGCACTGAACTTCCTCTACTTTGCACGGGATATTTTATCGGTGTTACAAATGCATATTCAAGTTGAATAGTCATCTGCTCTGTCAAAGTATACTACTACGATTATTTATGAAATTTTTGAGTTAAATGAATTAAAAGGATTATTTTAGCTGTTTCCATAAAGCTTAAGGGCGGATCCGAATCCAAGTCTTCGTCTTCGTCTTGTTAGTACAGCTAGTGACGTAATACAACAAGCTCAGCTATTATAATAGTTAAACGAAGACGAAACTAACCTGTCCGAATTCGTGTGCTTAGCTTGATATTTGACATTTAAAGCCAGTTCCTACTGTTTGTCATAATTAATAAATGTAATTAATTATAATATTATTATTTATGATTTTAAATTAAATTAAATTTGAAATAAAAATGTGTTACAATTATCTCTAATTGGTACATATATATCTGCTTATTTTGCACAGAAGAATTGAAGGAAAATAGTAAAAAATGCACAATATTTACACTTCACTTTTTCCATGTCCGCCATTATGTCAAAATAAATGCAATCAAGCTCAAGACGAAGCTAACCTGTCCGAATTCGTTTACTTAACTTGCTTGATCTCGATAACCAGCGAATAAATAAAACCTCAAAATATGTTGTCTATTTAAAATAGTCAACTCGAACCTTGACTCGATGATCAAACTAACCAAATGTCTAAACTGTTATACAAAGTAGCAAAGCTCGGTGGCATAGACATGGATTCGGATAGAGGTTGACTCGATGTTACGTCACTAGCAGTACTAACAAGACGAAGACGAAGACGAAGACTTGGATTCGGATCCGCCCTAAGAAGGAATTTGTTTCTATATATCAATAAAGAACAGTTATTACGTTTGAAAAATGCCATGCATATAATACGTGCGTGCACAAATACAAGGAATATGACAGAAATATGTTTGATGGGTTTCAGCGCCTAAAAAAGTGGACTACTGCAAAAAAAAGTGCATCACAGATTTGGTCCCATCGAAATCGACATAAGTAAGTACAACAAACTGGTTTTGACTAACTTATGATAGTGAAGAAGCGCCCTTTAAGCAAGACGAAACAAAAAATGTGAATGACTTTAGAAAAACAACAAATTTTTTAAATTCATTTTGTAAAAATAGTATCATAACCCGTAATAAGAATAGAATATAAAATCGTCTATTAAAAAACGTCAGTTTGCGTTACGTTACAACGTTAGATACATCGAGTAGGACATACAGGACGTTTACATGAATACTTCAGTACTTGAAACTCAAGTAGGGTTTTTGGTTGAATTAATTCCAATTACTTTACTTGAAATTTTCTTGAAATTTACTTGAGGTGACATTTACCTTTGACAACTTTGCATTAAGTTCAATACATAATTGCGGATTTTTAGATAAATATCTTGAGAAAAGTGCTAAAAATCACAGCTGAATTATCAACAATAATCTTCTTCTTGTTCCTCTTTGCCATTTTCATATCTCGCACAAATGAAAAATTTTCAAGTACTAAAGCTGCGTTTACATGAATTTTTTCAAGTAAATCGAACAAAATTTTGTGATTTACTTGACTCAAGTATACTCGAAGTCGATGCGAGTTTATATAATATTTTGATGATCTCTACTTGAAGTATACTTCAAGTATTCATGTAAACGTACTGATAGATAATTGGAATTATCGATAGAGTAGAAAATTGCTATACTGATTTCCATTGATCATGTTTTCTAGCAGAAGTGTTACACTTATGTTGCAGTGCTACACTGAAATCATTCCATTGCCCTGCACTGCTAGAATAAGTGTACGTCAAATGACCTTGGTGCTACACTCGTAAAATCGACGGTGTTACACATAAAAATGCACACATCTAAATGGGAAATATCCAATTGAATGTCATTGAGCACCACATATCCATCTTCAACTATTGCTCCACCAATTCATCCGCAATCACGCCAAAATCTTTGAAATTACAATTTTCATCAGTTTTACGTTATTCGTGGTGTTGTTCTTCCCAGAAAATTTCAATCTACTATTGTATTCTCATCGCGTTAAAGGTTGTTGCATTGAACTCGTTTTCCATTGATTGACGCGCGATTTTCTTAAAATACCAATGGAAAACTACAATGGAACGATTTCGGTGTAACACTTCTGGTAGAAAACGTGATCAATGGAAATCGGTATTAGAGTCACAATCAAATTAACATACACAAAACAGCTGTCAGGTTCTATGACACACAGGTCAATAAATCCAGAGGTGTACGTTTTCAATACGTTTTTATTTCGCTGTGATTATTATGTCAAAGCTGTTCGCAAAGTGTACGTTTTCGTTTCACTTTAGGTGTACACTCTCAAATGCTTAGAGGGAGGTACGTTTTCAATACGTTTTTGGTACGCTGTGATTATAGTGTTCATGTACTACGGAATGAAAATCGACATTAGTTATTTTTATTTTATTTTTCAATTTAACTATTTGGAAATGAAAAAAACAACATTATATTGAAAAGTATTTTGATAATATTATGTAGTTTATGATTTGCATTTCTTATTATTTTTCAAATGGGTAGATGCACAGTGGAGTTTCAGATTTTTATTACATATATGCCAATATACATTCAGTTCTAGCACATTGTTCCCCTCATTAGAGCTCTAATGAAGGGAAAAACACTTCATTATGATCTGATTTTCGAGCCATAATTATGAATACTATATGACACACGGCATTTTAATGAATAATTAGTACTAATGATTCATTAGATCCTGCTGTGTCTAGGGTATTAATCGTTAGTTTGCAAATTAGAGTATATTGCAATATTGTCTGTCGGTATAGTCCGTAGCAACCGTTTACGCGTTTGCACTTTCAAAACTAATAAGCACTTAAAAAGGGAAGTTCGCGGATCATATGACTATAAAACTTAGAGGGCGCAGGTATCTTCTTCACTGAACTAGTGCGATAAGGCGGTACATTTTGTGTCATCATATACAAGCTTCCTTAGAGCCAGTGGACACATAGTTAGGCGTTGGGCCCAGGCAGAGCAAGCTGAACTTTTTTAGACGTTCCGCAAGTAAATATTGTTAGAAAATATAACTGATTCATTAGAATGGTATATTTCCAGGATATATTTATTAGTGGTCTATGAGGCTCTATTTATAAATAATTTTTCATCTATTTGATATGTGCTTCGCCTCTGGTTGCTTTATAGGTGACGCTGTGATCAAAGAGATGAAAAATTTACGCTGCGTCCTGAAATTGCTAGATCCTTAATGACGAGTAACCCATAGAAAAGATCGCATTTTCGGTGATTCCTTGGCTGGTGCTATAAAAAAAAGCCTAGGTAATTTCAGCATCGCCCTGTAAAGATACAAAGCTTAACGGCTAGGTCATTTCCTCCCAGTTTGAGAAAAGTCAGCAGAGATGCAAAGTTTGCACAAAGGGATTCACCAAGGTTGTATAGAATAGATAAAATGATATTTTTTTTTTTTTGCATTTTGTATTATTTTTCGTGAATTATAAGAAATTTCTATTTGTTATCTATAGTCTTGATCACATTTTTTTACTCTATTTTTTTTTTATTTTTATACAATTATACTATTTTTTAATAATAATAAACAGTGTTTCAATTATCTCCCTTTTATCAATATTTTTACCTCTTAGACCCAATGTTGCTTTAAAACAAGAAGCTATATTTCCAAAACCATACGATGAAAGAAATTTGTTTTCATATAATTGTCTGATAGGGTAATACGCATCTTTTATTTTAATTTACTTTTAGAATATTCCAGAGATTAAGTACAGCAAACATAAGATTGGCTATTTGAAAAACGGAATGAAAAACGTTTATCCAAATTTTAAAAACTCGGCTGTTGTCAAACGTTACTAATAAAAATATTTTGAGAAATGGAAAATTTGGAACGTATTAATGCATTCAGCTTCACAGCTTTAATGGTAAGCATACAAATGCAGTAAAAAAAACTGACGTAAACAGACCTTAAATTAAATATTCTACACTCAAAAATTCATCCTAACACACCCGAAGTATTAATTTGGAATTTCTCAATCTCATCAAGTAATAATTAAAAGTCTAATTATCAACAAAATTTTTTACAGCCCAAAAATAAAACAAAATAAAAAACTTTTTGACCGCGATTTGAAGAGAGAAAAAAATAATAATTTCCCCAATCTCAACTTTCATAAGAGAACCACTAACGAGAACATTTTATATTTTCAACTTTAGAACTAATTTGCTGGCTTGTTCTGTTGTTGAGCAGCTGCCTTTTGTTGTGCTTTAATAAATTCAGGATAATCAATAAAGCCATCATGGCTGGTATCATCCATTTGTAAAATTGGATCAATCAATGCGACCAGTTCTTCATCAGAAAATACTTTCTCTTCAATTGGAGGCTTACCAGGCTGATGTTCTTTACTTCCTTGCTCTTTTATTTTGTGTTTGTTTATGTTTTTTTTTTGTGTTTGTAAATATTCCAGTTACAAAAATAATGCACACCAACCACCAACAGAAAGATGTTTTTAATAATCCCAGACACCATCAGATGAAACATCATGTCAGTCAGGAAGAGAAGACCGATGATTGGTTTGTGATGAAATTTACAACATGAAAATGCAAGAGGACGAAGCATATAAATGGCTTTGAATGTACAATAATTTTGTTTTTAATTTAAATAAGAAAAACTTTTTTACTTTACTATATGTGTTTCTGTTGAAATTAGTAAAAAAATGTAATACGAAAATAAAAGTGAACGATTGCTTTGCTAGGTAAAATAAATTTAATGTTGTAAGAACTTCTTCAAGAGTTTCAAAAATATATAAAACGGGTATTATGAATCCAGAGCCTATTAAACCATTAGCACTTCATAAGATAATCAATATTTCGAATTCATTACTCATCACCCCAAATGGATTCATGCTTATTTGTGGCTACCATAATAAATGTAACTTTTCCTAACACACATTCCGGATATATATTAGTTAATCTAAAAACATATGGGAGGGAGCGTGTTCATAAATATTACAATAAACCAACACATGGACACAGTAGCTGTGTTCTTTTGTGTCCGCAGAACAATTTGTTCGAATCGAAAAGACCTTAAAAAGCACACTTTAAGTTGAAATTCCTTAATTTGAAACAAATTAATTTCAGTTACCTTTAACTTCTATTAATTTTCTAGTTCAAACTAATTCAAATGATCCAATAAAAGAATCCAATCGAATTATTTTAACATTTTGTGCGAAAAAATTAACTGAAATCAAAGGAGACTAAAACGAATTCGCGAGAATCTGAGTTAACTTCTAAAAAAATTTGTATTCAAGTGCGATTTTTTAAGCTCTTTTTGCTTCGACTCGAACGGATTCAATAATAGAGCCCAGTTCCATCTTCTTAATCGTATCGTCGTATTCAGGTTGTAATATTAACAGTGAATTTTTTGTCACCGCCATTGTAAAAATGCAACCCTACTCTAAGCCACTAGTGGCGAAGGTGTGCGAGTTGAATTTTACACCATTCCCATCTATTGATAGAGCTCAATTTAGATTAGAAAAACAAAGATATATGGACAGAAATGTTCACAAATTTGCAGTCAGAACTAGAAAATTTAACTAGAGAGAAATGAAAATTGGCTGTCAGACACCAGTGGACGGATTTTTCAAAATGTAGGTAGGAGAAAGACATTATAGTTGGACATGGAACTGTCTTTCCTCATACATGAAAACATACATTTGACATATTGACTATTTTCGGATCTACATACTAGTGTGAACAATTATTTTCAAATATGAAGATTATTAAAAATAAATTAAGAACTTCGTTTAATGACGAAAGCCTCGAAAGTTGCATGAAATTAAAAACTTCTGAATATTCATCAAATTTGGAAAAACTTTATGTCTGTACACAATCCCAAAAATCTCACTAATATTAAATATTTGCGTTTATATTATTTTTTACATTTAATTTGTATTTTAAGCAAAGGTATTATAACCTACTGAAATTAAGTTATAAAAAAAGTTTTTCAATTTTCTTAAATACGTTGACTTATATGTTCTGTTAGTATGCAAAATATAATGTTTTGATTTCACAATAAATACAAGTTTCAAAGCAGATAATGGTTATATTAATTTTTGTAATACATATTACCTATGTACATACTTATATTTGGCTCTTTAAAAAAATTATTTATCACATGGGGAAAAAAATGGCTCATAACTCCACAAAAGGTTGCCGACCCCTGCACCCCTGCCCTAGGGTATAGAAATCTTAACTAAATGCCTACAATTCCCCAAACAGAAACTCTCAACTGAGTAATAATTAAATATGTTAATGTGCCTGGTCCGATGAGTTTGAATCAATATGCCTACAGATTCGGAATACGGCCGCACATACACTATCGCAACTATTACCTTTGGGAAGGTAAGGAACCAAGCTTAAATTTTACTTTAAGACTATTTTCTTGGGTGGATAGTAGTTTAGACTTTATGGCATATATAAAATCAAAGTCTATCCACTTTTCCATAAGAATTAATATAAAACATTTACATATACATTTCTGTTTCATCGATTGGAAAGTATTTCTCGAGGGTTTTGTATGGACCACTGACTTATAACAATGGACTGAGCGATTTGCTATTTCATGTGGCACAAAAAATATTGTGTTTCTGTATATCACCGTTAGAGCACCCTTTAAAACGATTACATGAAAAACATGTAAAACTCAACCAATCAGATAAAATTTAACACCCGTAAATCGAATTAAATTAAAAAAATATATTTTCTTGTGTCCAAGTGATATTTTAATCGTTTATAAGGAATTAACCTCATTCCGACTTTAATTTTCAAAAGTTATTCTTAACTGAATCCTGCTTATGGGCAAGAGAGACGGAGCATGGTAAACACTATCTTTACCTTATTCCTTCTGAGGTGATTGCATCTGTAGCCAACATAAAAACATCAAATGGCATAGCAAATGTTCCAGAATGCAATATTTTCTGTTGGTAGCTCTAACTCTGCCATAGGGCGAAAGAGAGAACTATAAAACTTGTGCCATGCTTTCCTATAGGAAAATGACAATACGCTCAGTCCATTGTTATAAGTCAGTGGTATGGACAGTGTAATATGCAAAATGGCTGTAATAATGTTTGTACCAGTTTGACAGTTCTGCCAAATCGAATGACATGGAAAGTGGAACAAAATGTCATCAGCTTTCTTTCTTTATTCTTGCTGAAATAGTTTTGTTTGTCATTTTGTCCTTTTTCTCTAATCAATCTATGCTATAAGTTCTCTTTCTTCCACTTAAATATACATAGGAACTTTTGTATTAAAAATTGACTAGTGTGTTAGCACAAATAAGTAAATGGGCCCTATTCTGTAATTTTTCATAAAATAATATTTTATGTTATTTTATGGCGAAAAAATCCCTTCTTCATAAAATGAAAATAAAATATTTTAAAAATTCGTATTCTGTCGAAATTCCATAAAATTATTTTATGAATTCTTTTATGAACACGTAACATAAAATATTTAGTACATTCCGCTATGTTTTCTATTACTTTTTGAACAGCTCGTCAATTGACATTTGCGTGATACTCTATCAAATCACCCACTAAATAATATTTATGAAAGCAGCTGCTTTCTTAATAGCTCTTGAGATACTTTGGGTGTAAAAGTTCTAAAATATGACAACTCCTGACGAGTTTGATACGAACCATGTCCGTAGAAATGCAAAGCAGCAGAAGGACATCCATTCTGTTCACTTTTAGATTCCTAACTCAAAGTGAACGGAATGGATGCCTTTCCAGTATGAGGCTCTAGTTAGTTAGTTAGTTTTGGGTACAAATTAGAATTATTCATAAGTTTGCAAAATTAGTTTACAAATCATAATATAACAAATTTATTAATTATCCAGTCGGAAAAACTTTTGAAGCCTAAGGTTGGGCAATTCACATGGATCGTAGAAATCGTGAAGATATCGTATCCTGTGATATCTTCTGCATAAAATTAAAACCTATTTAAATATAATCAACTTTTTATATTTTACCATACTGCACCAAGTGCAAATTTCTACAATTTCTGAGAAAATTGTAATCTTTATGTATGGCGGTGGACATTTTAGTTTTTAATTAAAACTACTTTCACACCACAAATGTCAATTGACGAATGTCATTTCATAAAATATGTCAAAATACCTTTAAAATGTGCTGCTTAGGTTCTTTTATGTTATGCTCCATAACAGGAAATATTTTATGTTACGATGCGTAAAATAAAATAAAATTTCTGGTACAGAATAGGATTTTAGGGAAATATTTTATTTTAAGGCATAACATAACATAAAATGATAAAATTTTACTGACAGAATAGGGCCCAATATATAAATAAATATATATATATATATAAAATTGTATCTATGAAATTTGTTATTAACAGAAAATGTTCCTAATGTTCAGGGACACCCAAGCTTCTATCTTTTACCAGAGCAATGCAATGCCTCGCTCCAATATAAAATCAACGATATCTCGACCTCGACCTGATGTAGGGAAGCCCTAAATGTTTTCTTAGAAATTGACTGGAAATTATTTCATAGAATTTATACATTTTTGGAGGTCGACAACAATATTTATGAGCGTAGACGCGTAAATGTGCAACAAGTTTTTTTTAGAAATTTACAGAAAATGATTCAGTAAATTCCTAACAAAAAATTTACAGCAATTTCTAAGAAAAAATTAAGGCCTTCCTACATCAGGTTGAGCCATCGTCGATTTTATATTCGAGCGAGGTGCTGCAAATTTTTTTAATTGACTCGCAACATGTATCTGAGCCTTCCTACATCAGGTTGAGCCATCGTCGATTTTATATTCGAGCGAGGTGTTGCAAATTTTTTTAATTGACTCACAACATGTATCTGAGTTCTGGTTTTTAATTTTCCTAATCGATTTATTATCTGTATATTCACTTGTTTGTGGTGTTAGTTAAAAACTGTTGAAAGAGAATGTATAGTCACATTATAGAAGCATCTTACCATAGATGCCGAAATCAAATTTATAATAGCAGTTTTGCATACATTTGATCGACTTCCTCAACACTGCAATACGAAAAAATATGAATGACTCGACGTATACATCATTTCAAATGTTGTGGTCCATTCTGGAATGAACCACACAGCCATATAAATTTTGTATACTTTTTTGATACTGCGTGCGACATTTAGTTTTTGTGCCATCTATGATCTTACTCAACTGACAGTATTGACAGAGCTGCTCTACTGTATGAATATACTGTGACATGGATACTATCCAAAGCTAGCATTCACGTCCTTTGTTATCGTTTTAACGCACAAACTCTCTATTGATAATTACCCAATCGTAACAACAGGTGAGTCCAAAATCGGATATTACTTCGTTAATCTTAGTGTACGTCATGGAGGAACTGCTGCGAATCCATACATATTTCAAACAAATTTGCTAAGCACATGAAGATTCTTCGATGGTACTGTTAATTCGTATCCCGCGCTTAGAAGCAGGTAAGAGTGATGTTTATTTCTCAGGCAAGCAAAATGATACATTTACGTACCTGCTAAGAAATTCAGACTTATAAGCCTGCATCGTTTCTTTTGAAAACGCTTGAAAGGCTTTTGGAAACTCCTCTTGGGGATTTGCTCAAGGAAGAAACCATTGAAAAATAAATCCGACTCTGGTTATTAATAATTAATACAAAGAAAGGCAATCAATACGGTAGCATTATGCTGATGATTATTAGTCATCGTTATCTGGTGAAACTTACTATCAATGATTATTGAAGTAACGAAAAGAGTATAGTAAAAGCTTCTCAATTGAGCAATAAGTTATGTGTAAGAATTATTACTTTTTACACAGAGAAGAGTGATTCCAACCTTTGAACTTAGGTAACGTTCAAACTAAAATCCAAAGCAAATTATTTAGCAGTTATATAACTAAATTGAAGGAAAAATATACATAAATTAATGCATCAAAAAGGGATCCATTATTCTTGTAAATAAAGTGTTCATATCAATCGTTGAGCGTGGTTAAGGGTGTCAGGTTTGCAAATATAATTATAATTCAAAAAACGCATGGACAGAAATGATTACATTACATTTGGACGACCGAAAAGTGATTGCAAATCAGTTGTCTGCCAATTCGGTCAATCGTGACAGTTTTGAGAGAATTTCAAAAAATCAAAAAAAAACTTAAAAAATAAAAGGATTTGAATTTTAATTCGAAACTTGGCATGATGGTAAATTGCATATCCAAAATTGATATAAAAATAATCCTGTCTCCAAGAACAGTCATTTTATTATGATTTTTTTTAAATGAAAAGAAAAAAATTGCTAATATACATGACAGAAAATTGTGCCCGTAACTCATTGAAAACCAATTTTCAGCCAAATTGGCCAATCGTAGCGTAAAATCTGCCAATCTGACGTGTCCGTTTCATATTGCATTAAAATTGTTGGCTCAGATGAAATCTTTTAACGATTGTGAAAATGTACAGGGTGACCTTCACAAATTATGTTTGGTGCAAAAACAATAATTTGGCTCACAATATCGACAACTGTAAGGTTATGACTTTCCACATAAATCAAAAACCAATCACCTATGATTATATGTGCTCGGATTCCTCGATTCACCGTATGGGTGTTGTTTGTGACTTGGGTGTCAAATGTGACCAAAGATTGATTTTTATCTCCCACATAAACTACATAGTATCAAAGTGTCATCCTATGTTGGGCTTTATAAAACGTTGATCTCGAGAGCTCTCGAATCCCACCATAACATTGCGTTTGTACACTTACTTTGTGCGTCCACTTGTTGAATAAGCTAGCCAGGTCTCTATATTATGACACACATCGACCGCATCAAGCGCCTCGCTCTTAGGCACCTACCCTAGAATATTTCATTAATTCTTCCTCCTTATGTGGATCGCTTGAAGATTTTTAATATGCACTCGCTTGAAAAACGTCGCATGGTTGTCGATGTAACTTCTGTGCATGAACTCAAACGTGAATGTTGATTCTTCGCTGCTACTTAGCAAAATCTCTTTCCATGACAGTGAGTACAATTTGAGAAAGTTACCTCTGTTGCATCTTAACTCCGCAAGGTCCAACTTAACCATGTACGAACCCATTAATCGCATATAAATATATAGGATGGGTATGGATAGCACAATTCTTCCCTTCCAGTACATTTATTTATTTATTTCGCATTTCCACATAGAAACAAATGATTCAAGCCTAATATCCGTCCATGAACATTAAAGCTGCCACGATTAACCAAATTGACAGAAAATTGGGTTCCAATCATTTTTCGGTCGTCTAAATGTAATGTAATCATTTAATGCAATGAACATCGCATTTTTAGAATTTTATTTTGAAATCAGACGTCCTCCACCACAACCTCCACAATCGATATAGACACTTCATTTTTAAGAATAATTTTCAGAGCGGGGTATAATCAACCAAAAAAAAAATTGTTTTAAGTTCATATATGAGCGTTCACTTCGGCGTATAGAGCAGGCAGGAACCGAGCGGTACTGATGAGTAATACGGTTCCTGCTAATACGAAACGCCTGCTTTTTGCATAGATATTTCTTTTCTTTTTTAAGAGTTTTTTTCCACGAAAATTAGATTCTCTCCAATGCACATTATAAGCAGATACTTGTCTCGGTTAAACTGCATAATTTAATATAAATTTAAGGAACGTTTCAGGGGCAAAAACAGACTTGAGGAAAAGATTTTTATATCGATAATAATGCCTCTAGTGGCTTAAGGAGCATGGGAAGCAAGACACCCATATTCTAGTATAACGAGCTAATGAAGGAGGGAGAAGAGTATGAAAACACTATTCAACTTAAGTAATATCGAAAATCAAATTTTTAGAAGTGTAATATTAATTTATTTATTATTTATTAATTTGTACTGTCAAACTTGTTTTGATAAACTTACATTAAAGACGCGATATGGATCGAATTAACGCGATAAAACTTTGTTTTTATTTATTTTACTTTTTAACGCAATAAAACTTTCTTTTTATTTATTTTACTTTTCAATTTAACAATTTACAAATGAGAAAAACATTATATTAAAAAGAATAAGTTTGTAATTAGCATTTCTTCTTCTTATTTTTCAAATCTGCAGATGCACAGCGGAGCTCCAGATTTATATTATGTATATGCCAAATCTAGCACACTTTTCCTCATTACAGCTATAATAAAGGAAAAAAACACTTCTTCATTAGTGTACTTCATTATGATCTGATTTTCGAGCCATAATGACGTATGCTATGTGACACACGGCATTTTAATGAATAGTTAGTACTAATGATTCATTAGATCGTGCTGTGTGTCTAGGGTATTATGCTGAAAATAATGATGTTCTTAAAAAGTCTTGAAGCCACTCAAGAAAAAGTAACAAGGAGAGCTGAGAGAACTAAATTACTCATCTCAATGTAGTTACTAATTTATTCTTATTATATAGATTCAGCTTTTATGTTAAGAACTCTATTCCTTCTCAAATGAACCAATGGCCGTTAAGAAATCATTAATTTGTAAAAAACTGTGATATTATCTGCTATGAAACAAATAAGTTTGCTTTCCTTTATAGAAATTCATAACTTTGGAAAGCAACAAAACTCTGCTTTTTTGACACAGAACAAGATCATTCGATCACAACGAAATAGGAAATTTGTTTCTTTCTTCAGCACATTTAGGCAGTTGCACAATACCAAACTCCTGTCTGTCAGGGCTTTCTTGCGAAATTATTTTGATTTTAATCATCTCTACAGTTGGATCGAATTTTAATATTATTATGGAGAAAGAATTACTCAAACTAGAAAAATCTTAATTAATTCATTATGGTTATGATTTAATTTAACCAAAAATATATTAATGTTGATCCTGGTAGAAGTTTAATTAATTGTAGAGAGTTAATTAACTTTAAAAATACTATATCTTCATACATACAGGTGTTTCTCGAGTCTAGATATGCGAAAAAAAAAACAGTCGCCCATTAAACCTTCTATCATAGTCCAAGAAACCGCTGTTATCAACCAAGAACTGTCAAGTTTTCAAAGCAAAAATGAGCCCTGAATTATAAGTGCATGATTCTTACTTGCCTTGAAAACTGGAAATTCCCTTTAATAACAACGCAAATATAAAAAACAAATATGTTTCAACAGTAACGCTCGTTTCATCTCCCTTAAATTCTCGAAAGGTAAAAAGAATGACTATGAGTGAATAGTTAATAGTGATAGGGTTCAGACCCAGAACTATGGAAAAATGATTATATGAAATCCATTGCACCAACAACGTCTTCAATCCTCTGTCATCTTCATATTTTATTTCAATAAAAGCTCGTCGTAATTTATTCAAATAGCAAAAGATTAGAACTTTAAAAACGCGGACAATACAATAATTTACCATCACCAACAGGAACACATATTGAAAGCAACTTTAGTTTCATTAATAACAATCAAAGAAAACAACTCACCGTGCCAGTGAATAAGAGACTTTATCAGTTCACATCCGTCCAATTTGTTGTTATTATCTGAGTCGTGCATCTTAAAGTAATGGAATTGAAGCTCTTGTTCGCTCATTTTGCTTGTATCAATAGGCACTTCCATATGCTCTGCAATATGCCTGCGAAAAAGATGAGATTCTGTAAATGCCTACCGGCTGGTTTGTGAGATTTGATAATTTACTCTCTTTCATGTTGAATATTAGCAGCATTTAAAATTTGCTGTTTTTGTCCATGATGACCATGTTGATGACCTCCTTGTTGAGGATGTGCTTGTTGAGGATGCGCTTGTTGAGGATGCGCTTGTTGGGGATGCACTTGTTGGGGATGTACTTGTTGATGATGTTGTTCTGGCTGCTGGAATTGCTGCTGCGGTACTTGATGCACTTGAGGTTGCTGTTGGTATTGCACTTGTTGTTGCGGCTGCTGATATTGCTGTTGTCCTGGAACTTGTTGATACTACAAATAAAACAGAAATGTTAATTTTTTAAGATAAGGCGAGCAATATTCACGATCCGAAGATTCATTTCCCCAATCACCTAATCATCTACTTGTGAGCTTTCTTCGTTTCTTAAAACCGTGATTTGCTCGAGGAGCAGTGCTTTGAGCATGATGTAGTCAGTTAGAAGTCGTCCCCGAGACATTTAACTCTTTGAAGTGTTTGTTGATGTTGGAAATCTCAAACATTTCACAACAAATTCATGGTTTATCCTAGTTAAAAAGTGGGGGATTTTAACAATCTCAGATTATTTGGACAGACTTCATTTCATATCCAACAATCAGCAATGATATTCATATTGTTGCAGAAAAAATCGATGCTGCGCAGAAAATGATACTGACGGATTGGCATGTGACATACCGTGATTATGAACCATCCCTTGACATCAACATAAAAAAAATATATACATATACGCTATTAGTAATAAGAATGTAAAAAAGATATACTTCTTGAACTTCCCATATTTTTACCAATGATAAAAAAAAAGAGTTGTGTGAAATTGTGTAAGGAAATGTGGGGTATACACAACAATGCTAAAAAATTCAGTCGAAGATCGACAAACCTGATATACAACATCGTCACAATAGGTGACGAAACTTGGTTATTATTCGAGTATGAAACCAAGCGCCAATTGGCTGTGCATTGGTACATAAAAATTCATTTGACAGAAGTTATATCCATATATAGACATTTGTTCAAAATTTTGCTGTATTTTTCTTCGTAGTTCTTCCAATCATCAGGAATTACAAAAAAATGAGTTAATTATACATACATATATGTTCACAAGCATAGAATTATGAAACATTCGATTGCAGCGTGTCCTTCTATCTGTCTGCTCGTCCATATGTTCATCCATCTGTCGGCACGATAAACTGAGGACAGGTTGGCGCAATGTTATAAAGAAAGAAGGGACCAGTGCATAGTTGGGTAAAATCGGACAACTAAGCGGTAATATTACCATGCAAAAGTTTTGCTTTTCACCATATATTTGGACACACAGAGAGCTGCTCTCGTAATAGTTTCGAAAATGGGAAAAATAAGACAGCTCCTTCAAAGGATTGCTGCCATAAGACAATTTCCAGTTTTTTTATTTATGCTAGGAAAACGATCAATCCAATGTAAAAATCTATGAAATAAGTTTATTATTTACTTTAACGATCGAACTCGCATATTTTCTAAACATAGGGGTATCATGAGTATTTATATAGGATATTGCCAAAATTCCTTTTATTAATTTTTAATATTATTAAGTCAAGCTCAGGGGCTACCCTATGATGGCAGGGAGGAAACATTCGTGGTTTGCAATAATTTAATTCGAAGTCTATGAGTCGAATGATTAGTTACAGTAATCAGTTTTCACTGCCTTAAAATATTTTCAGCAATCTGAGCCCTGATCTGTTTAATTTGCTGTTATTGCTTTCATGAAAAGTATCGTTCATTTGTTGGATAGAACCGCAGGCATTATATAATATGAAAATTATATACTCAGCTTGAGAGCTTGTCAGATTGAGAAATGTCTAGGAAATTTTAGAAATTTTCTGTATGGATAGAACCGAGAAACATTCAAAAGAAGTTCCGAATTGTCCTAATAGAATTTTCAATTGAGATTTGTCCGAAATAAATTGGAAATTGTCTAAATGAAGCTCAAAATGATTATTTCAGTGTGATATGTATTTATTAAGACAATTTCTTGCATACCAATTATATTCTATTGTATTAGCTTCAATTTTGTCCTACTGCAGCGTGTCCCAGTTTCATTGTCATATCGACTATACAATTAATACCATCTGACTGCTGTACTCTATTTATTCTTTCTTTAATGACGACAAACAAAATGTGTTCTAAACTATTTCTTGTCCATGTTTTAAGTTTAGAAAATATCTTTTCCACCGTATTAAGTATGTTTAGGAGAATACGGATGTCAGAAAAGTCTATTTTGTACGTTTCTGTTACTGAACTGAGGAGGAGCTTTCCAGCCGACGGATCCTAGCAATCCAAATTAAAACTAAACACCTGAAGCCGGATTATGTTACACAGAGATTTGTGGAGTAGAGAAGATTAGAGTTCTTTTAACATTTAACTCTCCACTGGGAATTCTGTAACTCGGGAAATTTGTATAGAGAATGGCAAATGATTCATTTTCGTAAATAAATGAGTAGGGGCGGAGTTTTCAGATTTTACTCTCATAAAATGTTCCCGCACTTTTGTGAAACCCAGTTTTCCTGAAATATTGAGAGAATTATCCAATGTTTTTTATAGCAATACCAATGCTTGTTGGTGTAATTCCTATGATATTTGAACAGCACGTGCTTCTGTTTACACTCGTTTTGCTCTGAAGAGATAAGTGGAAGAAACTCATTATATTTTCGGAAAAAATGAGTTTTATTTGAGAGGAAATTTACATCTCCTTTCAGCACCTTGATCAAAGCGAAATTTATCTTTTTCTAAAAAATTGAGATAGTGTGACCCAATGTGCATTATTATGAATAGTTTGATAGGATTTTAAGGGATTCAATAACATTTTGTCGTTCGGGAAATCCAACGTCCTCTCGATTTTTATTTTTAGCTCAATAATGCATAGACAAGTTCTTTTCGCCCATTCATGCAAAAGACGAAAGTATGACATTAATTGTTTCTTTCTAAAAAACACGAAAAATTTTTAATTTTGTAAGAGAATTGCGAATAGAGAGTTAGGGAATTTTAATCAAGGAAAACGAAAATACTTATCTCCCAAACTCCACAACTCTGTGTTACAGAATCCGGCCCAAGCCGACTATTGTTCATGAGAGTTAATAAAACTTTTTTAAATGCCGTCAAAAAAGAATCTTTACTGGTTCTGCTCTGTAAATAATTCTATTCTCAGGGTTTTTTTCGTACAATTTTCTTCAACATACAGCAACGTAAACACTTCATTAGCTTTAAAATTTTAGAAATGCATTTCTTTATTAAAAAGCGTCTGTATTAATAAGACAAATTCGTCACAACAACACTCCAGGCCTTAACCCACTTTAGTACCTACTTCTAAAAAATTATTTTATCTTTTAGAAGTCTAGAATAAAATTCAGCGTGCTTTTTTTTTACTTTACAAAATTGTTCTTTTTTCCAAAATGTAGAGAAATATTGCTCTGCCTTAAATAGTTGCTGCACTTTTAGAACTAACAGGTGGAGAGTTTCTGGTTTATAATAAACTGAAATTCACTTAAAATTATTTCAATGAATTTGCGAAATGAGCTGAAAATGCCGAAAAAGGGGAATAATCTCCCAATTTGAAAATTGCAATTAGAAATCTTGTTACCAAATAATTCATACTTTCTTTTGATAAAAAGTATTTATATGGACAATCATCGAACTTCTAACCTCTGGGTGTTAGTACTAACTAACGCCATAATAATTCCTCTAACAATGGAAAACAAAAATAAAAAATAATTTTCTGGATTCATTAGTTAGATAAAAAAAAAACTAGATTATGAGGAACTGTTTGAATTAATACAATATTTACAGGAAATAACTGGTTTCTCTATAAATTTGTCCAGAATCTTTATTTGTTAAATTTTTTAAGATTGTTTGCAATCATGTTGTTCTTCAATAAAAAGCCGTAGGTGTATACCGAGTGAAATATAAATTCAAAAACCTAATAAGAAACAACAATCTTGTTTAATTAATTAGTAAGTTTATTTCATATTAAATATATTCTCTTTTTTATAAAAAGTACTTAGCAAAATGGATTGAAGTATATATAATAAATAGTCTCTTTAAAGTTCATTGGTAATTTATAATATTTTCCAAGTTTCTTTCAGCATTAGTGCCAAACTTTTTAAGAATTTCATGTGAAAATTCAAATGACTGCAACAATACTGTTTTCTTTTTAGTCTATATATTTTGTGGTTAGTATTGAAGGAACAGAATTTAAATCAAATCTATTTCTGTGAAAATACTAAACCTTTTCCTACATGCTACACAATTCATCTTTAGTGCACAAACAATCTTTTTTAGTAAAGTGTGAAACACATGTGACACCAGCTCTTGTCGAAAAACAAGCACACGACTTAAGCAATGGCGGTGCCACAATATATAGGTGATTCATGTATTGGCGATGCAGCCGTTTTAAGAAACTTAAAGCTAAGCGCCAAAAACTTTGTTGGCCGCCATGGTTAGACATTTCTGTGTTATCGGCTGAAGCGCACGAACATGGATGTGTTTGAGAGTGAAAAATTAATAGAAAATGTGAAGAGAAATGAAATTCTCTATAATTTGAGCCATGGGGACTATGAAAATATGCAAAGAAAGCGGAAATTTTGAAGAATATTTCAGAGGAATGCGGAATTCGTGATAAAAGGATAAAATTTTTATTATTGTAATGTTGATAACGACGAATTAAGACGAATCCACGAATCTTCTCCTGATTTTTTTTTATATATATTATTAAGCCAAGCTCAGGGGATACCCTATGATGCAAAGCACAGCATGGCAGGAAGGAGATAGGGAAAGGATTGGGAGATATGAGGAGAGTTGCGGAGGTGCCGAAGTATGTCGCCCTTAAACTTCCGCAGATTTTATGCTAGTATGTATTAAATAATCGAACAGTTCCTTATACAGGGTGTCCCGTATGTGGTCTGGGACCCCAAAAGCAGTGGATAGATCATGTTTAGACAAGCAAAAAATGTATGGAGGAGAGGGATCCTAACGGTTTTCGTGATAACGAGACTTAAGGATATTTGGGTATGTCTTTATAGATCACTCTGTAACTTTTAAACGTTACACCTTATGAAGATGATTTAAAATTTGTTAAATAGATAAAAACACATCATCAACTCTAATATTTCATATTGGATTTAAGAAGCCCAAAAGCTTTGTTTTAAAATGACCTATCATTTGTACCCAAAATGTAATCCTTTTTGAGTTTTTTGAAGCATATTGCATTTGACTATATTTCAACCTCATTTTTGACGTCTATCCACCAAGTAGCTGTAATATCAGTTAGAAGTAGAGGTAAACCCGTAATAGCGTCTCGGAAATTTGTTCAATAGCCTTATACACATTTACTTCAGAAATGAATGCATCGACTTAAGCATGATTGTATTTGCCATTAAAGCGAGCAGTACAATGACTGAAACTACCGGGCCCCCTTCAATAGACGTACTTCCAGAATTTTGCACCAGACTCAGCAAATGCTGGAACTATCTATCAGGCATCTGAATAGGCGCAATCATAAGCTAAATCGAGGACATTTTTTTGGAAAGGAAGTCTTTAATTATTACGGGCCGCAGTTATTGTATTTTCTGTATATTTTCTTGATACACACCATAACATGATTCGAAATTATTACTTGTTGATCTTATAAAGGATAGTAACTAGTTTTAGTTGAATAGGGATCAAATTTTGTCCTTGTTCTAAAGTGTCCTGAATTAAAAGAATTAAAGAAATAGCAAAAATGAATTGGAAATAGGAAAAATTAATGCACTTTTAGAAGTGGGACGATACTCTTCTAAAGAAATTAGTGTTAATAGTTTTTTTTCTTCTTCAAACTCCATATGTGATGTCATTATAATTGGACACATCTGTTTATACAACATTATCAGTATATATCCATCACAATTAAGCTCTTACTCGTTTCTTAAGCTTACAACGAACGGGGAATACTATATGTAATAATCAACTCTGCAACCGAGGAGGCGAAGAATTGTTTTTATGAGTTGTAACTTTACAATATCTTGTTAGCTTTCCAGTTAGGTACATGCTGAATTGTATTAGCTTATAATAATTCTTCGCCTAATCACAAACAATATTTCTCTCCGTGTTAGTCTTCAGTCAGCCTCACAAGAGGCTTTAGTTGGTAATACGTAATAATAATTACCTCACTTTGTTAATCTTAATCTTTTCTTAATTTATATTAATACGTCTTTATAGGTTACATGCTGAATTAGCTTAACTCACCACAATGCTACATACATTAAGAATCGCTATGTTATCCGCTACTTATACTAATTTTACTCTACTGTTGTACTATTTTAAAACCTGCTTTATTTTAAGAATGTACTCATATCTTACTACTTATTATCTTCCTATCTTAATCGCTGTACCCAACGTTCATTTACGTGGCGCTTATGCCGGGGTTTGTAATAAATAAATTTTGAATTGTAAGTTTGATAATGCATGTTTATTAAAGTTTCTTTAAAGAACTTACCTGTGGTGGCGGAGGTTGGTGGTATTGCTGTTGCGGCACCTGTTGCTAGATAATAAAAAGCGAAATACGTACAATCAAGCTGAAATGTGCTAAGAAATCAATTTACATATTGCTGTGGTGGAACTCCAGGCGCCACTCGTTGGGAATCAATTTTATTGGACACTAACAAAACTGTCCCTAAGAATATAAATAAATTCATGGTAGGCACAACGGTTTGGCTGAAATATTAAGAAGATCATAAA
The DNA here is from genome assembly GCA_963924295.1 of Dioctria rufipes. NCBI lineage: Eukaryota > Metazoa > Arthropoda > Insecta > Diptera > Asilidae > Dioctria > Dioctria rufipes. Next base: position 259,151,190 of record OZ002741.1, read on the forward strand.
TTATTTAGTATTTATTTGTATTTAGAATATTCTTACCTTAACAATTCTTATGGAAAATGTTAAAAAGGAAGAGCAATAAAAACGTCCACGTCAAGGTACCAAAAACCAAACTTGAATACACGTTGACAGTTCTCATTGACAATCGAAATATGAAACGATAAACGATTTAATCCGAATTTGAGCAACTTAGGCAAAATGTCAATTTCAGTGGGTGCAGGCGACTGCCATATGAGCCTCCCACATGAGAAGTTTTTACGGTAGGAAGGAAAGACCTTCCCTTGTGCTGCGACATGCCAGTATAATAATGTTGCTACGCGTAGTTCCTTATATGATTACCGAAACTAATTGTGTGTGTGTTCAATTAAGTCACAATATTAGATATAAGCAATAATGGTATCACAAATTCACAACACGTAATGATTAATAAATCATTATATTATCACCTCAAATCGCAGCTAATAATTATTACCGAACACAAATTTTAGAAATTTCATAATTTCATCGGTTTTGACGTTTTATTCTTAAATAACTTTCAAAAATGATATTTCTAATCGAACTGCACACCAACCGTTCAGTTGCTATCCCTACTTTTTCAATCATTTGATGGACTGTGCACACCATTGTGCTAGAAAACACATCGGTGTGTACATCTGAACGCACGGCAGATATTTCACAATTTCAAAATGGCCCCGAAACTATTTGCTTGTAGTAGTATGGGTATGCTGCGATGTACCATCGAATTATTCCTCCCTCGGAATGCCTCTCAACTACGAAAACTGAAGCATGCTGCAGCGTGTGGGCGTTGGCATAAGTACACCAATCATAGAATAAATAACTAAACAGGAAGCGGCATATCGACTGAAAACCTAAACCATTCCCGAAATTGGCAAACTAGGTCCGGCCATTTTGAAATTGCGAAATTTCTGACATTTCTGATCGAACGGATGTACGGATGTTTACCTGCGATTTGAGGTGATAATATTGTTGCGAGCGTGGCCTTTGGTTCGTGCTTTAAAACACAATATTAAGTATTTAATATACAAGTTCTTTATTTCACTTCAATCTTACAAAATTCATAAACCTTCAATTAATCAACTCAACTTTAATTATGGCTTAATACTGTACTTTCAATTATCGCAATCCAATTACAACACTTTCACCCGTTTATTACTTTCAGTTGTTAACACTGCAACGTCTAAGACAAGACTCTTTTTTTTTTGCAGTGACAACTGTTATATTTATACCCTATACTATATACTGTATCAAAATATATATGTAACACACTTACATTTGCATAACAACATTTTCAAAAGTAGCGTATGAGAATTTGTTATGTTATAGCAAACGGTTTATAGCTATGATATTTAATATAACAACGTCTCACATACCATATGGCTCACATTACCGTATGCTTTATAAAAAATAAAATATTTGTGATGCGATTTTTAAAAGTTTTATTAATTGGAAAAATATTTCATTGTAAAGATTGACATAACTATCGCCGTAATGCATATCTTGTATTATAAAATCTGATAAATTTATAGGAAATTTTCACGAATGACGTATGAGGTTTTGTTATGTCTTATAGTAAACGGTTTAAAATATGTTATTTAATATAACAACCTCTCACATACCTTATGGCTCACTTTACCGTGTACCTTCTATATATGTATACATACTTCTATTCCGGAAAAACGTTTTACACTGACCCCAATTAATGAGCTTAAGTCCAGGGGGAAAAAATTGTACAAAAAGAAAAATTATTGCAATTTTATCATTATATCAAACTGTGTTTCAAATTTTATTTCAACAGATTAGAAAAACTTTTGAAGATTTGAATAAAAGCACTCCTACGTTTGAGTTTTTTTTTCAGGTACTTCTTCAACTACGCTACTGAAAGTGATATTAGTACCTATCACAGGCATATAAATAACATAAACAAAATTCAAAACTTTATTGCAAAATTAAATAATTTTGATAAAACTGAAGATAAAATATTATGTCTATGGATTTCAGAAGGCTGTCTTTATTTTTGTTGTTTTGAGGAAATAATATTACTTTTGAAAATTTTATATAATGTATTTGATTAATACATAATTAATTATTATAAACAAATATTTAATAAAATTATACAAGATTAAATATGTAAATATTTCTATACCTGAAACATGTATTCTTATGTTTATTTTAAAATGATTTATGATAGAATAATTAAATCAGGTCAAATCGCTGATTAACGAACATCCACAATCTTAATTTTTTCCTTCCCTCTGCTTTAGGTAATAATAAGATTTTATCATATGACTTCATAATTATAATTACTCTTTTATCTAACCAGGGGGATTCGGGGGGTGGAACCCCCCGTTACGCGAAAGGTTTTGCATTAAATAGAGTGATTAGCGCGACTCAAAGTTAGCATTAAGGCAACGATCCGGACTTTGGGGCATTATTCGGGTAAAAATTTTCTTTCGATAGCCTGCGTTACACGACACGACTCCATTATTTTGTATATTTCTCCACACCTACTTGACTGTTTCACTTCATTCTTTTTGTACATGGTAGCCAACTGTCCCCTCTTCAACCCTCCATTCCAATTTATAGTTTACATAACTAAAATCTTGCCAACATGCCGCCACACTTTTGTCCATTGCTCCTCACCCTCTTGACCGTTTTTCTTCATTCTTTCTGCATATGGTTGCCAACTCTCCTCTCTTCCTAGGCAAGTGTATTCCGATCCTCCTCACCCTCCCCTCCCCCACTCATCCTCCTCACCCCAATTCCTACCAATCTGCATACAAACAAAATTTGCGACATGCCTCCACTGTTTTCTCCATTGCTCCTCACCATGTTGACCACTTCTCTTCATTCTTTTTGCATATGGTAGCCAAACGCCCCCCCCCCACCACTCCTAAAAACTATACCAGGCGATAGTACTCGCCGAGACCTTTCCAAAAAGTACCAACATGCCGGGGTAGGGGTGAAAGTAAAAATCGCGAAATTTTGTAGGCACCTAGGAAAATGGAAAAAATCTGAATTTTTCGCGGGAGTTGGCGCACTTAAATTGCCGTAGAATTTGAGGGAAAGGGCGGAATGCTTTCAAACAAAATTGTGGACGTAGAGGAGACATGTAGGTAGTGAATAGTGAAACTACTATCGTGAGTTTCGGAGAACTGGGGCTAGATGGCGCAAGGTGCGCATTAAAAATTGTGATAGTTTTATTTATTTTTTAAATAGGTAAATACATCCTATGTTGCTGAAATTTTGTACAGGTAATCTCCTGATAAGCGGACATCCACTAAAAATTCAAGAATTGGATTTATCTGCAATTCGTAGAAGAAAGTTACCAAATGAAGTTTTTCAAAGAAAATTTTGTCGGTAGAAAAAAAATTTTCCAACGCAAGAGGGAGGGGATGAGAAAGACTCTAAAAAATCATAAAAAATAATCAAAAGGAATTTTTGAAATCGGATCATACTTGGGCGAATTATGGGATCGGGATGAATTAATACATATGTACAGAGATGTAATTTGAGAAATTTGTTTGAACGAATGTTGTGCAATAAGAAAAAGAAGTACACAGTCCGATAGTACTCATGGAGGCCTTTCAGTAGGTATACGACATGCCGAGATGGAGTTCACTCCTCACCCCAAAGTACCCCCGGAAAAAATGTTTCTGTCCACAAATGATAGCTACTGATTAGATAAAGCGAATATTGAAATCGGTTTCTCGATCGAACACCGCTACACCGAGCTATTAGCGAAAAACAATATCTCCCCTCCCCTCGGAACAGAGTACCCCAATAGATGGGCCATCGCGCCCTACCCCAAATAAACCTTTGAATCATTGAAATTGGTTGAAATATGACCGAGCTATTGATAAAAACGTAAAAGCTATAAATTGCGGTAAAATTGCAAAGTAAAATTTGTACTAAACTGATGGAAAGAAATTGAAAATTTGCAAATTTTAGGTGTAACGGCAAATGCTCCCGACCTATGTGAGATATTGACTTCTGGGTTTTTGCAAATGAAGGGTGGGAGTGTGCAGATAATTTCCCTTGTACAAATGATTGAGATAGAGTATGAGAAAAATATAGTATTTAGGGTATATGTGACCCAAGGTACTGAAAATTTTTCAGTGACGTAGGAAGAAACGTCGATAAAATAAAGTAAATCAAAAAAGACCTATACCTCGCAATAGTACTCGTCGAAACCTTTCCAAAAAGTACCCACATGCCAGGGTAGGAGTGAAAGTAAAAATCGCGAAATTTTGATAGGCCCTATGAAAATGGAAAAAATGTGAAATTTTCGCTGGAGTTGTCGCACTTAAATTGCCATAGAATCTGAAGGAAAGGTCTCAATGCGTTTGAGAAGAGACATGTAGGTAGCGCATAGTGTAATTACTATGGCCGTGTGGTTTGTATAACTGGCGATATGTGGCGCAAAGTGCGCATTAAAAATTCTCATAGTTTTATTTTTTTTAAATAGGTAAATAACATCCTATGTTGCTTAAATTTTGTATAAGTAATCTTTTGTTAAGCAGACATGGGAATAGGCTAAAAAAATCAGAAAAAAATCAGGAAAAAATAATCAAAAGGAATTTTTGAAATCGGATTATATTTGGACAAATTATATGGTGGGGATGAATTAATAAATATGTACAGAGATGTAATTTGAGAAATTGGTTAAACAAAGTTTACTGGATTGGAAAAAGAAGTACATAGCTCGATAGTACTCATTTAATATGCGACATGCCGTGATGAAGCTCACCCCCCACTTACCCCCTTACCGCAAAGTACTCCCGGGAAAAAAGTTTTCATCCATGAAATATAGCTACTGATTAGATAAGGCGAACAGTAAAATCGATTTTCCGATCAGTCACCCACTCACCGATTTATTATCGAAAAACGTGAAAATACAACGGGAGCAAAACGAGCGCGACAAGAGCTGTCAATCCCCAATTAAATTTATTTTGTTATTTGTGTTCTAAATTAAAAATAGAAAAAATTTCAACGAATAAATTAAAAAATATTATTCAAGTAGCATGTGTGGCCGTTTTGGCAAATGAAGATAAAAAACAGAACCAACATAGAAGAAGAAGGTTCAAGAGTTATATAAAACTCATAATACGGTGACATTTTACCACCTCAATAAACTTTTCTTCCATTTTTTATTCAACCAACTTTGATATTTTCCACGGCATTGTTATTTGCTGATATTTTTAATCTATCAAGTCATAAATATGATTGCAATTAACGTATAACAATAAATATTAACGCAACCCAAAATCATAATTTTGCTCAACGCACCCTATACGTGAGACAAATTTCAATTTTCATTTAAGGTCGACGACAACGTCGAACGATGTCATCAGCATTATATTTTATACTATACACTGCCATATTATTAGAACCCAATTGACAGCGTTTTTACGGCGTTTTTGTCGTGTTTCTGACCTTAATAATCAATAAACCAAAATATCGCATGTAGGTAATCTGTCAACAAGTTATGAATCAATCACGCTGATGCCTTTGGAAAGGCCATACCGCAGATAATATGATTGCATTTCTGGTTATTCAAAAGTTCTGCCAGTACATTTTATAGGAAAATGCTGTTTCTTATGTGGTCCATAGAGCAGAAGATGATAGTACTCACCTAGACGAACAAAAAATATTATGGCAGGGGGAGGGTCCACATCAACCGGAGATATAGGGTGATTAAGTTTCTCACAAAATACCCTGTATCTTAAAAACTACAAGGTATACGGTCGCTGTCAAAAAGGTATTTATTGTATGCAGAACTTTATGGCCTTTCCAACAACCCCGTACTCCATACTCTCAGGAGTTCTGGCGGTTTAAACTAGAAATTTCGGATTTTCTTACCTTTTTATCTTAACTTTGACCTCTATTTTGTTTTTACAAAAGGTTGTTAACTTAACTTTTTTATATAAAAACTGTAAACTGTGCACTCTACTCTTTAATTTGACCGTACACCCTATGTGTTACCTGTAGCCGTTAAAGAAAGAGTTATTAGCTCATGTATATTCATTTTCCATGCAAAATGATGGCGAGAGAGATAGTTGTTAAAATTTAAAAAATACAACTTTTTTACTTTGTCGTTGCATAACTAGCACCTTGAAGGGGATGGAGTAATGGTTCGACATTCGTTGAAAGCTTATACGGCTTACTATCATCTGAGCACCTTCGAAGATCGTATTACAAGGAAGTTACACGGTGTTTTGTGAAAAACTAGAATATTGTCTTAATTTACGCAACAATTGAAATTGAGCCCCGCCCGTATATTATACATTTTTTTTTCAAATCATTTTTTAAATTTCTAGGATTTTATTTCGAATAGCGGACTCTACATAACTTGGTTATTTTGGTTGATTCAGTCGTACTGATAGAATAGGAATTGGCAATAAATATTCCCATATTTTTTTTTACTATTTATTAATTCGTACAATTTTTTCATTTTTACTTTATTTAAGTAGCTACACTTGAGTTTGAGTACCCTAATTAGCTACAAAATACAAAAAGGCAATGAATAATTTTCTTGTTTTAACGAATTCTATGCCAATTTCTTCTCACAACAATGATTTTTGGTGTCCTAAGTTAAACTTTTTGGAAAAAATTCAACAAATATTCGCAATAATTAAACACTACAACGGATTATTAAGGATCTCGCATAAATTTCACATGCCATGTGTCATTCAACTAATCTCTGCTTAAATACAGCAAAGATGGAATAAAGATTCTAAGAATTAATAGTAAACAAAAATCTGGATATATTTATTGCAGACTCAACCAAAATACCCAAGTCATATACAGCCGCAATTTCAAATAAAACCACGTATTTTAAAATTTCAAATGAAGGTAATCAAGTGCTTCGGAGTGTATACATATACGCGCTTCACAAGTTTCTTTAACTGCATCACTTATTGAAGCTTGTGACACTATAGATGGAAACTTGAGATCTTCAAGTTTCTTCCTGCACTCAGAAAAATATTTTGTAAGATTTACGAAAAACAACGATAAATTTTACAAAAGTCACCCATGATTTCGAGGCAATGGAAAATTTCGTAAGATATACGAAGAGCATTTCGTAAATTCGAACAGTTTACATAATGCATTGTACTATTTACGAAATTTTTAGTTAAAACATTGTTAAAGGGATTTTACGTGGCTACCTCATATTTATTACGAGAATTTGAATGTTTTTACGAAATAATGATTTAATTTAATTAAAACGGTGCCGTTAAAAGTACGATTATATTAATAGATTCTTAGGCTTAGTTTTTAATACTTACATAATGCTATCCTGATAAATATTTAAAAATTTGGTATTTTCGTTACTTTATTATTAGATGGGGTTTTTCGCCTGTAAGCGTATTGCAAGGACACAATTATTCATTTGTTATTGTAATTCCTGTTTGCGGATATTTTTTCAACAGTTGTGGACAGTTATACGACAAAAACAAACTGATCACTATGCTCTTGCAATAATATTACTAAAAATATCGCATCTAGCGATAAACGTTTGATGATTTTTTTAAATAAAATCTAACCCTATTAATGCAAAAAAATTATATTTAATGTTGCCGCCTATATTCTGTAGCAAGTCCACAATCATTTAATTCAGGAAATTTACCTTAAACAATTTCCTATGTAGAATACGTAATATGTATGTATATATACATTATGTACATATATCCAAAAATTTGTTTAAGATCTAAATTCATATTTTAATAAAAGATGTCATTGTAAACGTAATATTTTATTTTAATTCATTATATATATTTCTTTGGATTTTTTGGTAAGTATCTGAAGTATCTATACATATATACATATACAGCCTGGTGAACCTGATGGCGATTCTAGTTGGTTTACCCAATGGTTACAGCTAGACGAAACTGATAAAGTGCTACATGAAGCAGATGTATGCGATTAAGTTTCAGTGTAAGGCCCTAAAATGTACATAATAGTGTTCATAAAAATCAATGTTTTTATTATATAATTCGTATATTATATGTCGTAGTAACGTAACGTCATAAAATTGTTAATATAAGTGTTAATTTTTAGTTTATTCAAGAAATTGGTAGCTTCCCCAGATATATTGAGCGTAAAAGGCGTTCGTACATAAAATTTTACTAAAATTTACACTAAATATTTGATAAATGATACACATCAAAGTCTTGTATTATTAGCTTTAACAATACTTACATTAGCTTTCTGCCACTCGATGAGTTTGTTTTAAAATTTTATTCGAATCCCCAATTCAATGTTGGCAGAAAAAGCTCGTCCAAATGATGTATCGTCATATGCACTTTAAACATTATACAACATCAATTCCATGATCTAGATTCTAGAATACATTATGTTTCAATTTTACCTCAAAATTACGAAATAACTCACAACACACCTTTTAAATTTTGATATACTTCCACGAAACTCCTATCACAAATCAAGCCAAATAAAATATCTGTAATAATTGGAATGGGCTGCACTTCACTCTCTTCTTCGAAATTGCAATATACATACCTACATTAGCATCTAATACTCCGTCCATAAATCTAAATTTTCCTCTGTGGTTAGGGACCTCAGAGTTATATATTAGTGTCCATTCTTAGCAAAAATGTTTCCGCCACTGGCAGTTTATTTATTATATAGGGTGTTTCCGTTTGCGTGGTCAATAGAGCAGGAGGTTATAGTACCCATCCAGACAAACAAAAAATTGTATGGCAGGGGTGGGGGGGGGGGGGGTCATATCAACCGTTTCGGAGTTAAAATTAATTAAAAGAAAAAGCTAATTTTTCACAAAACACCCTGTATCTAAAAATATACAGGGCTTACGGTCACATTGTATGCAGAACTTTATGGACTTTTCAACGACTGCTCAACCAGCTGTACTCCGCACTCCAACGGAGTTATGGTTGTCTAAAGTAAAAATTTCGGATTTTCTTATCCTTTTTTTACTTTGAAATTTTTTTTTTTTTTTTTTTTATAAATAAGTAGTTAACATAACTTTTTTTTAAGCAAACTGTAAACTGGCGACTCTCTATGTACTATCCCTATGTACTATCTGTAGCCGTTAAGGAGTTATTAGCTCTTAACCGATTCTGGTCATACCGAAATTACACGTTTTGCTTTTTTTTTTTAATTACGATTTTCAGGGGAATTATCTTTGAAAATAGGTTTGAGACTAGCTTTGAGAAAAGATTATGAGCTAAAAACTCTTTAACGGCTACAGATAGAATAGAATAGAATACAATAATTATTTATTAGCCCAAAAGCTATAACAACAACGTTACATAACTTCATAAATCTCTCATATCATCATTCATTAAGAAAAAAGTAAATTAATTAATAAAATTCATTTAAAATTCATTTTTCACGTAGCACCTAATTGAATTTTTAAATCGGAAAAAATTTCTTTCTAGTTTTATTTCATTTGGTAGTCTATTAAACAATTGCAGTCCCTTATACATAATTGAATTTTGAATCCTATATCTTCTATATAACGGCAATCTAAAATCTCCTGCATTTCTTAGATTGTATCTAGTATCATTCACATAATTTAGATATTTTTGCAGGTATTCTGGAAACATTTTATACTTCACTTTAAACATAAAAATAAGTGCGTTATATTTTAACCTCTGTCTAACACTTAGCCAATTTAATGTCTCTAACATATACACCACCGGCGTATCCATCCGACAAGAAAGTATTATTCTCATGGCTCTATTTTGTAGTTTTTGTAGACGGTCTATCATTTCTTCCGTGCTGATAAAAATTATAGATGAGCAGTAGTCATAGTGCGGTAATACAATGGTGTTATAGATATTTAACAGGCAATTTTCTGGTACTTTACTTTTGATTCTTGCGAGAAAACCAAGATTTTTGGAAATTTTTTTGCAAATATAGTCCACATTTTCTTTAAAACCTAAGTACTTATCCACGATCACACCTAAATATTTCATTTCATTTACACACTCAATATATTCTGACCCTACACACAACTGTACTCTTTCATTACTGTTCATTACAAGACATTTTGTTTTATTTACATTCAATTTTAGCTTATTCATATTCAGCCAATTTACAAGTCTTAAGATATCCTCTTCAATCAATCTTACACATTCACTTGTATTTGTCCTTTGTATGTAAATTAATGTGTCATCAGCAAACAAAGCAAGCTTGGAGTATTTTAACACGTTTGGGATGTCATTTATGTACAGAACAAATAATAGAACACCCAAAATTGATCCTTGTGGAACTCTTAGATTTATTTCGCTTTCTTCTGATATTTCTTTCCCGTATCTAGTTCTGTGTTTACGATTTTTCAAATAAGATTCAAAAAATCTCAACTCTCTTCCTCTTATTCCATAAAATGATAATTTCTTAATCAAAATATCCCTATCAATTGTCTCAAACGCTCTTTTTAAATCAAGAAATACAGCTATAATAATGTCTCCTTCCTCGATAATTTTCTTCCATTCCACAATCATCCAATTTAATGCTGTTTCGCAAGAGTGACCTTTTCTGAAACCAGATTGCTGTTCTACTAATAACTTCTTTGTTTCAATATATTCCTCAAGCTGTGTTTGTACAACCTTTTCAAGTACTTTTTCATACACCGGCAACATATTTATTGGACGAAATTCCTCACACTATATCGTTCCTTTCACCTTTTCAACAGGTATGACTAGACTCTCCTTCCATGTGTCTGGGAATATACCATGCTCAAACGCATCGTTTATCACACTTACAAATAAATCACCAAGTTCATCCATGCAATCCAATAACATTCTTGCATTTATATAATTATAGTCAGACTTATTTTTTATTTTTCTGCATGCAGCATTTAACTCGGATACTGTTATTCTTTTAAATACGAAATTGTTAGGATTTTGAACTAAAGTTGCATCATTAAAACTTGTGTTAGGGATGGAAGCATTAATTTCTTCTACACTCTTGATAAAATATTTATTAAATTGTTCTGCTATATTTTTGCTATCTTTTACAATTGATCCTCCGAAATTGATTCCTTTAAGTCCTTCTTTGAGGTTTTCACCTATGACTAGTTTTTTTAGCGTTTTCCACATAGCCTGTTGGTCTCCACTAATCAAATTAATTTTATTTTTTAAATATTCAAATTGAGCAATATTTATTTCCCGCTTATACAAGTTCCTTAATTGCTTATATGCTAGCCAGTCGCTGTGGCTGTGTGTTAATTTTGCTTTATAATAGCAATTTACTTTATTCTTCCTTAGGTCCGACAAGCGTTTGTTAAACAATCTGTTTTTACCTTTTACATGGCGTTTTTCTACTATAAACTTACGGCTTACCTCCAATAAAGATTCCGATAATACCCTGGCTTTAACATTAAGATCACTACCTGATACATTTTGTGTCATGTTCAATCGGGAAAGCTCACCAATGGATTCCTCCTTATTATACCTGATATAAGTAGAGCTTTGAATGTTAAATTCATGTTGACTGGCTTTCAAGTTAAACATAATTGTTTCATGGTCACTAACCTTTAGGTCATTCATAATATGGGCTTTTATCTCAGAATCATTAGTAATAATATAATCAATTAGTGTCTTTGATACTGCTGTAATTCTAGTAGGTTCTTGAACTATTTGTTTGCAACCTTGTTCGTGTATTATATTTCTCATGCATTTTTCATAAAGACTATTCTTAAGTAAATCAATATTAAAATCTCCACATATAATATTTGTGATTTTTCTACATAAGAACTCTTCACACCATTCATTAAATATTGAACAGAATTGACTTACACTGCTACTTGGTGATCTATACAATACCCTAACCGAATAGTGGCCGCTTACTTTCCAGATCTTTACTAATAGACACCATAAATCCAACTCATTTCGCATACAACTCCTAATTTCATATTGTATATTATTCTTAACATATAAAACGACACCACCAGTTCTCTTAGATTTCGAATCGCACCTTATACAGAAATAACCCTCTATATTAATTTCGCAATCTAGTATATCAATCGTTAGGTGGGTTTCACTCAATGCTATTATATCAATTTTGTATAGTTCACAAAGAATCTGTAGTTGATTTATATTAGATAGCAAACCCTGGATATTTAAATAAATACACTTCAAAGTACACTTTAATTGCTAGTAATCAACAAATAATCTCTCCATCTTTAATTTTCTCTCATATACTGGACATTCATGATTTCTTGCACTATGATGGACGTCGAGATTTACACCGAACTTATTCACTGCATAGCACATAAAGTTTAATAAGTCAAATTAAAGAGGATAGTGTACAGTTCATAGTTTATATAAAAAAAGAGTTATGTTAATGACCGTTTTGCAAATAAAATAGACGTTAAATTACAAAACCATACAATAAATTCCAAAATTTTTAATTTAGACCACCATAACTCTTTAAATGAGAGGAGTATGCGGCTCGTTAGAAATCCCACGAAGTTCTGCATACAAAGAGCTCTCGACTGTGACCGTACACCATGTACTTTTTGAGATATAGGGTGTTTTGTGAAAAACTAACATAATTTCTTAATCACCCTGTATCTCCTAAACGGTTGATCCCCCCCCCCCCACCCCAAATTTTTTGTTCACCTAGGTGAATGCTATCACCTCCTGCTCTAGGACAACCTAGACGAAAACACCCTGTATGTTCCTTTACTAATTCGAAAACTGTTTTTGTAATCTCCCGCACCCGTAAAAGGTTTTCATGGGTTTGTAGCCAGTTGTTCATACATAGTTGCCGTTTAGCACTTCGGTTTGTGCTTAAAAATTCTAAAATTATAGCCATGCAAGCTTTTCTGCGAGGTTCCTTTCACACAACATAAATAAATCTCTCGCTCACTGAGTTGAGAGGTACTGAAACAAATACTTACATTTTTAATAATACGTATAGTGTAAGATTTAAACACAATGACCGAATAATGAAAGAAGACTTCCGGAAGTAATGGTATTATTACTTACCGTGTACGGTCCGCATAAAGGATTAGGGTAGCTAGTAAAATATCAAAATATCATGTTAATAACAGCTTTTTAATCTTTCCAAGTAACCAGTAAATACATTAATTTACACACGAGATTTGTATAACTAATTCAAAACAATTTCTATAATTTATAAATGGCGGTAAGCAATATACACATTGGGGATAATAATTAAATTTACACTGTTTTTTGTACAATGAATAGTAAAACTAATTTAAATAGAACACGTTACATGATGTGCTTTTATGTAGAACTATATGAATCTATAATTTTATTACAAGGAGGTTAGTTCAGGTAAATAAGAAATAATATTAAAATAAACAAACAAAAATCCCCACATTCATTTTAACATTTCTAACGTGCAGTATTCCTATCCTATACATCTTAATATGTTCACATTCATAAAGAATAAATTATTATACTTATTAAGAAGAATCGTTATTGTCACCTATAAATTTAGTTTATTGCGGGGTGTGGTTAACCAGAATATACATTACATATATAAATACATATAATAATTAGAACATTGCGTAAGCATTGAAAAGTAACAGAACATTTCTAAATATGCGTAAGATCGTATAATATACCATGAGTTTTTGGTATTTATATTTTAGACATTTGGGTACATTTCTGGGGGAATTACATGCAAGAAAAAATATAGATTTCGTTTAATTTTCAAAAAAAAAAAAAAAAAAAAAATTGTATCTACTTCAGAAAATTACTGTTGAACATTTGCACTGTCTATATAAAATCTATCTAAGAACATTTTCAAATTTTGCACTACTCTTTCTTATTTAAATTATTTACTTAAAATATTTTATTTATAATTTAATGAGCTATATGCTTAGCGTTAGCTCATGTTTTTTGTGTTTTTGTTTTTGATAGTATGTATATACACACTAGCTGCATTGGTCTTCTAACTCCGATATTTAGCTAATAATATATATATATATTTTTTTTTTGCAAATATGCTGTATAATATCTTTTCATTGACATATTTTTGTTTTGAATTTTTAAAATTGATGATATTGTGTTTGTTTAGTGTGTGAAAATTAAAAAGTGAACGTCTGTAAACTATGTATTGCTTAATTTTTATGTGCATGGAATTCTTCATATTACTTACTTTTAACACAGAATAGTTATAGAAATAATAGACTTCAAATCTTAACAATTGTTATTATATCATTTATCACATATTAAGCCATTAAATATGATATTTTCACATAATTTAAAATTTTCTTATTTCTTAAAACTCGCAACAGAAAGTGAAGTGTGTTTTACTTTATGCAATGTGGGATTTGAGCTAAAGATAATTTTTTTTTATGAAATTTTTAGGTTTATTTTTCACCCTATACGACGAAAGGTTTACATGCCTTGGTTTTTCAGTTTTTGTGTTCGTTAATTATATAACTGAGATAGTTTTCCAAATACGCAATTTTAGAGAGTCAACTGAGAAAAGTTTTCTCGGTATAATCGAAATGATCTAGGTAGATATTTGGAAAAGTTTTTAAATGGAAATTGATGCCTTCGTAAAAGTGGTGGAGGACCCTAGCGGGAAATTGGTGCGAACCATTATGCATGAAGAGGCACATCTTTGGACGCACGATGCGTGTTCAAGTTATATCCCTTTTCACTTTGTTTTTATATCTTCATGCCATTGGCCAGAAGCGAATTATTTATGATTCTCTGGTAGCATATCTTCAGCAAATTAATATAAGGCAATAAGAAGATTCCACGTTGTTTGCAACTGCTTGTAACTTTAAAAAAGTTTTCTTATGATTATTTTGCTTTTCTTATGAAAACGGTAAAAGTAAGCAATTGAGTTAAACCTTGCGTCAAATAAACTAAACTTTAAGCGAATAAAATTCTAAGGTTGAAAGAATGCAACCTTAAACCAAAGATATTCAGCTTTTTGGCAATTAAAACAATTAAATTATAAAAACATAAAAATAAAACAAACTTGTGGCCAATTAAATAAAACTTTACATCATTCAAAACAAACTTTAAACTAAAATAACACTTTCTAAAATATATGTACTATTTGTAGATTATCATATATCACTTACAAAGGGATCTTAAAATTAAAATATTCCAAAGTATAATATTCAATCTGAAATATACGTTCAGCATTGGCAAAAACATTCGCAGCTGATTCAAATTTCATTGTTTTTTGATAGCTTCTTCGTGAATTCTTAAGGGAACTTATCAATAAAATTAACGATCGGGATGGTACTTGGTTTATCATGGACAATGCAGGCCATACACAAAACCCTACAAGTAAGAGAAATATTTTCTGCCTTCCAGAGTATAACATTGCAATATTTGCTACAAATACTCGCCAATATTGAATCCCATCGAGAAAGTGTTTTCCAAAGAATTGCAGCAAAAAGAATTCTTAGTGACACTAATATTGATCACAATCTGTCTGAGGTAATTAGCGAAGGTTTGACTTCAATTTCTTAGGAACACTGCACTGTTGATGAAGTTTGGACCAGCTAATGCAGGAGATCACCTTCATTGAATTATGGAACATTTTAATTTAATATTACATTTTAGAAAGGGTTATTTTGTTTGGACTAAAGTTTATTTGAAATGAATTAGAGTTCAATTCAGTTGACTAAAAGTTTGTTTTATTTGAAGTGAAGTTTAATTTAATTGCCATAAAGTTGAGTTCCTTTGGCTAAAGGTTTAACTTTTTTGGTTTAAAGTTCAATTTTGTTGGCTTAAAGCTTAAAATGAAAAAAAAACAAATTTATCTTTTATGCAGATTTCCATTGATCACGTTTTCTAGCAGAAGTGTTAAACTTTTCTTGCGATGGTACACCGAAATTGTTCTATTGATGTACACTGCTAGAAAAAGTGTATAGGAATGACGTTAGGGTTGGCCTGTCATGCAGGTCGACCATCTGCGATTTTTTTAGTTTTCAGAACTAGCGCCACCAATATTCGAGAGCGGAAAAACTTCTCTCAGTAATACAGAACTTTTCGTGATATTGCAGATTTGGAGCGTGAACGCAAAGCATATGTGCTGTGCATTCAGTGGCTTGAAATTAAAAAAAAATAGTTTTTTTTTCAGCAGCAGTGAATACGGCCAGAAAGTGAGGAGAAAATATGCAATCATCAAGGTAAGCATTGTGAATGTGTTGTGTGGTTCATGCTTGAAAACAAACCAAGAGGAAAATTTAATCCTGTAACATGTTTGGTCGTGGTGTCATGTGATGCGGCAATGGCACTTTGTGTAGTCAGGGTTGGCTCACTTTGATTGTGTGGTTGGATAATGCCCAAAACACGTCCAGCACCAATTCCAATGAAGTCCATCAATAAAACAGGAGCTAAAGGAAGATGTCCGCCAAAAAAAAGGTAGAAAAAGCCCTCTTAGGACAATGCAAGAGAGAAGTGCATTTGAAGTGCGTCAATATAATAAATTTTGTCGGATATGCGATTTCAAATAACGTGCCATTCAAATTTTTGCTAAAAAACAGAAAAATACAACATCAGTAGCTTTTTGTTTCATTCAATTAATTTTTCCAGATCATTTTCAATCATTTCAGCACATTTTTCGTCGACTGGCTAACCTTGATAGCATTTCAAGTTTTTTTAATGCCTATATTTTTTCACCCAATGAATCCGAAATATTCAGAAAATATGTTCCTTTTACCCAGACCAAAGATGTGCTTTGTTTGATTGATCAAATTCTTCCTTAAACGGAAGTTATGGACAAAGTCAAAAGGGTATCCAACCCTGAAGAAACTCCCCTTTATATGTATGTCAAAATAACCTAAGTGTTACACTCGAAGAGTCGGCGGTGGAAAACTGGTGTCGATTTCCATAAGAAAAGTGCACGTCAATCAATTGAAAACGAGTTCAATGAAACAACCTTTGACGCGATGAGAATTTCGTAGTAGCTCATATTCGTGTAATTTGTCAGATTGAAATTTTTTGAGAAAAACAAAATCACGAATAACATAAAAATGGTGAAAATTATAATATCAAAGACTTTGGAGTGCTTTCGGTTTGAATTTGGTGGAGTAATATTTGAAGATATATATGTATGTGATGCTCAATGACACTCAGTAGTGACATTTTCCATATATATGTATGTGTGCGTTTTTCGGTGTAATACTGGCGATTTTTCGAGTATAGCACCAAGGTCATTTGTAAATGCAACACTTTTGCTACAAAATATGATCAATGGAAATCGGTATGAAAAACGCGCATATCTATAGGAGAAATGTCACTGAATTTCATGGAGCATCACATATCCATCTTATACTATTACTTCACCAAATTCATCCAGAATCACGCCAAAATCTTTCAAAATATAATTTTATAATTATTACGTCATTCCTGATGTTATTTTTTTTCTCAGATAATTGTTAATCTAACAAACTACAAGGATATGACCTACTCACCACATTTCATCATTTTAAAAGTGTTTTAATTGAATGATGTGGATTTTTTTGAATATTAATAGAAATCAGTAATAGATGACTTCTCTATGTCCTGTATGCACAGTGATCCGTCATACCTACCTTATAAATCTTCCAAGAACATTTCTCTCTTATACAATTTTGTAATTATTATCATGGTGAAATTAAACCTTTTCATAATTATATGTATGTTTTTTTTTAAGAATAGATTTAAGAAATTTTATATCGAATTATCATACAACGGCTTTTGGGGGAAAGAAATAATATGATTAGCATTGTTTTGTTTAAATTGAAATAAACTATTTCACAGCGATGACATGATGCCTTTTAATAATACATTATTGATTAAATATAAAATTTGATACTAAAAATTTGTCCGCGTGATAACTGTATATTGTAAACTATAATATCCTTCGGTAAATATAGATACATAACAAACAATTCACATAAACAAGTAACAGTGTCAACTTCTAATATTTGAATTATTTTTTATCTAAACTAATTTTCTCAATCTTATCAATTGCTTTTTCATCTGTATGAATTATAATTGATACTTTTTAATTGAACGTTAGGTAAATCAGGACCCTTTCTCACATCCTGACGTGTTTGGATTAATTCCTTATTGTATGTATGTATATAATAATAATAATAATAATAATCATAATTATACCACTTATACATTAAAGATAATTTCTCTTTTTTTTTTCTTTTTTTTTGTAATTTTAGGTCAATATATAATAATTGCAAAGCTTAATTGAACAAGTTTACCATTAATTGAAATCCATAATTGAATTGAGTTCACAATTTGAATTTGAATTAATTTATACTTAATAATGTTTTACATTTTATATACTTGCCAGTGTGATGAATAATTGTAATAAATGCATCTCGTTAAAATAATTAATGAAATGCAATATGTATCTAGCTTGTGTTGTAAATATCTTCTGAACACAATGAATTCGTATTATGCGCTAGTAACAAATGAAAAAAATAAATAAACAAATAAATGAATCACAAAATAACTTAACTATTTTACTTATATAACTTTTTTTTTTTTTAACTATAAGTAGGTAGGTATAGTTTATTTACTTAATATAATTGCATTCTGGCTTATGTATGTATACGCTATGCTATATTTTAATCTGCATCTATTTATGTCCTTATTCCTAGATTTGTTTTTAACAGAAATCTTTTCTACTCATAAGATTTTGTTTAACATGTGTTTTCGCTGTCTTTGGATTTTTATGTATAAAATTCTTATTTTACGGTATTCTGCTTAAATTGTCTCTTGAAATCATTGTATGTATACATATATTAACAAATGGAAAATAGAAACCTATATTTAAATAAAAATATATTCTGGAGTTGAAAAGGAAGAACTTATGGTCTTCTTATCGGTTTATATTTAATAATACTTTGTGAATTTTTCATTTGAAACCATTGAGAGCATTTAGTAAGTACCTGAAAAAAAAGAAGAAGATTATATAAAATATAATATATGTATTACCAAAAAAGTAAAAAAAAGAAAGGGATAGAAAATTTATAAATAATTAGATACAAATATTCCTTAATCTACATATTATATATTATGTAAATATCAATATTCTTTTGTTCAATGTTCTTTTGTGTCCGCAGGACAAAATAGAAAAAGCGGAATATAAAATAAAAAACAAAAGATTTTATTTCTAGTAATTGGCAATACTTTTGATATTTACTTATCATTAATTAATGTACTAACAACTAATGTGAAAATGTGGATGTTTATCAAACTTTTTAGTAATTTAATTATTTTCATCTGGTAATTATACTTTCTATCTGCTTGTAAGTGAAAAATTGTGCAAATAAGTACCTATCTACTCATAACGCCCACAACGCCATATAAATATGTAGTTGTCAAGGAACACTTAAATTAAGCGAATTGAACATGTAACAGACAAGAAATACCCACATGTCGACGGTAGTACTAAGAAAGTGATGTATGGAAGATGTCATAACAAACCTTAATAACTCACTGATCTCCGCTAAATATATCATGGGCACGAACCAAAAATGTTTTTCAATACAGGCGAAAATTCATTCCTTTCTTAAAATTTAAATCGACCATATTTCTTCAGAATTCATGTGCTTTATTGGTGGCTGCTGAAGACGATTCGAATAAGCTGTGAGTTATGTCTGGGCTTGTTAGCTAAAAATTTTTATTTCTTGTCTGTGTATGTAATTTTTCAATCGATAGAAAAAGATATTCCCTTGAATATAAATATGAGTATTCTATAGCAAGATACATACATACATAAACGAACGTAGCTAAATTGTTCAAGTACTGGCAATCAACACCATGTATGTCCATACATCAGAAATCTCATGTCTTGATATAGACGAAATAATCGTCTCTTATATTTAAAAACAAATTGTTGTAATACATCAATAAATGACTTTAATTTGTAATTGAAGCTATGGAATTTCTTAAAAAAAAACAGTAAAATGCACTATTGATTACGACGAACAGTGATCAAAATTAATGAAATTGTACATTTGTTCTAATATATAAAATAAAAGTGCGAAACAATTTTGGTCCTTCGAGCCGGAAAAAAAAATACTTTCAATCAACATTATAATAAAATGTTGTCACAATTAATGGAATTAAACACAAGTACAAGTACACATCATTCTTATTTAGATTTTTGCCAATAGCTTCTTCTTTTTTCTAGCCTATTGCACGCTTATACAGATGGAATTCATTGAATTGATCTGATTTTTGCTATTTTTTTATTTTTTTTTTGTCAGCTTTTCGAGTCACTCAAATTTGTTGTTTGGCGCCTGTTGATGAGTCAAACACTAAGCCTTGAAACTTTGCCGCTCAAATGTAAAAAACTTAAGATATAATAGAAATATAATTTGCTTTTTTACCGGAGAATCCCAATAAGTTTACTGAACAAGGGCGGATCCAGACAATTTCTCTGAGGGGGGGGGGGGGGGGTTCGATAAAATAAAGTTTACTGGACAAGGGCGGATCCAGACATTTACTGGTGGGGGGGGGGCGATAAAATAAAAAATAAATAAAAATTACAATTGAAAATAATTAAGAAATCAATTCCTTATAATATAAGTCAAGTCAAATATTCTCTGAGCTTATTTAAGCTCTCTATCTTTCAAGATTTCTCAAATAAACTATTTTTTACAAAGTCAGACCTATTTTTTGACAGTCTTTGAGAACATAATTCAGCTAATTTAAGCTATGATAGGGCACTGGAGCTAAAAAGTAGCTATAGGAAAATTTCTATAAAAGATGGAAAATTGGAATGCAGCCATTGCTTTGCATTGGAATTTATTACTTTACTACTTTACTGTACCTTTTCTTCATAATTAAATTTATTGTTTACGCATTTTGCTAAAGTACTGCAGAAGCTAATTTTCTTGTTCAATATTATTTCGGGTAGATATTACTTTATATTGCCGTCAAACAAATAACAAACAAATAGCTTAAGCTCCAGAGCATAAATTTTGAACGCGGCTATAGAATATAGAAATTTTCACTATTTATGCAAATTTTAATAGATTTTTTCCCTCACTCCATTATATTTAAAACATTTCTAATGAAGGAAACAATATTTATTTCAAGTTAATTTTCTGTTAAAATATGGGGTAGTTAGGAAAACTATGGAATACGCAGAAAAAAATAGTGATAGCTGCTGCTATTCATGTAAGTCCTGCAAATATCATGATTCGAAAACGATTTGCTAGCAAATCGTAATCTCTGGCTTAAACTTCGAGACCTAGCTCGATATCGAACGGAAAACAGACTACCAGCATAGTAAAAGGAGCATGATTCTCGACGACTTTACAGCACGGGATTCCCTCTTGATAGCGAATTGCTTTAGATCCTAAGACGTACCGAAATTGATGTTAAAACGAATTTATGCGCACAATATGTTTGTTTTAGTGGTGTTATATATTTCTTATACATTAAGAGAAGTGAGCTATTCTCGTGCCATAAGCGATTCGCGCAGAGCAAATTTTTAAGGACATTTAATTAGTGCCGTGGAAATGGACATTTATTCATTTTAAATTGAACATAAGGCCCGTGAACATTATTGTCTTGGTCACTTCATCGCACCTTTAATTATATCACTTATCAGATAAACACTAGATATTTTAGCACATGCCACTAAACAGATAAATTATTTTTGTTTTGTCGTTAAAATCTTACTCAGAGCATGGAAGGAATTTCGCAGTAAATTCGAAGCATAGACGCACGTAGTCTCAGTTCATTGTAATTCAGAAATCAGAGAAATGGAAAAATCTCGGGCAAAAAGCGGAATTATTATGCTGAGCTCTCTATTTTCCTCTCATTCGTAACAGAATCAGATAAACGAAGGAATCTCGGCAGAAGCTAGAAATTCTCAGTTCTTGCCCAAATTCGAGATTACTTCGAGAAAGCGAGCTCTTCGCTAAAAAGTTTACCGATAAAATACCATGTCACTAAATTTTTGAAAACTTGTTGTTATTTTACCTTATTCAATTCAACTATTAAAAGACGCACATTGACTTTTCGACAGCATATACCTAACTATCAAAAATAATTTTCGAGAGCGAAGAAAGTTTAGAAATATAGGTACAATTGACTGCGGGAAAATTTTTAATGTCTTTTTTAGTGCTATAAACAATTCAGTGTTTTGTTGCTAACACTGGCAAATGCTCCGTTTTTAGTGGATGGGAGGGACAAAATATAATAAAACTGCATACTTCTTCAAACACATTTCTGACGCAAGCTATCTTTATTTCTTACAAATGAAGACCTATTTAGCAGGTATAGTAATAAAAGAATACATAATGCATGGACATTGTTACGTGATGTAGTTACATAAAATTATGAGCGTCAAGATAAATAGCTACTTTTCACAATTCTGTGGTTCTGTATCGCCGCTTGGAACAACAATTGTGTGTATTAAAACGGCTTGGCGGAAAATGGGGTAAAGTTTAAAAAAAATAAGAGTGAAGTAATTCTTGGAACGCTTGGACAGTTAGTCATCATTTCGCTCATTCCTTTATAGGGAAATATATCAAAATCATAAACACCTTATCCTCCCTCCTAAAAGATGCATTTTTTTCTTTCATAACTCAATGTCCTCTATCAGCTCCTGAAGTTTGAACCATCAGTTGTGAGCCGCCCTGTATAGCTTTCTCTTTTCGTCTCAACATGAAAATTTAATAAGTATCCAGATATCGCCGAAGTTCTTTTATTAATATAATAAAAGTTTTTTTTCCTTGCCTTGTCTTACTGCCGGTGTTTTTCAGATAAATCTAGCTAGGTATAGACAGCAATTATAGGCAACGTTTTTAAAAAAAATTTCAATAACTTCTTTGAAACCGACCCTTAAAAAATGTTTACTTTAAATTAAATATTTGCAAGAAAACTGAATCTGATATTAATTATCCCGGCTATGATGATCGAAAAAGTGCAAACATTTTTCTTGTATTGAAAATTCTTTAATGAAATAATTTTAAATTTTTTGAAAATAATTTAAGACTAAAAAAGAAAACTAATAATATAAAAAATAACTTTTAAAAAAACTTTATTTCAAAATCCGAACTAAATATAGTAAATAATTTCTCCCTTCACTTAATTTGTACATGTACTATATATGTATCACAAAATTTATCTAGAGTTTCCCTTCATTTTACATTTAATTAAATTTTGAAATTATATTACATTTATGTATAAAATTTAAAATTTTCAAGGCACACAAAGAAAGCAAAGTCAAAGCAAAGTAATTCAATTGAGTATTTTGCTTAACATTAAGAGCTTGAGTTTCGGAAATTGTTATTCACTGTAGTATTTAAATTTCAATTCACTTGACTTTGCTTTGTTTGTGTAGGTACCTACTTTGAAAATTTGAAAATGTAAAAATTTATACACAAATGTAATATAATTAAAAAATTTAATTAAATTCAAAATGAAGGGAAAATCTAGAGCACTTTTGTGATGTACTCATTAAATGAAGGGAGAAATTATTTTCTATTTTTTAAGTGCGGATTTAGAAGCAGTCTTTTTTAAAAAATGTTTTTTATTTTTTTATTTTCCTATTTTATTTGATTAGAGTATAAATTTTGATTTATTAAAGCTTTAGGGGGGGGGGCAATCGCCCGATCGCCCGCTGCTGTATCCGCCCTTGTAAACTGGAACAACTTTACATTCTTATTAATTATAGCATTCATTTTAAAGTGCCATAGGTTCTAAGAGCTTGCGATACTTAATTTTTAATATTACACACATATTTAGTCCCAGAATTATTATATGATTACATTTATCAAGGACACCGGATGCTATAGATAGACCAAACAACAAATTAATATCCGAGATGTGAATTTGAATTGGGTTGACTCACAGCTATGTTTTGATCTCAAGCCAAACTGGAGAGCTGCTAAAAAATTGTGCGTCGAGATGTAATCAAACATAGTCAATTTGACGAAAGTTATCACATTTTAGTCACTTGAATCTGATAAACAAGTAAGTACTGATTTTGATCGATCAGTCTTTTTTTCTTATTAAACCAAGGACAATATCTGTCAAATGTCTCAGACAAACGAGAGGAATATATTTGTCATGCAAATCAATTCTGATATTTTTAGATAATTACAGTAAATTGGGGGGGGGGGGGGGAGGTAATACGCGACGTTTCGGCGATAGGGGGATTTAAGATTTTTAGTACTTTTTCCACTTTATACCCTGTACATTTTTGATATACACTCTATCAAAGTGAGATGATAGTAGACCAGCTTAGCTTTCCAATGAATACCCAATTATTCTTCCTGTCACCTTGCGTCGGAAGTTGTAGGATGTCAAAGTCAAAAAATTGGTAAAAAAAATCCAAATTTTTTCAAATTTTAACGGTTTTCCCGCCAAAATGCATGATAACTACACAGTTTTTTTTACAAGATTTAGAGTCCCCTTTTTAATTTGAATATAGATGTACCTATCTAAATGCAACCGTTTTTAATATATTTCCATTTCTATGTAGGTACATGTGCCTAGTCAAATTAAAGATAATATATCTGGGTTTCTAGGTCTTGTAAAAAAACTGTATAGTTATCAGGCATTTTGGCGGGAGAATTGTTAAAATTTGAAAAAATAAGGAGTTTTTTTCCAATTTGTTGACTTTGACGTCCTACAACTTCCGACGGAAGGGGGAAGAATGATTGGGCATTCATTGGAAAGCTTAGACGGTCTGAAATGAATCTTACCTTGATAGGGTGTATATAACAAAAAAAAATTACAGGGTGGAAAAAATACTGAAAATCTTAAACACCCCCATCAGCGAAACGACGCGTCTTACCCCCCCCCCCCCCCCCCCCCCTCACCATATAATTTTTTGCTTGTCTGCACTTGAGCTATCAAATTCTTGAGTTATGCGCAAAAATTATAAAACACCTTGTTTATCCCAAGTTAGTGCGAATGACAAGAAAAGTAAATCTTGCTCCAAAAAGGGAAATATTGGTTACATAGGGATTCCACATAGGCTTATATCTGTTCCACTTTATTCATCCGTGGCCCGAGACCTTGCTTCAGTTACATAAGTCATATATTTTCGTTATGCAAGCAAAGTAAATGGTCCACAGTAGCCGGTTGAAATCTGCCGTTTATTATTACGAATAGCATACAATGTCGCGTGTTTTCGGTTTGAAAGGTGAAAGCTATCATAATAAGTTATAAATTATCTCTAATATAATAATATTTATTAAGGACTTATTATCAGAGCCGCAAATCGTTTGCAATGAGTGAGTGCAGAATTCTTATGAGATAATTCAAGGAGTTTGAAAGCTTGGTATAAAATTATCGCTAAGTAAGTTCCTTTGTAAGTAGATAAGTAGTAAACTGAGTCACATGGATAAAATCCAGTACTGCCTAAGACTGTAACATATTTTTACAATATTTGCTTTACTCAGACGATAAATTTGGTGCACCAGAATGTTGTTGAAGAAATATCACGGTGACATCAAGTTTCATCAGTTTTCCTTTAAACTATGTATACTGGCATTAAAACAAATATTATTTAAGCTCCGGCTCCCAGAGCAGAGTAACATTTCTTTGTTAAATGAATAAAAGACGTCAGTCATCATCTAGAAGAATCTTCTTCGAGGATGAAGACAAAGAATGATTAAACAAAGCATATTTCACATCATTCCGCTTTACACATATAGAATCTCTAGAGAAAAAATAATAAGAGGATCTTTATCTCTTTTTTGTGTTGTCTATCACTTTTACGAACCACATTTGTGTTAATATATCAGAATTCTTGTTTATCCTTCGGATCATACGTCCATTAGGATATTGGCAAAATAATTGTTGCGGGCGGCACAGATGCAATTTTAACTGGGCTGATGTCGGGATTTTCTTTTATAACTCGAAGTAAAATTTTTTCCTCCCTTTTAGTAAGATATTCTTTTCTACCACACCTTTCCATATTCTCTAAATTACCGAACTTCTATTTTTATTTACAGAATTGTATAAAGTTTTATATATTTTCGATAATTCCCGAGCTGATATTCCATATTGGTATTTAGGAATAATTTCTCCTTGAGTCTCAACTCTTAATTCTTATCAAAAACACGAAATATTTAATTTTTACAAAATATGAACTTGATTTATCAATTGTTGACAATTATGTGAACAATGAGTAGATGAAACACAACTTCTATAATCCACGCTTACTCAAGTCAGGTGTTCCACAAGGATCTATGTTCGGACCACATTTATTCAGTCTATTCATAAATTATTTGTCAGTATGGTAACTAATGCATTCATTCACGTTTATGCGTATAGATGCATATATCTGAGTCAGCCAGTTGGATTAATGGCGAATTGTGTAAATAGGATAAATGAGGACGTTCAAAACATATATGCATGATCATTAAATAATGAACTGACATAGTCTGAGACAATTGTGGATAACCTCCAGTTGATTGTCAACAAATATCTTCCTCAAATTAGCTCGAACCTTGATAGTAACTCATTTTACATACTGTAGCCTCATATTATATTTTATAGGCTAAATAGCGTGTGTAACAGAAAACTTTTAATTAGCATATAACGATGTTATACGCTACATTCACAAGATTCCCCATAATAATTACATATATGTATATTATCTCTTCTCGGTACTACCATAGAAAATTATTTGGCCCGTCGCGAGCTTTTTTTTTACACAAACTAATATCTGATAAAATTTCAACATATCTCTATGAAAAACTTCAATTTTTGCGGCCAACCAGACACTTTCAACTTCTTATCCCGAGTTTTTGTCACCTTAATATTAACTGTGTTTTTTCATCTGATTCCCGGTCAGCGTCACCAGCATTTAAAAAAAAAACGAAGTTAGTTTGAAAACCTACTACTGAAATGTTAAAATAAAATTGTTTTTTTTTATTCTTTTTAGTAGTAGTAGTAAATGTTTAATTATTACTAAATTTTAGTTTTGTAGTGATATCAGAAAAATTTAATTACATACAGAATATGGATATACTAATTGAGGTATGAACTCGTCTTCAACTATGTATGTACTTTGAATTGAAAGCTTGAAATGTTTCAAAAGGGTTTAGAGTCTGAAGATTTATTATTCTCTTCGGATACGTCTTTATTTGATTTTGAAGAAGATGACGCAAAACATGTGGTTATATATAATTTTACATAGACGATAAATAACTATAGTGACATGGATTTTAAGAAGCATTTCCGCTTAAATCGATCTATAGTACATCAGTTAACAGGTTTTTGTTTACTTGAAAAATGTTGTGCAGAACTAATTGGTGAAATTTCAGATATGTGTATATAAAACTTCTGAGAAGTTGCAAAATCAACAAAACGGTAGATGTGCATGTATCGGAGCAGAAAAAGAGATTTATATTTTCTTATGGTACATGGGAAATACCAACACAACACATTCCGAGAAATTTATCTAGAACCTCCTCATCGGGAGAGCATGGAACATAGTTTGTTAAATTATATTAAGTGGCCGTCAGTAAACGAAATTTCAAATTCTATGATTCACTTTCCATAATTTTCCTTCATATGCCGACTATTTCCAATTTTTTTTTTAATTTTCCTCTGATGGCAATCTGATTCTGACAGTTTGTAATTGACAGTTCTCAGTACACGCTAAATTAATATTACTAAATGCTACCAATATTTCAGAAACAAAAAACTGCAATAGTCTGCTCTATGAGAATATTTTGTTACTATGTTTCAGATCCTTGACCATGAATCCGATAAATATGAGGATTAAGTTGTTGTTGTTGTAAATTCATATTAATGAACGGACCTTGACCGTGAACCAGATGAAAAAAACACAACTGTAATTAGATTTTAGAAGTGTTTGGATTAGCAATTGAGCTAACTAACATAGCTCACATCATATCCTTATCAAAATTAAAGAGAATTGTTGTAGATTGGATAATTAATTAATTAATTCAAAATGCACATCTCAGCAACACTGAAAAATGTTTTCTCCGATAGATGAAATGCCAAATAAAAACTAAAAATGAAAAGAGTAGTCATACTTGAACACCAAAATAGCTGTTAGATTTTCTTAGCAATACTAAATTGAAATTATATTCGATTTCACTGAACTGTAACAGTGTAGAATGTGCTACATTTGTAATTTGAAATAAGTGAATTTTGCTCAATTGAATAAAAGAAAAAGCATTGATATAAAAAATTATAAGTATGTATAAAAAAATCTCGTTTGTATTTAAAGTAAATCCTTAGTCTTTCACACCGACGTACCCCTTATTTTAAATAACTTTTATCAACTCACAAACGTCTGACTAAAAACCTTTGTGTCTGAGCGCCTGACAGTGCCGTTCGTGACGAAAGAGTTTTAGGGTAGTAAACGTGGATAGATTTACATGAGGTTTTCTGAATTAGAATGAGTGAGCTTACCGTCTTCCGATGGTGTAAAATTTTTTTACGTTTTGGGGCGTTTTGGGGTGGGGGTGGTAAATACCACCCTTGGGGTTATCCAATTTGGGCCGTGTGTGATATGAGTCGAAATTCAAGATTCGAGAGTCAAGATTCGACAGTCGTGGTTCGATTTCGAAAGTCGAGGTTTGAGTCAAGGTTTGAGAGACAAGATTCGAGAGTTGAGATTCGATATTAGAGATTTGTGAGTCGAGTGTCGAGATTCGAGAGTCGAGAGTGAAGAGAGTGTATAGAATTTATGACTAAAACTAGTAAATAATATACATTAACAAAACTTTTAAAATTAATAACTTTCGTAAATAAATTGCACTAAAAAGTAAAAAATATTTTTTTCTTTCTCAGTGATAGAAGAAAATTTTCTATGCAAAATAAAGAAATGCTACAACTCAGATTAAATCTTAAAAGCTTGGGCATGAGTTGCAGTTAGACAATTGTGATTATGTAGTTATGGATGCCCCTTTTAAGATTTAATCTGAGTTGTAGCATTACTTATTTTGCAACTAAATTTTGCTTGTATCACTGAGAAAGAAAAAAATATTTTTTTTTTTTAGTTTTTAGTGCAATTTATTTACGAAAGTTATTTATTTTAAAGGTTTTTTTAATGTATTTTATTCTCGACTTCCCTCTGAAGTCGATATGACAACATTTCTACGAATAATCTATAATTTTCAGTAAATATGCACTATATTTGTTGGCTTTGGAATATTCAATCAAATATAGTTATTACTTACTTGTACATTCAATTGGGTTCATCTCTCCAAATACATTTAATTCATACAGTGAAGCCAGCGTAATAAATGATAAATACCAAATCATTAAAATAATTCCTAGACGACGGTCTAGTTTCCAACCATTTAAATGTGTAGACATTAATAGGAATACAACAGTGGACAGCAATGAAAGTGTCGAATAAGCAAGACCTATATGAAAAATAAATATAATATTTCAAATGAAATTGTTCAATAAAAATGAAAATGTTTAATGTAAATACCTTTTGATATAACATTTACGTGTGATCCAGGTGCAATTATAGCTGTTTGTATAAACCATGGTAGTCCTAGACAAACAAGAATATCAAATACATTTGATCCAATTGCATTTGATACTGCCATATCTCCGTATCCCTCTTTGATAACAGCTATGGAACTTAAAGCATCTGGCACTGAAACTCCAGCAGCAACAAATGTAAGTCCCATCACTGTATCAGGGATACTAAGCGTTGTTCCTATTATTGTTATCATCCAAACCTATAAAAGTTTGAAAGTTTAAAGGACTTTCGGAATCACACATTAATCTGGATCTAACCATGAAATACGAATAAAATGAAATCCAAATCATCGATACGAAAAACGTAAATGGATACCAGTTTCGATATTTTTCAGTTCGACAATCGGGCATTGTTAGTCTGCACATATAGTGTATTGGATACACGACTCCCCAAGCAAATTTCCCAAAAATTCCACGATCCACTGGTTTTTCAAGAGGATTTGCTGGTACATGTGTCTTTGGATCTTTCGATTTATAATATTCTTGCTGCACTGGTAACTGACCGACTTGTGATTTTGGGGCAGCATTTCCATCTTCTTGAGAGGTTTTTTGTTTTTCGGTCTGATCACCAACACCGGCATTATATCCATAGTTTTGTTGGCCTTCATCTTGCTTCCATGCGCCCATACCCCAATCGTCAACAATAGGCTGTTGATTTGCTGTACTGTGATTATTATCAACCCACATGGTATTTTGAACTGGTTGTTGTGAGCTAGAATCCTCCCAAGCTGCATTTGGATCCCAACTAGAATTAGGATCTGTATATGACTGATAATCAGGTTGTTGTTGCTGTTGTTGTTGCTGTGCTGATTGTTGCTGCTGTTGTTGAGGATCTTGTGATAAGCTGGTCATTGCTTGATTGCCTTGTGTATTATAAGATGTATCAGGCAGATTCTTATACGTTACTAGAGCAGATTGTTCTTCTTTAGTTGGAAGTTTTATTGGAAGATTCAGGGACAAAGCCCATTTTTCTAAAGGCGTATTAAAGTGTAATGTTACACAGTATACAACGTAGAATAGAAGCATTACAACAGATTCCATCTGCAATTAAAAGAAATGTTATTATGTGCTGAAATTAAATGGACTTACTTGTACCCATGATATTACATCATTAAAAATAATTATTAACATTACGAGAATTGATATACAATAAAAGAAGCAGTCTCGCACTAAAGGCCACCAGTTAAGTTGACATACAGTCCCAGTGCTGAGTGCGCAAACCGATATTACAAACATAATGTTAAATACTGCTGATCCGATAACTCCACTAATTCCAATATCATCTTTAGCGAAAAAAACTCCTATAATTACTGTAGCTAATTCTGGGGCGGAGCTACCTGCGGCCATGAATGTTGCACCGGCCACATCCGGCGATAATTTTAACTCTAAAAATAATACAGAAATTGTCATATTAGAAGTGATAAATAGGATATTGAAGATTATCGTTTAAAAAAAAACCTTCACAAATTCTATCTAAGCTTGCTACAAAGTAATCATCGCACACGATTGCTAAGCCAAAGAATGTAAAAACAGCCACTAAAACGTGAATAATAAGTCCTCCATGTCTTCTAGCTCCCAAGCCCATTAAGGGTTTCGGGAATTGCTCAATAGCTGGCGGTGTACAGTTTTCTCTTTTCGGCCTCCAAGTTGGAACAGCATGATGTTTTTTATGAGTAGCGCTTGTAGTAAGTTCAATCGTTTCCTATGTACACATACATTAGTATATTGGATTAATTCATTTTGATAATGAATTTAAAATATTTACAATAACGTGATAATAATTACCTCAGTTGAGTCCGTTGTAAACTCTTCAAATAATTCTGAAGGAAATGGGGATGAACCAAGGAGGGTAGGTAGAGTTGTCGGAATATCGGTATCTTCTGGAGGAGGAGATTCATCTTGTATAATATTTGTTTTCTGAGAGTACACTTGAATACATGTGTAAACAAGAATTAATATCCCCATATACCACAAGCGCGCCCTACGTGATCTCCTCATTGCCTGTAATAAAATTGATTTGAATTTTTCTAGTAAAAATATTTATAAATTTGATGGTCCTTAAAAATGAACCGTTTGTAGACATTTATCCCCTAACTAGTACTACCTGTGACGTAACTTTAATTAATATTTAATTTTCTTGAAAGTTGCTTCTATAAGTTTCGAATTTAATGCTATATTTGTCATATGATGGAAGAAGAACAGGTAGAAACAGCGATTGAAAACCCGAATGGACCATTAATTTGTTGGTAAAGAAAATAAATCGCATTAATTTTAATACTCATAAATTAGACGCGAACAATGGGAGGAGAAAAAATAATTTAAAAACTTCTCATAACTTGAGTAGGATCAGAAATAAAGATCAGAAGTGTTCCCATTTGGCCGGCGATGACAATCCCCTTTATATTTCCTCGGACGAATAACGCAAATAGAAATGGAAATATTTCACGTTAAATTATGTATAAAATATGTCGGTTAGAAATGTTTTAGCGATTTAAAGTCTGAGAAAAGCTTTTATAGATTTTTCTGTTAATATGGTTAATCCTTGTGCGGACACCTAGCTCAACAACTTCTAACAGACCAGGTCTGTACAGACCTTTTTATAAAAGGTGTATAAGAAAGGTATTGGTAGTACATTTCTCATGTACTGTAAATACGTAAATATTCTCGAAAGAATCACAAGTAACGAAAAAAATACAAATTCCATTCGAATTGATCAATTTTCCATACAAATTGTAATACAAAATATATAGGTCTTGTCTAAACAGACCATTCCGTCTGTTAAACGAGTAACACAACTTCTGGGACCGGATTCTGTAAGTGAATTTGGGTGATGAGAATTTTCGTTTTCTCAGATTAAAATTCCCGAACTCTCTATTCGCAATTTTCTAAGATAGTTGGGGAGTTAGGGAAAACATGAGAAGTACAGTAAAAAAAATTTCCCTAAAGTAAGTGGCAACAGTTTCAGTATTTTTCGATAAGGTTAGGGAAAGCTCCATCTTATAAAACGTAGATTAGGTTTTTATGTATAAAATTCAGGTAAGTTTTTTCCTCTAAAATGTAGCGAATATTCCCTAAAATGTAGAGAATAAGTAATAGTTTTTATGGTGTAGTTACTAAAGGGTTTTCCAATAAGAGGTGTTATTTTGATATTCAAAGAAAAATGCCTTTTGTTGAGATAAATGATCGGATCTTTATTTTATTATAAAGAGGAAGGTATGCCGTTAATAATGGATAATAACTTCAGCCAAATAACCACCACGACCACGCCTACAGGACCATATCCTTTTCATGAAATTTTCCATAACCAAATCGCAAAGTGGCTACCCTATGTTCGAGTTTTACGAACCGTCTCTGCCACATTTTCACCATTTTTATAGTGAATTTTAATAATTTCAATGCGTGTTGAATCGTGTATCGTTCCATTTTTATTAATGGCGTAGTTTCTACTTGTCAAATGTCAAAAAATGACAGCTCTAAAAGTGACATCTACCGAAATAGCGGGCTAATTAAAATAACACCTCTTATTGGAAAACCCGGTACTATAAGAATGAGCTGAATGATTAATTTCTTATGTGCCATACTACCATATATATACATACATTTTTTTTTTTTCATTAAAACATATAGTTAAAATGGAAGTTAGTGCTGGTGCAATATATGACTTATTTTCAAACACAATGTATGAATTATATTAACGAAAATATATTTCTAAGTGTTCCATAAAAAATGTAGAATAATACCTAATTTATTGAATGTTCTTTTCCTTATATCCAAGAGACCTTAACATTTCGGAAATTTTACGTACTGTTTAGGTTTTATCGGGTGGGAAGGTTGCCGGGACAAAAATGGAAGCGGATTAACGGAAATTAAAAAAAAATTAAAAACTTTCATGAGTTGCAATAAGTCGCAGGGGTAATTTCAAGACTAATAAAAAACCTGAGAAATTGCTTGGGTGATTGGGTATGCATAGGTCTTATAGGCTATATTTTATTTCTATTAACGGTAATTTTCAGATTTGGGACCCTATTCTTGAATAACGAATGCTGATTCCGTATACGTTAGGCTGTCAAAATCATTCGAAATGATTGTACATGTGGTATTCTTGAAATTCGTATTCGTTATTTTCGTATGCAAGCCATTTGTTATATAACGAATTCGTAAAAACCATTCGTAATTCAAGAATAGGCCCCCCCCTTGGGGGCCTTTGTCGGTAATGTTTTTTGTTGAAATATTGACGGGCGCCAAACTCTGTGTGGGAGGGCTGTAGAGCATATGGGGTTCTTTGGATAGATTTAGGGCGTAGTATATAAAAACATAAGTGAACAACTTCTGGGGGAAGGGTGGGGTTTTAAGGGATGGGGTCGTACCACCCATCATAGATGGTTGTCCAAAATACGTCATGTTTGGTATCAAATTATAGAGGAAAGAGAGACTAATCAAGTAGTGTAATTTGTTCCTATATTTATACATATTTTTTCCGCTCATTCTTTCACATCCATAAGTACTCTGTTGTGAACATTTTTCTCATAGAAAGTGAATTTCCACGACTTACCAGTTCTTCGCAATGATAAGTTGAAAATATAAATATTTTTGAACCAAAAATCGGCCATTTTTCCACTTTAAAAAGGACTGATTCACTTCTTCTGCAGTTATTTCCAAAACTATTTATCGGATTCAAATGAATGTATATGCAACTTCATTCTACATACTTACAAGCTTTAAAGTGGATATTTAAAATTTTCATAGCATCCTTTCTGTACTGGAAGACGACCAAATTTTCGCGTGATTTAAAATTTTTAGCGCGTACCATGATACACCAAAATCCATATTTCTATGTACTATAAGTATTCCATGGATTTCCATAAATTGTTTTTTTTTTTTATATATATATATCCAAGATATGTGGTGAATCCATAATTTAATTTGAAAATTCCCAGGTACCTAGGTACCTTCACAAAACACAACAAGAACAGGCAGTTGATAACTATACTTCTTCTTACTTCTCCGCAACTAAAACAGCCCTGAATTTTGCGAGTGAATTAGAGAGTTTGGTAATTCTCAATACAAATTCCCCGAGTTACAGAACTCCGAGTGGAGAGTTAAGTATCAAAAGAACTCTCATCTCCCCAATTCCACAACTCTCCGTGTTACAGAATCTGGCTCCTAGAGAGAAAATAGCAAACGCCTCGTCCGGACTCCCCTTTTTTCGCATTTAATAATTTAATTTAGACCCGTTAAAAATAAAACTTCTCAAAAATTTTTCTACTCATGCGAAACTTTACAAAAATGGAGTGAGGAAGCTTTTCGCTATTCTCAATGAGATCTTCAGACACTAGCTATGTACATACGTAACATTATTTTTATGACGAACAATTAGTAACTTATCTTCCTTCTTTTTGGTTGAATCTGTCCGAAATTATGTAGAAGTTTTCTATACCACTCAGTAATAATGTTATTATTAGCATTTATTAACTAATTAGGTAATCAAGTCACTCTCTTCACATTGAACAGTTTCAGAACAACATAAGTTCAATATTTTTTTTCCATCGCAATACGAAAGTGCATTTATATTGTATATGTATTATAGTATTTGAAATAACCACCAGAGTGTTAGAAAGCAATCATATTTTTTTCAAGTCTGGCAGCACTATATAACATATATATTTTCTGGCTAAAGTGCCCCGAACACAGTCAATTTTATTGCTTCAATATCAATATTGTTGAGGGGTATATTGAAACAATAATATTGATGGAAAAATATTGAAGAAAATTAAAACTATTTAATTTTTATTTAGAATTTGTATTTTTTTTTTTTGTGATTGACACCAATTTCTTTATATTTCTTCATACTGAATCGAATGAAATAAGAATCAAGTTAATAGAACTTATTTCTTCGGCGATATGACAAAAGCTCATATAAATTCCACTACAAAACCTACCCAAAATTATCTAATATTTTTCCGTATGGTCTGATTGATATTTTAGAACTGATGATGGTAAAATGCTCAATATATACAGGGTGTCCCTGCCCAAGTATCAAGTATTTCGTTGTGAGTGAGGAGTGGAGATGGAGTATAGGCGGTTGGAGTTTTTCGGTTGTTGTATAACTGGATAATCTGTAACCCTTAACCAGTAGGAGACAGAGCAGAGACGAATATGGCTTGTTTGTAGGAAAACCCTTACCCTTTCCCACTAGTTACTCCACACATGCTACTCCTATGTTCCTATGTTATTTTACGTTATAATTATCTACCTACAATAAGTAAAGAGGATCAAAACAAGGTTGCTTAAATTGCGGTAGTCATCCGACTCCCCATGACCATGAATCGAAAACTTTTTCAACCAACACTTAATCCACACTGTTCTCTGGCATCTTCTTTTCTTTTTCTTGAGTGCCACAGCCAAAGCAATTAGGTCCATTCTAGGTGCATCCTTAATGGGCTATCCCAGTATTCTTGATGCAGTATGCATTCCGGTTTTCTAAGGAAGAAGTAAAAGAAGCAGAGAGGAATGTCTACAATTATGCTGCACCCTGGAGAGAGAACTTTTACCTCAAAAATCAAACAGTATTCACTTATTTTGCAGCACTAATACAACCGCAACAAGATATTTCTTATTTAGAGGGGTCCGAAAATACTCGATCTCTAATTGATATGAAATATTGCACACACACATTTAGTCCGCTATTCTTATATGAGTGAAAACCTGCAGCAAGAATCCCATCTGGAGACTGGAGATGCCTACAGTATCAAGAATATCAAGAATATTCGTCTGGGATGGCCCATTCAAAGCAAAATCGTAACTGATATTATATTGATATTATGGAGAAGTCTGGAGTAGAGGTACCCTTTTTTTACCAAATATTGCTTCAGTAGTTTTGCTTCAATTGTACTGACCATGTAAGGCAGGTTCTAGAGAATGTACTGCTGTACATATTTGTTTAGCTAGAATATCGGTATCAGTCTCATAAATGGGGAATTAAAGTCACTGCCCATGCAAGGGTAAGTGGATTTGTCTACCATTCTGAGATCAACACTGGGAAAGACACCGAAATGAGTAAGAAGACTGAACCTTGAAAACAGCGGTATCTCAGTTCTGAGGCTTGTAATAAGTTAGGGGAGGGCAGGCATGGTATATGGAGTAACAAGGTATGTTCCATCTGAGCACAACATCACTAGTTGTCAAATTTCCAAGGAAATGTATTTTAAAAGATTTCATTTGCTTAACTTCTATTAAATATGGACTTACAAGCTCAACACGATTTATTCGCTTACGTTCTCCAAGATATGTTAGTCTACACCGTATAGATCTTCGATCTAAGGGCATTATCTACGAATAATTTTTCACCCCTTTGATATATGTATGTATGTGTCGTCTATGCCTGGTTGCTATATATATAGGTGCTATTGTGATCAAAAAGATGAAAGTTTTAAGTTGCTGTTCAAACTATGATCTCACCACAATACTCGCTTGGGGCAAAGCGAATCGGGTCTTGTTTAAAAAACACAATGTTGTCTGTTATCACTTAAACGTCATCCAACTCCCATTCAACCCATTTCCAGCAATGGAGAAGATATCTCGAACTCACCATCTCTTAACATCTTATGCTCGCTACACACTATCGTCGTATTACTCCGCGTTCGTCGAACAACGTTGTCTGAACGATATTCAAAAAAAGCAGTTCGACGAACGATGTACGTCATTGTAGCATACCACTGACATGTATATAAATGGACTGCTTGTTGAACCAAAAATACATGAAAACAAATGGCACCACTTTCATATTCCTGTCTCTTTCCGTGAGAGCATACTTTCCCACTGAACTATGTATAAAGATTAGGAACGAGAAATTGCTTGTAAAAATCCTTGATGGATACAAATAGTCCCAAATACTTTTGTGGTAAATTCGGTAAATCACACGGACATGCATATAAGTAAATTCGAAAATAATTTAAATATAGCGACAATTTACGACAGTTGGTAGCATTGACAGTGAGAGCATTACTTTCTGAAATCAAAATTGGTGCCACATGAAACAGGAGATCAAGCAGTCCATTTATATACATATATGTCAGTGTAGCATACACATTACTCGTCGTTGAGTTCGCGTAGTATAATGAATGAAAATATGTTACTGGCAGTGGCGGTGGCTCTTTTGTTGCAACACAAACTGTGATTTTTATTTTTCCACTAAAACTTCGTACGTTTGATTTCTTGCATCGCAATTACTATATTCATTACTTTCAATTTTCCACAAACACGATTTGCTTTTATAAAGTTCAATAAATTCTAACAGAAATTCTTTTTAAAAATTTCTTAGGTCAGCCATTTAGAATTTTTACTTTCAATTTACTGCTACTCCACTGTTTAACAACGAACGATGACGCATATTTTTCATCCACACTATCATCGTATAGTGTAGAGCGAACAGCATACGGAGAAAAATCAAACCCGATTTGATTCGTCGTTCGTTGAACAGCGTTGTCTGAACGTCGTTCATACAATGCTGTTCGACGATGGTGTGTAGCGGGCATTAGGCATTGAAATA
This sequence comes from Dioctria rufipes, assembly GCA_963924295.1. Lineage (NCBI taxonomy): Eukaryota > Metazoa > Arthropoda > Insecta > Diptera > Asilidae > Dioctria > Dioctria rufipes. Next base: position 259,189,200 of record OZ002741.1, read on the forward strand.
TCCAACAATCTTAGTTTGTATGATCACATTTTTGGTATCGCCAAAAATGCTATGAAATGCCTGTGGTTCTTGCAAAGATGGAAGAAATATTTTCCTCCATTAGACTTGGTGCAAATCTACAAGGCTCATATCAGGCCCAGATTAGAGTATAAAGGCTTAAACACAATTCCGACGACAGAGCGACAGAACGACAGACGACAGCGAATATTTCGCTGCGAAACAGGCATTCGAAAAATTGGGAACACAATTGCAACGACAGGCGATGAGCGACGATTGTGAGAGAAGAAGATATTGAAATTTCTTTTGTTAAATGTTTTGAGCGTTTTATAAGGAGATTTTTATCAAGAATATTTTATATTATATTGAAAGAAATGCAATGAACCAAAGTGTGGAAAAAAACTGAAAATGCAGATATTAACTAAATTAAACGGTTTGAAATATCCATCCAACCCACGTCTTTTTTGTCCACTTGTCTTCCCTATCTTGTAAACTATAAATTATTTTATGGATTTCGCATTTCCTCGATCAATTTTTCCTCAAAGCTCATTATTTTAAAATTACCGCGGCGTGCTACCACCTAAAAAAGACAAAAGTGAATGCCACAACCATTTCATTCGATTAATTTTGTTGGTAGGACTGCAGCGACGACGGCAAAATTAGAAACTGATCAATCCCGGCGATAATGTCGTCGATCGCTCAACGTCGGTCGTCGCAATTTGGTGCATTCGCATAAGATGCTGTGTTTTTAGAAGTTTGACAGCGATATATCGTCGTCGTTTGTCGTCTGTCGTCGGAATTGTGTTTAAGCCTTAACTTGTCCGCGTTAAGCAAAGTCCAAAAGAAAGCCTTCCGGCTTATTAGTGTCGACATATCAATAGTAACTATTGACTCCCTAAAGCACCGGCGTAATGTCGGATGTCTTTCTCTCTTTTATCGCTATGATCATTTTTCTGACGAAATTTCTAGCCTGATCCTTTGTAGAACTCTTCCTATGAGCCACGAATATTCAAGCGTAAAGGCAACACAATTGCGACGACAGAGCGATAGGACGACAGACGACAACGAAAAATTCGCTGCGAAACTGGCAGTCAAAAAATTTGGAACACAATTGCAACGACAAGCGATGAGCGACGATTGTGAAAGAAGAAGTTATTGAAATTTCATTTGTTAAATGTTTCAAGCGTTTTAAAAGGAGATTTTTATCAAGAATATTTTATATTATATTGAAAGAAATGCAATGAACCAAAGTGTGGAAAAAAACTGAAAATGCGGAAATTAAGTAAATTAAATGCTTTAAAATATCCATCCAACCCTTGTCTTTTTTGTCCACTAGTCTTGCCTATCTTGTGAACTATAAATTATTTGATGGATTTCGCATTTCCTCGATCAATTTTTGCTCAAAGCTCATTATTTTAAAATTACCGCGGCATGCTACCACCTAAAAAAGACAAAAGTGAATGCCACAACCATTTCATTCGATTAATTTTGTTGGTAGGACTGCAGCGACGACGGCAATAGTAGAAACTGATCAATCCCGGCGATAATGTCGTCGATCGTTCAACGTCGGTCATCGCAATTTGGTGCATTCGCATAAGATGCTGTGTTTTTAGAAGTTTGACAGCGATATATCCTCGTCGTTTGTCGTCTGTCGTCGGAATTGTGTTTAAGCCTTAATGCGCACCGACACCTACTTGTCTCAACCCAATAATCTTCAATTCTTTACCCTTCCAATGATTCCTTGGGTGATCGATCGTTTGAATAAAAAGCCTAGGAAATTTCAGCATCGCCCTGTCGATGATACAATAGTGGCTGGAGGTATACTTCCGAGGTTGCGACAAATCAAGAGAGAAGGATTCTCCAAAGTTGTATGTCGCCGTAGTCAAGTCCGACTATTCGTTGCTCCGGACCGTAATTGTTTTTCCGATTATTACGACGATCAAAATTAATAATTTATAGATATGTATAAAAAGCATGTAAAATGATAATTTTTTTGTTTTTCTTTTTGTAGAAGAAAAAGAAATCTTTTTTAGTGATATTTTTACAGATTTTATCTTAGATTTTAAATTCATAATTTAATTTTATACCCCTTTTTATACAATTTTTGTTCTAGTTATAAAAAAAAAACTCTTTCAATTAACTCTCTTTTTACTGATGAGACCCAATACATGCTTAGTTATGAAACAACAAACTATATTTTCAAAACCATTAGTTAAAAAAATTTTTGATCTGAACTACATATTTGCTTAAAATAGCAGCACCATTGATTTTTAAACGTTTTTGTTTTCTCGGTCTGTTGGGATTAAGGGTTGTAGAGATTTTATTTTGTAGCAAGAGTATAAAATCATCAATATTTCTTGTGATTACTTTAAGAGTCGATGATAACAAACCTTTGCAGGGATTTCCCCGGTTTAATATACGTAATTATGACAGGTAGAGGAAAAAACTGTAGAATCTGAATTGGTCGAGAAGTGACAACACAGTCAATTCCATATACTAAAATTTTCACTGAGTTCAACTTAAATTGTAATAATTTTGCATAAAATTTCGATGCAGTATTATACGCGTAACCCATATTTTCATGAAAACTAATAAATAAAAAAAAAAAAACAGAAAGAGACGGCAACTTGTAAATATTAAGATAACCAATGCACAAGGTGATGATTGCTTAACCGTAATTAAATCTCCTTTGATGATTTTCCGTGCGATAGTGTTGTAATCTCATATACAATTTTTGTTACACAGGTTCAATACGCATTAATCGATATGGAGCAAAAGAAACCGCAGATAGCATTCGCATGCATTATAGGCAAGTGTATAACCACAAATCTAAATTTATTTTTCAATGAACTTTATCGTGACATTTAGTTCACTTTTATTTTTCATTTTTTTTTTTTGCTATGCTCCTTGTATTGATTAAATTTTTACTTTGTCACTGGGGCTTTTTGGAAAAACTGATGAATTTACTTAAATATGGATTAATATCGTTACATTGCAACTAAAGTATGTAATTAAAAATGTCAACTAAGAGACCAAATTTAGTTGTAATGTGACTCATCACTTCTTTTCTTTTCGCAGGGCACTGAAGCGTTGTGACGTAATTTAAGGAAATGAAAAATATTTGTTGCTGAGCTGATACAACATTGTGAACCACACATAATTTTGTTATCCTTGAAATAGGTTCGAATAACATCTACTTATATTAAGAATGCCTAGGTTTTTCTGATGTTTTTTTTTTTATTGTCCACACCGGTGTGGATGTGACAAAAAAAAAGGGGGAGTACATACCTTCATAAGTATATTAATAGGTAACCTCTATATGCAAGGTAATAATTACCATATCCTGTAAAAACACACGTTTACCCCCGGAAGTTTATAAGAGAATATAAAAAAAAAAAAAATTTGCCAATTTCTTTTTTCGTTCCAAGATGAAGCCTCCCTGTGATGATGATGATGACACTTTAACACCCCCTACGCTATTCCATTTCATCCTCGTAAAAGCACTATTGTGGGAGAGTTTAAGAGATTGCCGGAGGCCAGAGCTAGGTTTCACTTCTTTTCATTTTTCATTCACTAACGATATCGATTTACGATTTATGACTAATATAAGACAACCGGGGTCTGATTCAGTTAAATTTCGTAATAATATTATTACAAGGGAATTACACTTGCCATTGGCGTTGATCTTGATTCGCTGGCGATATTATAATTTCAGTTTATTTACATTTTCCAGCACACTTGAGCGGTTTTTGAGAAACATCACCGGATAAAAGCTTCTACGAGTATAGCACAAAGCTGCACCGAGCGAAAGCTTAATTCACATACGAGAACAAGAACAATTCAACTGAGAAATTTTCACTTAGGGCTATCTGACATGAAACTAATTACCATTTTTTTTTTTTTTTACTTTCTATATCCTTTTTTAGTTAGTTTTCAGTTGGAAGGCAAAACCAGTAGTTCTCTTGATGGAAGTTGAATGGAAACTGCTGATATCAATTAAGATATAGTGGAAGAACTTGAGAAGACTCTCATTTCGGTTGTTTAGTAGTAGAAATTAGAGTTAAAGTTGCTCTACTTTCTGTTGTTCGGATTTCCCACGAACGTAGGCAACACACTGTACGCACTCTACTAAGAAAATTTTGCTTGTGCGAGGCGAAAAAAGCGAAATGGCAAATGAATTTGTATGGAGCAAGCGCATAAATGTAATATGAAACTCTGTAGAGTTCTTATGTGGAATAAGAATAAATATGGAGAATTGTTCCACACTTTTAAAGTACCTATAAATTTAAATATTAAAAGTTGTGCTATTTACTTATATAATTGCGTATTTTATATGTATGCAAATGGCTCAATATTGTTTGCATTTATATTTTTATTAGAAAGTATCTCAGAAAAAAAATAAATTCAGCATTTAACTTCAAACCGATTGAAATTGAAATATGGATTTCTTTTCACAACTACATATTTAATAACCAAATTTTTTATGCACAAGTAGCTAAAAAGCTGAAAATTCAACATATAGAAATAAATAAAATTCGTATTTTAGGTTATTATACATTGAAACTCTAAAAATATGAACAATTTCTCGTCAGAGGTTTCCTACCCCCTATCAGCCAGCCATTTCACACAAAACCGATCACCTTGGAGCTCGACCATTTCCGATTTGGATGAAACTTTCACGGTTTGTAGGGAATACCAAAATAGCTCACCGATATTTGTTGTTTCCTCATTCCGCTAAGGGGTTAGTAATTTCGTGATTTCAAAAAATCATCTCGAGAACGGGTAAACCGATTTTTCCGATTCAAATGCCAAATGAAACTCAATGCTTTATAAAATTACAGATTACTCTTTAAGATTTTTTACCGGGGCGAACTTATATTTGTTCAAGATGGTATTTTTTTTGGATTCTCCGGTATATAGCAAAAGCTAAAAAAATTTTTATTTGTTATTTCATCACATAACCCATTTGATTTTGGGTGACAAGTTTCAAGTCTTGGTTTTGACTCATCAACATGTCCTAAATGCGAAATTGAGTGACTTGAAAAACAAATGAAAAAATATAACAAAGAAAAATAATAAAAAAATGAAAAAAACCAAAAAATTGAGAAAAATTGAAGAAACAATTTTTTTTTAAAAAAATTCAAAAGAAAACCAGATTCATTCAAAACGAATCGAACCTGTGTACGCCCGCAGTGGGCTGAAAAAAAAATTTAATTGTTTTAATAAAACTTTTTTTTCTATTTTTCTCAATTTTTCGGTATTTTCATTTCTTTTCTTTGTTCTATTTTTTCATTTCTTTTTTAAGTCACTCAATTTAGCTATTTGGGACATGTTGATGAGCCAAAACCAAGACTTGAAACTTGTCACCCAAAATCAAATGGGTTGTGTGATGAAATAACAAATAAAAAATTTTTTGGCTTTTGGTATATACCGGAGAATCTACAAAAATGCCTTCTTGAACAAATATCAATGCTTTATGTTTTTTATAACAAAATGTACCAGTACCGAACGAACATTTTTTTTTTGTTAATAATAGTATTATTTCTTTTCAAAAAAATAATTGTATTATTCACTAGTCAGGACTTCAAGCACTTTTTTTGTTATTCTGAAGTTAGAAAGCTTATCTACATATGTGTAAAAAATTGAGATGGAGTTCGGCTTCGGTTTTGGCATATGAATTTTCAAAGTCACTGTATACGCAAAGTAGCGTTTATGGGGGCACTGCAATGAGGTGAATGTATTGTTTTTTATCTACTGTTGGCCTCTAGCACTTTTTTTTGTATTCTTATTTTAAAATAGTAGACAAACTAAGGATTAATATACCTATAATAACAAGTTGGAAATAGTTCAAGAAAGTCCCGAGAGGTGGCATCAGTTAGCAAAAATATGGATTTAGTAAATCAAATATAACGGTCTTTGGTGCCAAATCGACCGAATAGTGGTATGGGAAAAAAAATAACTAATTTGTTGTTTTGTACTCAATGAGACCTTTCCAAAAAAGACCCACATGCCGGGATAAGGAAGAAAGTAAAAATTGGCTTGGAAAATACTCAAAATTGAAAATTTTCGTGGGAGTTGTTGCGGTTAAATTGGCGCAGAATTTGAATGGACGTGCCAAATTCATTCGGATTAAATGCAAACGATAAGGGCGACATGTAGATTCCTGGGACTATAAATTTCATGTACGTGAGTCTTCCAAGACCGTCGGTAGATGGCAGAAAGTGAGCACGAACAATTTTTATAGTTTTTATTATTTTTAAATAGATAAATGAATTTGATCTACCTGTAATTTCATACAATAATCTCCTAATAAGCGTCCATCAATCAAAAAATGGATTCATCGACAATTCAGTTAAGTAAGTTTCGAAATGAATTTTTCAGGCAGAAATTTTGGCCGTCGAAAAATAATTTTCGGAGCGAATTTCGGAGGGAATGGAAAATGTGCTCAAAAATTCAGAAAAAAAATCAGAAAAGTAGCAAAAGGAATTTTGCATTGGAAAATATTTAGTTGAGATTTGTGGTGCTGGTGGTTTGCTCCCATACAGGTTACTTTGGGTATACAGTGAATTTGAAAATTCATATCTCAAAAATGAAGTTGAACACCATCGCAACTTTTTGCACATATGTAGATAAGGTTTCTAGCTTCAAAATAAAAGATAAAAATAAAGTGCTAGGAGCTCTCACTAGTGAATAATGCTATTTAAAAAAACAAAAATAACTATTATTACAACAACAAAATTTTGTTCAGTACTGCTATATATTTTTATTTTTTGTAAAAAATATTATGCATTGAGTTTCATTTGGCATTTGAATGAAAACAATCGGTTTCTCCGTTCTCAAGATATGATTTTTTGAAATTAGCGCTCTTCATAAAATCACGAAATATCTAACCCCTACCGGCCGGGTGGGGGGTGTTGGTGGTAGAGGAAAATCAAAAAAATATGTAAGCTTTTGGTATTCCTTACAAATCGTGTAACTTTCAACCAAATCGGAGATGGTCGGGTGCAAAACAAGCGCTTTTTGATCGTTTTCGTATGGAATATACCCGTATATATTTTTTTTTCACCAATGTTCATTCATTATATATATATATATATATATATATATAACTACAGACATTATTGATAGAATTATGTAAAAAAATGAAAAAACCGCCCAAAATGGCCTGGACAATGGCAGGACGTACATGTACGGCGATACTCTGTCTGGATCACCAGAGGCTGCCCACGGCGATACTGCTGAAAGTCGGTAAATGGGTTTAAAAGGTATTTTTAATTTGCGAAATCTATCTAAAAATTCAAAAATAACTCACTAATGAAAGGGTTAATAACTACAATTTGAAAATAAGAAAATGTTCGGTTAAGTCTTTCAAAAAAATTTAAAAAAGGGGTATCATTTGGAGTGAAATTGTTACTTTTGCACTTTTGTCGTGTATTTTGGGTCATGCGAGTTATGCGCCCTTAAAAATGTTTCTATTTTCTTAAACTTAGTACGAAATCAACGCGGTCTCCAAGTATTCATCCTTAGTTGGTAAAAATTTTGATAAAATATTTATATACAGTTAAGTTTTAGATTACCCTTTCGTTTATGTATATCCACTTTAAAACTTGTTTCGTACAGTTTACCCTATTTATACCCTAGATGAAATGTCATAGGGTAAGTTTGTCATTCTGTTTGTAACTCATAGAGCGAATGTTAGTTATATTGATTTTTGAATGTCCATCCATCCGTCATTCTGGCTGTCCGTCTTGCCGTCTGTCCACACGACAGAGCAATAACGATTCGTTTTGGCGCCTGAGGCAAACGTATAAGTCTACCTATACTGACGTAGCTTTTGAACAAACTGGAGCAAGAATTCCTCATGATAATAAAATATCCGTACAAAAGAATAGTAAAAATTATTTATTGCATAAAACATTTTTAGTTGATATTAATTTTTTGCGAGTAAGTAAGTCTAGATGGACCCGGCATCCATTTTGCTAAGAATATCGCCGGAAAGGTATACAAAATCTTCAAACTCTTGATTTAATCTATACGTCAGTCGGAATAAAAGAAGATTAATCGATTCAAAAATTGGTGTACGAAACTTTTGTTTTATTGACAATAGTTAACTACTATTCTGATCCAGGCATGTGGGTTGGAAAGGTCTTGTTGAGTAGATAACAAATATTGAAGAAAACTCAATACCTGTTATATAATTTAATTGAATAATTCTAGAAAAACTAGCTCTGAGGACCGCGTTAAATTTTAACTAGTCCAGTACATATGATTTTATATATTTTTTGTTCTTTTTTGTTGTTGACATTTCTAAGAATTCTGACAGGAAATAGTTTTAGGTTGCTAAACAACCGCCCGGACCAATAAATTCAAGCTAAATTGGTTGGAGACTTACTGGTGGTGCCATCTATAATCAAGAAGAACAAGCGCAATTTAGCGCATTGACCTTATTACTGGTCTAGGTAAAATATCAGGATAAATTTTCGTCAATACCTCCCGTAGTTTCATGGGCCAGGCCATTTAGTGCGGACGACCTCGCACGCACTCGCGCCGCACTTTTGAAATTATCGACTCGAAATGGATCGGACGCCCCATCACAGGCTCATACTCAGAATTTTGACTGAGTCCATATATGTAGGTACTATGAGGTCAAATAAATATTTCTTTTCAGATGCATACGGCAGGCAGGAAGTAGCCGTATTAAGTTTCTGCTGATGCGAAACGTTTTTGTCATAAAAATATTAATAAATTTTGAACGGAAGCAGATATTGAGGTAATCCCTGTTTTTTAAGTACTGTTAACGGGTGACATTCGTTTTGCTTAACGAATTTTTTAGAGATAATACGATTGTCTTCATTTACAACAATTTCAAATAGGTAACTGGATTTTTAATAACTTATATTTTTCCGGGATCCTTTTTTGAATTCAGCCATATCGGTTTTTATAAGAAGCATGCCATCTACTTTCTTTCATGATTGGATGTTAAGGATTGCGTGAATTATGGTGTTTTTGATGCGTCATCTTTCTATTGTTTCTGCACCAGTTCATTATATTCGATGGCTCTCGGCGACGACATAATGCTTAGCCTTAATCAACTATACATTAAATGTCCCTCACATATATATTGTAGTAGAAAATGCATAAGGAAGATGTATTTAGATGATAACGGTTGTCATGTAGTATATTCCTATATTAAATATCACCTCTATTAAGTCGCTATTTCTATTAATTTAATTCTTTGTAGATTAAGTGAAACTTGGTTGTAAACGTTATGACGGAGTTAGCCATTAGGCAGTACTCCTGTAGGAGGAAACTATAAAAGCAGAACTCCTATAGAGGGAATAGGTGCAGCTATAAATTAGCAGACACCAAGTTAACAAGGCGAAGTATGTTAAGACAATTACCATGTTCGATAGCTTATTTATATGAAACGATACAATGCTATAATACTAATTGTGTATCTACAATGCCTTAAATTACTTACTTGGAATTAAGTGTTTAATATTGCTCGATATTGTTTGTTGTGATGCAACTGGCTTGACCCGCGTTAAGTATGTCGCAAAGCATGTAAGCAAATGCTGTCACTTCTTATGGTTCACGCAATAGCTTAAGTGTGACTTGCAATTGGGTGAACGCTTGTTTTGATTAGAATGTATTATTGTATTGAATCACAGTTATTGTGATTGATTTATTGAGAATGCAATTTCATGTCAATTGATTGAAATTGTATTTTAGTTAAATGTGCATTCCTTGCATTTTCCGTAATTACTTTTATTGATTTGTAAATTTCATTTTGGTATGTCCTAGTTACATCAAAATATACTGAATTCTGATTCTAAGCTGTTCTATTAAATCAAAATGTCCATACCGCCTTGGCGAGGATTATTTAGGCTTCTGTTGAAAGACTTGTTATGGTTGTATGTTGAGTGATTGGTTAGGACGTGAAGTCCAAACTGCCAGCATGAGCTGACAAATCACTCGATGACAGCGATAACACAGGGCGGCATGCTAGCACCTCGGCTATGTGGCGGAGAGTGTGGGGGGGTTCCCAAAAGAAACCTGCCGCTGTCACCAACCATGATCAGCAAAAAAAGTATCATGAATGCATACAAAAAAAACGGGCACTCACTCAGTCCTGAAGGGACCTTTACGTCACTTACCTACGTTCCACTGAAGGCGTAGATGGCATGCCTTCCTTGCCAAGCCCCATCCTCCCATTGACTTTGGGTGGCACTGTTTTCCGAAGTCCCTTTGTTGACCTGTAAAGAGAGACCACAGCAGACTAGGCGGACCTAGATGACCTTCATGCAGAGGGCTTCAGGAAGAGGAGGGAAGAAAGAAAACGTTTAACGGATCATTACGTTATAAATGTCTCGTGTAATTAATCAATTTTACAAGTCCAATCATTTCAAATACGCTATTATGCTAAGTATACAACAATATCAGTATGTGCGGAATTTTCAGCCTATATAGGATTAGGGTTATTTGAGAAAAGTCGTAAGAAATCTTTGAACATCTCAAAATAGATGTCTCTATGACATACAAGACTAAAGTAAAAGTGTTGCTCTAAGCCTACATTTATGCTATCAATTAAATCGCTGCTGAATAACTAGCCCAAATTTACGCTTACTGCGTGAAAAAAACTTCAACTTGAATGAACGATCTCGAAGGAAACCCGAAGGAATAACCACATGCTTACGAAACTTTTATGTGGGTACTTACATGTCACCTGATGAAGTTTTATTCTCTAGAAGGCCTTCTGGAGTCTCATCATAAAGGTATTGCTGAAATGTCAAGAATAGCAAAGAAAGCAAAAGTTGTACTGTGGTAAAATTGATCTGAATAACGTAAATTTCACATTTAATATTTCAATTTTGACTTAAATTTTCAGCAAATAATCCTGAATCCGAGAAATAGGTCATTGAATAGCCGTGATCTCTCGTTTGAGGTGTAAGAATAATATCATCTACATATCTCAATTAGAATCTAGGAAAAAGTTATGTACTTATCTTATTTGAGATGTAATAAAAAGGTTATCTAACTATCTCATTCAAAATATAGGAAATTATTATTATTATTATTATTGCATTTAAAATATAGGTAAATATGATCTGATTATTTAATTTAAAATAATAAAAAAATTTTCTTGTAATTATTTTGACTTTGTCTCATATCCTTGCATGGAGGTAATGTATTGGAGTCTCAATGTCAACAGTTGAGATATTTTCAAGAACTTACTCTATTCCCATAGATATTCATAATGATCTGTTCATTTTAGTACGTTATGCCTGACCACTAACCTCTAAATTTTCGATAATTTTTAAGGCTTACTTAATAAATTTTTCCATCAAGATCAATTCCGCATATGGGTATGTAGGTTTATATCCGTAATTAATTTACTGTTTCATCTTGATCCATTGCGCGATGCCCTTCCTTGATTTCTGTTACAAGGTTCTGCCACAGGAATTTCAGCCGATTGACGGACTGCTTCTTGAAGTTATCGAATTTCGTTTATCTAATCAATTTCCAAATTCGTCGTCTGCTTATTTTTGATAATCTGGGGAGCAGCTTCCAAGCTTCTACAGTTCCAGATGATGCTGATTTTTATTCCCCTACCATCTAAGGAATTCTCAGCGATAAGCCTTTCACGGGTTGGATATGTTCGTCCAGACCTTCTATTTTTCACGCTCTTTTTTCTCCTTTCTTTTAACTAAAACTTTTCGTCTGTGATTACAACCAAAACTTTTTCCACACCTTTTTCGAAAAAAATCACCTTTTCTTCTTCTTCTCCATCACCTCCGCGTACAACTCTGAGCGCGAGGAAGCATTACTCTCGGTCGGGTGCGTTCTGTATGCGGTTTACTTTAAGGCCAGCGTACATGCATCAGCATTTTACATGTAGCATATTGCTATATGCAATAGCTACGACCATAACAGACTAAAGTTAATAGCTTGTGATCTATCTGATGGAAGAAGTTCTTAATTATGTACTGAATAACTAACTCCTTGTCGTATGTGCTTAATTTGTAAGTTTCGTCATAATGTATAAGTGCCTTATCGCAGTAATACCTTAGACAGATTGTCTCCATAATGACTTAATTTTTAATTAAATTGAATCAAATGTGCAGTGTGTCACACAAATGAAGTTCATCAAGGACCCATTTGCAACATTTCGCTTCATTTTCAAATGGACTAAAGTTTACTACATTTAATGAAATGGCAGTAAAAGTGCCACCTACCGTCATGTCATTAAATGAACTGAATTTATTGGAAAGTGAAAAGTTTTTCCAATAAAGTTAGCAGTGACAACGATCATGAAAGAAATTTCTTTGCCGTTCATTTCTCTTTTTGGTCTCTTTGAACAACAAAAATTGTCTTCTACTCGAAATGCTTTGCAACTATAATAAAATATTCACAAATTTTCTTGATAGCATTTAATTAAATTATTGAACTCTGCCATGATCTTTACTCATATTGCGGAACTGTCATTCCAAATGAAATAATTTTCGTCCATAGTCTGTCACCTCTTCATTTTCTTGAAATGACGGAATTTCACATTAAGTCGTTATGGGCGCAGTCTGTCTAGGGTATTAAGTGCTGATTACATAGCGCCCGTTCCATTCCGTCACGTAAAGCTGTCAAATTTGAACTTACTCAATGCTATGTAATTGCTCACACATTGTAAGAAACGTATCGGAACGGGACGGAGAAGTTGAGCAAATTTCAATTTCGACGGAAGACATAACCTCCAAAGCTCGGAATTTGTTTATTTAAAATTGCAGACTGTAGTGCTACTTGATTGAATTTAAATTAAATAACTTAAGTTATAATTTAAAAGTTAGTATTACATCTAGTATTACATCTAGTATGATATTTCTGATGGTGCTATTGCCCAATTTAAAGCTTGGTGATAAAAATTAGTGCTCACACCTTGGGATAAAACGTTGTAATATGTTCTGTTAATTGTGGCTTTTGTTTTCTTCATCCTTTGGTATGTTGCTACGAAATACCCAGAAATATCCCTTTCTATTTTAGTGGTTTTACCCGCCGCCTTCCGCTTCGGACACCCCAAAACATTTTATTTTCAATGTGGAAATTGAAATAAGGTAAATAAATTCACCATTTTGCTGGTACCATTTCACAAACTTCTTTAAAAACAAAGTGAAGATAACAGTCAGATAACGTGACGGCTCGGGGCGTTGTGATCACTTCATAGTTGAGTCGAAACGGGCCGAAACGGACTGTAACGGAACGGACGCTATGTAATCAGCACTTTACATTTAACCGGCAGGACGGTTACACTTGGTTCTAATTTTCAACGTGATGAGTTGTGAAATGTAATTAGGTTGGCGATCAGTGGTAGAAATTATTCCTATTTCTTAAGCAACTATAGGTATCTATTTTATTAGTACTGTTTATTTCTTGGAGGTTTTCCTCGCTACCGTTAATAGTACTTCTATGAGTGTTTCTGTCGTTGGTGTTACTATCGAGCTGACCCCTTGCCGGCTTCAAGCCTTTCACATCATTAATGCAATGTCATATGCTGGACTTTTTACAAAGATCCAAAGAAGTTGTATAAACGGATATTCAGGTATTCTGCTACCAAATTTTCTTATACGTATATATGTACTCTTATAGTGAAAAGGAGACAAATTCTACCCATAATCAACTGTGATGTAGCATTCTTGTAGCACAAAACAGCTCTCATATGAAAGATATTGAACCAAATAGTTAATGCTTTTTCACACATAAAATATGTAGGTAAAGATACCAATGAGACAAAAATTTATTAGAAAACAGGTTATTATCAAGACCAAGGCACACGTGTGATAAATTACAATTTTTTATTGAATTGGTTTTGCCAAAAGTTGTAAAGTCAAACATGAAAAAGGGCCGCAATAAACTGTCAACACCTCAACGGACTTCAATCTATTGTAAGAAAACAAATAACGTGACACTCAGTGGAATCTTCAAAGTTTTCTGCACAATTATCTTCTCAGGGCATAACTGGGCAATGCGGTAACATCATAGACATTTTGGCACCTACTTTTCCTCAGGCGGTTTATTTGATGCATTGTCGTCTATTGTATATAAGAGATGTTTTAAATTGACAGTGCATCCTTAAGAAACAGACGTTTCAATGTAGACATCGTTATTTGCAATCTTCACAGCCACAACAATAACGGAAAAATGAAAAAAAAATACTTGTGTATTAATGTAAAAAATTGCCGTGAAAATTGTCCACAAGAATTAGTTTATTTATTTAATATAGTATACATATAGTATATGCACAGGAGTAGATTTAGAGGTATGGAGCAACGAAAAAGTGGAGGCCTCCTTCCCTCATCAAATAATTTATTATCTAACAAAAAAGTTACATTAAAGAGGATAAGACAACATTAAAAATTCTGCGAGAGTTGCCTCCCGTTTTGAATATTTGGGAAGTTAATTAGTGAAAAAAGGTAGTAGCGGTAGTTCAAGAGTTTGATTTTAAATGCTTTATTAATTTTAACAAAAATATATGAAAATTCGTTAGTTCCTTATAGAACAACATACACTCGACTGTGATTATCTCCAATTTATTTCTGTTGCTATATTTTAACAAATTCAAACTTAAAATTAGTATTGGATTGGGTACTTTCTCATAATTGAGAGATACTTTAAAAAGTAAATTATAAAATTTCGGTAGTAGGTTTATAAATAGAGCAAAATAACAGATTTACTGTTATTATAGAAGAGATACAACGCTGGAACACTTTGATCATTTCATAAATGAACAAAATTACAAAGAACAAAATAAGCTCAGTAATTTCCTTAGTCAATCGAATGTGTGCTTTTGACTTGTGAATTTAAATTTCCAAAAAACTTAACAAGAAGAGAAAAATGTGTTCTGAAATTTTTTAAAAATGGGGTGAAAACGCATTACAATAAATTGAAAATTTTAAGAATAATTTAATCATACAATAGAAGACAAAGCAAAAAAATTACGTATTCAGCGTATTTCCGTCATGAATGTCCTTACCCGGGGGTTATACCTGTAAGTACAGCTTGCATGCAACTTGCACTGCCATCCTTCTTGCACGTGTAATCCAACTGCTATGCAACTTTCAGCGAACTTGCATGATGAAAAATCATGGCAGCTGGGAGATTGTAATTTCACATTTATAAAGTTTTCAAAATGGACGAAATGCTTGAACGAAATTCATAAATTTATACCGGGAAAATGAAATTTTCTGGGATCATTTGCAATACATCATTTACCAACACCTTCATCTTCCTTTTTTCTTGGGTTTTTATCATTGTGATACTTCCTTTATTGCCATAATTTTCCAATATACGCAAGAGTTTACGGCTCAATGAATGCCATTTTTTAAATGAACTTGCATGCAAGCTGATAAGACATCAACCGAACTGCCTTCCGCTGTCAAGTTAAAAATCGTATTGGAAGGGAGGCTTGCATGCAAGCTGTACTTGCTGGTGTAACCCCCGGGTTAGGGCAGGAGGTGAAAGTACGGCAGGAGATGGGTGTGTAGCGGGGTGGGGGAGGATAGGAGGCGGCTCTCTCAATCGTTTCGGAGCTACAGGGTGATTAAGAAAATGTGCTAGTTTTTCCCAAATAGTCGGTATCTTAAGAAGTACGGATCACCGTTAAGATCTCATTGTATGAAGAACCTGCTGGGCTTTGCAAGGAATGCTCAACCAGTCCCCAACTCCTCTCCCCTCTGGAGTTAAGGCAGTCTAAAATAAAAATTTCGGATTATCATTGGCATTTGGATCTCAACCTATTAAACTGAAAGATAATTTCTTCCCTTCGTCCTTTCGTCTAATTTCTGTATGACCTATTCAGTTTATATGTGCTAATAATTCTTTAACAGCCACAGTTAGGACATCGGTGAAAAATGTAAAATTAAAGAGGAGAGTCCACAGTTTACAGTTTTTATAAAAAAATTATGCTAATCAGTTTTTTGTAAATAAAAGAGATCAAAGTGAAAGAAATAGTAAGAAAATCCAAAATTTTTGTTTTAAACCACCATAATTCCGGAGAAAAGAGGAGTACGGGGTTGATTGAGTAGTCGTTAGAAGGGCCATAGGGATCTTCAAATAATAACTTCTTAACGGTGATCATACACCCTGTACTTTTTAATATACAGAATATTTTGCGAAACACCTTGTATAAGAGTTGCTTCCGATTAAAACTGAATAAAAAGTCGTCGGTTTAATATAGGCCAATAAATGTGCATTTCCAAGATGATCATAATTTGAATGGATTTGCGCAATGCAATCAAAACTCATTAAAAAGTATTTCACGAAAGTCCCATCTCGGCTCAACTTAGTCTAATGGCGAAAGTTAGCTAAAGTCGCTGTCAAATTTAATTGTAACCGTGTGGCTGTTGTCTTTTTTACTTCCAATTTGACTCCGATCCAAATAAATCAAAGCTTGTTAGCATAGAACCGTCGTACTCTCCAATATGGCTTCTGGCTCTGAGGGGTTGAGTATCATGTTCTTGTTCAGTGGAGCAAGAAATGTCAAATTTCACAGCTCGTATAATAGTCCAGTCAAATAGACTTTTTGCTCTACAAAACGTGGGGTATAAACGATTTCGACATGTGTACCGGGCCCCGATGAAAAATTCCAAGCTTCCCTTGGGGGTTAATTAAACGAAAGTGTATCATATAAATTTGAAGAAGTCTAAGTTCTCTGCATTTTTTGTATAAACACAAGTTACAGAGAATTCAGTCTTCTTCAAATTAATATCAGACATTTTTGTCGTAGGATGAACCATTGAGGAATTATTTTGAGAAATTTTGTGTACCTTTAATCCAAGATGGCGGAAAACGCTGACCTCCTACCCCAAGTCCAATGCTAGGATTTTTCAAGTGGCCCGGGACTAAATAACATGTATCAAAATTGTTTCTACCTCATCTTTTGTAGGGCAAAGGCCTTTTTTTTCCTTTTGGCTGGACTAAAATGAAAATACTGGCTTACTAAATTATGTTGAAGTTGATAGCTTAATTTACATGCAATATTAAAATAAATAAAAAATAATAAAAATTTTCAGATTATCAGATTCCCAGTATATTCATGAAAAAATTTAAATTGGTTAATTTAAATAGCAAAAATACAAACTTTTACGATTTGTATGCACGATGCTCATACCTTCAGGATTTTGTCAGAGCACACTTACGATGACTCTCATCTTCTTCGAGCATCGCGAACTGCTAATTATGGAATAATCTGTTAAATTCGAAAGGAAAGTGAGATTCTTTCTTCCAGGAAAATTGGAAAAAATTGGCAAAAAAATATGTGGTGGCCATCAAGAGATCATTGAAAATAAGTAAGAGTTTTACAATGGTGAAATTCACAAACACTTCAAAGACTTTCATGTTTCGGAATAACAGATTGTATTTATGAGGACTTGTCCCACATCAGCCTTAGAACTGATGTTGGGCTTACTTCTGCTACATGTTTTTATTGAAAAGGACACTGTTCTTAGTGCTAACATGCTAATTGCCAGCTCAAGTAAACCTGGAGTTTTAGTCGATCATCAGAATATTTTTAAAGAGTTTCAAAATGACTCAATAGCCTCCAAGTTCACAGACACAATGCCACCCAAAACTCAAAGATTTGGGCGCCGCCTTGAAGTGGTCATAGAAGATAGACAAAACTGGAAGAACAGTGTACCCACGTGGATCATTCATCTGGTACACCGACGGATCTAATAAATAAAGCATGATGAGTGTGGGGATCTATGGATATGGACCAAGAAGTAAGTTACATAATACCCTGAGATGGACTTAGGCATGTGAAGAAGTTCATTAACTTCCCATACAAAGACATTAACAAAGTCATCAATTACAGTAAGCACCAGATCATACTATATTCACTGCCAGAATGACTGGACAGTGCTCACTTGAATACGCGCTTAAGAAAATGAGCAATACCATAGACGAAAACTGCCGATTTTGCAACGAAGAGGTAGAATTTTCAGATCACGTACTCTGCGAATGCACGAGACATACTCGCCAAAAACTCCAATGCCTGAGGTAAGGGTTTTTTAACCCCATCAGATGTCCGGAAAACTGACCCTAAAGAGGTGGTAGTCTTCCTAAAAAAGGCGAACATGGACTGTACCTAACACGATAGGGGCATAACAAAAAGATCTTTTAGAAGGATGGATCTCCGGCTCCACCCCCTTATACTTATAATGATAATGCTAAAATTGAACAACTACAGAAATATATTTAGACGGGAAGATAAAAGAGAAGAAAGAGATACATTGACTTGTAGATATCACAAAGAATTTTAAATGATAATTTTTATTTTATTAATTCTTGTGCATTGCCTGGCCTACGTGATTTCACATTTTGAATAATGTCTCAAGTCCACAAAATGGTGCAGAGCAATATTTTCGAATAAACACCGTCATGGAAATGATTATGTTATAGGTACATATATACATTTAAATTCACTCCGATTTGTATACCCTTTATACTACTTACATTATGTACAACAATAACAAGCAGATGTATCCATGAAATGCAAAATTTTGAATGGCGATTTACTAATTCTTCTATACATAAAAGTGTTAACGTCGAACTGCTACTGAATAAACTTCATAAAGGATATAAATCATGTTGTCAAGACTCTATGGATGCAACGGCTTTTCAGCACAATTTAGTTCATGTGCTCTCATTGCATTGCAGGTAAACAAAAATTTCTTTATTCAACAGCTTCAATCGATTTCTTTGTGCATCCGCCCAGGATCAGGCCTCGGCTGACATGAATAACCGAAAACATTTGAATTTGCATTTGACTTTTCTGCAACAACGTTGTCATTCAAAAGACTTCTTTCTTCCATAATTTTTTTTTTATTTTTACAAGAAAAAAAAAACCTCTGTGTAATACCAGAAATCTTTAATCCTGAAAGTGTGTTGTTGGACAAATTGAATGGGTCTACGATGATCGACATGAGGACCCTTATTAACACTAGTAAAGCACAAAGCCATAGTAAATAAACATGAGAGTAGACGAGGTGCTATTTTATACGGACAGATATTGTAACAATTTATACTTTACAAATGCGCTAAGAAGATTAAAGAGATTTAAAGATTTAGGAGCGTGTCGGATTATTTGAAGTTCGATCGGTTTTCATTAAAGGACTTTTACTTTTTCTTAAGTGGTTTTCATTCATAACTTTTTAACATTTGCAAGATATACATGAATTACATGGTATTTCGGAATGCAAAATTTTCAGAGTGCAATTTGTATTTAAAATTACCATCTTATAGGTAAATTCATAAAGATTACATGCCTGTAAGATTTATTGATCGGTACGAAATTTGAGATTAAAAATATGAAAAAACGATGATGCGATAGATTTCATGAGTTCTCCGTTCCTAATCCCATGATCGCTATCGCCCACCGATTATTAAGATATTGTACAAATTTAATTTTAGTAGTCACTATAAAAGAAAAAAAAACTGCGAAGTTGTAATTTGGAAGGTTCAGAATTACTAAATATCGGATCGATATTGTTTTGGCTTGGTAGTCTCTAAATTTTCTCGTTTGCATATCTTAACTTGTTTATATATGGGAATATTTGTAGTAGTGGTGTAGTCCTTTCATATTCATAATTTTGAAACCGAGGTGAAAGCAGTGTAATTTTAGTTAACTTTATTTATTTTATTTTCCCTAGAACGAGTCTCAATCCGAATAGGCTACTTTCATATGTGATCTTTTCTAACATGGTATTAAGGTCCCGGTGTCGGTGGATCAGAGCCTGAATGTGTTCAATCGGTTCACAAAATTGTACTAAAATTTTATAATAAATGCAAGGAGCGACTCCTCGTTAGATGCCAAGGAAACACCACTTTTTTCAACAAAATGGAAAACTCCAAACATAAAAGACAAATCAATTTGCATTAAAATATTCTCAGAAAATTAAAAAATTAATGTATAAAAGCCGAAAATTTTTCCTCTTCTGGTAGCATTAAAAACAAACGTGCAGGAATCATCTACAATGGGATGGTTGGTTGGATTTGCTTTCGACTAGTGTATCACAGTCAATCGGCAGAGACGCTGAAATATTTGGTGCGTCTATATAGCATGCAACACCAGATCCTTGCCCTGTAAACGACATATAATCGAGCGGTATCACTGACATATATAATATGGACTTATCCTTATGCTAGTTCATCTGTATCCAAAAATGTAGGTCAAATATAGTGCTTACGTTGATGTCAACATTAAAAATCAATTGACGGGAAGTTGAAAAAGTGAGTGCGCAGCTCGAAGAGTGATTTTAATAAAACCTTTTGAATTTCTGTGTTATGGTACTATGTTGAGTGATTGGCTTGGACGTGAAGTCCAGACTGCCAGCATGAGCTGACAGATCACTCGGTGGACAGCGTTGACTGCAGGGCGGCACGCCAGCTCACCTCGGCTATTGGCGGAGAGTGTGGGGAGGTTTCACGAAGACCTGCCGCTGTCACCAGCCATATACAAAATTTTTCGTGCCTACAATTCAAAAGGCCGTAAAACACATTCAGTCCTTAAGGGACTTTTACACCACTTACCTACATCCATTGGGAAGGCACAGATGTTCGGGCTTCTCTGCTTGCCCCATCCACCCAATTGACTCCGAGGGCAGATAACTTTCAGAGTCCTTATGCTGACCTGAAAAGAGAGGAGTAGCGGACCTGGTCGAACTTTACATTAAGAGGGCTCCGGGAGAGTGAGAGGAGAAATGAAAGATACTCACGGCATAGTTACGTTATAATCGTTATAATAATTTCTCTTAGATAATTGACATTCGCCTAGCTATTTCTCTTTGTACTAATCTTACACAAAAAGGTACACGGGATATCAATCACTACCGAAAATAAGTATGCTGGATGACAACAATATTTGTACAGATATCAATATATCAATACGGTTATGAGGGGCTATCATAAAGTGCCATCATGAAATATTTATTCCGTTTCATTCTTTTTTTTTTCGTTTAAATATAGGTTCTCATTATGGCGTTCAAGAAATAATATGAGTGTTTATCTAGCTAATAACGAAAACAACACCCGTGGCAGTATTCTAAATAGGTAATTAAATGGTTACTTCTATGCATCGGTACCCGATTTCATAAATACATGGCGTTGTGTAAATTTACTTTGTGTTTTTAAATTAAATCCATTATAATCCCGTTAAATTCGACATTATCCATTTTATACTCATCGCCTAATTCTACCTTAAAATATTTCTAAAGACCAGGGGAGTGTTGCTCCAAAAAAAACCTTATACACGAGCTGAAGGTAAGTAAGTGGTAGAAATAAATTCTTAGGCAAGCTTCTACATTTTTATATAATAATTATTATTTAATTTATTGTATCCCATGAATATGTTTGGCCTTTTCTTCCCCCTCCTTTTTTCTTTTTATCTTAGGCCTATTTAACAAGGTTCAACGAGAGAACTTGTTATTGTCTTTCTACCGAGCGGAGCGATGTTCTTTAAAATTCGAATTTGAAGGAACATGAATCAGACGAAAAGTGATGATTTTTGCTTGTTTTTTTGTTTTTTAAAATATAATCTGAAAAGTATTTGAATAAACCTAAATTGCATTTTTTTGTATTTTCGAATATATTACCCCTCTAGAGTACTCGTATCTAATCTTAGCCTAATTCAGGTCTATTTATTTCTTCCCCTTAAAGGTGCGGAAAGGAACACCTACTTATATTAACTACCAATTTTATTTTAATTCAGGATATTCTGTAAAAATTTTTTTTTTCAAAACTATATAGATAATTAAATGTAAGTGTTCATATAAAAATTAAGAGCAAAATTTAAAAATTAAGAAAAGAAAAATGAAAGAAGACTAATTAGCCGGTATGCGTACTTCTAAAGTTTTGCTTTATGTTGTGATGCGTTTATTTGTTTAAATTCTTTCTCTTTTTTACTTCAGCTTTTCTCCCTTTGAAATTTCTTTATTGAATTTTCATTTATATCGCGCACAATGATCCCTTGTATAGGTTTCTGTGTTCAGATTGTTCAAAATCTACATCGTCTGTCATTGAAAACATGATAATTTTTTTTGTCATCGAAAGATTCGCGCAAATTTTTTACGCTAACGTTGTGTGAGAATTACACGTTGAATTCAACTCCAAAACTTTGCATTTTTTTCTTTACCAAAAAGTTTGCTAAGCTAACTTGCTATCCGGGGACAAGAAAACAATGATAATTTAGTCACATACCATGAAAATCCGAGTAAGCCGCCTCCACCTAAAAGGTGGAGTGCACTGATTTTAAATTGGTATACACCTTTTCAATCACTCCAGGTGATTTAGACCTGCCAATTGAAGCAGCTTTAACCAGTCTGCTTCTACAAAAAATCTGGATTTACGGTGGCCTGGGAATTTTTGCTGACTTTCCCAATCCTCCACTGTCTCGGGACACCGTGTCCACGTCTTTTTGGCGATCCAGTTGGATTTCGCTACCCTGACAGTTTTTCCTTTTTTCTAAAAATTTTTATGTTAAATTTTTTTTGAGTATTGACATTTTATTAAAACTTACATGAGGAATTAAAATTCCGTGGCCGATGCTTTTAGTAATCTCCGATTTTCTTTCACAGTAGGCCATGCACTTTGCGCGATAAGGATGAACAATCAGATAAATGTCTATATTCTTCTTCTTCTTTATCGAGTCGCGAATTGCGACGTAGATCTTTGCCGCTCAGGTGGCTATGGGCTGGTATAGACGTGCCCTTCGTTCAGTGTAACATATTGCTACATACACTACGCTACGACCATAACATCTGCTGTGTATCTATTGAATATATTGCCTTTGGTAAAATACTTGTTATCACTTATAATCCTAAATAAATTAATTTAAAGACATTAATTTCGACGAAACAACTCATTTATTTGTTGTTTACAGTTCTCTCTCAGTTGTTACTTGTTGCTTAGATCGACAGATACTACTGTATAGAAGTGAGCCCATTTTCTGTAATATATTTCTATGAATGTAGTCAGTCCATGTTGAACATGTCAATGAATGTTATGGATAGTACATCAAACTTGATGTAGCACAGTCACACTGCATATTGACGGCGTTTCTCTTTAAGTAGTAAAATTGCAGCGATTTATTCATTTTAATCATAATAATAATTTAATGGTTGAAACATGAAATATTTCTTGGCGTTGCATTTGTGTGGCTGACATAATTTAAGGTTTAGATGTCTGCGCCCAACATCCTTAGTAATTTCTGCTCTACTAAAAAATTAGAAGATTTGGTTGAATGTGATGGTATATGTGGGAAATCTTTTTACGCTTCTTGCTTGAAGCGGAGCTCCAGAGCACCTACTCCTGGACTTACTTCCTGCAACGAAAGCTCGGGTATAAATCCCTGCCACACTTTAAGGTTTTTAAAAAGTTTTACCGAACGTCTTGACTCTCTCTCTTCCGTTCAGTCTCTCATTGCGGATAAATTTAATAGCTTATCGATGAACTGCATTGGTCTTGAAGTATTTTCCGAAGACCTTAATACAATTTAGAGTCAAATTGACAAGCTCCTTAATCTTGTTGATGTACTAAGCATGAATTCAGATACACTGCTTGAAAAGTCACATAACCTATCTCTAAAGGTTCAAAATTTGTTAGACTCTCTATGTTGATATTCATGCACTTTTGTTCAAAGATGTTTCACAGTCTGTCTCTCTGAATCCAAACAATACAATACTTATACCAGTCATCGATGACGTTCGGCGTAGCTTAAGGCGAGTTGAAGGCGATATCGAGTCTTGGTCATCTACGGTTTCCAAGAACTCAAGGCTAATCAGCTCCATGGCAACTGATGTCAGGAAATTGGCTCCAACGGATAAGGAATCGTCTGTGTCTGACGCTCAACCATTACCTCTCGTGCAGCAGCGAGTAGACTCTAACTCTCCTGTATCTGATGCACATAGTCTCAAGCCAGTTACCCACACCGCAGAAGACGCCACCATGATCTCAATGACGCGATTCTTTTAAATCATGACTCTGGTCAATCTACAGCTAACGGTGATCCAGTTCACGTTACATCCGTTTCTGTAGCTGAAGCGAGTGAGCGTTCCACAGTAGCAAATGCAGGAATTGATGCATCATCTGTGTCCTATTTAGGAAATGGTATTGGCGCCTCGCTCAAAACGGTACCAAAACCTTCGAGTATTTTCGTCAGCCGTTTCTCTCCAGAAACGATGACTGAAGACATTTTAAAGTATCTGTAGTCGAAAAATATCGCAACAGATGGTATCTCTTGACGAAAAATTAGTAAAACGTCTAATCCTGTTACATCATTTGTTCTAACTGTATCCATGGATGAGCAGGATAAGTTATTGGATCCCACATTTTGGCTAGCCCTCTGGTGTTTTTATTAAATTATTCGTACCTTCTGGGCACCAAAACAGAAATACAGCTAAAAGAAGCAGCGATATTCCACAAAACTCAAATCGCTTTCCCTGTATTATCAAAACGTAAAGGGGATTCGAACTAAAACTGCACAAATCTTCAAATCCTCTGTTGCGACTTGTATCGATATAATTGCTTTTACTGAATCTTGTCTGCATCATGATTTTCGCGATGCTGAAATCTTTGGCAATTCCTATCAAATTTTTAGAAAAGATAGATATACTGATTCTGAAGCTCGTGGCGGTGGCGTACTCCTCGCCTGTAAAAGCCAATTAAATTGCAGCCAAATTGATCTTCCCAGTTTCTCCAACACTCTCGACATTGAACTTATTGCTCTTAAGTTATCTTTTTTTAAATCTGACTTATACATTATTTGTTGCTATATTCCTCCAGACTCCATAAATATTGTTGATGACAAAGTTCAGAATATTTACGACCTACTCATTTCAACATCTAATTTTATCCATGGTAAGATGGATCCTCTTGACGAATTAGTACTAATTGGTGATATTAACTTACTCAATATTCAACGGGTACTAAATGACGTTGACGATGACTCCCAATTAATAACTTCACAACAAGGGAATCACTTTTCCTTGACACTATTTCATCTCTTGGTCACATCCAAATCAGTAATGTTAAGAATGACATGGGTAGGCAATTAGACCTGATATTTTCTACTGACGCGGGTAACTTATTAGTTGAACCTAGCCCAGTTTTAATGTCTACTCTTGACAAATACCACCCCTCTACTAATTATATATTGCTTTGAAACCGAAAACTTCACATATTGTGACGAAACGCAATACTTTTTCAATTTTAGAAAAGCTAATTTTTCGGAACTTATGTTCTCCTTGAGCGCCAACGTCTTAAAAATAGAAAGAATAAATTGGGGAAAAGTTATATGAGGGACAAAGACATTATAAATCACAGCAACTTCCTCAAATCATATAATGAGTTCAAAGAACTTTCCTCTACACCTTATGATGAGTATGTTCAAAGCATGCGTACGAAATCATTTAGTGACCTACGCATCTTTTTTAAGTTTATTAATATGAAGAAAAGAACGGACAACTACCCCAATACTATGAGGTACAAAGATTGTGCTAGTGATGATTCGTCTGAAATTTGTAATCTGTTTGATTAATTTTTTTTGACTATGCATTTTCCTCGTCAAATTTTCAACCTCGAAATAAGTCACATGAATGACTCCCATGACGTTTCCCTACAATTGCACAAGAGGATATACATTCCTGATCATATTAATGAGCTTCCAAAAGGCTTCGCAACGGGTCCTAATGAGATCTCTGCAGCTTTTTTTTAAGTCATGCTGCCTTTCCCTGGCAGCCCCGCTGAGAATTATTTTCCAAAAATCACTCGATTGTGGTTGCTTCCGGCAGCTATGGAAAAATTTCTTTATCATACCTATCCACAAAAAAGGTAGTAAAAGTGAAATCTTCTAACTATAGGCCTATTGCAAAATTATGTTGTATGTCTAAGTTATTCGAATCTGTCATTTGCTCTCCGCTATTAGTTTCCAGTAAGAATTTTCTCTCTTCAAACCAACATGGATTTATTTCGGGAAAAGCTACAACCACTAATTTGTTGGAATTTATCTCGGACCCCAATGGTGGGTTTAAGAGAAGCTACCAAACAGATTGTATTTATACAGACTTTAGTAAAGCGTTCGACAAGTTATCTCACTCCGTGATACTGTTTACAATTGAAAAGTATGGGTTTCCTCTAACATTTCTAAAATGAACGGAGGCTTATTTAATAACAGAACATACCAAATATATTTCCGCCATTCCATCTCTATAGTCTTGAAGTCTTTGTCTGGCGTACCTCAAGGTAGTCACTTTGGCTCGTTGTTCTTTATTCTATCTATTGATGACATTGTCTCTGTTGTGAGGCACTGCAAAGTCTTGATATATGCTGCAGACATTAAGCTTTTAGCTCAGATTAAATCTGTTCGCGGTTGTGAACAGGTACAGGGTGACCTACACAAATTTTATGATTGGTGCAAAAGCAATAATTTGGTACTCAATATATACAAATGTGAGGTTAGACTTTCCATAGGAATCAGAAACCAATTTCTTACGATTCGCCGTATTTGTGACTTGGGTATCAAATATCTAATTTTATCTTCCACATAAACTACATGCTATCAAACAGTAGTTCTATCCAGTGCTTTAGAAAACGTTGGTCCCGAGATTTCTCGAATCCTATCATAACATTTCGTTTGTACACTTGCTTCGCGCGACCACTTCTTGAATGCGCTAGCCAGGTCTGGTGTCCATTTTACGGTACACACATCGACCGTATCGAGTCTGTTCAGAGGAACTTTTTACGATTTGCTCTCAGGCACCTATCTTGGAATAATTCATTAATTCTCCACCCTATCAGGATCGCTTGAAGCTTGAGAAATGTCGCATACATAGTTGCCGATGTAACTTTTGTGCATCAACTCTTGAACATGACTATTGACTCTCCGTTGTTACTTAACAAAATATCTTTTCGCGATAGTAGGCACAATTTAAGAAGGCTACCTCTGTTGCATGTTATGTTCTCAAGGTTTAGCTTTAGCATGTATGAACCTGAGCATTTTATTGTTGACGTTTCTAAGCATGTTTTAAAAAAACGTCTATATAATATTTATTCTTTTCTGTTTAATATTTTTGTTCATTACATGTAATTCCATGGTTTATGTTTAGTTCAACATACTAATACTAACATCGACTAAGTGATGAAACGCCTGTATTGTTGACCGTTTATTTATTAAACGTGTCCATGCAGCGAGCTTGTGTTAAGCTGGTTCTGATAGTCAAAAAAACAAAAAAAAACAACTTAATTGTAAACAAATAAAGCGGCGTTGGAAAATGTTCAAAATTTTTACCATTGCTGTTTATTTTTATAACTATACTCTTATTTTATCTTATTTTATTTAAACACTATTATTTGTTATTAAAGCTGCCTGAAAAATGATTTCTCCGGTGTCGACAAGTATAAATGCGCATCCCACACGTACACAACCTTCACACAATATAGCCTATCCTGATTTTGATATATCTAAAGGCTGTTAACACTGACACTACACAACGACGATGACGTTCTCGTCATATTACTTTGTATGAAAATTTATTGCCATGTATAGAATTTCGAATAAATCCCATGGGATGCATGCTGTACTTTCAGTATACAAAATCTAACAGCTAATTTGTAATAGGTTGTTTTACTGGTTGAAAATTGATTATCGGTTGGTATACGAGGTAGGCGCCCCATGGATCACGGGGCCCTGGTTTCAGACCCAGTGGGCACATGCGTAAAGATGGCACTGCTTTCAATATACAACAGCAGATTATAAAACTTTTATATCACTTCCATCATTTCTCATATTATGGTCCATTCCGGAATGTACCACATTGCGGAATGGATTACAACATGAGAAATGATGAAAATGATTCATATTTTCTCCCTTCTACCGTGTTCACGAAGTCGATCAAATGTATACAAAACTGCAACATTTTCTCTCGGCATGTTCTAAAACATGTTGTGGTCCCGTTTCTGAATGCACCACCCATAACACAATCTATATACTTTGCTCTGGTATACCATGCAATGTCTAGTTCTTGACTAATAATAAAAAAGTTCTATAATTTTAGTTGTTTTATATGGATTATTTTTAATATTACATTTTTTAATAATAAATAACACTTAAGTTATATTTTATCTATTATGAGGGAGAGGGGGATGGTCCTGCTATTGTGACATTATATTTGATGCGGGATCTACAAAATGGCGGTTAAGTTTGACGTTATTATGGAAGCTCCATTACAAATTTTGACTCCGCTGAAATATTTACAAACTAATTTTATACATACGCATTATTATTATGCATAATTGTCTAAACACCAGGGTTATATTTATGTAAGATTCAGATTTCAGGTATGGCTACTCAAACCACTTTCGGGATACTCTTATAAGACGTTATGCTAGAAACATTTCGCGTGGTAACACTCTGTATAAACCCAGGAGTTAAAATTGTCTTATTCCAATTCTCACAGACCTTTAAGCTTTATAAGTTAATTCTCCACACACAATTTGAAAAACACATGTATCCTTGAAGAGCCATCAGTGCCTTAAATAAATATAAAATACCATATTTAAGGGTTAAAACAATCTTGACCCATAAAAAAAAAGATTACATAAAAAATAAGAAATATATGCAAATGAAAATCTAATTAACTTGATTCTCTGCTTCAACAGACCTACAGACCTACATAGGAATTAGAGTTTCAAAATTGGATTTATGCTTATTTCTCTTAACTAATCTTCTGGAAATTATTCAGCCGACGTCTGAGATATAATATCTAACGCTATTCCTCCATATAAGTAATCTACACAAAGAACATTTCTAACACATATTCATTTGCGGGAACATAAAATCAATTATATACCTACATACACAAAGACCATATTATTAGCAAAGATATTTTAATTTGACAATTCTAAACACGTCGAGACCAATTAATTAGTCAAGCTAAATTCAGATTCACTTATAAAGTCATGTTACCTTCATCGTAATAAACCTTTTCCGTTGCGGTTGTCAACCAAATTTTTTCGCTCGCCTTGTCCTAAATTCATAGAGAATCAAGGATGGTTTCACTTCTTGTTTAACTCTGAAGGATATTTTTGATTTAATAAAAACGCACCACTTTCAGAGCTGAAGGGCTGCTGGACTGGACTCAGTCCCTCCCAGATGGGCTTTTGTTGCAGTTGCATTGCAACACTTCTTCTTCGATTCTCTTAAGATGAACCTTTGTAAAATGCGTTGAAAAGTTGAACACTTCTGTAACTTTTGTATCCCCTTTGTGATAAAGTAAACACCGTACGAATCTTCAGAATGATATAGATAACAATAGGTGCAGAAGGGTGGAAATTATTGTAATTTATGGTCTGAGTTTTGTGAATGTGTCAATGGTGAACGTCATAGATATTGTGGTTTCACAATTGCTTTGTACATTTTGCGGTTAGGGGAAGTCCCTTAACCAATAACGAACATTTTCACAGTCCCCCTAAGTGATAGATTTTTATCGTGCAGCCTGAGTTACTCCCAGTGTTAAAAGCTATAGACTTGCCTTTATTCTGGATGCTCTATCGATCAGAAGTAGGCACACTGATATAGTAATGATATTTTCTATAGACTTTTCCTAATATAGAATATCTTTAGACAAATTTTTTAATCAGAGAAATTTTATTTTACATAAAATGCATCGCACTAGATACATACATATATAGTTAGGTAATAAATCGTACAATTACGTACATCGTCGATCAATCACAAAAATCCACATTAAGACAGTTCTTAACAAAGCCTTGTTATAGTTTTTTTTTTTATATGTAGTAAAAATGAAAATCCGAAATCAATATCAAAATGAAATCACACGAGCGTGGAAATCCACTTTTCTGGACGCATCAATTGCGCATCAATCTTACATTTTTGACATTTTTCAGATTTTTCATAGGCAATTCCGTGAATAGTCTTCACGGCAAAACATCAAGTATCTCACAATTTTCTATTTACAGTCGAGCCTACCTCAAGGATGCTGGCGTGATACGTAATCCATCTCAAAGAACAAAATACATTCAAAATAAAAACTATTTTTTACTCGAATTTTCTTAAGGAAGCATTCTTACCTTCCTCACAAACAGAGATACATTTTGGAACAATATTAAAATCTTGACAATAGCAGCCAATTGAAAGCGAATGAGATTTTTTTTTGTTGCTAATACACCACGGCCCACTTTAAGCAAAAGAATTGTACTTCAAGAAAAAAAAAATTCATGGCGTTAGCTGATGTGGGCTCGTTTTCTATAAAAGTTAATAAAGATCTACTAAAATCTCGATCGTTACATGTTTATTCAAAATAATTTTTATTTAAATATTTCAGAATAAATACGTTCTCAATACAAGTGTACTCTGTACAATTACAAAGTAACAATTTCAGAAGTGTTTATCTATATCCCAGCAAACAATTTGGCGAACGTTCGCAACAGCGAAACTTAACCGACAATACAGCTACGAAACATGAGAATAAGCACGACAGAGCTAAAAATTATTTATGTTATCGAAGCGATATAATAGCGAAACGAAAGCGAATATAAATTCTGTTCTTTTATTTATCTTTCATAAACATGTGCATGTGCGTTGTTTTCTGTCCGAACTTCTATGAATTTTACAGTTTTAAGATTTTCAGTTCTATTTTTCCATTTGAATTTGCATTTCAGCGTGAACAGAAATTTGTTGTTTTTGTTTCTATCAGTGATTTGTAAAAGGTGACCAATTACAATTAAATTTAATTAACATTAAGGGTAAAATGACAGCTACCTTTATAAGAGATTGGATTAGATTGGTAGGTACCTACAAGCATAGATTAATAATTTCATTTGCGAATCACTAAAATTATCGTTACCACAGTAGATTCATATTCACTTTGGATACATTTTAATTTATCACATTTTGTCGAAAAAGAAAGGCAAAGTGAATCCGAAGTGATACCACCATTGTGATACAATGTTCTGTCAACATTTGCTCCCGCTCGAGTTCTCACTTTCATATCTCTTTTGAATTCAGTTTTGTTGCATTTTCTGATATTTTTGTGATTCGCATTGACTTCGCAAAATTTGCTGGGATGTCGCATTATTACGCGGTTTCGGGATATTCATGTTTCTGTCGTGAATGCATAATTGCCGAAAAAATTGAATTCCTTCGACGAATTTCTTAGAAACGGATTCCCTAGAAACTTTTCCTCTTTAGTGAGTCATACAAGCGTTTCTGACAAGGAGGATGCCTTAAGACTAAATTTCCTTCTCAATGTGAATGATAGGATAGGATTGATTCTAGACGCTCGCTTTAAGACAGAAGGAAAAAGGAAGAGGAGGGTTTTGGTAAATGATGTAATGTATATGATCCCACAAACACTGATTTTACCGGTATAAATGTATTAATTTAAAAAGCTCCGCTATCGAATATTTTTTTTCCGCCATCTTGAAAACTGTATAATGTCCAATTACTATCAATTGAACTGCTATGAATTTTCAGCATGCAGTTCGCTGAAAGCTGAGCTTCCAACATGGAAGTGTGGATTACACGTGCATGAAGTATGGAAGTACAGCTTGCATGCAAGCAGTTCAACGTATATTTTGATCTTGAAACAGACAAACAAATTTTACCCAAAATTTGTGCCATTTTTGATTACAGGAATTAAACAGCATACCTCAGTCCATTCTTATTAATATATGTCAGTGGTTTGAAACGCACAGAAATAATCCTGGTACAGCAAGATGGTTTGGATACCCACGTTATAAGTCATTTTGAATTTTGCATGTCCGTCCGTCTGTCCGTGTTTGTCTGTCGTCCTCACTCACGGCCTTTAAAAAAAAAAAAACGTAAATTTAAGTTTGAAAATGGGACCAATCGGGCAACTCTTTCGTAGAGCTGTCATACAAAAACTTCGTTTTTCACTGAGAATCCGTACAAATAGAGAGCTGAAATTTGGTACATGCTGTTTTCATAGCAATAGTAAATAAAATTTCAAAAATGAACTGAATCGGGCAACCTCTGCTTGCTGTTTCCATACAAAGTTTTGGTTTTTAACAATATAAATATAATATATATATATATAATGCGTCGACGTAGATATAGTAAATACGGTTTCAAAAATGAACTAAATCGGGCAACCCCTTCTTAGTGTTGCCATACAAAACTTTTGGTTTTCACTTTATTTGACTTTTATTTTCAGGATATA
This sequence comes from Dioctria rufipes, assembly GCA_963924295.1. Classification (NCBI taxonomy): domain Eukaryota; kingdom Metazoa; phylum Arthropoda; class Insecta; order Diptera; family Asilidae; genus Dioctria; species Dioctria rufipes. The sequence goes on from OZ002741.1 coordinate 259,221,434, forward strand.
ATATTATTTGTGTTAAGCCAATTATAACTATTTCTCTTGTTTATTTCACCTTCTAGTCTAACCTCATTGCCAAGATTTTTAATATTCCCAATAACGACGCCTATTTACTGTATACTTTCCTAAGATGAAGATTAGAGTATACTGTAGTTCTATGTTTATATATAGAGTGTATATTAATTGGGTCCACAGATGATACAACGTATGTTTTTAACAGTTCGATGGTCTCCTTTGAAATAATCTTCCTATACTATCTCCATAAGCTTTCAGGGCCTTTCCATCTCACTCCATTCTTCTGATTTCTACACAAGTCATTCCACTCTCGTCAATTTCAATATTTATTGTCCTTCTCCAGGTGATTCTTGATCTTCCCACCCTTAATTACCCTATGGATTCCTTACTATTGCCTGCCGGATGATTGTTTGTAGAGGCCTTCTGAGTATGTGACATAGCTATATGGAGTATGTGGATAGAGCTGCATAGTTCTGTACTCGTTATTCATCTTAATAATAATAATAATTCTCACGCATCTCCAGGTTATACATCATTCATGTACGTGTAGTTTACTTTAAATAAATAAATAAATAATTCTCACGTATTTGTTTAAAAATACTTAGATTAAATTCATACTGGCTTCCTTTTCAAGGCATATTTCATTCCCTTCATGAGAGATAGTTGAATTCGTATTGGTTCTCAGATACTATCTTCTATCTATGCAGCTTTTGACAGCTTGTTAATTGTTTTTTGAATTCATGTAAAAAGTAATGAATTTTATGAATCTGTTCCGATTCGCTACTTAAGCAATCACAGCTTTTTCCAATTACCTCAACAATTCCATTTACAAAACACAGCATGGCAGAAAGGAGATAGGGAGAGATTAAGGGGTATGAGGAGATTGTATGCTGGAGTAAAAACAGAAGCTGGTAAACTGTTCCACATTCGCACTGTTCGGGATAAAAAACATCACGGAATTTTACTATACGGCCGAAAGTAATTTGAAGGGTAAAAGGATGTGCGCGGTTTGCAGTGCGAGTATTGCGTGCACGAATCACTCTACAGGAGATTAGATTAGATATTTCATTTTATTTTGACAAGTTTACTACCAAAGCAGACTATACTAGGGACAGCCTGGACTGACGAGGCGTATACCAACACCGAAATAGCTTGCAGCGGTTCCCATTGCCACAAGGCCAACTTACCGCCGTCAACCAGTCATAAGTACAGTTGGATTTGATTCTTAATATTTCAGGCCCCGAAGTTGCTCAGTCCCAATCAGACTGATTAGGTAGCCCATGATTGGATCGTACTACGCCAAGCGATTTGGTGAATCCATTCGCGGGATTTTTCTCTCAGACCTCGGTTCCCTGCATCAAGTAGCCAAGGTGAATTCACCCCACAGATTCGATTGTCAAGAACCTAGTTCGTGGAGTGAAGCAACTCTACTACACTCGCAGAGCAGTTCCACCACTCTGTTGACAGTTATCAACTCAACAAAAACAACGAAGACATTACATTCTATTGATTACGTAGTAATTGGAACGATTTGTCACCACAAAACTAGGACAAATCCCCAAATATCCTTACAACGTTGTGCTTCCAACATCCAAGTGTCAGTTACTGCATTATACAGTTGGCCATCTCATTCGAGAATCACAGTAAAATGCTTGGAAGCAGTATATTTTTTGCTGATCATTTTGGTATAAGTAACTCAATTTTGTAAAAATGCTACATTACAGTGTTATGCTTCTGATTCTGAGGTAGCGATATACTGTAATTTTTTCGTTCAATATTCTATGCCTCATTCGTTCTATAATTTGGTCCGGCATAACATTCTGACCAGAATTTAGCGAAATGGTTCTGGTGGCAGACCTCCTGTATACCCCTACAATGGCACTGACTTCACCCAGCTCAAGTCACAGTCCCAAACTGTCTTTATTTACTTACATAAACTAATACGTAACTTGCTTTTACTATTATTAAAAATAATATTCTCGTAATTTTTTAATTTATTCTTTTTCAAAAACTGTTGCAAGCGTAAACGTACAAAACCCCTTTTAATGAATATTGATTTCAGTTGCAAATGTCCTTTTATATCCTCTATAAATTTCCCACAAAACTTCAAATAGTTTGATTGTATTGATAACATCGTATAAACACACATACATGCACTAACATAACAATATAACCAGATAGAAACCGCAAACAATATAAAATGCATTTTTCTCGGTTTCTATTGCATTTCAACCTCTCTCAGATGCTGTGACTCCAAGTGGCTGTCAATAGTTCGGCATCACCCTATTGTGGTCTGCTACTTTTATATAATAAAATATCTGATAAATCAAATTTGCTTTTTACTGATGACTGAACTGTAAAAATAAAAGGACAAAGCCTGCGTCAATTTTATCCCGTGGCATTAGAAATAAATATAACGAGGGGTCCGGCCGTGTTGATGTAAAGAAACCGATACGCTGCCTGCTAAAGCTACATACATGATTACATATAACAAAAACCACACAAGCCACTTCACTGTACGCAATCTTTTCATAAATGAGCATTTCGAAGGTTTACTTAGGGTTTAACCCTGATTTGCTTTGCCTGTGTACTATACCTCGAATGAACCCCTTGTATGGGGAGGATTGTGAAAGGCGTTGAAACGGGGCGAATTTGTACGGTGCATGCAAACCACGCCTTTAAAATATTCATGGTAAGGAAGGTTCGAAATTGCATAAATTAATAATATGAAATGAGGGCTCATGCTCAAGGGTTGGAATGGAGCAATACAAATTGACTGAATTTTCACTTAAAAATAAAACGAAAAGAAAACGCTGTAAGTGTAAAGATAGTTTAAACATAAGTGAAATTGACGTTCTGTTGCATTATATTAAATGCACGCCGAATAAAGACGCTTTGATTTAAACCGAGCTTAAGGAATAGACATAATACTAAGATCCGGTATAGCCAAGCATGATAGAAAATAAGGTGAAGGATTGGAACGAGTGAATTTGTTCAAAAATCATTTATTGCAATTTGTACGAAAATGGATTGCCAGATTATCAAAATTTTAGGTAGGTATCACTATACATATGTACATAAAGTGGAGAGAGTTGAATATCTTTAAGGCTGAAAGACCCCTTAGTAGAAAATACTCATCGATTTCGAAAACCCTCGTCCTCGCTCGAGGGGAATCTTATGTAAACTAGCACTGGTGCATCTGAAAATTACGCGCGTATATGTATAAATTTCTCTGCTTTTTAATACAGGTGAAGTTTTCTGATGAGTTTCGATGAGCTCTTCGATGAGCCTTTCGATGAGCTCTTCCATGAGCCTTTCGGTGAGCATGTATTATAATAAATAGTGTGTTGTCTTGATTAAAAAAAAAAGCGAAGTTTTATTTCTGACACGTAGTTGAAAATAGAATTCGTTTAAGAAAGTTGTGTAAAATGCTGTGAAGAGATTATATAACGTGAAGACATTTTGAATAGTTATATATGTGGGATTCTGAAATTGTAAGCCTCACATCACCCATTTGCTGACTGTACCCGCCGACATGGCATTGCTGAGCTGAGGAAACAGAGAAACGGGAAACACGAAACTATACTCTCGCACCGGAAACAGAAGAAGTAGCAGCAGACGTCATCGCCGCCACCGCCATCCATTCCCGTCAGCATTATCATCGTATTAATTAGAAGTTTTTATCATTGAATTCTCTAAATTAAAGTTTTATTTTATTAATTACAAGCGGAGTTTGAATTTTTTTACAAGATTCCCACATATATATCTTAATATATAAAAATTCCGTGTCATTCAGTACGTTTACATGAGTACTTGACTTGAATAAATTCCAATTACTTGACTTGAATTTTTCTTGAATTTAATTTTCGAATTACTTAAGTTGAAATCTACGCGTTGAGTGAGCGTTTTCATAATATTTTGATTACTTCAAGCATACTTTAAGTATACTTCAAGTATTCAGGTAAACGTACTGACTCTGTTCGTACACGTCGAAACCGCCCTACCAATTTCAATGAAATTTTGTGAATGTGTTTGGTTTGCTCCAGCTTGAGTTGCCTGAGAACGCGTCGACGTGGTAAGCTGAAATTTTGTACACGGCGTTTCCATAAATATTGTAAATACAAATTCAAAAATGGTCTAAATCGGGCAACTACTTCGTAGGGTTGCCATACAAATATTTCGTGTTTTAGTACATATTTGGACACTGCCTGACAACGAGTACACGTAGAGAGCTGAAATTTGTTACATGGTATTTTCATAATAATAGAAAATAAAATTTAAAAAATCGACTAAATCGGGTAACCCCTTCTTGATGTTACCATACAAGATTTTGGTTTTCCACTATATATTTAGAAACTGTCTGAGAACACGTCGACGTGGAGAAAATGGACCAAATCGGCCGCTCCTTTTTGGTTTTGCCATACAAAACTTTCATTTTTCACTATATACTTGGTAGCTGCCTGAGAACGCATCGAGTTGGACAGCTCATATTTTGAACACGTCGTTTTCATAAAAATTGCAAATACAGTTCGAAAATGGGATCAATCGGGCAACTCCTTCATAGGGTTGCCATACAAAAATTTCGTATTTTACTATACAATATATTTGGGCATTGCCTGACAACACGTCGATGTAGAGAGCTACACTTTCCCACCCATATGAATGTGTGTACGCATACTCCCCAATGAACAATTTATACTTTATTATAGCCACGGAAATGCTCTCACAACTCTTTATAAAACACACTGTTTTATAAGATTGTTGTTAAAAATGTTGTACGAGCTTCAAAAAAACTTTTATAGAGCTAATTGGGCACACTGTATAAGGGTTGTGGAAGCTAATTTATAAAGCAATAATAAAACGTTTTAGCAGTCTGCGAGAAAGTGTTTGAAACCCTTATAAAACCACTTGTATCTACAACTTGGTTGCGGAGATATTTTATAGTAGTTGTGAAAACTTCCTTCCTGCAGTTATTTGTTAAAACTTATATGTATTTGTGTAATATGGATCTATTGTTTGTTGTCTTATTTTTTCTTTATGAAAAATGTATTACAAATTTCCTTCAAAAATGTGTGAGCAGGAAAAATAATTTATGAATTCAGACTTTGTCATCCAACATAATTTTTAGTTTGGAATACTTATATGCGTAATGCGTAAATATTAATTTTCGATTAATTGGAATAAAATGTTATTCAACTTTAATTTTATTGTAAAAGTTATACTTCTAGCTCGAAAAAATACAACGCGCTTAGTAAATTCTAAAAATAAATAAACTTAAATAAATATTTATTATTAAATATATTTTTAATGTTAAGTTCCAAATCGTTTAAAAAAATTAAAAATTAAAAGTAAAATCATTAATTTTTTTTTGTTTTATTCGCGTGTTTATTTTGCGTGTCAGTAAACGAAAAAGTTAAATGCTAAAATGTTGCTCGCTGCAATTTATTCACTTTTTTATAAAATGGCCGAATGTTTTCACCTCACATTACAGCTGTTATAAAACATTTTAGATTCGTGTTAAATCTTCAGGATCGGAAATGTTAAAGTGCATACTCCAGTACTTAGTTTTACACAGGTTAATTAGTATTTGTGACGAACGGTTTTTGTTAAAGTATTTAATACCAATGTAAAGCTTCCATTTTTTTATAAAGTTGTCATAAAAGCTAAAATACAGCTTTCGAGTTTTATAAAAGCGAGATCCCATGCTCAATTCAAGTCGCAACCAAATGGTTTTATAAGTGTTCTAATTTAATTTTGTGATATGTTTACAAAACTCTCCGACAACTAAATTGCTCCGGAAGCTAAATTGTTTTAAAAGGCCTTTCAAAGATTTGTTTCGAACTATTATAAAATACTTATAGAATAAATTAGTTTCCGGAGCAAAACTGTTTTATAAGAAGTTCGGAAAGCGTTCTCAGTGCTACATTATAAAACAATTTAGCACCGGAACTCAATAGGAAAAAGCGGTACCTCTATAAAACATTTTAGTTTTCGTGTAGCTGTTATACAACCCTTATAAAAAAAAAATCTAATTCTTGCAACTAATTAGTTGCAAAAATGTTCATTGGGTCATACACACACACGCACGCACACACAGAAACACACATCCAGACACAGAGTGAAACCCTAGAGTATGAAATCGCGCGATTGAGTCAGATAATAGCTTTGATATTATGCATCTCCAACCACCCCAATCGCCCCCTCCCCCCCCCCCCCCCATCTAGGTATTTATATTATCGCCGGGAAACGCCGTCGGGCTCCCGCTAGTGGATACAGTAATTCTCACATAAAACCACATGAACAAGGGCAGAATTTTTTGTGATTTAACCGGGTGTTGCTTAGTTATAGTTGAGTGTTAGGCCCATCCAATGCAAAAATATTTGATTCCGTAACTCATACCATTTCACCAAAAGAAATTTTTAAATTCCATAAAGTTCGAAATAATAAAATGTGCCAAAATCTTTGAGGGCATTTAAAAAAACAATCACATAACGTTTTCACTCAAAAGTGATTTTAAAAGCTTCCCCATTTCATTCATTCTTTGGCATCATAGCTAAAATTCTATTCAAAACGTACTAAGTCTTAAATCTATTCGAACTAGGATGCTAGATTTTTCGCACCTTAGATTGACTCTAACTCGTTAGGGTTATGTCCGGTTCGGAAAATGGGTTCCAATGTTCACCTCACCTCATTATGAACTGCAATTCGCAGAAGATTTTTGGCTCTGGATACTACATACCTAAATGATGCCATATGAAATGAAGTTTTTAAAATAAGTTTGGGAGGGAAAAATTACTTGACTTTTTTTTTAAGTCGCCCTCAAAGATTTTGGCATATTTTATTGTTTTGAATTTTATGTAATTTAAAAATTCCTTTTGGCGTAATGGTATGAGTTACGAAAATAAAATCTTTTTGCATTGATGGGGCCTAACTTTCAGCTAAATTGGAAAAAAATCAGCAATTTGTCTAAATTATTGAAGTCACTATGACCAATAATGTCTTCGAATCAGTAGCTTGGTAAAAAATCACGAAAAAAATTGGAGTTCGCAAACTACAAAGAATCGCAGAATATACATGTGATGATTCGGGTACCCCTGGGGGTGCTCTACATGTGGACTTCCGCTTGACACTATATCCTAGGACACCCTGTATATAATGTATATGACAAAATATACCTATATTTTTTTGTGCCTTGGACTTTATGGAAATTTCTATAAATTGTTCTTTGAGTAAATTTAGGTTTTGCAAGTAAGTTTTTGTGCACAACGTCCAGCGCAAGAATCGCATCACTTTCAAGAACGTCCAATATTTCTTCATCACTGCCTGGACATTCTGCTTCAGGAATCTTTCTGTTTGTTAATTTTCCAAAACATTCCAAGTTGTCATTACATTTTAGCTACTCGTTAAACTACTCATCTTCTATAGGCAATTCTATAACCTTTGAAATCGCATTTTGAGAACAGTTCATACAATATATGACTCCCTTTAGGCCCGAATTACACGGCTTCTCAGTCGACTTCGACTTTGCCCAAATGGTAAATGCATGAAGCAAGATTAAATTGCAACTTTAACTTCAACTGCGACTTCGACTGAAACTGAACTTTGCTCAAACTGCAAAATATGGGTTCGGCTGCGGCCAACTTCAGTTCAGAAGTTAAGAAAAAAGTGTGGAAGGAAATCGACAGAGTCGAAGTCGTAATTTAATTACAAATTTCACCTCATCATCGACTTCGAACAAATTTTCGCGAAGTCAATTAATTAGAGTTCCAGGTCCGAATTTTCATTTAAAAAATTTAATTTTCTAAATCTTTCACTAAGTTTATATAACTAAGTTTCCATAAATTGTACAAAATAATCAAAGAAAAATATTGTCAAATTAAAAAGTTAAAAAGTACAAACCAGCTAAAAAGTCTTTATTTATTTTCGGTTTGGACGACCTCTAAACATTAATGAATTTCACTGAAATTTTTCATAGAAATTTACCATTTCATTAGCAAACATATTCTGAAGAATATTTTAGCACTTTTGCAAATCCGTACATTTTTGGGCCACCTTAATGTACGAATGCGCTGAACAGAAAAATTGAACCTGACTGTTACAATATGCGGAGAAATTTACATTGAAAATAGAAAATTTAAGGTGCTTTATTAATGGTTATAAACGGGGTATTATTAATAGGCGGGGTTGCTATTAACACAGTAAAAGTGATCGAAATTACTAGGAAAATGTTGCGGGCTTCGACAATATATGATAATAAAAGGGTTTTGATAATAAGCGGATTGCTATTATCCGGGGATTACTGTATATATATATATTTGTCAAGATGACTTCCTTTCTAATTCTTCATAGTCTTCTTGTACGGCAGGTACCGGCAGGATAGTTTAAAACTTTGGCAAAATTCCCCTTCCATTTACTGAGTTATCACTGCTCAGAAAAATTGAAAATGTATGCAAAATCATTTAAAAATCATTAATTTTTATTTCAATGTCGTCATTATAAATTTATTTATGATAGTAGCCTAGCAGGGAAGCATTTCCATTATTTCATCATGATTTGACTAATGAAAGTATCAGTGAGTATTTGAGGCCAACCATTCCCTTTAACTCGTACACGAATTTGTCTATTTCTTTACTATTTTCGACACTCTCGTACACTCACTTTTCGTCATCACAGCGAGCTGAAATTTGGTACACAGGTTCATGTCGCATGACAATAGAATCTGTCAAAATTTTAACCGGAAATTTCCATGGAAAACCCGGAAAATCGGGAAAAATCATTTGAAAATTTGGTACAAATTTGATTAGTGATAAATCCGTTTCAGGAAAAATGCAGAGTTTTCCGATTTTTCCGAAAAATTTTTCCCGAATTTTCCGACTTTTCCCGAAAATTTTCCGGTAAAAAAGTTTTCTAAATTATGCAGGATCAAGTTTGCTATCAACTGGCATCATTACTTTCTCTCCGACAATGGTGAAAACTTGCAGAAAAAATCGAGGAAAATTCATGTAAAACGCTTTTCCGGAGTTTTTCAGACCAAGGAAGCGTTTGAGCGTTTTGCAACCTAAGACAAAGTTATAGAGCGAAATGAGTTGCATAAAGTTGCTTTTGTGGAAAACTCGGAAAAGCGGGAAAATCATCGGAAAAATTTTCATCTATATGATTAGTGATAAATCTGTTTCAGGAAAAATGCAGTATTTTCCAATTTAGTTAACGTGAAAAAGGCAGAAAATAAAATAAGTAAAAAACGAGTTTTCAAACAAAACTGAGGCCAAGTCGCATGAAAAAGTAGAAAATAAACTTTTCTTCACACACAGAGGTGGACTCAGATTTTATTCGCTGACAATCACCGATATATTTCAGTATGATCAATCAGAGGTAATAAGTGATTTGATTCATGAAGAGAAGGAATATTCAAGAGAAATGTCAGAGGTGGACTCAGATTTTTTGATTGGAACATTTTTCTTGAATATTCTTTCTCTTCATGCATCAAATCACTTATTACCTCTGATTAATCTTACTGAAATATATCGGTGATTCTCAGCGAATAAAATCTGAGTGCACCTCTGTGTGTGAAGAAAAGTTTATTTTCTACTTTTTCATGCGACTTGGCCTCAGTTTTGTTTGAAAACTTACTTATTTGATTTCATTATGTCAACAAGAAATTAATGTAACAACTCAAGCTCATTATGTTGAACAAAAGTACCTAAATATAGTTCAGTCCCGGGTCAAGAACAGATTTCATCATTATCTTCATCTAAGGGTTCATGATGAATTCATTGATGAAGTTTTCAAATCGTATCTACTAGGGAGACTTCTGAATTATAATTCTATGAAATGGTGGGTAACCGCATTTTAGTGATTTTGGAACATTTCTGTTTGTAAATCTATGGAGAGGGACGTTTTATCAAAACTCAATAATTCCCATTTTAACGAAAATGAGATATGATATGAATGTTATGTACGCCGTTACTCCATCTAACTATTTATGATAAATTCTGTAACGATATAATCATGAGGTGATCTCATCATCACCACCTTTTATCAGTCGTACATAAAGTATACAGGCAGTAATTGATTCTCAATTACTCATCATATAAATTTTCCATACACTAATTATGCATCAGATCTAATCGATCTTCTGGTATAATATCAATATTCAATTAATTTAATTGAGTCTTGTTTACTGATTACATCTTTGAGAAATCGGATCGGCTTAAATGCCTGAATCCATTTGCACGAGTGATGATTGATGCTTTAAGCTATTAGTTAAGCTTTAAGCCCTGATTGTATGATGCATATAAGATCTTAAGATCTGATTCGTTTCATTAGACAATGTAATTATAAACATATTATCTTATGAATGGTTTTACATTAATGGACTCTTGTGAGAAAGATGAATATTTTCAGACGCATGTATTATAAAATCGTTTGTTAGCATTAAGATCAGTGGCATAGAAAAGGCACTCGCAGACCGCGCCAAGCGGGGGAAGTACCAAAATTTAGGAGCACCAAGCTGGTAACTAAAATTTTCAAAGAATGCCAGTATTTTACCTAAAATAATATAACATATTGCATGACCATACTTGGGTTGTACCAGAAAATTACTTCCTGAGATATATTAGAAGAATCTATATGACCCGTTCTCTAGCATTAACAATGTCACTGCACACATCAGTAGATAAGCTATCGCTCCCGGTTTACAATTTCTCTGAGGATTTTATTTTATTTTCTTTAAAATATCATGAAATAAGAAACAAACTTTGCTTAGATTGTTTGCGTTGGGTAGTTTTCGTAAGTGCTGTGTAATATGTACTCGTATGTAGTATAGGTGAATGAAGTAGATATAGTATATACATACATGAATGTCTGCTCCAATTCCAAAATAAAATTAACGATGCTTCGACCTGGTGTAGAAAAGCCTTAAATTTTTTCTTTTAGAATTTTTATGCATATTATTGCAAACTGATACAGAATCTGAAAATAACTTCTGTAAGCCACCAAGAGTGAAAAAAATTCTGCCGAAACATTTTTTGTAAATTTCTAAAAACAATGAATGCTTATTGCTTAAGGGGTAAGTACATACACCTCTTTGAAATTTTCTAAAATTCTAATTTTTTTTTTCAGATAAATTGTTCATACTTTGAAGAATATTGTAAGCATTTAACCATTTCAAAATATCTCCGAAGTTATAGCAATTAGAAGTGAGCATTGGTGAATTGTTTTTTCTTTTGGGTTTTTTTCCCGAAACTACGTTAAAAACTGGTCTACATGATAAAATTCAAATCACATTATCTATTAAATATAAGAAAAATTTGTAATAATATTTTTGGATATTGTTGTAATAAATTTTACACCTTACTTATTTTTTTCATCAGAGAGAATTTTTATATAGGTATACCTAATATGTATGTATGTACTTATGCATGTAACTAGAAATATGTATATGCCGTAGACATATGACGTAATTCAGCATTTCACGAAAAGTCTAGACACTTCATGAAAAGTAGGCAGATAGTGTACCGGTTTTGACTTAGCTACTTTTTACATTATGTGTCTGAAATTTTTAGTCAATTCGTGAAATGCTAAAAGCCTTTAGGCCGATAGTGTAATACCTCCCGATATAACCAAATCCTAGAAGAGGGAGATGAGTGGTGAAGGGGGAGGTCGCACCCAGGCCTGCGACATACACACCCAGACCCACCCACACATAAACACACCCACATACACACACATATACACACATGCACACACATACACGCGCGAGCTTGGGTGGGTGTTGGTGTGTGTGTCGCAGGCCTGGGTGCGACCTCCCCTTTCACCACTCATCTCCATCTCCTAGTATTTGGTTATATCGGGTGGTATTACACTATCGGCCTAAAGGCTTTTAGCATTTCACAAATTGACTAAAAATTTCAGGCACATAATGTAAAAAGTAGCTAAGTCAAAACCGGTACACTATCTGCCTACTTTTCATGAAGTGTCTTTTCGTGAAATGCTGAGTTACGTCAAATGTCTACGACATATTCCACAACTTTTTGCTCTTAATTATGAATTTTGTGCGATCTATAAAATACAGTACCGACTATACCTGAGGAGTTACATATTGTGATTTCCATTTCTAAATGTGTATAAACTTTCGCTGGTTGGGCGTCTGAACTCTTATCTACGCCACTGATTAGGATCTTATAAAAATATTTGTTGCATGATAGAAGCAAGGTCATTGATTAAAAGCCTTTGATTTCCAGTTATTCTTTCGAGTTATATACAGTCAAGTTTATTCGGATCATACTTTCTAGTTTAATTCTAGTATTTTATATATTAGAATAGAATAGGAAAACAAGGCAACGTTAATTAATAAAATATGTAAGCACACACTTGGCTATGAGTCAGCAGAAGGAGAAAAACATTTTGTAAAGTAACAACCGGTGCCGTTGGATGATGTAAGCAGTAAGTACAATGATTTATGTTTATGTTTTTTCGTTACCTTTGTTTTGAATATTATAGTGTACTCTCACCCCTTTTGAAAAACAAAAAAAGTAAAATAGAACAAGATGCCTTTTTACTGCAATATATGAAAATCTATTACCCTGTTCGCAGGCTTGATTCTTCCAAAAAACGCCGTATTTTATAAGAACAAGAGATGGGGAAATTGTGAACGTTTGTGAAGAGTATTTATGAAATTAACTCTTGCTTCAAAAGATAGGTGCAATCTAATTTCAAGGTAAGCTCTCTAGCTACATATGTACAGTAATCTCTAATTATTTTATTTTATATAGTTTGTATATACTCGTAGATATCATTTGCCCTAGTCTGAAGTGCCAAAAGAGAGAAAAATTGGGGATCGTGCTAAAGATAAAAAACAGATAGGTTAATTTGGGTTTTGGTAGTCACTACAGAACACTTGTTTTACTTGAAAAATTTTTGAAAAGCGAATCTGATTTAGAAACAAGAAGAACAGCTACAATTCCCATTTCTGATGATACCCTAGTAGGCTGGTGCCAAAACGGACTATGAAGGCTAAAACGGAAAAAATTAATAACAGGCATGGACCAGACGGAAAATTTAGTTAAGTTATAATTAAGAGAAAAAAACAAAAATTAAACACGAGATAAAGTTAAATTACGAAATGGGGGTGGTAAGGGGTTGAAAGGGGTTTTTTGCGATTTTCGGCGAAATGACTTCCTAGCGGTAAGTGTTTTTCGAGAAAGCTATAGGCATTTTTCAACATAACCTCAAACTTTTCGAGAAAACAGCGGAAAACCGATTTTTCAGTTTTTTATTTTTGGCTCTCATAAAAAGAATTCAAATTACATGAAATTTTGTGAAAGTATACCTTTTTTTGCATTGAATAAGCACAATTTTTTTGTAATCTGCAAAACATGTAGTTTCCGATAGACCTATTTACAATTTTCGAAAAAAAAAAAACCAAATCCACGAAAAACTTTATTGGTGTTTTTCTGTGGGCTCATTTTAACCGTTGAAATATCTACTTTAAAATGATCTATATATGTTGATGTTTTATTTTTGAAGAAACCGCTTAAAATTGAGAAAAACCAAAAAAATGACCTTTCGGATCACGAATTTTTTAATTTTTTTATGATTTTCAACTTATTTTGTTATTTACGTAAATAATGGATTAAATTTCATTGACAGAATGTACTTTAATGTAGTGTTACTAAAGTTGAATCAATTTAATTGAAGCCAGAGGTGGCAATCTCCTAAAACTTAAATTTTTTCATGGCAATGAGTAATCTGTTTTAGGTATATTTGAATAAAATAATTTGAATACGTAATTTTAAGTAGAACAATTAATTTACTGATATATTTTTATAAAAATAAAAAACTTATGAGAAATTATAAAATTCTAATGAATTTTACATCTTTTGCATTATGGTTGTTCTTCTTCTTCATCAATCAAATTTTCAAATTCCAAAGGATCTTCGAGATTATCGACATCTTCGAGCCCCTCGATTTCAATATAACGACTCTTTGATAACTCTTCATCAATAAGCTCTTCTAAATCACTTACGTTTTTAAATATTTCTTTATCTCTATTTGAGCAGTTTTCATGAGAATTACTGCATAAATTGGTACATTTTAAGTCACATCTTTGTTTATTACAACCACTTTCACAGTTACAGGAAATACTTTTTAGTAATATTTCGGGGTTTAAATGGATAAATTTGGGCATGAAGAGTCTACCTAGATGCTCGTTCCAGCCCCATTGCATAGCTTTTTTGTTATCGAGCCCGTTGTCCAAATAACCAAGCCAAAGTTGGAATTGGTAATAAACTCTATAGGAGGGTTATGCTGCTGCTCCTTCATATGGGGGAAGTTTTTCCAATTTGAAAGTAGATTTATTAATTGCCAGTTGGTAATACTTAACTTAATTGATTTAATGACATATTAATTTTTTTTACTTATGTAAATACCCGCTATAAGTTGAGATCCATTTGTTTTTTGAAGATTTTGTTTTTTTTTTTTTTTTATTTTAAATATATCGGAAACCACATGTTTTCCAGATTCCAAAAAAAAATTGTGCTTATTCAATGCAAAAAAAGGTATATTTTCACAAAATTTCATATAATTTGAATTCTTTTTATGAGAGCAAAAAATAAAAAACTGAAAATCGGGTTTCCGCCATTTTCTCAAGAAATTTGAGGTTATGTTGAAAAATGCCGTATGATATTTTTATTATCTGTAACTTTCGCGAAAAAACATTTTCCGCTAGGAAGTCACATTTCGCCGAAAAAGGCAAAAAACCACTTTCAACCCCTCACCGCCCCCCCCTCATTTCATAATTTCACTTTATTTCGTATTTAATTTTTGTTTTTTCTCCTAATTATAACCTTAACTAAATATTCCGTCTGGTGCTTACCTGTTATTAATTTTTTTCTTTTCAAAAAGGTATTGGCACCAGTCTATAGATGAAAGTCCCATATGTAATTTCGTATGGCCACTGTTGAAACTGTAAGTTTTTTTTGCAGTTTGTGCCGACTAATTAAAAAATACTTTTTTGCCAAGATCGAATGCAAGTAAGAGGTTACAAAATTTTACACTGGTTTCTAATACAAAAATTCACTGTACTCTATTTTTAGCAGAGTATAACACGTTGAAAGTAGTATACAAATTTAAGCGTAATTTTTAACTTTTAGATTTAACATGGTATGCAAAATAAATATACAATATGAAATGCAGAAATTACAATTTGTACATTAAGTATTAATTAATTAGAAAAATATATAATAGCAAGACGAAACATCCCGCCGCTGGCCGTTGAAAGTAATTTGAGAGAGTTTCAATATCTAATCCTCCATTAGAAGAGGTGCTAATTTTGAATTTCGACTATACGTATTTTGCCATCTGGACCTGGAAACGTTTCAAGTACATGACCCAATTTCCATTTATAGGAAGGAAGGAAGGTCATCCTGACGAACTAACATCATGCACCCCGGTTGAATGTTGACGGCCTTAGATTGCCATTTAGATCTTTGTTGCAGTTGGTCCAAATACTCCTTTGACCAACGATGCCAAAAATGGTGGTGAAATTCGGACACATACTACCATCTGCGAAGATATTTGATTGTATTAAGAGGGGCTTTTGTCAGAAAATGCGCAGGAGTTAATGCTTGGAAACTGTTAGGATCGAAGGAAAGGGGGGTTATACGCCTGGAGTTTAAGATACCTTCAATTTGAATCATAACAGTGGTCAACTCTTCAAAAGTTAACAGAGCAGTCTTAGCAGGCTATACAGTCGCTTCCCAGAGCGCACCGAAATATGGCAATCTCGGAGGAATATGATGGAACTGAACTGCGTTGCGGCTACACCATGATGCGATCTGATTTTGAGTGACTTCCTGGTAGAAGTTATTCCGAAATTCTTCAAACAATCTGCGTGCTCGCACAAATATGGTTGCATTATCGCAATAAAGATGTCGGCATTAGTTCCTGCGACCAACAAATCTCTTAAGCTATGAATGCATAGCTGGAGTATCAAAACAAATGAATATGGCGACGAAAGACTTATAAGGAGCTTTACCTCGAAGACGGTAAGTTGTTTTAATAGGCCCACAAAAATTAGCCCCAGTATGTGTGAATAGCAATGAAAAATTCACTCTGCTCTTAGGTAGAGCTCCCATGATTTCCTGTGCTAAGCGAGGACGGTATCGATTACAATGAATACAACTACGCATATCTTTCTGTCATAATCACGAGCATTTATTATCCAAAATCTTTGGTGAATAATCGCAATTAACGCTTGTCGGCTTGCATGGAAATTTTTAGTGTGTAAGTATCTTACATATGATTTAACAAAAGCATTTTTTCGAGAAAATAAGATGGGAAATAATTTGTAGGTGCATCAGCAAGTTCCAATCATCTACCTACTCTCACAATTGCAAATTTAACCCAAGCCATTTTTCTAAGAAGGGCTTAAGCTTTCGCGGATAACTTTTGCTGAATATATCGTTTTCTTGTTCTAATGTTTAAATCTCTTCATAAAACTCTTGTTGTTGAATAGCCCATATTAGGAACATGAACGCATTGTTGATATCAGATGCCATCAATTCTCCGCTTTCAACGATCTCATTGGTACGTTTAGATTTCAGCTTACGATAGTAGCGTAGTACATATGCAAAGTGGCGACAATTTTTAATAGAATCACTAACTGAGTAAATAATCTGTAAAAAGTTGTCCGAGACAGAGCCCACTAGAACAGATTTAATCTTCTTTCGTTCAGATAAGTAATCAGGGCTCATATACTGTTTTTTCAAGGGGGCCACTTATCCTTTGAACGCTTTAAAAACTCTGACCCAAAAAACCACATAGAATTATGGAGATCCTCAGCTGCAATACATCTGGAAATAATATAAGCTGGATTTGCTTTAGAGTTGACATGCCTCCAAGTTGCTCTTTCGGTCAACGTTTAAATCTCTAACGGGCGATTTGAAACGTACGTTTTCCAGTTAGATGCATGGCTGGACAGCCAATCGAAACACAATCTCTGAGTCTGTTCAGAGATATTGTTCACTGATGGGCTTAGGAAAATTGTCACGAACTTATACAAAAAGCTTCGAAAGCAGTAAGGCTGCACAAAGCTATAGGATTTAAGCTTTTTTTTATATACATTTTTATGTCTAAATCTTTCTATTAGATATCTTACCTACACAAAATTATAAGAATTAGTCTTACTTGTGTAGCGCCGAAATAACCATTCCTTGAATTATACCCCACTGACGTACTTACATACTACTTACAAATATACGTGAATGGATTATTCTCAGGGGCGTAGGTATTATGATGCAAGCGGTTCTACCGCACCAGGGCAGATGAATGAGTATCTGAGCCTGTATTTCGTTTTCTACAAAACAATAGACATTTTTGTCAGCTGAAAAAAAATTAATTTACTGGTATGGGAAGTTTAGTTGATTCGTTTTATGCTCTTATTCCGCTAACCTTAGACTCATTATTCAAACAAGTATGAAATTGAAAGGGTCTTCAGTATTAAACTTAAGAAAATTACATCTATGTATAAGTGAACTTGCTTCTTTATTAATTATAAAGGACGTACCCAACATTGTCATCCATGTTTCCTGATATAAGTACCTATATACATAGCTTACACTTTATTTTTAACAATTCCTGCGATTGTTGCCAGAGCCGAAAGATTTATTTAATGTCTATAATGTCACAACAATGCCTTTCTGGCCTAGCAGGTCCTTTCAATTGAACAAGATTAAACAAATTAAATTAACACAAAAGAAATCATCAATCGTTAGATTAAAAATGAATTTTTGTTCTTACATTATCAGTTCAGGTATATTGTTTTTGTTTTCAGCTGTAAAAAAATGTAGAATAATATTATCAGGAACTCATTTTATATTCTATCTACACCAGGAGTGATTCTGATCTCTTTGTCGCAATACAAGTGCACCCTCCCGCGAAAGAGATACGTAAAATGAAATCCTTTCAAATGGAAAAATCTACTAAGATCTCAAAATTATAAATCCGAGAAAAATTATGAAAACGTCAACGTCAATAATTTGAAAAATTATTTTGATTGCTCTTAGTTGCCAGAAAAAATTAAACTGGAAAAAATGTAGTAAGGTGTGTTTACTGAATATCTCTAAAATGTAAATGAAATGAAATTTGACAAAATATGCAGTTCATATACATAATATGCGTATAAACGCATTGCGTAAAAAGCTGAAGGTATACATAATAACGTCATCGCGATATTAAAAGTTTTTACCAAATCAAACAATTAAAGTATTTTAAAGTGAAATAAAAGTAAAATCAAGGCTAAAAATAAAGCCTCTAAGAACTATTAACAATTATTTCTCGGCAACCTCGTATATCGTATAATACCGTCAAAATTGTAAATTCGTCAACGCGTGAGATCGTATACTTAACTTGTATACTTGTAACTTGTATAATAAACGCAAATATGTCATGATCATTTTATCAATCAATTATACATATGTAAGTAGTACCTATTCTGACCTTAATTTACGCATCTATCCAAAAGCTTCCTTATAAATCTTTCCTTTTCAATCAGAACTTTTACAAAAAAAAAAAAAAAAACAAGTCAACCATTTTCGGAAATCAGTACAAACCCTCGAAACTTATAAACCGCAGACCATCATCAGCAGCAGGCAAAAAAAAACCAATTCCCATTGGTGCATTTATCCACTCTGCTACTGACCTCAATGTGTTTATATAAGGGTATCACCCCTAAAGAGACGCACTCAAGGTACAAAAATATACAATGCTGTCGGGGTAGTTTTCACTGAATGTGAATTTTGAAGAGGGAGGCGATATGTTTTATGTTCTGGGTATGTCAACCACTTTTGATTTAGCCCTCCTAAAATAAGGGTGGAGATGTATGAGCCCTTAAAACGAGGGTTTTAGCAGTTCTTGAATTTAGTTTAGGTCAAGTGTTCGAAGTGTGTTGACTTCTTGAAGGCGGTTTGTTTTGATTTTTATTTTTAGTACGTTGCGTTTGTATAATTTTTTAATTTTGTTAAATTTATAATGACCACGATTAAAATTCATCCACCACAAACATATTCGCGACTATTTCGTCCGTGGGACTCAAAAAGTTCGCAAAATCAAAGTGCTTTATTAATGACAAACGCTGAACGCAATCCGGAATCTGTAAATCAAAGAAATTTTACTAAATTGGATAAAAGAATATTTTGTGAGCCAGTGCAATTTACTGCTGCTGCTGCTGCTGAAACTATGGCTACGTATCCGTTATTTGATACAAATAATGTATGTTTTGCAGAAATGGCTAACGATATTTATTTGGCAAATAGTTTACCGATGCCAATTATTGGTATGGATCCCGTTAGTATTAATTTAATGGAACAAGAGTATGCAAGAGTTATAGCTGAAGATGCACAGATTAAAGCACTGAATGCTCGAAAACAGCGTCCTAAAAAATTTAAGTGTCCACATTGTAACGTGGCTTTCTCAAATAATGGACAACTTAAAGGACACATTCGGATACATACAGGTAATAATATTGCTAATACAATATTAACGTACCTAAATTAAATTCTAAGACTCACAATTTTATAAAATTAAAAATTTCTAAAAAAGTGCTTAACTACTATAACATCAATAAAAAACCACTTACAAATTTATGTAGTGCTCGAAGAACCGTGTCTAATGAAGTTTTTTTTTTTCTTATTTATAGGAGAAAGACCTTTTAAGTGTGACGCGGAAAATTGTGGTAAAACATTTACAAGAAATGAAGAATTAACTCGTCACAAAAGAATTCATTCAGGTTTGCGACCTTTTGCATGTACGATTTGCGGAAAGAAATTTGGTCGAAGAGATCATCTTAAAAAACATACTAAAACTCATATGCCACAGGATAGACATTTAGGACCTGCTATGTTTGTGCCTGTTTACCCATTTTTATACGGATACTAGTGAAATTAAAACTCAAGTGCGTTTAGTCAAGGTTGTAAATTATGTAAATAAGTTATAGAATTATATTTTTATATATATAAATGAGAAAATATATTAATACAAAAATTTCAAGTTTGACTAATTACCTACACCTTAAACCTTTTGTAAAACTCTGTGAACAAAAATAATGGGAATTTTTGATTTATTAACAAAATTGATCTAAGGAAGTTGTAGACAGAAAATAGATTACTGTCATATGAATCGTTGTAAAAATTGTGACTTTTTACATTACTAGATATACCTCAGCCAAATTTTTATTTTTTCGTTGTAATGTAAAAGGTATATTAAATATTTAATTTTACATTTAACCGTTCCTAGATGTCTTTAATAGATCATTGAGCAGAATTTTATGCATCTCTCACCGAGCTTTATATACCTACAAATCTTAAGGTGAAGCTATACGGCGAGAGACTTTGACCTCCAGAGACCGATTTTATGGTCTCTGTAGACCCAGAGACCCGTGTGTATATACTTCGGAAACGCAAAAAAAAATCTTTAAAGAGACCTAGTCACTCTAGAGACCAAAAACGTCTCTAGACTTTTTTGGTCTCCGGTCTTCCGTCATATATTTTAAAACAAATTGGTCTCCAGGCTCGATCTCCGGTCTCCGAAATTTGTTCATTTGTTATCTCCAGGTCTGCGGAGAATATTTCTGTGTTCTGGTCAGTTAAGTGTAGGTCTACTCGGAAAGGAAAAGGAATAAAGTAGAGTGAGTTTGACAAATTGTTAGAAAAAAAATAATAATTAATAAAATGAATTTACGGCAGAAATTTTGTTTGGTCAATAAAGTTCTGGTTATTTAAAAAAAAAATCACACAAATTTGATGGGTATATCCCGTAAAATTTGTACACCACTATATTCACTTTTCCCTAATAAATTTTGAGATAATTCTTTCTAACAATCTCTTGTTTGACAGCTAACAAATATATCTGGAGATCTCTATGTAGAGAACAAACTTCATATTTCGTGTATATATTTCGGAGACGTGTCTCTAGAGACCTTTTTATTATAGTCTCCGGAGAACTAAATTTTTTTCGGTCTCCAAAGACAAGTCTCTTGCCGTGTAAACATTTCGAAGATTTTAAACTCTGTAAACCGGAGACTGGGGACCAAAAGTCTCTCACCGTGTATCTGTACCTTTATTGTCTGTTATTGCTTCTTGATTTGTTGAAAGCTTTTGAAAGTATTGAATCGTAGTTTCTTCTATTGGATTTTAAGCTTTCATATTGAGGTACGTACTGTTGACCAGTTAAAAGTAAGAAACATACTTTCCACTCCATTATCTTATTTCGAGGATTACATTAAAGATCTAGGTATTTTATATCCCTTATATATTAACGATTTAATAAAAGAGTGGTAGATACCAATCAACATCCGCTACTCGATAATAAAAGTTGCCCTCTTTCCAGTAAGATAAAATGGATACATTGAAACAATTCATTATTAATGGATGCATCTATTATCTTGATTGTTCTGAAGAACGCTAATTTGTTATCAACAAAATGCCATCCGGTGAATACCGGTGCGGCTTGTATACAGACTCATAGAAAACAGAGTAAGTGTTATCTAATTCCATAAAAAATTTAAAATATTTGAGAGGACAACCTGCATTTAATTTTGTCAGAAAGTAAAATCAGGAATCAATTTTGATTCGCTGAGGTATTTAACGGCACTGCAGTCGGTTCCAATCAGTTAATATAAAATATAAATTCTTGCTTTGCGACACATTAGGTGATTTTTGAAAGATCTTTAAACACAGATGATGTGCTAGATACTATAAAGATGCACCAAAAATGTACTATAGATTTTTTTTTTTAATTAATTAAAGATAGACTAGTTAGTTAGGAAAGATCGAAAAGTGTACAGGGGCTAGGCAAGTCAATGTGCCGAAATCTTAAGGATTTGGTTTTCAATAGATCTAGCAATCCAGATCTAGATTTTGACCTTGATAATATCAATAATATGTTTATTTTTACAGTACTGAGGCCAGCTTCCGCAAATGTGATTTTACGCAGGTACATAACATTTTCTGTACACAACCTTTGTCCTTTGACCGATTCCTCAAAAGCGGAAATGAGTTTTTTCTATCAAATTTGTGTACACGGCCGTTCGTGAATTTTGAAGGGGTAAGTCTATTGAATCAGTGAATTTTGCCGATTGGTATTTTAAAAATTATTTATTATTATTATTTCAAAAATTCGAAGATAAAAATGGCCGCGATCAAAGTGAGAAAATCAAGTAAGGAGCAGAAAGAATTTTTATTTAATTTTAGAGAAATTAATGTCCAATTTGGTATTGTTGTTGAGTTTTTTTTTTTTAAGGAATTTCAGTAGAAATTTATAAAAATAGCATATTGATGATTTTATGCAAATTGCGTTTTGGTTTTATTTTTATTTTTTATTTATTTTTTTTTAATTACAAAATTTTATTCCAGATTTGAATCGGTTTCCGGAGTTCATACAATGGCTAAAAAATTATCAGAACTAGGAGATCAATTAAATAGTTTTAAATTCACAGAAATATGCTCCGTTCTACAAAATAACGGTATTGGAAGCCAATTCAATTCAACAAATCGTTTCTAACACTTCCAAAAGGATTTTGGGGATCTCTTAACTTATAATCAAATACTGTCTAGAATGTTTAAAAAATTTTGAATTTTTTCTCTGCACCGTAGTCGCCTTAATACTATCGAATTCATGTAGAAACTCATTTCTTCTCTAATAATTTCATTCAGCACAAAAAAAAATTCATTCAGTACTTAAGTCCCTGTTTTCGATTTTCCATATCGTGTCAACTCTAATGCTGTTGATATCGATAATGTTCATCCCAAATTTATTAAACTGTTATTACCTATTATTCTACCCAATCTGACATAGATATTTTAACATCATAATACTCATGTCTGAATACCCTGTATCTTAGAAACCGTCCAAGATCATCCCCATCCCTAAAAATCCTAAATAAAATGCAGTACAGACCCATTTCCATTTTACCTCTTTTATCCAAGGTCTTTGAACGGCTTCTTTATCAGCAACAAATACTTAAGTATATTGACTCAAATAGCCTACTGTACAATTTTTAATTTGGACTCTTTTAGAGTTTTCAAAAGCTTTAGATACAGCAATAGTAGCTTACATAAGTAAACTTCCAGACAATTACTTGCATGACATTTTTGTTTACGTGAATAAGTTAGTTACGTAAGTATTGATCACCACAATGGATGTTGTTATCGAAATATTTATAAAGGAAGTTGAACGATACAAAACAAACCATAGCAAAATAAACAGGAGACCATGTGTACGTAATTGGATTTTACGAAGCTTTGACTTGGGAGCTTCTAGTATCCATCTATCTAGAATCCAGAAAGATACAGGAATCATTTAAACGTCGACCGTTGCCAGTTTGAATTCCTATTACAGAAAGTATACCCGTTCATAAGAACATGGGTGCCAAAAGCAGAAAGTTACTTACGTAAATATAAGATTTGAATGTAAACATAAAATTTGAATTAGTTACGTACGCTACTGTCATTGTGTAAATGTACTATTAATCACTTACTACTCATAGGCAAGCTTAGAAAATTGTTTAATTCCTCTGGCATTCTTATTATGTGAGTATTTCTCTGAATTTTTGTCATAAAATGGTGTTCCGAAAGAGTCAATCCCCGGCCTTTTAAATTTTCAGCGTTCATATGATATTCTGTCAGTTATTTTAAATTTTAAATTTCACTTATATGCTGATAATATCCAGAAGTTGCTGTATGTAGACTTGATGAAGACGTTAGAAGATCAATATCCTTGTACAGAAATAATCTGGATACCACAGAATTTCCAAAAGTAATGTTATGTGGTACCTACTCCTATTCCATACAGCAGGTCTATAAAGAATCTTGGCATCATTTTTAGCGCTACACTTACATGGTCTGACCTTGTCAATGGTGTTGTGTGTCTTATTTACTCAAAGCTTCGTAAGCCATCGGTTGCTGCTCAAAATACATAATTGAATGATACTTTTTGCTTATATAACTACATTTAATGATCGTATACTTGGACATAAATAATACAATTACCTATTAATTCATTTTACTTTATTATAGCTGGATGCGAAATAGAACCTGGAATTTTCTGCATTGGTGCCAAATACTCTATCCAGGGCAATGTAGGGGAAGTCCCCCCTTCAAACCCACCCCATAAGTACGGTCTTGGGAGCTTGCATGTGCTCGGCATGTTTTCCAAAAGGCAGTGTCGCTTAACTCAAGAAGATTCTGCATGGCATTACGGTTCCTCCTTAGCGAAGTTTCTGTCTTCGTAGGACATATCTAGGGTAACATATTTAATGTGCATGTGGATAGCCTTCAATATGAATTGAAAGGACTTTTGTAAGTTCTCTATTATTGAATATTTGGACACTTCCTGAGAACGCGCGCCGCGTACTGAAATTTTGTACACAGCGTTTTCATAAAAATAGTAAATAAAATTTCGAAAATGTGCTTAGTCGGCCAACGCCTTCTCGGTGTTGCCCACTGACATGTATATAAATAGACTGCTCGTTGAACCAAAAATGCATGAAAGCAAATGACACCACTTTCATGTTTCTGTCTCTTTCAATGAGAGTATAGTTTCCCACTAAACTGTAACGATTCAGCGGTATTTCCAACCAAAACAGCCTTGTAAAAAACACTTCTTCGCCTTATAATTAAAATTTAATAATACATATAGTCCCAAATACTTTTGTGGTAAATTCTGTAAATCCCAGTCACATGAAACAGGAGATCAGTCAGTCCATTTATATACATGTCAGTGGTGTTGCCATACAAAATTTTTTGTTTTGCTTTTTTTTTAACCTTTGTTTTCATCTAGGGTATAATATTATTGGTCTTAGAAGACCAATTATAACTTTTTCTCTTATTAAAAGTGAAAGTATTTTATACATATGTATATATTTATATTTATTAAATATATACGTACTTTTATTATTTTTGGAGTTGCTTAATGACCTAGAAAAGTATTTTAAAGGGAAATCTCTCTGATTTTCTAAAAAAAAAATACTTTTGATCAATAAGGTTCATTAATAGAATCCTAAGAGGCTTTGGCACAGGAGATAAACACCAGAACACGGAATTTCTGTTCAGATGTACAGTAGGAATATGGATAAATAGCTGATTAAAATAAACAAATTTATTTGTAAATAAACACTCTTACTCTTACTTTAGGAACACGACATAAAACATCTCTTTTGTGTGATTTTGTAAAAAATTAATAAAATAAGCTTTCTATGGTTTTTGTTTGTATCATTTCAGCTAAGAGATCGAGTTTATCACTTATGCGTTTAATTAAATGGAAAAATTACAAAATTTTGCTCAAGTTAAATTGATAAGGCGACAACCCCAAACTGAAATGTCCCTGATCTCGATAGCACACTTTTCGTCGCGCCGACTATAAATCATATTTATAAGCCGAAGTTTTGAAATTTTATCGTATTAATTAAATAAATTAAGAGGTAACCATTTCTGTAAAAATGGATTTTTTGTTTTATATGATAAATAAATAAAAGTTTTCATTTTGCATTATTTCATATGATAATATTGTCATGTCGGCTTTTATATTTACCTTGGCACTTTAGTTTTTAAAGTTGTGTAAACGCCCAAAGACCGATCACATACGTTAAAGTTTTTCCCTTCTTTTTTAAACTGATTCTTGGAAAATTCTTTCTTTTACATTGCTTTGCTAGATACCTACTATTAAATTATTTAAAATTTTTATTTATACCATAAAAGCACACCTCTACGCTACATGCTCTGGTTGTTCTTCATTTAACTGGTAGAAGCTGTATTAAACGGAATGTAAGATCTTCCGCAAGATGTAAACTGCTCTACTTTCAGTAAGTTACGTCCTGAATTCCAATGATTAAATCATTCGAATAACCTTTTTCACTTTTAATAAATTTTTTTTGGATTCACCCGAAGATACAAAAACTCTCTAGGGAAATTCAAAGGAAAGTAATGCAAGTCTTTTATGATCATTAACTTTACACATTCTTTCTAGTGGAAATTATCTCGATAACAAAGGTATAACTCGACGGCAAAAGTACAACTAACTATTGTTTAAGTAATGGAAATTGTCTAGCTCTTGTTGTCTGGCTAGCAAGCTCGATGTAACTTGAGATTCGCAAATATGACTTTGTGATGCTAAGTGAGATAATTGAAAGAAAAGTGTAGTAAAAATTGAAATATGATAATTCTGCATAGACTATACTACTCTGTATAGACATGTAGGTGAAATTTTTTGTTAAGGCAAATTTATGAATGATTGGTGTAACTAATAAATAAAGCAATAAATTTAGGCTCATATTTATTATCACCTCAAGGATATAAAACTAGTCCATACTATTTGATTACCATCATTTTCATTGCATGGAAACCGCATCAGAAAATCACCTCAATAGAAACGTGAATAACAAACCCGCCAAAAGCGTAATTATGGAAGCGAAATCAAAACAAAATCAAACCAAATCCGAACATCATCCAAAAACAGCTCATGAATGCAATCGAATTGGTTAATGACATCCGTCAATATATTTAGGTCTTAATTTAAAATAAATTTCATTTCAATAGAGATAAAATACATGAAAGAAGTAGATACTATATTTTTTTTCTTCTTTTTTTTAATACAAAAACTAATTGGGAATTGCACAACTTTTTTAATACACAAGACAGACGGGCACGGAGGATAATTTCAAAACTTTGTTATTATTAATTCAAAGATGAACTCAATCATAAAAGTCGCAATATGAAACTTGTGAAGTTAGCCGCACTTCTGAAACTTAATAAACTGAAATCAAGAACCATGTATTAGCAAGAATTCTAAAATTGTAGCAACTAGATGTCACTGGCAGTTTTGAATTAGAAAAAACTAATATTTTATCAAATTATTAAAATTGTCATTCTTAAATGTTTGAGATATTGTAGTTAAATTAACTTCAGAAAGATATTGTAAAACAGAAAATGCACTACCATTTCCATCGATAGGTTGTTTCTTGTCAAATTTTTAATACACATTTTCTATCTGATAAATGAGATAAAATCGCACCTGTGATTTTTCCATTTAATTAAAAATGGCACTGAAAAGTTTTTCAACGTATTTCGCAAAGTTCTTAGATTCGCTCATTAAATCATTCTGGTAGCGTTTCAATTCAATGAAGTCACTTTTTCAAGTGGCCTATTTTCATTTCAAAAGGAAACTTAAAATATGATCAATTTGAATTAAAAATTCGAACTACTTTGAGTTGAAAATTAAGACTACTTTGAGCTTAAAATTTTAACCAGTTTGTAATGAAATGTAAAGAAACCAAAGTATGGGCACTTGCAATTTTAACACTACAGTGAACAAAAAATTCGATATTCAATGTTAAAAGATTAAAAAAAAAAATTTTAGCAATTCTTTTAAAGTTTTTATAAGAAAACAAAAATTTAGTCGAATATATGTAATAAAACAACAAAACAGTGTAACAGTACCTTTGTAATTGTTGCTGATAATTTTGAGTGATGGTATGAACGTGAAGTCCTATCTGTCAGCCGAAACTGACAGCTCACTCTATGGTAGTTGCAAAGTATGCAAAGTTGTAGTAGTAGTGCGGTAGCCTATCTTCTGTAGTAAGAAAGAGAGAAATATGTGATGCAAATACACATCTGCCTTCTTTTTACCGCTGACATCAAGAAAAAACTTGCCGTGCTGATCCTGGAGGGATCTGGGAAAAGGACCCCTAGTATTTTCAAATATGAAATTTTCATGGCGCATGGGATGCCTTTAGAGGTCATGGAACCGTAGAAGTAGTATTTTCTTCCAATCGTAAGAATAGCCTGGAATACCGGGAAATCCTCAGACAAGACCTCCTTTCATATCTTGCACACTATCCTGTCGATCGTTTAATTTATCTACAGGATAACTCCACGATCCACATAAGAAAATGGACACTTGCCTATAGTGATGAAAAGCAATAAAAATTTCTTAGCGAGATTATTGCAACTATGTATCTTAATTAGAACAAAAAAAAATCCTGAAAAGTTAAAATAGTTTCAACAGCTTATCTGAATAAATGATGTTCTATATCGATATAAAAAATGGTCCTGCCTCTTGAATCTTAATTATGTGCGTCACCTATAGGCCCTGAACTTTTTTCCATTTCATATCCTGAAAAAACGTCGCTATATTTAAAACAAGGCATAAAAGTTATATACAGGTTCCCCTAAAGGGTATGCATAGGTCATGCTTAGACAAGCAAGAAATCGTATGAGTGGGAGAGGGGAAATCCTAACGGTTTCCGAAATAACGGGACTTAAAGATATTTGGATCATGTTCAAGAAAAAGTGCAAAAAAAGCATAAAGGTTACATTTTGGGTACAAGATGTGATAGGTATTGAAAGCTAAGCTTTTGGGCTTTTCAAATACAATATAAAAAATTGGTTTTGATGACGTGTTTTTTGATAAAAATAGTAATTACATAAACTTTGTTAAGCCATAACTTCAAAATGGAAAGTGTGAGGGAAAAAATTTATAGACCATTGGAAAGTTCCAACCAAAGTTTAAATCATCTCCATAGGGTGTAACGTTCAGAAGTTACACGGTGATCTATAAAAAATATACCCAAATATTTTAAAATCCCGTTATCTCGGAAAGATCCTTCCCCCCCCCCCCCCCGCCCCATCCATACAATTTTCTGTTTGTCTAAGCATGAACTATTGACCTATCCGTAGCCTTCGGGTGCCAGACCACATACGGGACTCCCTGTATATATGCCAAAAAACAGGTTTCTTATATTGGGGCCCCCTTAATTTTATTTTATTTTCATCATTTGCTGTTATAGCGGCAAAAGAAATACACACTCTGTGAAAATTTCAACTGTCTACCTATTACGGTTCATGAGATACAGCCCGGTGATGGACGGACGGACATCGGAGGCTTATTAATAGGGTTCCCGTTTTTACCCTTCGGGTACGGAACCCTAATAAAAAGCATTGTTACCTATTGGGCAGCTTTCAGAAGAGGCCGCAGAAGCGCGAAATAAACAAGACCGGCAAGACCGGCAAAAATTTTCAAGAGAAAACTGCAACAGAAATAGATTTAATCAGCTGCTTTTAAGTTCAGATCTTCTCTTAAGTAGCATGAGGAGCGTAAAAAAAAGACGATTGAATTGTTTTTTTGGCAGAAATAATTGCTCTACCTATGCTTGCGAAGCCTAATGTTGCTGCTCATTCTTCAGAGAGCGAAGATGGACATTTGTCTGAAGAATGTTAGTTAAAATTTTAGTTCTGCTTTTTTTAAATGTATTTTTTGCCAATATAAATGTCCTTATCAATAATAGAAAGCTGTTTTTATACCCTAGATGAAATCTAAAAGGTATAATAAGTTTGTCATTCCGTTTGTAACACCTCGAAATAATGATGGTAGAGCAAAATGGATTGGACACCTTCGCATAATATCAAAAGTTATTTTGATTTTTGCATGTCCGTCCGTTTGTCCGTCTGGTCTATGCGCACGATGACTCGAGAACGCGTTCACTTAGAAAGCTGAAATTTTGTACACGGTCTTTAAAACTAAAAGTAAAATTAAGTTCGAAAATGAGACAAATCGGGCAACTCCTTCGTGGGGTTGCCATATAAAAATTTCGTTTGCCGCTATATATTTGGACACTGCCTAACAAAGCGTCGACGTAGAGAGGTGAAATTTGGTACATGGTGTTTTTATAGTAATAGCAAATATAGTTTCAAAAATGGACTAAATCGGGAAACCCCTTCTTGGTGCTGCCATATAAAAATCTAGGGTTTTTACATATACTGTGAAAACGATCAGTCCTAGACATTTTTATTGTACTAAAAACTTCTTTAGAATACGAAATCCTTTAAATTGGAACCACTTCAAAAATCAAATTTGCATAGATCGGTGACCATACGAAAATTTATATGGGCATTCATCTAGGGCAGTGGTGGCGAACTTATGACCATCGGGTCAGACGCTGACCCACGCAGGCCTTTTAAGTGACCCATGCGTTGATTATTATAAACTTATTTTTTATCATAAAAGAGAGAACAGACAATCAAAAATATTAAAATAATGAAGTATATACTATGTACGAGGTGTGGCTATAAAGTAACAAGACTGGTGCTTTCATAGAAGAAGTAGGTATGCAACTATCTTGAATGACCGACACCTGTTTAACGTGAAGCCTTCTCTTTCGAATTCGGTACCTCCCATGTTTATAAACAAATTATTCTGGCCGTAGCCTTCTTTTGTATAGGAGCCGTTGTTGGGAAAAGGCGCTACTGAAACTTAACATTTATTTAAAAAAAAAGTTCATGGCAATGAATGCTTATCACATGCGCGAGTTTTTGAGTGATTTCGGCATTTCCAAGATGGCCGAAAAGACCTTGAAGGTGATTCATGCCCGGGTCGCCCTTCTACGTCAAAAATGAATGAAAATATTGAAAGAGTATGTAATCTGATTCGATCTGACCGTCGGTTAACTATTCGTGCGATTTCTGAAACTGTACGAAACGATAAGAAAAAAAAAAGACCCGAAAGTTGGAAGAACAAGTCCTGAGTGCTCCATCAAGGCAACGCGCCGGCACATTCTGCATTGTCTTTCGAAACGTTTCTAGCCAAGCACAAGCAAGACCATCCATCTTATTCGCCTGACCTTGCACCAAGTGACTTTTATCTGTTTCCGATGATAAAATTTGCATTAAAAAGAGCAAGATTTCCATTGAAGCTGTGAAAAAAAAGCGGCATGCATCATGAAGGAGCTCACAAAAGATAGAAAATTAGCACGGAGCGTTGTGGGGATAGAAGAGGAGTGATAATAACTAAAAATGTATAAATTCAAAATAAAAAGTTTCGCAGAAATACTCACGTTATTTTATAGCCACACCATTATTAATTTAAAAAATATATATATTATTATTTATTTTATATCCATTTAAAACGGAATTCAAAACAATCGAGTTAACTGAATTCATGTGGCTATAGGTATTCATGATTTAGAAATGGAACTAAATAGTTGAATTTCAAAGCAGCATAGTGTGAAAAAGTAAATTTGAAAACTTATTTTCCGAAGTAGAAGGAAAAATGTCTGAAAGTAGTACAGATAATAATGATCCCACACTAAAAATTGAAAATATTATATTAAACGTATGGGATTCTTTACCAAATAATATTATAAAAATGAACAAACTTACTAATGCTCTTTTAACAATGTTTGGGACCACATATTCGCATGAAAAATTGTTTTCTTCAATGAATTTTGTAAAATTTACCAACAGAAATAAATTTTGAAATGAATCCGTGAAACTAATGAATAATAATGAACCTGATATTAAGAAACTATCTGAAAATAAACAACAACAGATTTTTCATTAAATATAATCCAACTTTATTATGCATAGGCAAATTTTTAGAGGTTTTTTAACCCGCAAACTAGTACTAAAAAAAAAATACTGAACTAAATTTGACTCACTTCTCAAAAAGGTTCGACATCACTGATCTAGGGTATCATAAGAATTGGTCTTACAAGGAGAGGGCCCCTACTCGTCATCACCGATTTTGCCCAAATTCACGGAAAATGTTCAAATTTGCAAATTTTCGTGGGAGTTGACGCGCTTAAATTGCAACAGAATTTGAACGAAAGTGCCAAATTCATTCAGGTTAAATGCCAACCACAGAGAAAATATGTAATTTTCGTTTCTGTAAGTGGCATTTCCGTGCGTTTTCAAAAATCGCCGGTAGATTGCGAAAGGTGGATATGCAAAATTTTTATAGACTTAATTTCTTTCTAAATAGTTAAATGACATCCGATCTTCCTAAAATTTTGTACAGATAATCTTTTAATAAAAGCGCATCAGTAAAAAAAAAATTGGATTATTCGATAAGATGTATAAAAACATTTTGAAATGAATTTTTCAGACAGAATTGTGGGCGTCGAAAATTAAATTTCGCAACTTAATCAGAAGGGGGTGGAAAAATATTTTCAAAAAATCAGAAAAAAATCACAAAAAAACTAACAAAAGGAATTTTGCAAATTGGATAATATTTACCCCACCCCCCTTAGAACACCCGAATTCGGGAAATGAGAAACTTTTTCCCATTGGTGTATATGAATGACCTTTTGAATTTATCATCCGATTTTGATGAGATTGTGAACAAATATTCTACACAGATGGTAGAATATAAAATAAATACCCCCACCCCTAAAACATTATTTGTTTATTTTTTTTTATATTTTTTATTATAATAATATATAAGTAACCCATCACGGGTTACCACTCTGTAACCCGCTGCCGCACGAATCTCATAATAGTTTCAAAAAATCATAAAAAACTCACAATAAACTTTAAAAAAGAATTTTGAAAGTCGGTTGGAATTTGGCTAAGAGATAAAGATTGTAGGTTTGCAGTATATGCTGTTAATTAATGTAAGTTGAAAGTAATTTAGCAAACCGCGGAATCTTATTTTGGAAAATGCTCCTCAACTAATTGGGGTAATGACTTATTATTTTCTGTATATTAAAGATAAAAGATTATAGATAATTGAAACTGGCTTAAATGTTGCGAATATACCCGCAAGATGGTAATTATCAAAGCTTCACTTACATTACGCATTATTTCGGTTTCGCTTGGCCATCTGGAGTTCCTACTTGCATCACTTTCATTTCTAGTCAAGCCCACCATATACTGTGAATTTGGACAAAATCGGTGATGACGAGTAGGACCCTCTGCTTGTTAAACCAATTCTAGCTTTTTTACTTGTTTATTTAGTAATATCGTTTAGAATCGATGTAGACTTCAAAATAATTTTGGCCGCGTAGATCGTTCAAACACCCGTATATGCTGCGGATCAGATTCATTGAAAATTCATCTTGTATATGGCCAGCTAATTTCAGGTTATTATTCATTCTAATGTCTACTGAGTGCTGATATGATGTTTCACCAACAAAAAAATAACTCGATTACATTTCTAAAAAGTTTTGCTACCTCTTTTACCGTGTTATAGGGAAGAAGCATACTGAGGGTAAAATAAAATTTGCATGAAAATTCCTATTTTAGGTGCATGTTACTATATCGATAATGTTAAATAATTCAACGAGTGGAAAAAAAAAAGAAAATTCTGAGAAATCTTTAAATAACGACAACAAAAATGTCATCTTCTTTTTTCCTGAAATAAAATTTCTTCAACAAACACCGGGATTCGTAATGTCTTCAAGATCTGTTCGCAAACATTCTATACAAAGCTGCTGAATAGATATAGGCTACAAGCATTTTCGCATTTCATTCTTAAATATAACACGCACTTTAACATCTCAATCTCCTTAAGAGTTCACCTTCATTGAGGGGACTTACTTAAATACCTTCGCTTTGTCCAAGAAAATGTCAGTCCCCTTTTATAATTTAAAAATTTATTACTCGGAAATATAATGACGAACCCTAATATGATTTTTGCGGTTTTTCAAATTTAGACATATCCTTGTGGATAGATAGTAAATGTGTGATAGTGCAGTGGGCTTTTCTTCTATCACTATGGGTGGTATTCTAATAAACGAAAGTGAAAAGAATCAATTTTATCTTTTAAAATCTCATCTCAGGTAATTTAATTCGCCAAAATTCTTCTATATCCTTTGTAATCCTAAGGGACATATAGAATCTAGATTTTTGGATAATAGTGGACGTTTAAAGTTCATTTTACACAGTCGTATTATGCATTATATATGTATAAAAAAAAAAATTTGTTGTCATTTCTTACTTTAGAGGCTAAGCCGTATATGTATACTACTAATACTGTATAACGTATCTGATTATCACAAGATTAATGGGAGGACGAAATATATGTAAAGACGTAAAAAGTCTTCTAACTAAATATAATTGCGAGGCTTTAATGAATCGAGATATGGAGAAAACTCTGTCAGGTCATAGAAAGTGACGTAACTGAACAAAGCTTGATTATTATTACGTCAAGCCTGGCAGAACGCATAGATGAAAAGGTCGAGATACCGAATTCACCTAGTCAGTCTTTAAATCTATCTAGCGCATTCAAATATTCATTGAGAGCACTTCGGTTTGGAAAAACTTCTTTGAGGCCTGAATCTTTGTAGCTCTTTCTTTGGTGCATGTACTAAGGCAAAACGTAATACTAAAACCTCGTGTGTGCCATTGTTAAGATACAGATGAATTATCGTCTTCGAAGTGCATTCATTGAGAGCCGTAAACACCAACCAGAATAATCCATATTCACGTGTAATGCACAAACACCAACCAAGATTACTCGCGATTTAATCCCTCGTATTACACTGGTGTAATATTTTATCCGAGATTTTCCGAGGGTAAAATTTTTATTCGAGGATTATTCCGAATAGGTGACAGTTGTATATGACAGTTCATATTTCCGTTTATAAATTTTCATTTGTGAATTAAATTGTAAATTAAATTAAATTATTAAAATGGATGCTAGTGAATCGGAGCAAAGTTTTGTATGCGAGGATTTTGAGATGAGTTCATCGACTAATTCCTCGTCGGATGAAGAGGATTTAGAGCTTCTCCGGGCAGTGGCAAGTTTACCACGAAGACCTAGGAAAAGGAAGTTATTCGAAAGAATACACCCCATGGAAAAATATGATAATGACAACTTCATAAAAAGGTTTAGATTTCCGAAAGATATTGTTTGTGAAATATCAGAACTGTTGAAGGAAAACCTTGCTTATCATGACAATCGAAATAATCCTAAGTTTTGATTCAAGTATTGATTTGTTTGCGATACTATGCTGTTGGCTCTTTCCAAATAGTATCTGGTGATTTATTTGGTGTACATCTGGTTACATGTGGAAGAGTTGCTAAAAGAGTATCAATAGCACTGGGCATGTTAGCAAAATCCTTCATAAAAATGCCCGCAACAAATGAACAAGTTGCAATTGTCAAAAATAAGTTTTATGATAGGTTTGGATTTCATAATGTTCTTGGAATTGTTGATGGGACTCTTATTCCAATTTCTTCTCCTGGTGGCAATAACGCTGAAAGCTTTAGAAGCAGAAAAGGTTGTTTCGCAATAAATACTCAAGTTGTGTACGATTCGGATTTAAAATTCACGAGTATTGATGCAAGGTAATATTTATATGCATAATTTTGTTATATAAAATATTGAGGAAATTTTTTTGTATGTAGGTGGCCTGGATCAACGCACGACCAGATAGTATTTAACTTTTCGCATCTGTTCGCAATATTTGAATATGGTATCTACAGCGATGGATACTTGTTTGGGGATGCTGGATATGGTTGCAGAAAATATCTTTTGACACCTGTTCCTAATGCGGTCACTGACGGGGAAAAAAGTACAATTTGCATTTTGTAAGAACACGGCAAGCAGTAGAAAGGGCAATCGATATTTGGAAAAGACGATTTCCAATTTTGTCAAAGAGTATTACAATTTTGATAACATTTTTACATATGTAATTGTGTTTCACCAGTTCACTTTTAGAAATTTCAGTCGATGTACATTTCGCTGTCATCCTAATAGTTGCAACCGCCTTTCTACACAACATTGCAATTGAGAAGAACGAAATACTACCCCCTCAGACGGAAGAGCCAAATTTGAATTTAGGCGACCATGACAGCAGACAAAAAAGAATACCACGTTTCCGTGGCAACGATACTTCGGTTAGAGATGCACTCATTAATTTGTAATTTTCTCTATTTAATATTTTTTTAATATTATGTAACAAAAAAAAACATAAAATTAATTTTCTTCATTATATTTTTTATTCAACATTTGTTTTTTTAAATTATAGTAGACCTTTATTTCATCATACATTTTTTTCTTGTTCACGTTGGCATCGATTTCTGACTCGATTTTTTTACTTTTTCGAATGCGGCAACGAATTCTTGGAGCAACTCGCTATTTTTTTTTTTTCCTTCTTTTTGGCCCTGTTGGCGGATTGGAAGGTAAAGGTATTTGTTTTTTTCTGCGACGAGGAGACAGCTTTCTCTGGATTGGTGTCCTCTTGAGCCCGTATCCCGGCGGATGTTGATGGTTGGTCCCTGTAAGCGCAGATTGTGTTTACTGCTTCCCCATCTAATTCCAGTACCGCTTCAATTTCCAACACTTCTACTTCCATAAATTCGTCCAGATCTGCATCTCCATAGTCATCAATATCAGTCTAGAAACAAATAAATTTACGTAATAATGAAATTTCTATTTTTCAAATTTAACTCACATTATTATCGCCCCAATAGTCAGCGCTACTGTCATATCTATTTGATACAGGTACTGTGGATGCTTGCACCAACGCAACGGTAAAATAGGGTCGTCCTCCCGTACTCGTTTCACATATGTGCCTCCACCAGTTTTAGAAATATTTGCTTTATGCTAAATTTTGTTTTGTTATCCTTTTCATATTCTTGTAGGTATTCCGCAATTGAGCGACCGATTTTTTACACATTTTTTGGGAATTAAATTCGTTGCAAATCATTTCCCAACAATCACTTTTGTCTTTTGATGTTACGGCATCAGTTTTTTTATTCTCCACTACAGTGTTGTATTTTGTTACAAGTTCTATTAACAAAGCTTTGCTCTGTGTGGTCATATGCGCTGATTTTTTATTTTCCAAAATTATTTTAATTTCACTACTTACGATTTCACACCAAAACACAAATTCAAACTGTCCGCGTCGCGTCCCTGTCATTTGACATACCGAAAATGTCCGAAAGTAATGCCACATAAGCAAAAAATACATGGTTTTACACGAGTTGCTGTTAACGTCCAAAAAAAGCGGGATTATTCTCGGATAGGAATAATCTTTACACGGGAAATAGGATTATCCTCGTTGATGTTTACGGCCCTGAATGTTATGAATGGAAAGAATTTATGGTCAGAAGAAGAAGAAAGTTCAATTCCTCTGATCCCGTACTTCTGTTTTTATTCTTTTTTTCGCATTGGGATACATATGTAAATGTTTTCTGGGAAAATGATCGTTAAAATAGATTTTAGAAATGAACTGAATACGCTCTAAGTAAAAGTCATACATGCCAATCGTACATACTGGAAAAAGTTATTATTAAGGTGAACTATATTCTCCGCTTTTGGTTTCATATCCATCAACATGCATACCAATTCAAGTACCTCTACCTTCACAACACTTACTTAATAGTGTGGTTCAAAAATTTGAATTTATTACCTGTTTCTTTAATCATTCAGATAGAAGGAGGCTTCTAGCAATTCATTCATGATGTACATAGAACTCATAAAAAAGAAAGAAACTTCGGTGGATTACATGCTTAAACAGATCCCATAAGTGTTAATAAAACATTTTGAATTGATACTCGGATGTACCATCACTTTGTTGTAGTTAACGAAATATTGATACAACTTAAAAAAAGACAGCTGTTTTCTTAATGTATTCAGACATTCCGCAATTCCCGCAATGCAGAATATCAATTTTGTGATATTACATATGCAAGCAGGCTGGTTTATTGAAAACTCTAAAAACATCAATCTCTACGGAATAATTATAAAAAAATTAATGCTCATATTACCCCATATTGTCAAATTTATTAAAGATTTAGAAGCTAGAAGGATCTTAAATCATTAAGAAATATTTCTTCGCGAAATTAAATCGAAAGCAACAAAACTCGCCCAACAAGTGGAAATCGGACGTACAATGAGTTCTTCTGCTTATAAAACGGCAAAACAATAAGATTATATAATTGGTATAGTGAGTTCCAAATTTCGGAGAGAGAAATTATATCTGGAAATCTGAAATTAGAAGCTCTGTAAGTTATAGGAAAAAAAAATCAAATTATGCTTCTAATAATTACGGAGAAGAATGTATTTAGTTATAAAATCAATGTTGTTGGTAGCATCATCATAAGGTAGGGTTTTACATTATTTTACAAAGACAAAGAATTCATAACATTGCAGATTTTCGGTATGTCGACAATTTCTCGTCTATAATAGACTGAAAATCATTAAAAATGCAGTAAAAGTTTAACT
This sequence comes from Dioctria rufipes, assembly GCA_963924295.1. Lineage (NCBI taxonomy): Eukaryota > Metazoa > Arthropoda > Insecta > Diptera > Asilidae > Dioctria > Dioctria rufipes. Next base: position 259,259,441 of record OZ002741.1, read on the forward strand.
TTTCTGTATCGCTTAAATATTTAATATAGTCCTCCCTATATACAGGACGCATAGCTCCGGTCCCGATTTACAAGAATTCATATTTCTTCTGCTATTTCTGTGGTTTGGTCAGAGATACATAACTCCAAGAATAGCGTTTTTGAGTTATGTATATCAAAACGTTTGAAAAAAAAATCTATCGTTCTGTACTAACTACGTAACCGCACTGGGGTCATGACTCCCCCTCCCCCAATCGCCACCTAACCTTCACGGTGAATTGAATGTGGGGCTGGACTGTAGAGTGAGCTGTAAAAGTTTAACAGGATAATTTTAGTATGATACGGTTTGTTTGTCTTCTTATAAGTAGTAATAGTGGATTAGGTGTAGCTCTTCGTCTTTTAAACGTGTACAATTTTTTTAGAATTTTCTTGCGTTTTTATATAGTGTCGAAAAGTCATCTATCATACCTAGCAAAGGATAGTAAGTAATTTTGGAATGCATATTTATTTTAGTATTTGATTATTTAGAAAATGGCACGTAATGCTTAGCAGCCCAGCTATGAAGATTCTTTTATATTTTTGTTGCGCCGATTAAAAAGTTTAAGAAGTGTTATTGTTTCTAAAAAATTGATTAGCTATCATAATTTTTTTTTTACCTATCTGATTTTCCGACGGTAAACAGCAGCGGGAAATTCGATGTCAAAATAGGTAGTTGAAAAATTGGGAGTACAATTGCAACGACAGGCGGTGAGCGGCGATAGTGAAAGAAGAATATACTGAAATTTCATTTGTTATTAGTTTTGAGCGTTTTGAAACAGATTTTTATCGAGAATATTTTATATTATTTTGAAAGAATTGCAATGGACTAAAGTGTGGAAGGGAAAAATTTAAAATACAGAAATTAACTAAATTAAAATCAAACTAAATGCCAAAAATATCACAAGCGCCTCGAAATAACCATCCAAACCATGTCTTTTTTGTCAACTCGTCTACTGGTTGTCTTGTACATCATAAATTATTTTATGATTTCACACTTCCTCAATCAATTTTTCATCAAAATTCATTGTTTTAAAATTGCCTCAATGTCCAACAACCTTGACAAAAATTAATGCCTCAACAAGTTCATTCGTTTGATTTTGTTGGTAGTACTGCAGTGACGATGGAAAAATTAAAAATTGATCAGTCCCGACGGCAACTTCGTCGACCGCTAACCGTCACCCATCGTAATTTGGCCATTCGCATAAGACGCTATGCTTTTAAAAGTTTAACAGCAGCATTTTTTCGTCAAAAGATTTCATGGTACATAATATACAAGAAGAGCCCAAAGATAAATTGTAAACAAGATGAAAGTTTTTTATCTCCAAATACTGATTTCTTGTCATAGAATTGGCTACTATTTCCACATGTTTATCATATTCAAGTGACGATTTCGGGATAGTTTTTTATATACACTTAACAAGAGAATTTCCAAAAATGTACGAATCTCTTTTGTTCATATGCAAAACTCGTACCGGTTATTTCAGTTGTCATAAAGAATACTCTGATCTGTAACATACAGTACGTTTACATGAATACTTGAAGTATACTTCAAGTAGGAGAACAAGTAATCAAAATATCATCTAAACGCGCATTGACTTCAAGTATACTTGAATATTTTTCATCTTTACGAGTTATGAAAATAGTAAAGAGGAACAAAAAGAAGATTATTGTTGACAATTCAGGTTGTGATTTACGGTAAATTTCAAGTCAAGTAAGGAATTAATTCAACCAAAAACCTTACTTTAGTTTCAAGTGGATTTTAAGTCAAGTACTCAAGGATTCATGTAAACGTACTGATAGTCGATTCGTAAATTGCAAACAACACACGATGGCATTGCGAACTTGAACTTGAAGTGCAACAGATAAACTAAAAACTCAAATCTTAAAAATATTCTGGAATCTCCGAATAAGGTGAATGGACAATGTGAAAAAGGACCTGTGATTATTGATTTGGAGGAGGTACGTGAAACAACAATCGTTTTAGTAACGCATCTGATCCCTACATATGCACATAGATGTACGCAATGAAATTCAGGCTGTTATTGAAAATGTTAAAAAATTCATTAACGATAATATTTCTAACTACAATTTGACCTTCAAGAAATCAAATTTACAAACTATGTATGTATGTATGTACCTTCAACAGCATGCATGCGATCTACATTATAAGGATCAATAACAAAAATTCATCGTTTCGAGAAAGGTTCTGTTATGACATGAACAAATGAACAGCATGTGATCACCGCACGGACGGTAGCATATGTCTTTAGTATTTCTTTACTACTGGCCTGCAAACTAAGTAAAATAAAACTGTCACAACTTGCGTGATGACTTCTTCCGCTCTGCTCAGTTTTCTTAAGGAAACTTACCTCATATATCAAGGAATATATTATTCAATTCGAAACCATTGAATTTTTGAAAAATTGATTTGTTTCCATTTTAACTGCAGTTGACATCGAGAACTCCCAGTAGGCAAGCTCAATAGTTAAAATACTATTTGCGCCAGCGTATATTCTACTGGACGCATGGACAAAAGGATCCGGAAGACATCTATTGTGTGATCTTAATTGCTTTGTTGACTGTATCATATCACAACAAATAGGAATACCTGGACCTTTTATTGAATCACATAAGTATTTACACACCCTTTGCACAAGAGGCCATTTAAAAGGGACAATAAAATTGATTTTTCACAAATATTTTAAGTTTATCCCTAATGGAAATCCTAATTACCTAAATATTACGAAATTTTTTTATTGCAGGCATGTACACGATATATGTATGTATGTGTATGAATGAATGAGTAGGTATACTCACAATTTGTTTAACACATGGACGGATACATGAACTGTCCCAGTTGCTTCAGTACAAATTAAATTATTGAGACTTTCCTTTTTCATAGCAAGAAGATTTTTATACACTTTTTCTTCTTCTCCAACTCTCTTAAATCCTTCAGACCACTGCCATGTATAACATATAAACATGTTAGTTAGGCAGTTAGACAAATTTACATTTCTTGGAAAATCTAGAATTTTAGGTATGTGTGTGTGTGTGTGAGTTCGTAGCCGTTGGCGACCCGTTCCTAAATATAGTAAAAAACGATTTTTTTGTAATAGCAACAGTACGAAGAAGTTGCCCGATTGCTAGCAATTTCAAACTTAAATTTCCCGTGTATAAAATTTCAGCTCTCTACGTGTCGCCGCGTAAAGCAGTGTCGAAAAACTAAAGTTTTGTATAGCAACACCAAAAAGCGTTGCCCGATTTGCTCCACTTTTAGACCTGTATTTGCAATTTTTATGAAAACGTCATGTACAAAATATGAGCTCTCCACGTCGACGCCTTCTCAGGCAGCATCCAAGTCAGGGTGTTTCCCACTAGGAGGTCAGTAGAGCGGGAGGTGATAGTACTCAGCTAGATGAACAAAAAATTGTATGGCAGGGGGGGGGGGCATATCAACCGTTTAGGAGTTACAGGGTGATTAAGAAAAACAGGTAGTTTATCACAAAACACCCTGTATCTTAAAAACTACAGGGTGTGTGGTCACAATTAGGAGCTCATTGTATGCAGAACTCCATGGCCTTTCGAACGACTGCTCAATCAGCCTAATAGCTCTCTTCCTTCAAGAATTATGGTTGTCTAAACTCAAAATTTCGGATTTTCTTACCTTTTTTTTAATTTAACCTCTATTATTTTTGCAAAAATATCGTTAACATAGCTTTTTTTTATAAGAACTGTAAACTGTAGACTCTCCTCTTTAAGTTGACCTGTTACATCCTATGTGTTAACACCAGCCTTTAAACAGTTATTAACTCATAACCTATTCAGGTTACATCGAAATTAGACGATATTTTGTAAAATGACGTGCTAAGGGAACAAATTATCGTTGAGAATAGGTTTGAAAATAGGTTTGAGAATAGGTTTACAGCTAATAACTCTTAAAGGGCTTCAGATAGCACATTGGGTGTAATAGGTCATATTAAAGAGGACAGTCTACAGTTTTTATAAAAAAAAGTTATGTTAATGACCTTTTTGCAAAACTAATAGAGGTTAAATTCAAAAAAAAGGTAAGAAAATCCGAAAATTTTGAGTTTAAACAACCATAATTCTTGAGGGGAGAGGGCTATGTGGTTGATTGAGCAGTCGTTCGAAGGGCCATGGAGTTCTGCATACATATAGCTCCTAACTGTGACCATGCACCCTGTAGTTTTTAAGATACAGGGTGTTTTGTGAAAAACTAGAATTTTTCTTAATCACCCTGTACAATTTTTGGTTCGGTTATGTGAGTACTATCACCTCCCGCTCTACTGACTTCCTAGTGGGAAACACACTGTATAGTGAAAAACCAAGGTTTTGTATGGCAACCCAATTTAGTACATTTTTGAAATTTTATTTACCATTGCTATGAAAACACCATGTACCAAATTTGAGCTCTCTATGTCGACGTGTTGTCTGGCAGTGCCACAATATATAGTTAAAAACGAAATTTTCGTATGGCAACCCTATGAATAAGCTGCCCGATTGGTCCTATTTCTGATCTTAAATTTACATTTTTTTTTTTTAATCGCGGTTTACAAAATTTGAGCTCTCCACGTCGATGTATAGTGAAAAGCCAAAGTTATGTATCGCAACACCAAGAATGGGCTGCCGATTCCAATTTTTCTTTCCCTAAAAACCTTATTCGAACTATTACGAACATTTAAAAAAAAAGAATTAGCCAAATCCATCCAGCCATTCTCAAGTGATGCGATTACCAACGAACAGCATTTAATTTTTATTATATAGAATTTATGCATATACTTCAGTGGCGGATACAGCGGGGGGCGATCGGGGCGATCGCCCCCCCCCCTAGAGCTCTAATAATAATAAATTAAAATTTATATTCTAATCCAATGAAATAGAAAATACAAAAAAAAAATTTTAAAAAAGACCGTTTCTAAACCGGCGTTAAAAAATTAGAAAATAATTTCTCCCTTCATTTCTCCAGAGTTTCCCTTCATTTTGCATTTAATTAAATTTTTAAATTATATTACATTTGTATATAAATTTTAAAATTTTCAACGTATACAGAGAAAACAGGATCTGAACAGCTCAAATTACGCTACAGTGAAAACAATTTCCCGAAATTTAAATTTGGAACTCCTAATGTTTATCAAAATACTTAATTAAATTACTTTCCTTTGAATATGCTTTCTTTGTGTACCATGAAAATTTAAAATTTTTTATACAAATGTAATTTGATTAAATGGAAAACTCTAGATAGTTATTTGATATATTTATTGTTTTTTTTCCTTTTTAGTCATAAATTATTCTCAAAAAATGTAAAATTATATCACTAATGAATTTTCAGTACAAGCATTGTTGCACTTTTTTGTGATCGAAAGCTCACAAAAGCCGGGTATTTTGAAGAAAAGTAGTATGTTGGGAAAATTATCATAGCCGAGGTAATTAATCTCAGATTCAGTTGTCCTTCAAATATTTAATTTAAGGCAAATAGGATAATATATATATTAACCCTACCTAATTAGCATTCCTCGAAAATTTCTTCCACCATTTAAGTTGCAAGAAATTGCAGTCCAGCCCAAGAAATAATGGTGTTTGAGCGAAATGCAAGCGACCTATGTATGAAAAACACCAGTAGCGCAAGCAAGAAGCGTATAATGTCTATTTTATGTGGAATTAAATTTTACTATGCTTACGGGATCAAAAACTTATATTATATAGATAAAAGCACTCTGGCGATATCTTAATGCTAATGAAATTTTCATGCCAAAACGAAATGAGAAAGCTATACAGAGCAGTCCACAGCTGATGGCAAGTGCTGTTATAGGGGGCGATGGGGGCGATCGCCCCCCTAGAGCAAACGTCTGGATCCGCCCTTGATATACTTATGCCATATTCTATTTTATATGTAGGAACCTTAAATACGCAAACCTTAGAATTTAGTTTAGTTAACAATAGCACATGGGCGACAAAATAAATAAAATTAGCCTAGGGAGATACCAACATGTAAAAAAAACACAAAAATAATAATACGTAAAAAAGAGCAAAACTCAACTTAAAATTAAAGAACGTATTACGCTAAAAGAAAATGAACGAGGACAAATTAGCCACAAATTTTGTCGTCCTATGAACTAACCAATAGCCCTCGCGCAGCAAAAGTAAATAGATAAATACATAAATACATAGTAAATTCAACAAGAAAAAATTAAAATCAACGCACATATGAAAACTACAATCTTAAAAAACGGGAGAAGAATATTGAAAAGAGCAGAGGTCCCAGAAATGATTCCTGAAGAATACCATATATATTATTATGTATAGAAATGGGGAAGACGATTTATTTCCATAACAAATATTTTTATTGATACCAACATAAAGTTGAAATTTATGAATCAGAAAATTATGTTCTATCTTATCAAAGACTTTACAGAAGACTAAGTGAAATAAAATGGGTTATCGTTATCACTTGTAATTCGGACGCTATTGATATAATTATAAAAGGTCTGTAGTACATCTCTGTCTTGACCTAAACCCAAACTATTATCTTCTAGTAGGTTACCATTACCTACAGTTTCTCAAAGACTTTTCATTGAAACGTGAAAATGGAAATTGGACAATACTTAGTTACACTTTGAAGATCTAACTTACATCAGTCTTAAAATATTTTCACTGCAATAAGTATATAAGAATGCATTGCCTTATTACAATTTTAATATTCTGCGTAAGTCAGGGGCATTTGCTTTGAATAATCCCCCGCTTTTTAATACATATGAATATAATTTTCGAAGAGATAATTTATTAGATAAATCCAGTGATAAAGTTGGTCGTGTTAACAAACGGTGCTCCAGAAAATCAGGTCATACATTCATACTTTGAAAATTGTGAAAAAAATATTTGATTGAAAAAACTACTAAATTTGGATTCACCCCACAATAAATAATTTCAGAACACATTGACAAGAGTCAAGATAAGGTCTGCCGTAACTTTCGGAAGATATATAAGTCATGAAGTACGACTTGAATACAAACATAGTGGACCAGCTAGCAGCCAGCCTACATACTTCTTGCCTTGTCTTACTGAAGGAGTTTTTCATATAAAAGTAGCTTGAATTTCGGTCAAATACCATAATGATGTTCCATCACTCTCACAATTTCTAGAAAAAATCCATGCAATTATAATGTAAATCCTCCTTTACGCGGGGGTTACACGAGATAGTACAGCTCGCATGCACCTTGCACTGCCATACTTCTTGCACGTGTAATCCCTACTGCCTAATAGTACTCACCTAGGCAAACAAAAAATTATATGGCAGGGGGGTCCATATCAACCGTTTCGGAGTTACAGTGTGTTTAAGAAAAAAAATCTAGTTTTTCATAAAACAACCTGTATCTTAAACAGTACAGGGTGTATGGTCACCATCTATAGCTGATTATATGGAGAACGTCATGGCCTTTCCAATGAGTGCTCAACCAGCCCCTGCTCCCGTCCTCTCAGGAATTATGGTTGCCTATTTTACTTTGACCTCTTTTTTTTTACGAAAACTATATAAAAACTGTAAACTGTAGGTCAAAGTTAACCTAATGTCATTTGGTTAACTTTTCTGTAGATTATCCTCTTTGATTCGACCTACACATTATGTGCTATATGAATTCGTTAAAGAGTTATTAGCTCTTAACCTATTCTCAAACCTATTCTCAAAGATAATCTGTTCCGTTAGTAACTGAAACATGTCATGTTAAAAAAATATCAGCTTTCGGTATGACGTGAATAAGCTATGATCTAAAAACTCCTTAATGGCTGCAAATAGCATACAGAGGTGTAATAGGTCAAATTAAAGAGGAGAGTAAACAGTTTACACTTTTTATAAAAAAAAAAGTTATGTTAATGACCTTTTTGCAAAAAAATATAGAGGTCAAAGTAAAAAAAGGTAAGAAAATCTGAAATTTTTAGTTTGGATCACAATGAATCCTGAAAGGAATGGCTGAAAAGGTAATGAAACTCTGCACACAATGAGCTTTAAGGCAAAACACAATGTGAGCGACACGACAAAAACGCCGTACAAAACGTCCGTGAAAATACAATGGGAACGACAAGAGCTGTCAATCCCCAATTAAATTTATTCTGTTATTTGTGTTCTAAATTAAAAATAGAAAAAATTTAAACGAATAAATTAAAAAATATTATTAAAGTAGCATGTGTGGCCGTTTTGGCTAATGAAGAGAAAAAACAGAACCAACATAGAAGAAGAAAGTGTATCCAAGAGTTATATAAAACTCGTAATACGGTGACATTTTACCACCTCAAAAAGCTTTTCTTCCATTTTTTATTCAACCAACTTTGATATTTTCCACGACATTGTTATTTGCTGATATTTTTAATCTATAAACTCATAAATATGATTGCAATGAACGTATAACAATAAATATGAACGCAACCCAAAATCATAATTTTGCGTGCGACAAATTTCAATTTTCAATTAAGTTCGACAACAAATGTCGAACGATGTCGTCAGCATTGTATTTTATACCATACACTGCCATGTTATTAGAACCCAATCGACAGCGTTTTTTGCGGCGTTTTTGTCGTATCGCTCACATTATATTTTAGCCTTTAGACGGTGACCGTACACCTTGTACTTTTTAACATACAGGGTGTTTTATGAAAACTAGATTTTTTCCTTATCGCCCTGTAACTCCAAAACGGTTGATATTAACTCCCCCTCCATTAATTTTTTTGTTTTCCTAGGTGAGTACCATCACCTCCTGCTCTATGGACTACCTAGGTGGAAACAGCCTGTAAAGTGCAAAACGAAATTTTTGTATGGCAACTCTATGGAAGAGTTACTCGATTTGTCCCATTTTCGAACTTAAATCTGCAATTTTTTTAAAAAGCTCTCTTAGTCCCCTGACACACGATGATACACATTCGAGACTAGACACGACGTAAAAAACGGTTTTTGTATCGAGTAGTTGATACACGGTTGATACATATTCTTGAGACTGCAACGAAAATTGATCATATTCATCTGCACCCAAATTGGGTACATGCATACTGTAATAAAGCACTCGTGTATCATCCGAGTCTAACCCTCCCCTGGTAGGCAACGCTCATCAGTTTACAAAATTTTAATACCGGTGCGGGCAGGAGCTTTTATGTTCACTAACAACTTTTTAGTCAAGTTCACCATGTGAGTGTACATTATGTGGTCTTACGACAACTAGCTTTTTTACGGAGCGCGTCGACGAGGTTCTTCGCCAACTCATCTCTCAGCTCATCAATAAATTGGTATGGATACTGATATGTAGGTCTAGTACGAGTGAAATGGAGATAAATGCCGTTGCGGTAAAAATTTCCTTTGTCTTTTGCTATGCGCCTTCAAAGTGGGGACTGAATTTTATTTTTTCCTCATTCTTTTGTGAGAAGCAAAAATGAAATATAATTTAAAGTGAAGTGTAATTGAAGTCATCCAGTTCCAGTTAAGTTTAAGTATTTTTTAATCATTGGTAATGTAAGCCATTAAGTTACAGCTTTAGTCAAGGTGCTGTAGCTTGGCCGCGAATTGACAAGAAGAAGAAGAAGAAGACGTTGTCAGAAGTGTCTAGAACGAAGAACGAAACGGGAACGAACGTGCTTTTGCGAACATACTAAACTAAATCCTAAGTAAACTCATCATACTTGTAAAACTTTATATATATCCAGTTAAATAAACCTTACTGTCATATTTCTCAAATAATTCTTTGCATTATTCTTTACAAATCAGAAGTGGGATACATCAGAAAATTGTTGGAAAACAAGGGACGCCTAGGACGCGGGAAACAAAGAAAATAGAATACAGTAGGACGAAATCGGTAATATGAGTAAACGTGCAAAAACGGCAAAGGAGCTGCGAGAGGAGTTGAAAAGCAAAGGATTGCCAACAAAAGGTAATAAAAGAGAACTGATGGACCGATTAAACGAAAGTGACGGTATCATAGAAAGCGTCGATAGAGTTTCAGATATGATGAGTCAACATGATTCTGGGTCTGATGAGGAAGTTGACGTTACGGTCATAAATAAAACAAAAAAAATATCATTAAACGACTCTGCGTTAAGTGTATCAAACATAAGGTATACACCCAGAGAAGTTTCTGAAATTTTACCAGAATTCCAGCCTGAAAACGATAGAAATTTGTCAGTCGATCGATGGATTAAGAAAGTGGAAAAATTGAAGGTATTTTATAAGTTCGAAGATGATTTGCTTTTATTTGCAGTAGCGTCAAAATTGAAAGGCGAAGCGAGATCTTGGTACGACAATACCGAAGATATGTTCGAAACATTCAACCAGTTTGCTGAAGCGATTAAAAAGAAATTTACACCAGTTGTTAATGAGGCAGATGCTCATATAACAATGATGTCGAGGAAAAGAAAGTCAAGCGAAACTCTGGTCGAATATGTTGCGGAAATGTGTGCACTTGGAAAAAAGGGAAATTTACCTGAACGAGCTATAGTAAAATATTTCATCATGGGAATGAGAGATGATGAACTATTTAACGTATTTCAGAGCCATAAAATCGATACAACCGACGAACTTAGAGACAAGGTCGAATGGAGCATGAGCCTTCGTGCAATTCAAACAGCAGGAAGAAATGAGCGAGTAGGTGAAAAAACGAATTTGACAGTTTCACCTAATATAGCAGCAAATGTGGGAGCAAGGCCGAAAACTAAAAATGCCGTAAGTTGTTTTAATTGTTTTCAAGAAGGTCACTTTGCTAGAAATTGTCCCATATTGCCGCGACGAACGAGATGCAAGGATTGTGGACGAGTTCACAAAAAAGGAGAACCAGAGCATTGTTCGAAGACAGTGGGATTTCTAAAGTGTGTAAAAGACGAATATCACAAGGTGGTGCAAATAGGAGGACACTCAACTATTGGTCTCATTGATTGTGGCAGTGAGTGCAGTCTGATTCGGGAAAGTGAGGCGAAGAACGTCAAAGGTGACCGGATGTTTTCTCAAATCAAGGTAACTGGATTCTTGGGTGGCACATTTACCACTAGAATGAAGATAAGTACAACATTAGAAATTGATAATATTTTCCTTAAAATTGATGTGTACGTGGTAGAGGATAATCATTTAACAACTCCGCTATTAATAGGACGAAATGTACTTGATTATCCAGAAATAAGAATGATCAAGGAACCTGGAAAATTAACAATAGAAAGAATAATACCGAAACGAAAAGGTCAAAATTGTAGGCTGTATCGAACAACAACCGTTAACGAATCAGAAATAACATCGGGAGATCTGACCAACGGTGATAAGATTGCACTAATGGCATCAATAAATAAATTTCGAGATCTTTTTCCAACAAGTATGAGTCAAATTGGTCATACTCACTTAGACGAGATGGAAATTCATCTGGAGACAGATGAACCAGTGCAACAAAGACCATATAAAATCCCTTACGCTAAGCGAGAGAATGTGGATAAAATGGTGGCCGAATTATTAAAGAACGATATAATTTCCGAATCAAAATCAGAGTACGCTAGTCCTATATTGTTGGTGAAGAAAAAGAATGGAGAAGATCGTCTCTGCGTGGACTACCGCAAAATAAACGCCATAACAAAAAAAGAAATAGTACCAACACCGAATATAGAAGAAGAACTTCATAAGGCTGGAAGATATAAATATTTTGTAATCTTAGACATGAATAGCGGATATTATCAAGTACCCATCAGTAAAGATAGTCGAAAGTATACGGCGTTTGTAACTCATAGTGGACTATATGAGTTCGTGAGAGTTCCATTCGGGTTGAAAAATGCGCCTTCAGTATTTCAGCGTCTTATGGCCAAGGCAATGAGGAACTTAAAAATAAATGATGCTCAAATTTATATGGACGATATCCTGATAGGAGCTGATAACTTCAGTGAAGGTTTAGAAAAATTACATCGAGTATTTCAAGCACTACGAGATGCCAAGTTAACACTAAATTTAAAAAAGTGTGCTTTCTTTGTGAAGGAAATAGAGTATCTAGGTCACACAATCACACCACAGGGAATCACTCCAGGTACGTTGAAGGTTCAAGCTATTCACAGTTTTAAAATACCAAAGAATGTCACAGAGGTACGGCAGTTCCTAGGGCTGTGCAGCTACTTTAGAAAATTTGTGAAGGGGTTCTCTTTGTTAGCTGAGCCGCTAAACCAACTGCTAAGGAAAGGAAATAATTTCGAATGGTCAGAACAGCAGACGGAAGCATTCTTGAAATTGAAAGCTGAGCTAGTGAGTGAACCAACATTAGTTGCATATAATGTAAATTCGGATCACGAGGTCCATACAGATGCAAGTTCAAATGGGTTAGCAGGAATACTTCTACAGAACAATAATAACGAGATGAAGCCAGTAGCGTATTATAGTAGAGCAACGACAGAAACAGAAAAGAATTTTCATAGCTTCGAATTAGAAACTCTGGCTATAGTAGAAACATTGGAACGCTTTAAGTATTATCTGTTGGGAAAGACATTCACAGTTATCACCGATTGTGCCTCACTGAAAACAACTATGAAGAAGAAGGAATTAATACCCAGAATTGCGAGATGGTTTTTGCGACTACAAGAGTTTGATTTCTCTCTGGAACATCGAAGCGGAACACGAATGGGTCACGTAGATGCTCTTAGCCGGCAACCGGATGAATGTGCACGGGAAATGGACACAGTGTCAATGCAGTTTTTAAAAATATCCATTAGCGAAGCAGATTGGTTGCTTACCATGCAAATGCAGGATCTTGAATTAAAAACAATAATAGATAAATTGCAGAGAAAAGTGGACATCGAAAAACAGTTGAAAAAGGATTACGAAATAAGTAACGGAAGGCTTTTCCGAAAGATAGGAGAGGTTAAACGATGGGTCGTCCCCAAATTAGTACGATGGAGGATCGTACAAAGCTGTCATGATGACTCTGGACATATGGGTTTAGAAAAAACTATTCAACGAATCCAAGAGATGTATTGGTTTCCAAAAATGAGGAAGTATGTAACAAACTATCTAAAATCTTGTGTGGAGTGCTGTTATAACAAAAGGATTGGTGGTAAAACAGAAGGAGTATTGCACTATGATCTCATAGAACCTATACCATTCAGGACTTTACATATTGACCACTTGGGCCCATTTCCAAGGAGTAATAAAGGTAACCAGTACGTGCTGGGAATATCGGATCCATTTTCTAAATACATCATATTGAAAGCGGTAAAGAATACTTCAACGAAGGGCGTCATAAAATCTTTGAATGAAATAACAACTTTCATTGGGGTTCCAGCCAAGATAGTATCTGATCGAGGAACAGCTTATACAGCGACAGCATTCCACAGATATTGTAAGGAGAACGACATCAAACATATTAAGACCGCTGTACGAACACCTAGGGCAAATGGCCAGATCGAGAGAGCAAATAGGACGATACTTAGTGCTCTCACAACCATGACGAATGATGAACGCAAATGGGACGAGAAGCTTCAATGTATTCAATGGACAATGAATACGATGAAGTCGAAGACTACAAATAAAACACCACACGAGATAGTCTTTGATTTTCAACCTCGGGACATTCTGAAAAATAAAATTACTTTAAGTTTGCAGAATGATTGGCACGAAAATAATGAAACTATCGAGCAGATTAGAGAGGAAGCAGCTACAAACATCAACGATAGTCGGAAACAATGGAAAGAGCGCTATGACAAGAAGCATCGTTCGCCTACTCAATATAAGGCTGATGATATGATCCTGATAGAAAACGAAGCACCTAGTACAGGCTATTCGCGAAAGTTGGAACCTAAATATAAAGGGCCTTATGTCATCTCCAAAGATTTAGGAAACGACCGATATCTAGTTGAGGATATTCCAGGCATGGAACAAACCAGAAGAAGATATGCAGCAGTTCACGCATCTGACAAAATTAAAAGTTGGTGCACTATGCTGTCAGAAGATGACAGTAATCAGAGCAGCGAAAGTGAAGGAGAGGACGCTCAGGAAGTGAGGTCACTTCCAAAGTCAGGAGAAGCCGAGTTGTAAGCCATTAAGTTACAGCTTTAGTCAAGGTGCTGTAGCTTGGCCGCGAATTGACAAGAAGAAGAAGAAGAAGACGTTGTCAGAAGTGTCTAGAACGAAGAACGAAACGGGAACGAACGTGCTTTTGCGAACATACTAAACTAAATCCTAAGTAAACTCATCATACTTGTAAAACTTTATATATATCCAGTTAAATAAACCTTACTGTCATATTTCTCAAATAATTCTTTGCATTATTCTTTACAGTAAGTAATTTTTCATATTTTTATGGATGGTAGGTAGATATGTATATTCCTATTTAGAAAAAAAAAAGTAAGACATAACCAATTTGTTGATGATATTTGTAATGGGCATATATATTAGCCACATTGCAATAATAATATTTCTTCATGTTTGTGATGCGTGCACGAAGTACAACAGTATAGTTGTACTTTCGTGCAGGCAGATGATGCGCGATAATCCCAAATTTGTTAATGACTGGATAATGAAAACTATATCACCCCTGATAATCATGATTACCCTCAGCGTTGAGTGATTTGATTAACTCACCAATGAGAATCATGATTACGCTCAGCGGTGAGGGATTTGATTTATTTACAAGCGCAATCATTGCTCATCATATGAATGCGAGGTATATAAATGAGTTTAGTCCCGGTGCTAGTACAAAACTCAGCATTACATTGATTCAATCAAATCATCATGAACTCATCAGTGCGCTCATGATTATTGGGATACCAGTGTCATGGCTAATTTGGGCTATACCCATGGTATATAGAATACAAGGTATTCCCATTACGAACTACGTTCCGCTATTAGTGACGAATTATTGTGAAAATGTATACGAAAGCACGGTACAGAGAACACAATACTCTCTCTCTTCTCTCTGTCTTTCCTATAAAAATGTATATACATTAGTCAAAGAATTACGTCACAGGTTATCAGCTGCGATGTGTCAAAATTTTAATTGGAATATCTTGTCTTCTATAGATTACGTTTGATTACGTTTGATTTCGCTATTTGTGACCTGTTGATGAGTCAAACCAAGACTTGAAACTGTCACCAAAAATTAATGGGTTGTGTGATGATATAACAAATTAGAACATTTTTAGCTTTTGCTATATACCGGAGAATCCCAAAAAATTCTTTCTTGAACAAAAACTTGTTTTCTATATAACTTGGGCTATACCTGCATGAAAATGCTCCCGAATAGTGCGTGAAACAACAGTTTTTAGTACGGCGTATCGAGTGTGTATCATCGTGTGTCACTAGACTAAGTGATCGGGCTCTAAATTATCGTGCAGACGGACAGACAGGCAGACAGACGAACATGCAAAAATCAAAATAACTTTTAATATTATACGTGGGTATCGAATCCACATTGCTCTACCAGCATTAATGTGCGTTACAAATGGAATAACAAACTTAGCCTTAGATTTCATCTAGGGTATAATTACACCGCTAGTATTTACAGGGGCTGAGCTTACAATGTAAATTAGTATAGAATGTAGAAGAACACAATTATAGCTTCAGATTTTTTGCCAACTTCAAGCTGGCTTAAGTGAGATTTCATTAAATAGCAAATTTCAGGTCCAATGACTTTCAACTTGAGAGAATTTTTGAATTTTTAACACTGCCAACTGTGCGAATGCCAAGTATCAGATATAAATGATTTCTGTTAACACATTTTTTGAAATAATTCAGAAGTAAACAATTAACAAAAATTGGAAAAAAAACTTATAGAGTTGGTGAAAGATAAGCAGTTCCTGTCGGACATAAAAAACAAACTCAGTATTATTTTTAAACATCATTGGTACATCTCTAATTTATCGTAATTTTGGAAAATCGGATGCATTATTGTCGTTCCTTAATGAAAGCTCTCACCATAAACAAGTTAGAATTGTAAATCGTCAGTTGTGTTAAATTCGGCTTTTTCAGTCAGCTTTAGAAGAAAGCTGGCGATAAAGCTGGCTGAAAAGCTGCAGGCTTTAATTGCAATCCTGAACGCAGTCATAGCAGAATACATATGGTGGTATCCTTCCAAGACATATTGTAGATGTATTTCTATACAAAAAAGTGGTAATTGTTTTCTCACAAATATTATGCTTTCAGAGAACGGATCAAATAAAAACTTAACAATGTTTTTTAAGCGTTAATCAGTTACTTCTCCTATTTTTATAAATATTATAATATCGAGTTTGAGCCAAAGCAAAATTTGTGCATGCTTGTTTTACGTTCTGCATTTTATCAGGTAACAACTACCTACCCAATATGTATGTCCGAGAACTCGCAATATACAGTATATGTACACTCATATGTATCTCTACCTTGCCGCCAGAATGTCTCGCCCGACTCGTCCGAAAAAGCGTAAACTCTCATGATATTTTCCCTTTTATTAAATAATCGCTGGAAAGCTGTACCTACCTGTTTGATTGTTCATGGTTGACTTTAAACCGAAATCAATTTCTTCTCAGACATTCCATTCATCGATGTCCATTCATTATTTTTGTATCGCATCGTTCATGTAAGGCAATTTTACCTTTGACAATAGCTGAAGGATCTATTGCAAGAATTTCAGAATAAAAGGATACTCACCAAGGAGGGCGTGCAGGTTCTGCCCATAAATTACCAATTTGTGTATTGAATGACAGCTTAAAAAAATCATTAGCTCAGGAATATCTTCTCATTGTTCTTTTATGTTTGATTTTCTTTTTTCGCTATTTTATTACATAAAAAAATTATTGCGGTGTAAAAAAGGTTTGAATACTACAAGAATATAAATGTAGTAGATATATCATTTATTTACGACAAATTATTTGTAAAATAATCAATAAGGTAAATTAACTATCGGATATTTTGGTAAGCATACTTATATGTACGATTACAAATGTATCTACTTATATTTAAAGCCATTGCATTATGGAAGTAAAGTAAAGTAGAACCGTAATAATTCACCAAAAATGTGTAATTTTTTTTTTTTTTTTTTTTGTTCCTTGAAAGTAGCTCTTTCAAACGATACCCAACACTATACAAAAACAGGATTACTATAGTTTATTACCGGGTAAACTTTATACTTATTCAACAAGGCTATTTTTTGGATTCTCCGGCACAACAGCAAAAGCGAAAACAATTTATATTTGTTATTTGATCACACAACTCATTTAATTTTGAGTGGCAAGTTCCAAGACTTGGTTTTGACTCATCATCATAGCGAAATTGAGTGACAATTTTTTAGGGTGCCCAACCTATTCCCATTAAAAATTTAAAAAAATATATTTCGTGATCTTTGACTGTCGAAATACGTGCGCGTCATGAAGACATGCTGCCTACGTCACGTCGTTTTCGAGAAAAACGTCTGTGACAAACAGACGCATAAGCGATCTTATAAGATTTCCGTATTTTTTATTTTGTCGTGCGGAACCCTAGACGGAGTACTTAATATCAGGGCTTCTTTACAAAAAGGTAGGCTTGGTAGGCCCGATGATAAGAAACCCCGGAGAATAGTAAATTTTAACGCAGATTTTTATATTTGAATAGTAAACTTTTTCAATGAGAAACTAAACAAAAACAAATGTAACAAGAGCAATTTTTGAAAAATTTTAAAGCCAGAACATATATAAATATCGAATACATACTGCCGTGATTAAAGGTTAATGTGTCGAATATGGCTTAAGAGTTCAACGGTTCATAAGCGCAAATAAAAGATAAATCAAAAAGTGCGAATTTCGTACTATGTACAAATCATTCCTTAAAATTTGGTGGATAACAGTGTAGCCAAATATTGTCTCAGGATCTACCTATAGATGGAATGTACTTCAAACGTATTAAAAAACTTCAAAATCTCAGTTAAAAAAAAATCTTATGCCAAATGGTCCACCGAAGATGAAGCTATTAAGTTTATTGCCCTCGGTATTGAAAATTTTTTTTATTTTACTAAATGAAAGGATACTTTTCAGTTAGCTCCTATGACTATTATTTGGAACAAAATTTTATGCAGAATTGATTTGATTAGTGAATCTCTACAAAAACTTAATAATAAGCTTTTCAAATCTAATAAAATTTCCCAAGATTTCCAGGATGAAAAATACTACTTTGAATATATTTATCAATACCGATTAGTAATAAATCTGGTGAAAGATCGTTTTCCACATTAAAATCAGTTTCGTCTTATCTGGGTAATTATATAAGCCAAAAAATATTCCTGTTTTAGCTCTTCTTAACGTGGAAAGTGATATAGGTATTGGAAAAGATACAAATCATCAATGATTTTGCAAACCTAAAACCACGAAAGAAAATATTTTAAATTTACGTTTTTTTTTTTTGTTAACCTTTCAAAAAGAATATAAGAATGTTTCTTTTTCTTATTCCTGAAATTTATTTTTTCTCAGTTTTATATTTCATTTGTTCCGGTTTTTTGTTAATTATTTTGTTGCTATTTGAAAAAACATACCTACTTAATTTCAAATATTATTCATAACCTGTGTTGCTTCACTTACGTAACGAACGACGGCTGTACTTTTGTGTCATTGAGGGGCCTGCGGAGTAATGGTTTTATGAGCAATTAGGGCTATAGGTTTTTCTGCTTTACGCAGTATGTTGTGGAAATATGTATATTACTTATATCTAACCATTTACAAGGAATATATTTATCATATTATAATATACAGGGTGTCCCGTAAGTGGTATAATATCCAAAGGCTACGCCCGAGTAACCAGATATGACATATACGCGACAAAACAATGACAAATTTTTATCATTTGCCGACAAAATTATGAGACAACAATGATTTGAAACTGTGGTCAGTGTTGACGACAATTGTCACATTATATTATGCAATTTTTGTATTGTTTTTGATCGGGGTTTATCAATATAAGAAACGATGTGAGCTTTTTTGGGGATCTCCGATCAGTGAGAAAAAACTACAAAACTTTGTGTAAGTAGTTTATTTCAAATTTAACCGACGTTTCGACTCTGAGTTATAGAGTCCTTTTCGAGAGGTCTGTAGAAATATACATTTATTCAGACGCCTAACATATTGAAAAAAAGTTTGAATATAAATATATTAAATGTTTGGATTACCTCTTATACTATGTGAATAAAACTACTTATATAAAAAATGACGAAAAACACTACACTTATGTAATAAATTAACCGACAAAAAAATAAATAAATTAACACACAAAAAAAAACAAATACGTTTTAAAGATTAGAAAGGTTTTAAAGATTAGAAAGGTACTGAGCTGCATCATCTGTTTTCGATTGTTATGTTGGCTGTGGTGTCGTGTGTGCCGGTGTGTCTGCTCGTTGGTTTGAGTGACTGGTGTTATTGTGGATTTCTTGGCTTTCATGTGTGCTTCTTTGGTTGTTGTATGTATGTCTGTTAATTTTATTTAGAATTGTGTAATAATCCTTGTGTATAAATTCTGTATCTTGTCTGATGTTGATTAAGTGTTTCCTATTGATATAAATGTGACATACCTCTTTTGTCTCTCTCTTCCTTTTTATTATCTTCTGTGTCGATGATGGAAGCCTGGTCAAAATTGAAGAAATCACCTGTTTCCAGTGCTGAGTTGGGTGTCTGTTTTTCTATAAAAAGCTCACATCGTTTCTTATATTATATTATGCATGGCACAAGAACTAAATGGCGCATGGCATACTACAGCAGAGTATACAGATTTTGAAATGGGTTGTGCATTCTGAAATGGACCATAGCTTGTTTTATAGCGTGCCGAAAGCAAGTGTTTTTATAATAGCAGTTTTGTATACATTTGATCGACTTCCTCAACACTTCACATACGAACAAATATGAATCACTCGACGTATACATCATTTCAAATGTTGTGTTCCATTCCGGAATTGACCACCCAGCCATATAAATTGTATACTTTTTTGGTAGTGTATGCGACATCTAGTTCTTGTAGCATCTATCAGTACGTTTACATGAATACTTGAATACTTGACTTGGAATCCACTTGAAGGTAGGGCGGGTTGATTGAATTAATTTCAATTACTTGACTTGAATTTTTCTTGAATTTAATTTTCCAATTACTTAAGTTGATATTTTGATTACTTCAAGCATACTTCAAGTATATACATGTCACATAAACAATATTTAATATTGTCACAGTAATGTTAATAAATTCTGTGACAATTAATCCACTTATCTTTATGACATTTTAATGTCGTCATCTTATCAAACTGTAATAAATATTATATGGGTATTTAAAAGTGAAGTTGTAAAAAAACACACGATTTTTGAAAAAAATTTATTTATTTCTAAAAATGTTATTTCGGCTAGCCCTCAACAATATCTTTATTGTGAATACTTTTACAATAAAAACATAAAAACATTTGAAACTGGAATAATTAAGAGGTATTAATAATATCAATACTTTTGCCAAAGCAAAATATTTTCTTCTGAATGCTGAGTTCCAGTTCCAATAGTCGGTCACGACGTACGGCGTTTTAAATACTTTTCACTCAGATTAATTTTCCATACAATTAATTGCACGTTATTCTAATAAAGCGGAAATTTGTCACACTTTGTTCACAGTTTCTTGTGAAACTTTTGTCCATAAAAAATGGTATAGCAGCACAATATAAATATCAAACGATTGTGTGACATTTCGTTTTCACAATAATTTCTGTTTTTTTGTGACACACTTTCGACATTATTTTGTGATGACATTACAAGGCTACCCGGGCAGATAGGTCATGCTTAGATGAGCAAAACATTGTATGGGATGGGAGTCCCAACGGTTTCTGAGACAGGGGGACTTAAATATATTTGGGTATGTTTTCATAGATCACATAAAATTCCTTAGGCCTTTCCAACGATCTATAATTTTGTCTCGTACTCCTTTCCGTTTTGAAGTTATGGCTCAGTAAATTAAAAATTTGGAATTTAACCTCGATTTTTTTTATTTAACTACTATTTATATAAAAAAAATCCGTCATCAACAACAATTTTTCATACTGGATTTAAGAAGCCCAAGATCTTAGCTTTAAAATGACCTAGAAAGCTCTGTACCAAAAATGTAACCCTTTGTGCATTTGTGCACTTTTTCTTAAGCGAAAATGGCTCAACATGTCATTGCCAAAAAATAATTGCCTACTTTCTGGCACTTATTGAACTTTTTCAGCCAATTTCGCTAGATATGCTTAAGTAAAAGTGTAAAAAACGCAGAAAAGTCGAGAGGAATTTTTTGTGTTGCTATGTCATGAGGTGACTAATGTCATTTCCAGCGAATTTGTTTTGAGTTTGTCGTATTATATTGGCTGAAATACGTTTTGAATATATTAAAATATTTAACAAAGTATTAGTTTCTTCGTTTAAATCACTTCGGAAAAAGTAATTATGTGCTAGTCGGAAAGCAAACGAGAAATTGAGACGAACAAATTTATGACAATTGTCGCCAAAGGAGGCAAGCAACCAATTGACAGATAATTCGATCATACTTGTTAATCTTTGTATCATGGCAGAAAGGGTATATTTTGGGTACAGTCATTTTAAAGCTAAGCTTTTGGGCTTTTTGTTAGTACATACTATATAGGATGTCTATAAAGTGAATCATTATTTCGATCAAAATAGGTACGAAAGCACTCTTATTATCAAAAACAATATATTCATCAGAGCTTATTAAAAAAGCTCTACGTCTCGATTTTTTTACACACTCGTCTATGTAAATCATCTGAGGAAGTCTCACCTAATAGTTGGGTTGGGGATTGTATAGACAATGTCAAATTCACCGCCAGTGTTTTCAAAGCCATGCACTTTAGGCTGTTATTTGGTTCGCTGCACGCCTGTTCAGTGACAGCTGTAGTATCGTCTATCTCATTTTCTACAATCGAATATTACATGATAGGATTCGGGTTGCGTTTATAATTTGAGCCATCTGAAATTATACAAGGTGGCCCGCAAGTGGTGTGAAACCCGAAGGCCATGGATAGGTCATACTTAGACGAGCAAAAATTTGTATGCGTGGTGGGGCGAAATCCTAATGGTTTCCGAGATAACCGGACTTAAAGATATTTGGGTATGTTTTCATAGCTCACCCTGTAACTTTTCCCCGTTACACCCTATGCTGATGAGTTAAACATTGGAACATTGGTAGATAAATAATCGTTTGACCTTTCTAATGGTAAATTTTACCCTTCCTCAACAAAGCTAAAACTTCGAAATTCTAACTCGTTTTTTTTTTATTTAACTACTATTTTTATCAAAAAACAAGTTATTAATACCAATTTTTGATACTGAATTTAGGAAGCCCAAAAGCTTAGCTTTAAAATGAACTATTGTACTCTGCACTCAAAAAGTCACCCTTTCTGCATTTTTTTGCACTTTTTCTTAAGCAAATCCAGCGAAAATGTTCAATAAGTTCCAGAAAGTGGGAAAGTATCTTTTGGGGACAAGCTTCTTAAGCCATTTTCACTGGATATGTTCCGGAAAAAGTGAAAAAAACGCAGAAAGGGTAAATTTTTGGGTACAGAATGCAATAGGTCAGATGATTCAAAATTACATTCAGGTGTGTCCAATTCAACTGAGATGATTTGGTTTAGGCCAACCCACACATACCAGCACTGAGCACGCGCATTTTGCTACATTTGTGCCTAGACATCTCATCACAATAATTGTGCCCCGCAGTATATAGTTCCTTATATGATTACCGAGTTTATTTGTGTGCATGTTCAATCAAGTTACAGTTATTGCGAAACCCCCGAAGTTACAAGCCATGAAGTCGGCAATAAGATCGACACATTAAAAGACCTAACGGGCCAGCTACAGCCGTTCAGTAAGAGCTCACTCTCACTTGTTTTATACACTCATCATCTAGGAAGAACTAATATTTCATCTTAAACAGATCCTAAAGCCTAAAACTACTCTCTTTCTCAGACTTTGTTCATGGCTTATAATAAATTCCGGGGGTTACGGTTATTGCTTAGAATATATAGCAAACAGGAATGGATTAATCGTGTAAAATTTGTGTACATGAGCTTAATTTGTCAAGAGCAGGAAGCTATACATAGGAGTAACTGAGATGCTGAAATGAGAATTTATCAAAGCTGCGTGCATGATTGTCAAATGTGCTTTTGTTTTGTTAACAGATTTAGTCAACTTAAAATTCTTTTGTAAAATTTAACAAAAGTACCGAATCAATTCTTTTCAAAACTATTTATCTTTGAACATTATTTAGTGCAAAGTTTTATAGTGCCACTAGAGCCTATTAAAACTTTCATATCAATTAAAAAAACAGAAATGAAGTGCTCAGTCGGTGCTTGCAAATATAAATTGGATTATGATTTTGATTACTTTTTTTGAACTGGAAATTGCGTAATTTCAAGAATGATTTCGTCGAATCCTGCTGAAACGAGGAAATAACACACATTCGGTGCGGTGGAAACGCACTATAAGGTGTAACTGTTAAGGCTGAACTACAATAGAAGTATACGTAAGTACATTTACTTACATAAAGCCAACGCGCCCTTTAATTTAACAGGCGTACACAAATTAACTTTAAAAGCCTAACCACAATGTGCATATGCTAGCATATGCAAAATAACGAGCAGTTGCTTTTCATAATAACCAAAGTTAACTTAATGACAAGTTAAGAAGCAGAAGAGCAACATTGGAAATTTTTTGGTGTTTTTTAGAATGAAACAAGTAATTTCATATACTTTCGTCTTTTGCATTAATGGGGGAAAAGAACTTGGCTATGCACTATTGTAGTGCAACTGAGACAACGAGTTCAAAATAAAAATCGAGAGAACGTAGAATTACCCAAATGACAAAATCTTCGTGAATCCCTCAAAATCCTATCAAACTATTCATAATAATGTACTTCGGGTCACACTACCTCTATTTTTTAAGAAAAAGATAAATCTCGCTTTGGCCAAGGTGCTGATAGGAGATATAAAATTCCTCTTAAATAAAATTCTCATTTTTCCCGAAAATATCAGAGAATCCAGCATGAGTTCTCCCACTTAATCTCTTCAAACAAAACGAATGTAAACAGAAACACGTAGGTACTGTTCAAATATTATAGGATTACAGGAACAACATGTTTCCATTTACACCAACATGTGACGAAACATTGTCAATATTTCATGACAACCTGTTTTCACAAAAGCGCGGGAGCATTTTATGAGAGTAAAACGTGAAAACTCCGCCCCTTCTCATTTATTTACGAAAATGAAACATTTGCCATATTTTTATTAATAAAAGTAAAGTTTTTTCTTTCTTCCTTTTTCTGCCGTGTGCATTTTAAATGGAAATCTCGCCTGCTTCTCAACTTGTCATTAATGTAGATTTCCATTGATATTTTAAGAAAAGTGCACGTCAATCAGAATAAAACGAGTTCAATGGAACAACTTTTGACGCGATGAGAATGTATAGTAGCTCATATCCGTGTAATTTGTCAGATTGAAATTTTGAAATTATGAAAATTGTTACTTAAAAGATTTTGGCGTGATTTCGGATGAATTTGGTAGAGTAATAGTTGAAGATTGATATGAAATGCACATTCAGTTGTGACATTTCTCATGTAGATGTGTCCGTTTTTCGGTGTAACACCGCCAATTTTTCCGGTGTAGCACCAGACTCATTTGACGTACACTATTTCTAGTAGTGCAGGTCAATGGAACAATTTCGGTGTAACACTTCTGCTAGAAAACTTGATCAATGGAATTCAGTATAAGTTAACTTTGATAATAGGAATAACAAGCCGTTCGTCAAGTTTTAATTCCTTTCGGCAACTTCTGTCTGTACGCTCATGATCGTACAGGGTGGGCCAACTTGGACTGACTGATTTGAAATGCTTATAATTTTTTTATAACAAAATTAAATTTTTTATTATAAAATTCAACAATTTTTACACGTTCTTGCACTGAGTATGATGACATCATAAAATTTTATAAAATTCTTTATCTGCAAAAAAAAAATTAAATAATTATAAGCATTTCAAATCAGTCAGTCCAAGTTGACCCACCCTGTACTTTGCATAAGCAAATTCGACAGTTTGTTTAAATACTATACAAATCTAGTGATGCATAAGGAAGCATTCGTGATATTTTCAAGGCTCGCATATGCAAGCTTATGCACATTGTGGTTAGCGCTTACCTCGTGTGAAGGGAACTTTCGTTAAGTTTAAATATCCAATTTTCCGTAAGTACAGTGCGCTAAGAATCACTCATTCAGTAAGAATTAAATTATTACTAAATGATTAAAAGTGCAATGTAAAAATTAAAATTTAATAAAAATGGTACTGCGAATTAATAGAAAGCACAAAACTTCAATTACATCAACTTCCATTGTTAATTTTTTCACTTTTACCACTTTTTAAAATTTAACACAGAAAATGTCATTGGAGCACTAAAAATATCAATTTTTCGTAAATAAACCTCAGTCTCGTTTAATTTCGTAAAGTTATTTACTTCTATTATAGTTCAATCTTTACAAACCTTTTAGCACTAAAATGCCATTTCTATGCTATCCGCTCCAAAGTTTTTTTTATAATGATTCTTTTGCAATATCAGAATAAATATTCCACAAGCAATCTAAACTTTTGTATTTTTCAATTAATTTGAGGAGTTCAGTCAGGGTTTCTCAACGAGGTAATAACTAGGAGATGCAATCATATGTACGATCCGTGTACATAGCGTACCCAAAATTGCCCTGCATTTGTGTATGTTTCACTCCGTCATTTTTGGTCTTCGCTGTCAAATCCATACTTAGGTTTGGATGGTTTTGGGCATGGTGCATTGACGCAGGAAAACCCGTGAAATAACCGTAGGGGCCACGAAGCAAATATTACTTACAAACTTTTTACCACTGAACTTTTCTTCAAAATTATTAACTTTTTTAGGTTCACGTCTGCAAATTCAGTAAAGACTTTTGAGTATATGAAAATAAAAGCGATTAAAATTGCGCATAGGTTGTACAATTGTGTGTACAGGTGTACAAATTTTACGGCGCTTATGTACAAACAATATCAGTGCCATAGTGTTAGAATTGGGTACGCGATATTTTCTCATTTGCATCTCCTTTAGTTCTTACCTCGTTGGACGTACCCAAAAATACCCTAGATTTGTGCATGTTTTACTCCGCCATTTTTGGTTTTCGCTGTCAAATCCATACTTAGGTTTGGTTTGTTTTGGGCTTGGCGCATTCACGCAGGAAAACCCGTAAATTACCGTAGGGGCACGAAGCAAATATCACTCACAAACTTTTTTTCCTAATTATTAAATTTTTTATGTCCATGTTTACAGATTCAGTAAATACTTTTGAGTACATGAAAATAAAAGCCTGTCTTAATTTGACAGCTAAAGCCGGTATAGAGAGTACAAGCCAAGGTATATAGAAGAAACAAGGTATGCCCATTAAAATTTTGACATATCACAGCTGATCAAACAGCTGATAATCTGTGACGTACTTCAGTGAATGAATAAAAAAGAAAAAGGAAATCTCACAGTGGCAGTACAAGCGCAAAGAATTTTGACACATTACAGCTGATGCCCTGTGACGTACTTCAGTGAATGAAGAAAAAGGGAAAAAGAGTTTTAACAAAAATGGCGGAACGTGGTTCGAGTCGGGAATACCTTGTCTTCTATATACCTTGGTACAAGCTATTCTCATTATAATTTTGACACATTGCGGCTACTGTGCTGTCACCTAGTTTCATGAATAAGATATATAAATTTTTTTAAGAAAGACGGAGAGAGGAGAGAGAATATCGTATTCTCTGTTCCGTACTTTCCCAAGGTATATAGAAGAAACAAGGTATGCCCATTAAAATTTTGACATATCACAGCTGATCAAACAGCTGATAGTCTGTGACGTACTTCAGTGAATGAATAAAAAAGAAAAAGGAAATCTGACAGTGGCAGTACAAGCGCAAAGAATTTTGACACATTACAGCTGATGCCCTGTGACGTACTTCAGTGAATGAAGAAAAAGGGAAAAAGAGTTTTAACAAAAATGGCGGAACGTGGTTCGAGTCGGGAATACTTGTCTTCTATATACCTGGGTACTTTCCTATACATTTCACGATATTTCGTCACATAATGGTGGAACGTGGTTCGTATTGAGAGTAACATGTATTCTCTGTACAGTGGCTAAAGGCAAGACAATATTTTTGACTTGACAATACCACCATGTAGACAGACAATGGACCAAACTTACTCGCTACTAACATGAATCTCTTTTCGTGGAGGAATTCCCCCCCCCCTCATGCATGCTAGTACCGTGTAAGTTGGACCAATGGTACGGTATTTAGACTTATTGCTGGAAAGAATTTAAAAATTTCTTTAGGAAAATGATTCAAGGATGTCATGACTTAAATTCTTAAAAGACGCCAAACCCGCATTTTAGTTGTATATTTGACATTTTGGATGAATGCAGTGCAAATCATGGCAATTTGATAAAATATCTGCAAACTTCCCACTATGTATAATTACTAATTCTATCTGTACGATCAACCGCTGTAGTTAATTTCCTTTCGTGGAAGTGGTATTGAATCGCTGATTGGAATATTGGATGGATCAGTCAGACAGAATCAGCACAGCAGTAATACCAACAAAATAAGAGTTGAGCTTGTTGTAATGTAAATAATATCGTCCGAACCCGATGGCACAGGCATGAAAAAACGGTGTTTATTCATAAGTTACAGTAATCATCAAAAAGTAGTACAATTTTTTCTTTATTATTTATTAATTATTACAAATATAAGGTTGTGAAAGATTGAATGGGTTTTAAGGCTGATCTTGTTGAGGTCGCTTTGTCATTCCTTTGTATTACAACGTGACAACTGAGAGCTTTTAAATAGCTATTTTGGTCGTATAAAGTATTATAATGTAAGCTTTGTTTTATCTCCCAGGTTTTTTGTTTATAATAGTAATATGTGGATAAATGGTTCCGCTTTTCACTGGATACGTATTTTTAATTTTTCTCTACTAATAACTGCAACCTTACAGGAAACATGAGCATAAAGACAAGATCATTAGTATTCGCCACATTCTTTGGCAATTGCTTAGTCGTAGGATTACTTCTTGCTAGTTTAACGACAGAACACTGGGTACATGCGTCTGCCAAGCGCCCCAATTCAACGGTAAGTATTTTTCTAAACAAAACCTTATAATATAATTTATCGTAAAAAATTTTCTTTGTTTCAAGGAGTCGGATGGTCAAGTAAAATATGGACTTTTCTCGGGAACGAAAGTATTGAATGTAGGATATGGAGTTCGAAGCCATGCAATCAATGGTATAATTAAATATTCTATTTAAATATGTCATACATAAATAAACTTGCCATAATTATATCTATTTTTAGTTCCAAGTCTCATTAGATCTGAACCCAACGTAATGAATTTTTGGTTGTGGTTAGGAGCAGCTTTAGGAACAGGATTTGCACTTTTCAGTAGTGCAATTGGGGCTATTGCGTCCGTTTTAAAATCTGCATCTGCATCAAAAAAACATGGTACAATGGTTTTATTATTCATTGCAAACATTTCGTCAGCTGTTTCTCAGATCCTCGCTTTCATTTGCTGGATAGTTCAATTTTTTATTTATTTAACACACAACGTTTTGATAGCAGAAGATCGGAAGTTAAATTGGTACACCCGAGGACTTGCCAGTTTAGGATATAGTTTTTATTTAGTGGTTATATCCACATTTATAGTTTTTCTTAATATTATCATATTGATTATTGCCTCTAGACATGAAGGCCGCGGGAAGAGGAGAATGGAACCGCTGTGCGATGAAAAAAATCAAAGCGCAATCATGTTGTATTAATGTTTAAAGAGTACACATATCTTTTTAACATTTTCTTAAGCCATAAGAATACTCATTATTACAAAAGTAAGTTATGATAATTTTGTATTTTTTCTACTAATGAATAAAAGAATTTCGTGGATTTTTATAAATTGCATTTTTTTTAAACTGATATTTGTATATGCATAACATGGAGTTACTTGTTTTCTAAATAACTATGACACAAGTCTTATTGGCAAGTGGAATAGATCACTTTCTTCAGCTTATTAATAGAATAGAATAGAAAAGCATTTATTAAAGAACCTCAGCTTACGCTACGTTACAACGTTAGGTATATCGAGTATACAATGGATATTGATAATATGTCGAATGAAAAATAACAAAAATGCCACGAACAAACTGCAGTAGAAAACTATCTAGATTGAAGTAATGATAACGAGTGATAAAGTTATAGAACTTAAATTAAGGTTGATGTAGTGCGAAATACAAAATAAAGAAAAAGAGAATATATTGAAGTAAAGTCAAATAAAATAAGATAAACAAAACTAAAATAAAACAAATTAACAAAAGTATGAAAAGTAAAATAGAGTAACATATAAGATTAAATCAACACCCTGATTAATTGTACATAACATAATGATACAAATACAATTTAACAAAGTAAAGTCTAAATATAAAAATAATATAAAGATATCAAAATATAAAAATAAAAGTTCAGTAAATTCAGAGCTGGGCAAG
Organism: Dioctria rufipes; assembly: GCA_963924295.1. NCBI lineage: Eukaryota > Metazoa > Arthropoda > Insecta > Diptera > Asilidae > Dioctria > Dioctria rufipes. Next base: position 259,288,996 of record OZ002741.1, read on the forward strand.
TTTTTTTTTTTTTTTTATAATAGGGGATAGGAATAAAGGATATGCTCTCATAACAGCGCTCGCTATAAATCTAAAAGATGTATCATCGCAAGCTCCTTGAACTGCTTAATAGAGGATGTATTCCTGATTGAATCAGGTAACGAATTCCACAGGGAGGTTCCCTGACCAAATAAACCATTAGTACCAAATCGGGTATTAGTTCGGTATGAGACCAGCCTGGAGGTATTGAGAGAGCTCCATGAGAGAAATTTACATATGTACCTCGGTAGCAGGTTCCATCTGCCTTTATGAATCAAGAATAAACCCTGAGTTCAAAGGGTTTGGTAAGGGAAACAGACAGAAAAAGCTGCAACAATTGTGAAACATAAGAATGCTTCTGAGACAATAGACGTATCCTACATAGCGCTCTGTTCAGTTTAGCTATCTCAGATGCCTGTAACGGGTAGAAAGCAGCATCAGCATAAAAAAAATGCGGCATGAGAAGAGCTAATACCAGGGACTGCCAAATAGATTGTGGCAGGTGGTACGATACAGCGTATAAAGAACGGAGGCCATAGTAAATTCTAGAGCACATCTTGCTCACTTGTGGCCGCCAAGTAAGTTGGGGGTCCATAAGGAGGCCAAGATTCTTGACATGGCTGCTTGTTAGAGGAATGATCTGGTCATATAGACGCAGATTCGGAAGTGTGTCGATCCCGGTTTGGGCTGTTCTTTTGTGGGATAATTAAGGCAGCTTAATTTTGGGTACGCGGGTAAAGGCCGATCTTTAAAAAAAAAAATTGTTTTGACACTTCCACACATCGATTTCAATTAAAATATTAATAAGCTTTGCGCATGTGATGGAGGAGAAATGACTGTCTAATGTAAATGCAATGAAAATTCACGGATAGCTGTTGGACAGTTGATTGTCGGAAGCTTGATGGATAGTCTGAATACGCCTTACTACGTACTTCACCATATATAAATATAAACTAATTTATAATACGCAATATATCTAATAAGTAAGTACTTTGGAGGGCGATTTTTTCAAACCAAAAAGGTAACAACAAACAGACAGCAAATTCGAGTAAAGGTTCTTACACTGAGTAAAATTTTTGAGCCAACAGACAGACCTATTGAGAACAGAATTATTTTTGCTTTCCATCGCGCACAAGAAGTAATAAATTCCTCCTAGCTCCGGCTCATTTTTGTCTTCATTTTTACATTTATAAATAGTATGCATATTTTACTTTTAAGATTAGTATGATGAAATTAAAAAAAAATAACATGGGTAGGGTATACATGTACATATAAATGGACTGCGTTTCGGATGTGTTCAAGCTTCGGCTCGACTCAGACTATAGACATTTGTAAATTGATGTATGCTGTAGAGGTAAAGCTAGGAGGAGAGTTATACCCAGGCTCTTGCCAAAACTTTAACACACTCATCGTAAGGACAAAATTTCTTATCTGTTCCGCTCCTCTGACCTTTTTGGCTGTCAACTAAAAACAATTAAAATAGTAGATCTGTTCCGTTACTTAAGGAATTAGGCATTCGCAGGAAATTTAGGAAACCTGTTCCATGTACTCATTCTGACAACAATTTATGCTTATGGCAAAATTACTCTACTTAAGGAAATTTTGTACTCTGAATAAGTAGCTTTAAAAAATGGTTCGAATAACTGACAATTTTATCCTCACCACATAAATAAGGCAGATTCAAGAATACCGTGGTAATCCTGTACAATTCCCATTGATTATGAGAATTAGCCTATCCGTTCAAAAGTTATTTCATGATAACTTTCAAAGATATAATGGGTATATAAAAATTTAAAAAGTGCTAAAATACCAAAACGAAAATGCGAGATATTACATGAAAAACAATTAAACCTTTTTATTGTGTAAAACTGGTAGGTAGATAATGTGCAATTTTTTATCCGAACAATAGCATAGTTAATTAATTAATTTAATTACGACAGATTAAAATTAAATGTGCGAATACCAACGTTGTTTCAATTTTTCTTTTCTGTTTAATTTTAAACGCCTCCCAAATGATTCTGCTGACCCTTCTCTTTTGCATTTTCTCTTGAAATCCTTTTTTTTTTCATCTGAGCTCCTCCTCCCAATTGCTAAGAAATGATAAAATGTTATCCTTTAGGAGCATTCGGTTAATTTTCTAGTTAAGTGGTGATTTATCTTGTTGAGTTGTATTTGATAGTAATCGATTAACTGCCGGATTTTCGTGCAAGCTTTGTTTTACTTTATTCCACTGATTATACCCCAGATGATGAAATCATAGGGTATACGAGTTGTTTTAGAATATATTTGGACACTGCCTGAAAACGCGTCGTCGTGCACGATGTTTTCATAAAAATACTAAATACAATTTCAAAAATGAACTAAAACAGGCAATCCCGTTTTTTATTACTGTGAAAATTGATTATAATCGTTTCTAGAAATCTATGAGAAAAATCACTTTAACAACTTCAGTGGAACAGTGCCGCGCATACGAAATTGAGTACGGGTTGTTCATCCAAGGTATCGTAATATTGGTCCAATTCTAGCTTTTTTCCTTATGTTAGCTTAAAGAGCGATTTAATTTCACCGAGGAGCTCTGATGACGTAAATTTCACTATTTTTAGTACTCACTTTTGCGAAATACTTTGCCACATTTCGCTTCGGTGAATCCCATTAGTTTTCTACTTTCAATAATGTTTTTTATAATTTGTCACTAGTTCCAATAAAATTATATTTCATTCCACTTAACACCTTCCATTACCTTTAGAAATTAATTGATATCCGTTAAGAATGGACATTTTAAATATTTTTATAAAATTTTACGTAACAGCTAATTTCACTGCTTTTCCAACTTGATTCTTGTTTGGATTCGTATCTATTCCTTCTCTTCGTCTCTTGATTGGATTTGTCCGAATGACATATTTCTCCAAATTATTAAAATGAATTAAATTAAGATTTCCACCTTACACTCTTCTCTTGTATATCTCCTATACATACTTCTTCCATTTGGATAGCGAACAATTAACAATAGCATCAAAGTATAGGAAGCTGTGCATACTGCGGTACTGCTATAATTTTGGTCATTTGAGTGTTATATTTGAAAACATACTTGACAAAAAAAAAATTTTTTTGTGATTGCTAATGCATTAGCAAGAGAACAGAACTGAAGTCTTGAAAGTTACTTTTATGGCTTACTTTTTTTATCATTTTTACATTCCGAGAATAGTTAAATGTGTAAATTAATTAAAAAACAAATTTCGTTAATGTTTGTCTTGCCGACAAGCAATGCAGAAATATTTTTATCTGCAACATATTAAATACATTATGAAATCTCTGTTATCTAGAGTTTGAAAATTCGAAATGACCGGAAGCAAGGAAATTGTCCTAAAATTTATCTATGCTCTACTTTATTCAGACTTTTTAATCTATTACATTGTGTGGTAATGAGGTTGTCAGAAGTTTGACGTAATGTTTTTGGTTTCTCTTTAAATTCTGTTGTTAAAATATATCTTTACTGCCGAAATCATGTATTAATTTATTTCCACAATTTATCTCCAACTGATGAAAACCGGAGATTAAGAAATTAGAAGAGCGCAGATCAATTTGTTTAATTTCTTCAATTCGTGTTGTGTTCGTGCAATAATTACGCGATATAAGCCTATAGCAGGCTTGACCCGCGAAAAGAAATCCCCAGATGGGCCAACAATCTATAGCATTGATCCATTTAGATCTATTACCATTCCGGGTAAGATATGTGATGTTGTTGTTGATTGATGGTTACCCAGATGGGAAAGTTATGACATTTGACAGAAATCGAGAAAAATTTTTTCGGTTTTGCTCTTTTATTACCAAATATAACTGCGGTACATAGTATTTATCATAAATATAAGAAAATGTTTCAATTACTTGGTTTGCTTGCGGTTAGTTTTACAATAGGATTGTGACCTAATTTTAACGGGATTGAACAAAAGAAATCTCCAAATTTTAATCATGTTAATCTTATTCAAGTAATATCTCTGAAGATTTCGTTCAATTGCTGTATAAATGATTTTATTGAGTTTGTGCAATGAAAGTATTTTGAATGTAAATTTGCTTTACATTAAATATTCCACTGACCAGACATATTTACAAATCTATTAAGAATACTGAATTTATTTAGATTTTACAATTAATATTAGTTTATGGTGATGATAATTAAATAACTTTTTCTTTTAGCTGTTTTCAAATGTGGAGAGTCATCAACTGTAATGTTATTTCTTAAACAATAATCGAATAATTTACCCCGAGATTAAGCCGTTCGCTCTTCAGTGTCAGCCCCGTAATTGGTTGTGCTTGCAAGATGTGCGACCAGTCATCACTGCAAACGCAAAAATGGATATGTGAATATTGCACGTATGAGAATTATCCTTCTTCTCTAAAATGTACTATGTGTAAAGGACTAAAACCTTTATTAAATGAAGATATATTTCGGTAAGTATTATTATCACTTCTAGATAGAAGTATAGATTATTAAATATTGTTTGAATTAAGTATTTGTAATTATATTATATAATTTCATAGTTGCTTTACAGTCTTAATTTATTACAATCATTATATCTTTTAATCTCTGGATTATTATAATAACCCTATTTTGCGTATGCCTTTAGGCAAAAAATATTAATAATCAATGTTTAAATTAGTTAGTGATCCAGTCAAGACACTTGGATTATCTATTAATCGGAATCAATGTAAGGAATGTAAGCACTTTTATTGTTGGAGACTCGCACATATATTTTTGACTACCAAACAATTAAGATAGAAATACGAAAAAATTTAAGTAATATAAATGAGGGATGTAAATTTCCAAAAATCGATTTGAAAAGAATTACAATAAACAGAAACATAAGAACAAATAGGGATTGTAGTTGTCTTCCACCTGAATTAGATAGAAAGAAGCGTGAGAAGCTCTCAAAGTATAGCAACAACACTGCAACTTGGGAGTTTTAAAAACAAATTAGGAACTACTTTTAAAAAAAAGGCGATAATAAGAGTTTGTATTCAAATAGAGGAAATCAGGCCATCAGAAAAGTCTATGGAGAGCAATTAAATGGTGAACTGTTAAATTCGATCAGGAATGTGTTCGAGACATAAGCTCTATAGCAAACAGATTCAATACCTATATCATGAAAAGTGTATGAAATCAATGAATCTTATCCAGTATATTACAAAAAGGGACATAGTAGTGTCTAGTAGGGTTGAAATGCGATTTGTTTTGCTATGATGTATATCTACTATGTAACTTTTTATGATGTGCTCAACGCTTTGCGTGTCTTTGGCACGGGTGCTCAAATAAATAAATGTTTATGTTTATAAGACATATGCAAATATCTTTGCATTATTTGTCAATCTTAGTTTCAAGTTCATCCAGCTAAGTAAATCTGATATGCATCTCATTTCCAAAGTTGCATTCCAAAATGACATACATTGCTTTATTTTCATGTTCAACCATATGAATTAAGGGGAAAAAGGGACTTCAGATTAAGGAGATGTAATAAAAGCAGCACCCAATATTCGCTGCGCTGATGTACATGGGTTTGGAATCTTTCAATAAACTTCCAAATTAGAGTAAAACAGAAACGTATCTTCGAACTTTCAAAACGAGACTATATGAATTTATTAAAATTAATATAACTTGAAAGTTTGAAAAGATTTACAGTAAGTTATAGTTTTTTTCTTCCTTTTTTCGGTATAAATATATTAATGCCATAATTCAAAGCCAAGCAAAAAATGTATAAATCGAATTATTTTAATTTTGAAGCTATACTTGAAATTTATTATAAACTAATATCTGTTAAATAAATAAATAACAAAAAACTTGCCATAAAGAATAATTAGTGATAATACCTACTATTATAATTTATTTACATGTATGTAATTACGACTATTATGCATCATTTAAATATTCTTACTAGCTAAAATCCATATCAACTATAGAAAAACATCAGTAAATTAACAACAAAGCTAGAATAAAAAAATAAACTTTGAAACACAAAAAAAAAAAAAATATGCGAATATATGTATGTAGGTGCTATCAAATAAATCGGATCAAAACGATAAGATAATATTTTGATTACACATGTTAAATCTCTTAGTTAATACAGATTTTCGAACAATCTCACAAAATTTATCACTATTTCGGTCTCGGCGTATTCTTCTGAAGTATTAGTCAGTCCCATCCTGTGTAATTTTCTTAGTGAGGAATGCTAAAGCACACCAAGAATTTTTACTTACTTAGCCATAATAGTTTCCTCGTTAAGTTTTATTTAGTATTCCCCACAGTCCTTTGGCTAATGTGGCCATAAGATCATTGATCCATAGGTGACTATGTTAGCAGACGACCCAAGCCATAATGCTGAAAATAAAGTGTAGTATAGTTCTCAGGAGATGCACATTACACCTAGCCCTTACCCCAGTCCGATTAAGGTTCTATCTTATTGCCTCCTTGAGTGTGTATATGTATTGAACGTATTTAGAATAATCCGAATTGCCCGAGTATCTGATAACCTGAATGCTCCGTATAGTCTTTGAAAATACATTCCCCTTACATTATTTGTGTTTATTGGCAAAATTCATGCTTTTCACCATGGGGCTTGTCTGACGCAGGTTCATTCCTACAATATTTCTTTCCTTAAGTTTTTCCCATTCCCTTCACATTATTTGTGTTTATTGGCAAAATACGTGCTTTTCACCATGGGGCTTGTCTGACACAGGTTCATTGCTATAATATTTCTTTCCTTAGGTTTTCAGTAGATTGATGCTTAGACCAAAATATGTGGCTCGGTTTTTAACTACTCAGGTTCCAATTGTAGCTTTCCATCTCGAAGCTACCTATTACTAGCATTACAAGGTCGCCCGCGCAGCATACTACCATATATTCCTTTCGGGTGCGCCTTAGCAAGACCGTAAGAAGCACTCATAATAAAATAAATAATAAAATGTTTCACAAACTAGTGTAATTAGATATCTTGAAAAATACTCATAATAAAGTTGATAATATTCTTCCTTTAGGAGTGCCCCCGGACTCTTTTCACTCTGTTTTCACCGCCCAGATCAGAAAAAACTGTTGCTTAATATGTATGCGATCCAGTGTTTAAGTTTTCTTGGTTCACTTCATGTTACCGTGTCCGTCATTTTGTCGATAGAAACAATCAGGTTAAAATGCAGCGCCCTTTCCATACTTCCTGTAGAATCGTCTCTAGGGATTTGCGTTTTATATATATCGAGCTTTCCAATAAGAGGTGTTATTTTGCCGTTAATAATGGAAAATAACATTAGCCAAATGACCACCACGACCACGCCTACAGGACCATATCCTTTTCATGATATTTTCCATAACCAAATCGCAAAGTGGCTGCTCTCCTCGATAGCCTCACGAATTCCATCTTTGAGGTCTTGAATCGACGCTGGGCTGTTGGCGTAGACCTTCTCTTTCACGTGGCCCCAAAGGAAGAAGGCGCAAGGTGTTAAGTCACAAGATCTCGGCGGCCAATTGTGATCACCTCTTCGAGAGATAACACGGTCCGGAAACTTTTCCCGTAAAAGATCAATGGTTTCGTTGCTTGTATAGCACGTAGCGCCGTCTTGTTGAAAGTAAACGTTGTCCAGATCAATACCATCCAATTCCGGCCATAAAAAATCATTAATCATCTGTCGATAGCTCAATCCATTCACCGTAACTGTTGCTCCAGCCTCATTTTCGAAAAAGTAAGGTCCAATGACCCCGCGGGACCATAAACCGCACCAAACAGTCACACGTTGAGGATAGAGAGGCTTTTCAACAATAGCTCTTGGGTTTTCCGAGCCCCAGATGCGACAATTTTGCTTGTTGACGAAGCCATCGAGGTGGAAATGGGCCTCATCACTCAAGATGAGTTTTCGATGGAATTCCGGATCATTTTCATGCATTTCAAGGACCCAATCAGCAAAGACTCGACGTTGTTGATGATCGGCCGGCTTGAGTTCTTGTGACTGAACTTTGTAAGCCTTAAGACCCAAATCTTTATGCAAAATACGGTGCAATGACGTTTGTGGAATGCCTAATTCCGAAGAACGACGAGGAATGGACAAACCTGGGTTTTCTTCAACACTTTCGGCTACAGCAGCAATATTCTCGGCTGTTCTTGAGCGACGTGCACGGGTTTTATTCTTCACATCACTAACTTGTCCCGACAGCTCGAATTTTTTTACCAATTTCTGTATTGCGGTCCGACAAGGTGCTTCACGACGACCCAAAAATGTTCGAGTTTTACGAACCGTCTCTGCCACATTTTCACCATTTTTATAGTGAATTTTAATAATTTCAATGCGTTGTTGAATCGTGTATCGTTCCATTTTTATTAATGGCGTAGTTTCTACTTGTCAAATGTCAAAAAATGACAGCTCCAAAAGTGACATCTACCGAAATAGCGGGCTAATTAAAATAACACCTCTTATTGGAAAACCCTTTATATGTACATATATATGCTGATGGTGTGACTTTCGGAGCTAGAGCTTCTCAGTTCACATTGGCAAGTACGCTCTGACTTTTGGAGAGAAAAGCAGAAGTCAAACTTAAAGGTTTGGCTGCTATAATCATGGTGTGTATCCCATTCTTATGCTTGCCATAAAACGATGCGTGAATTTGCTGGTAACGTTTCTTTCCACCATTTCGGAAACTATATTGAGGTAAGTAATTCCAGCTAATGGAGCTTCTATATTAACATCACTCAGCCAGGGAAGCATTTTAGCAGAATCCCTAAGAACTATCCAAATGAATAACCTCGTTATGCTCCACTATTCTGAAAGGGCTAGTTGACCAGTGTTACACCTCATTCTAACATAAATATTCTCACAGAATATTTTCCACGATTGTCTTTTAAATTTACGGTTTGAATGTTTGCACTGACGCCATTTTTGCTTTATTATAAAGCCTTCGGACTATTTTTCGTTGAGCTTTGAGTTCTCGTGTCAGCCACAAAGGTTTGATGTAGGCCACTATTCTTCTGACCAGACACAAGACTTCAAATGTTTCAAATACGTTATTATACCAATTTCCATATCCATGTCCACTCTTGTGAACAAGTGCAATACATTGATTTGTGTAAACTTCTCTGTTATATACATTATTAGGGCTTCCAGATTATTCTAGATGCATTTCTATAAGTCATCAGATATCATTTCCGGATATTGATATTGTATAATGGTGGTCGGGGAGGGACATCATTCGACAATCCAAAGAACGTATCGTACAAAGGTTATATAGCTAGTAGACAAAGTTAAATCTAGGTGGGTTTCACGTAATTATTAAGAGCATGCATATTAGTAGTTACGACGTGCTCTAGTGACTTCTAGTACTGCAATCTATACTTCTCCAAATTGCCTTGTGGGAGGTCGCCTCTTATCCCAAAAGTATTTCGAAGCTTTTAGCCTACCTGTATCCCATGACGCTCTCCGTTGGCAGCTGGCAGTGGTGGTTGGTCAGAGTCGAAAAGAAGAAAAAGTTATAATAGCATTAACATCTTCATCCTTTCGTCTTTCCTCCCAGCCAACCTCTGTGATAAAAATTAAGCCCCAGCTTTTCATTACAACGATATATGCAGTTTCTTGACATATTTGGAGCGCGACAGTAAAACAGTTGAAGATAACTACAATCGAAATTGTAATTTACAAGGGCTTTTTTGTTTGTTTGATATTCTAAGCTCGTACCTAAATACTGAATTTTTAAATTGCTTGAAATTAAACTCTTACTATTTTAAGCATAAAATTTACAATTATTTTTATCTACTATGTCAATTTCAATTATTTTTCAGGCTTAGTCCACCCCAGCCATCAAATGAATCTTCTGCACTAGTAGAAGCGTCCAGTTTGAGCCTATCGCAAACAAATCTTAATGCTTGTGGACCTTCAACACAAGATGCCACAAGAGCAAAATGGTCTTGTCCAGGTTGTACATATTTAAATTGGCCCCGAAGCTCAAGATGTGTTCAGTGTTATACAAAAAGAGCTGATGATTTGTCTGATACGAATACAATACAAGAGCAAATAAAAAATTTAAGCATTAACGAAACTGGATCCGATCCTGACTTTGTTGCAAGTAATACCATATCAAGCAAAATAACATCGAGACTGAGTCCGGTTGGTTCAGTAACAAATTTAGCTAGTTCAAGATGTCTAACAGGCGCTGTTGGTAATAGGATAAGTCCAGTCGAAACTCGTACTTATATAAATAAGTGGTGTTGCAATGTAAATATTATGGATAACATTATGTGAAATTATTTTAAATTAAATAAGTTTCAGACATGTACTTACGAAAATTGGCCAAAGAGCCTGAAGTGCTCTATGTGCGGACAGCCCAAAGATTGCAATGCGGAAAACGAACGCAACCCCTCCAATAAAATTTTACCTGAAAAGGAACATGCAGATGATAATAGTTGTGCTGCGATGATCAACACTGTATCCAATAATAATATTAGTAACAATAAGCACAGATATCAACTAGGTAAGGAGATTGTGTTTTGTTTTGTACTAGCATTGTAACTTATAAATGCATACACACATTATAATCTAGGTTCATCCGAAACAATTAACAACTGTGATTCAATACAAGAAAGGCAAGAGAAGCGACAAAGGCAAATAAGAAGACAAGTCGATTGGCAATGGTTGAATGCTTGCATAGGTAAACGACAACTTTATGATGAAGCATATTCTACATAATTCTTAATCTACGTAGGTGTTGTTGAAAATAACTTTAGTGCTGTAGAAGCATATCTATCGTGTGGTGGAAATCCAGGTAGAGCTCTTACGAGTAGTGAGATCGCAATTTTGAATAGAAGTTCAGCGTTTGATGTAGGACATACTTTAATTCACTTAGCAATAAGATTTCATCGTGACGAAATGTTGCCTATGTTGCTTGCTCAAATATCTGGATCTGGGCCGGGTATAAAACGTGTTCCTTCTTATGTGGCACCTGACCTAGCTTCAGATATCCGCCGCCACTTTGCCAATTCTTTGAGGATTCGCAAAGCACCTTTTCATTGCCACTATGTTCATGAACATGCCACTTTTGCATTACCAGCTGAAATTGAAGAACTTCCTATACCTATACAAGAACAATTATATGATGAGCTTTTGGATCGAGATGCACAAAAACAACTGGAAAATCCGCCACCAGCTCTAAATTGGTCACTAGAAATAACTGCTCGATTAGGTTCCAGATTATTGGTGCTATGGAATCGTAGTGCAGGAGATTGTTTACTGGATTCAGCTATGCAAGCAACTTGGGGCGTTTTTGATCGTGATAATACATTAAGACGAGCCTTAGCAGATAGTTTACATCAATGTGGTCACATGTAAGCATTGTTCTTTGTTTTTTGTTTTCTACTTCCATGAATTTATATAACAAGATATTTTTTAAAATGAAACAACTTTTGAGCCAAGATAGCTTTTCATATAAGAGATGTTGAGCATTATGTGTTTAAGAAAGGACACATAAGGTCTTTTCAATGATTTTTATGTTTATTACTGACAAATAATTTATATTACCTTTGCTTCTTTCATCTTGGATTAAACTGCATTATCCGATTAGTGCAAATGAAATTATTGATATCAGCGTTTATAAAAACTCTTAAATTTATGCGTAAGATGCATTTAATATGAAAGTTTTTCGCCTTTCACGGTAATGTCAACTTTATTATATATTTTTTATTAACTATGAAAAGTATCATGGAGAACCCTTTGATCTATATGTAAAGATTTCGGAGGAAGAGGAATATGATAATGAAATGAGAAAAAAACCCTTCATGGTCCTTAAGCGATGAGAAGTAAACAGACGACTGTTTTGTGAATTTTTGTCAGATTTCGTAGAATTTTGTTTCAATTTTCCTTCGTCTATATGGTTTTGAACACTCGATTCGATTCTGACGATCGAGTTCAGTAATAAGACCCCAGAGCTGGCAAGGTCAGACTATGCTACTCTGTATTGTGCTTTGCTTCTATCGAGCTTAAGCTCTGAATTTTTAATCATATAATTTATACAGAAGTGGTTTTTAATAGGAATCGAACCCGGGCTACAGCGCTGGTAGTTATTTTTTTAGTTGCTACTTTATCAACTCGGCAATGATTGATCCCAAAGAAAGAAATTAAAATTATACATAAATGTAATCGCAAATAAAGAAATATTAAGCTGTCGCAAAAGCAAGAGCCAATACATATCCGTGCGTGGGATAAGGTCCTCAAGAAACTTAATGTCTCCAAATGTTTTACAGGTCCTGATGAGCTCTCATCTCTCTCAATTAAAAGCTGTGCCTCATCTTTGACTAAACCTCTGCGCAAAATATTAAGTTAATAGTAACGTAACGGTGCCTCTAATTATCAATCAATCACAATTATGTACTCCAATTCGTTGAATCCATCATTAACTCAAAATAATAAATTATATATTCGAAAACTTATCCCCTCATCACCGATTGCAAATATGGCTTCCGGGCTGGACACTTATTTTATTTATTTGTAACACGCAACTTTTAAGTCCATTATGTCCATTATGAGGGTGCAGGTGCACTACCTATCATCATGCCGAGCAGTGCGAGGTAAGTGTATCAATGTGTATAGTAGATAATTCAAAGAGGATAAAAATTAGATTAGTATTTTGCCTAACGAAGAGCAAAACCAGCTCGACCCGTTGAGACTTCCAGTTGAGAGACGCTGAGAAAATCAATATGTGGAGATTTATGGATTTTTATTATGAATTTCGGTGAGTTCAAAATTGTTGCCTTAGATATTTTTGGCGCTCTGACTTTTTATCTACACTTAAATCGCATAGTTTTACTGGTCGTGTATATCTGAGTTGGTCGATCTATTGGGTAATTGAATCATTATTCACTCGAATGTCAGGCACACAGTTAATGTTCTGGCTCAAAACTGTGTCAATAATATTTCATTGTAAATTGCTCAGTCTCTCCTGTTCTCTGAAATATAAGTCTAGAAAATTTGTTAAGAAAAAGTTAAAAGTTTCCGTGACTTGATGACTAAATAAAATTCAATCAATATTTGAACCGTGACTATTGTTTTGAATAACTCCTTCGCAATCCAACTAAGTACATATACTTGGATAGATGTCCACGCCATTTGAATTATTTTAGGTAATAGATCTTCATTTTGGGTCTTCGCGGCAGATACACTTCTTACATTTATGCATTAATGTTCTATTGGATTAAGCGACTTAGGGGTGGTCAGTCATTTTATTATTATTCATTCATTCATTTTATTATTATTGAAACACTGTTTAGCTTGGCGAGAAATGTGTGTTTGGTTGTTATCTTGCATAAATACGCATCGCAAGGATATTTGTTCTTCCGCATAGAGAAACATTATGTTCTGCAAAATATTGACATAAGCTTTTACAACCTTTTCCCTAATCCAATGAATTGAACCAGAGAAAGCAGTCCCAGAACGTCATATTACAGCCGACATATTTTATTGTGTATCACGGCCTGGCTATGAAACAACAGTTTCAATTTGTTAGTTAACGTTTGTTTGACATTTGAAGGTTTTAGAATTTCCCAATCTACGTCATCGCCTATTTAATGGTTATTTGTTAGAATAAAGGTAAAAAACTACCAGGCTGGGAGAAGCGAAGAAAAAATAATTATGGAGTCAGTTTGAAAATGTATGCAACATGTTATAAATGATCTTTTAATAAATACTAATAATATAACTGAATAAATGTTAAGATAAGTACAGTTTGAAAATTTCATTTTGCTAGATTTGTTTTTTATACCATAAATACCTCCAGTAAAACAAATATTTCCTCAGATTTTACCCTCGATGGAAAGAATATGAAATGATACAGGCAGCTATGCTACAGTTTACATTAGAAGAAACTCAATGGGAAGAAGACTGGAGCACATTACTTTCCCTCGCAAGCCAGCCAGGCGCTTCTCTTGAGCAATTACATATTTTTGCATTGTGTCATATATTACGTCGACCAATCATTGTATATGGTGTGAAATACGTTAAAAGTTTTCGCGGAGAAGACATCGGTTACGCAAGATTTGAAGGTTGTACTCAAATACAAATACATATTTATTTTAAACAGTAATAATTTCAAATATTATTTAGGTCTTTACTTACCTCTTTTATGGGAGCAGAGCTTTTGTATTAAATCTCCAATTGCGCTAGGCTACACAAGAGGTCATTTCAGTGCACTTGTTCCTATGGAGCCTTATGCAAGAATCGAAGCAAGTCGTGATGTGCCGGAAGATGTTACATTTTTGCCTCTTATGGATTGTGAATCGAAACTTTTGCCAATACATTTTCTTACACAAGCTGAAGTAAACACATGGTATTTCAATGTTTTTCTTATTTAATTAAATTTAATTAACAGATGGGGAGAGAAGAAACTATAATGCGTCAGTGGTTAGATGTATGTGTAACAGAAGGTGGATTATTAGTAGCTCAACAGAAGCTACGTAAACGGCCACTTTTAGTTGCCCAAATGCTTGAAGAATGGCTCAATCATTACCGGCGTATTGCGTAAGTATTATTATGATTTTGTAATATGAATAAGTCTATCAAGTAATTCGATTCTTAATTGAATCACTATTTGAACTGTATTGAGAAAGAACCACAGTTTACAATTTTACGTTTCATTTCTAGAATACTGACTAGTTCACCATTCTGCAGGTTCAAATACTGATTGCCCTAATTAGAGAAGAACAGTTCTTAAACACTGTAATTACTGGGTTGAATAAATATTTTGAATTAGGTTTTGCAAAAAAAAAAATGTCAGGGCTTCTTGGAATGGCAAATATATCTGCAACTGTGCTATATCTTGTTAACCTTCCGAGAACTGGCAGGTACAGTCGTCTTATTATATTGCGAACCATCGTAAATGTATATATTCAGGATAGGAAGTAAAATTAAATGCACATACTAGCAGGGAAATCCTACCTGCTATGGTGCAGTATCGTAAAATCCTGAGTTAGGGTACATAATGCTCACATAAGCAGCCCGCCGGTATGGTTAGGAACGGATAGGGTCATTAAGTTAGTCTTGAACGTCCTTACACTGAAGGCATATCAGCGGGTTGTTTTAGTCGACAGTAAAACGAGAATTAATCAAAAAGAAACGGATCTATGTTATCAATAAATAACTGAATCAAAAGTTAACAAACTAAATTTGAACAGTTAATTTTTATTTAATTCGTATATTATGGTGTATACGTGATTGGATGATGTCGAAAACAAATTCAGTGTTGGGTTTGTCTGAACAAAATTTTAAATTCCGTATGCCCATGGGAGAGCAACTATTTTCCAGGTAATCATCTCATGTTGTTGCCTACTACTGTAAATGTTTCTTACTTTGAGTAAATACTAATGTCTGCTTCCGAATGTTTGTTGTTTCTTCTATTTTTGGTTTGTTTATGTCTTACTTCCTCAAACAAGCAACAACGCAATAAGGTTAATATCTAAAATTTTAAGCACTAGCTCTAACAAAACGTGTATATAAATTATATATCATGTGTAGTGAGAAATCACTCTTTCCTCCTATTTGTCTTATACTTATTAATTTGAGCATATTAATCTGAATTCAATATACGAAAAAGAAGTATCTGTCTTGTCTGAAGTTTGACGCCGGAACTCTTGGCTTTTTGGGCGACTTACTATTGAACTAACGAGGCAGATGCTATCCTCTTTAATCTAACCTTTTGTCATATGCTAGTGACTTCTAATGCCTGCTCTCTCACGTTTCAGACGTCTTCTAAAATATTCATCCTTCTGTGCACGTATTACACATAACAAGGTAATGGGGAATCTCCACTGCTGTTGATTTTTTGCTTGGGCATATGATCATGCTTTGCTTTCTAATAGCATTTTCAAGACTGGTGTTGCTTATTAAGACAGCGATATCTGCTCTGGAAATAAATACTTCGCTGAATCCATATTGGGAGTAATAAAAAAAACTGCGAATTGAAAATATGCAGGGGAAGATCTCCAAAATTAGAATTATATTTTTCAATTCTCGAAAAGTAA
This sequence comes from Dioctria rufipes, assembly GCA_963924295.1. NCBI lineage: Eukaryota > Metazoa > Arthropoda > Insecta > Diptera > Asilidae > Dioctria > Dioctria rufipes. The sequence goes on from OZ002741.1 coordinate 259,305,042, forward strand.
AATATAGGAAAAATACATATAAAGAGGAAGAAGCCATATGTAAAACATTGGATTTGGGGAATCCCCGGTTTGATAGTGTTCATTGTTAGAGAGAATTCCGTAGTATTATTTTCAGTAATACTTATTTTGTTTGAATATCCTCAAACAAAGCATAAACAAACTAATAACTGTACAAAGAACGTTTAAGTAGAACGAAGCCCATCAACGTTACACTCGAATCTAAAATTTACACTGCCTCGACCTGATTTACTCAAAATAACAAAAGAGGGATACAAAATTTAAAAAAACAGTACAAGACTTACAAATAAAAAAAAATGGATATTAAAATGTAGTCAAAGAAAATCAATAAGGGCGAAATTCTCCCTATATAAAAGAAAAATATAAAGATTGTCTACTCAACTCACTCACTTTCGTGTCTTCTTCTGCTGTTTAATCTGATTCACCGACGCGCTGTAACAATTTGATTACTTTATCCAATTTTTCACTTCATTGACCAAATCGTGTCTTACCTGGGGATTACACGAGGAAGTACAGGTTGCATGCATCATTTGTGCACAAATAGAAGTTTTTAAATCCTTTCTGCGATTCGTTTGACGTTGTATTTATCGTTTTCGTGTGCAAAGAAGAGCGTCTTATTTTTGTTTTTAAGGCAGGGGACGAGAGATCCCAAGCACGGAGGCCAAAGCTGCCCATTGTGCTATCCTGCTAGAAACCCCATAACCAAATCCTTCCAGTCCTCTTAATGAAGCGCATCAGGTCTTAGTGAGGAAAAGTTTTCAGATAGGAGTGCAGACCCTAGAGTATCCAGCCTGCTCCGGACAAAGGCCGGACAATCACAGAGAAAGTGCTCGGTTGTCTCAGGCTCTCCTTCCAGGCAGGCCAGACACTGCCGCGATCTGCGGCCGGTGATAATGCCAACCACAGTTCTACATTGTTTCCTTCCGAGCCCCATGAGAAAATCAGAGATATTCCTATTGGGTCTATCAAGAAATAGTTTTTTGAACCTGCAAGTACTCAGGTTCTCCCATCTCTGCTGATGCCTCCTATGAACATCCGCTTTGATGAGAGACCCGATACTCGAGGTCGCAGCGCTTCCGGCGGGCTCCAGTCCAAGGAACGAAGAATCAGAGAAAGCCCTAATTAAAAGGTCAGCCCTTTCATTCCCCATGATCCCCATGTGACCCGGAGCTCACTGAAGTGAGTGACACCTTGGATACAACTTATCCACAGACGACCTGTAATCCCTTAGTAACATAGATGTTATCCGAGGCCCACTCAGAGCCATCAAGGCTGCCTAACTATCCGAAAGGATAGCAATGTCTTTACCCCTGATTTGTATATCAAAGGCGATTCCCTTACAGGAAAACTCACAGACAAGCGACGCCCAAAACGAAGCTCTGGTACCACCGCATCACGTGGCATGCTGGGCAGAGGGTTTTCCAAGTTCAGCTCGCACGCTAAAGAGTAATGAGAAGAGCCAGTCTAGCCATTCTCCCAACATCCCCATGAACGCAATCTGCACACAGCCCTTTTAGCATCTTCCTGAATGTCAAGATCCAGGGAAGGCAGAATAAGTAGGTCCTCAAAAGTAGCTGTAGATCGCATGGAGCCCGTAATTCCCAGGCAGACAAGCCTTTGCAGGTCTGCCAGCTTCCTCATCGCAGTTCCCACAAGCCACCATACACAGGAGCCATATGTAATCATGGGTTTAACGATCGTCGTGTACACCCAGTGCACAACACTCGATCTGATGCCCCATGTGTAGCCAAAGGTTCTCCTGCATTGAGCGAAGACCCTCATAGCCGCATTAACTTTTTCCTCTACATGCAATCCCCACGTCAGCTTCGACTTGGGGAGAGAGTTGTAGAGTGTATCCAAAGAGCTCGTTGCATGAAGGCACAGGCAGCAGCCATGCTGTGTCTGGAGATGAGCAGAGGGATGTCATCCGCATACCCTTCACATGAGAATCCCACGTTTTTCAGTACCGTGATCAGTGAGTCAACCAACATACACCAGAGAACCGGGGAGAGCACGCCACCCTTCGCACAGCCTCTCTCCACCAGAACACTGAGAGAGGCTCGGCCGCCCACCTCTACAGTTAAGTATCGTCGTCTTGGCATTTGGTCGATCCATCGCACTACAGTGCGGTCAACACCATGTCGACGAGCTGCCTCACGTACCGGCTCGGGGTGGCCCTATCAAAAGCCCCTGGATGTTCAGAAAGGCTCCCAAGGTAAAAAGTCCACGATCTAGTCCCCGATCAATGATAGAAACTATTGAATGGAGAGCCATCTCAGTAGATCTGCCCCTCCGGTAAGCGTGCTATGAGGTGCTTAAGGGTGAGACCTTAAGGGCTACTCCTTGATATGTTCATCCACAAACCTCTCCAGGCATTTCAAAAGGAATGAGGAGAGGTTTATGGTTCGAAAACCCTTCGGGTCCATGTATGAAGCTTTACCAGGCCTCGGAACGAAGACCAATCTCACTTTATTTCGTACCTCAGGGACAAATTCAAAAGCGATACATGTCCTGAAAATCGAATCGATGTAAGGAGCCAGCACAGCGCTCTTGACCATCCTGCTGGACATCGACTACCTTGGCAGCAGTGGACCAATCCCCACCAATGCACACAGTGCGTCACACTTGCTACACGAATATTTTTGCCATCACTGCGACTTAAGCGATGACAGATGTCTGATATGATTCTTTTCATATTTTAACTTGATAGCTTACGATTTCTACTACAATAAAAAATAAAAAATAATATAAAACATTAACAAAGTAAGAAACGCGTGCACTTAAATTTAAGTTCGAAAATGGAACTAATCGGGCAACTCCTTCGTAGGGTTGCAATACAAAAATTTCGTTTTTCACTATATTTTTGTACACTGTCTGAGAACAAAACGAGTCAACGTAGAGAGCTGAAATCATGTACATGGTCTTCTCATACCAATAGTAAATAAAATTACAAAAATGGATTAAATCGGGCAAATCCTTTTTGGTGTTACCATACATAAATTTAGGTCTTAGTCCTAAATGATTTTATTGTACTGAATTTTTAATGTCCGACGAACCGTTCTAGAAAAACCACTTCAAAACAGATGGGTGGCCATATAAAATTACGTATGGGCATTCATCTAGCTAGGGTATCATAAGAATTGGTCTTAGACCAATTCTAGCTTTTTTTACTTGTTCGAGTTAGTTTTTTGAGATTAGCGACCCCTTTTGACGAATAGAACTATAATCAGCGGTGCAATGCAACATTGCACTATATATTCTATAGTGTTACTTTACACTGTCCAAGAGACACAAAAGGTCTGTCTGTTTACTCGAAAGTTTTTACTCGGTGTAAAAACTTTTACGCATTTTTACTCACAAACCGTCTGTTTACTTTTAACTAGTAAAAATCGAGTAAATTTATACGTTTCCCCTCTTGCACAAAGTTGCACATTTTTACTCATGATCAAGAGGATGTGTAACTTTGATAGGCAATCAGCTGACTGTCAAAAGTATTAAATTTGAGGTTAAGCCCGTTTGTTGGGTTATCGAAAGAATGTAAAATGATAATCTAAAGAGTCGAAATTAAAAAAAAATATTAAAGAGGGTGGGTTTTTTAAAACGTATTTCAAATTAATTAATTGTTTTCTGTTTCAGACGGAAAGGTAGCAGCCAAATTTTTGACACATGACAAGCTAAACAAAATTTACTCGAAAAGTGTCTGGTAACTTTTCTTGATTTATCCCCTCTACCGCATAAAAGTTTTTACTTGATTTTTACGCAAAGATTTTTACTCAAAAGTAAACAGACAGACCTAAAATAACACACCTGTTATAGTTATCTCTGCATTTGCTCATTGATTTTCTATCAAATATTTGACAGGCACTTGAACTATTTCTTAAAACCTGTTTTTATGAAAATATAAATTAGAAACTGTATCTCCTGCAGTTTTTGTTTCATTTTCAAATTAGACTAATTATAAGATCTATGGGAAATTTACTGATGTGATGTCAACGGGATATCACACATTATTATGTCAGCGTCGTGTCATATTACCTATTGTCGCTACTTCATCATGTATAACTCTGTCAACACATTTTCATCGATTTTTTGTCATTGTGGTGTCATGGGTGAGCTTGTCAACGTTGTTTCTTTTGCCCGTTGTCATTGTTGCGTCATGTAATACATATTCATTGTTTTGTCAACTATGGCAAGTATATGACAAAGGATTGATGACTTCAACGTTGAAAAACTGTGCCACTCTCTTAAAAATAGTCATAAGATTAGTCAACGATACAAAATATCGTTGATTCCTCGATGACCCAACGAAACTTTTTTTTTCCTGCTGGGTCATACAATTTGCAAAATTTATTTTTATTTCCTAAAATATCCCCTAAATATTATCACTGACCTCAATAAAATTAAACCTTAGTCAGAATCATCGTAAATACTTGGCATTTTGACCAAAATATGCGGAAATTTTCAATTAGGTACTAAGAAAAAAAAAATTAAATAAGAGCAACAACTCATTTGAACCAAAGTAATAACTGAGGCTCTTTATACAAGCGATTCAATTCTCTAGCTGCATGTATTCAATCAATGAAAATAATTCTAAATCGAAATCCTGATGCATTAATTGTAACTTTTTTGTTTTCAGACAAGTTATATCAGCACCTTTTGGTAGAAGACCGCAATTAACTGGTTATTCAAGTGATGGTGATACAGATGAAGAATGAATGAATTCCTACATTACGTGAAAACAAAACAAAGGAACGTATCAGTTTTTTTTTGTTTTTTTTTTTTTAAGAATTTAAAGGTTTAAATTTTCATTCAATTTTTTGCTTCACAATACGATAGTGCATTGTTGCAAACTGGAGCAACGAATATATCTAATAATTAAGAGACAAATAGAATGGAGAAAAATTGTTTTAATGGACTTGTAGCTTTCTTTTCATTTACATATATAATTCATTTTAATAACTAACTAAACAAGATTCTCTGTTTCCACTTCTCTTTTCTCAAAGATAAAACTCTATTTATATAAAAGGCAAATTCAGGTTTGTGATACTCTTGTTCTTATTTGTACAAAAGAAACAAAAAAGATGGAATATATGAAATATATATCTAGTGTTAATTTATTTACGTAGACTACCGTACAGTTTAAAAAGCTGTTAAACAGAATTAATAAATCAAATTTAAAGTATTTAAGAAGTTTTTATTAATATGCATACTGAGAGTGCTGGTGCCTAGGCCATGGGGTACGGTATAGAGACGATAGAAGTCATTTGATGTCGTAACAATTTCAAATTCTATATATGCACTATGGTAAATATTTTTTTAAATTTGCTGTATGTATTTGCAATCGTATTATATTCCATACTTTGCATTCTGGTTCTGTAAAAAACAATCTATAAATATAAATAAATATTGTTCCGATTTCCTAGTGACAATAATACAGATAAGTGTTGACACTTGCGCGCGGTCAAAAAGCTTATCTAAATCATATAGGACTTTTGTTAATTTCCACTGTACAGTTAGGTAATGCAAATTCTTGCAAAGCTAAGCTATTAGTACTTTTCATTTAATTAATTATAGGTTTTTTGTCGATTTTCTGTTTTAATTTTGATTGAAAAGCAAGAGTATATACATACATATATTTGTGAATTGGATTTAAGAAAAATTGGTTGCTAGTCACCGGCAATCGAAACTTGAACCTCAATACTTATAATTTGCACTTTTGTGCGCACTGACATCGAAACAGAATAAACTGCGCGTGCTATGAACTTTCTATAGAGAAAATTAGTTGTGTTTTCCTTGATCCCGTAAAAATTTTATACCAGGGACATACATTTTTTTCTTATAAAATGTGACCCGTTAACAGCTCTTTAAAACAAAGAAAATATTACCTCAATATCTGCTTTCGTTCATAAATTATTAACATTTTTTATGTTATTGGAAAAGTGAAAGAGTTTGAGAAGAAGAGGGTTAGAGCAAAGTGTGAACAGGGCACTGCAAGGAACCAAAAATCAATTGGCATATTCCATCGTACTTATTTACCGAGCACACTGTATAGAATAAAGTAAAACTACCAAAAGGGAGAAGACGATAAAGAACAAGTTTCAAATGTGAATTCTAGCTAACTTTAGTCCCGTGGAACCAAGATTTAAATAAAGATGTGATAATTATAGTGGAAGTGTTTATGAGCATTGAATTGAAATGAAAAACTTTTGAATTATATTTGATGTATTGTGTTTTCAACAATGAGCCAAATCCACGCAAGCAAAAATATCCTTTCGAATTTTGGAAAAGCTAACTTTGCTTTCAAATCGTATGTTTTTCTCACAATCAGTAATATAAAAGCTGTTTTGATCAAATTCTGTGCGTTAATGACCTGCAAAAATATGGACTTATGACAAGTTTTCTCTTCAATGGGATAATTCAAAACTTGCTTTTATTCCTGCAGATAGAATAAATGGAATATTAAGAATTTATGAAATCTAAATTTCTTGAAGATTGAAAATTTTATGGAGACTCATATAGGTATTTATATGGAAAAATATGAAAAACGATAAAAAAATCCTCCTGTATAGTATAGTTGTCATTGTAAAAGAAATCTATTTTTTTTTCTTTTCAGAGCAAAATTATATATATATATTATATATATGTATATCAGAGCAAAATTATATATATATATATATATTATCTATAGTAAAGTCACCACTTTGAATCTTTTTATGTATGTATAAATTATACTTCAATAGTCATAAATCTATCGCAGAAAGTGGTAGAGTGGTAGATTGTACAATCTACCACTTTAGTCATAAATAATAATAATAATTTATTAGCAATATTATCGTTATACAATACCACCACCTTTCATTTACAAGTTCACAAATATATAAATTTTAAAATTTACAATATTGCTATATTTTTAATATATTGCACACAACCTTTTAAAAACACACAAAAGTTTGTTCACTTTTTAATTCAGTCGAAAGTTCATTAAGTATCTTGAAACTCATATACCAGTGAATTCTGTGTACTCGATCTATTGTATAATTGTAGTCTGAAGTTCTCCGACGCTCCTCTTACATTATATGGTTGAGTCTCTGCCACCCACGTGATCATATTTAGAAGATATTCCGGAACCAACCCATTTTCCACTTTCAATATAAAAAGCAATACATTTAGCTCAATTCTTTATTTAATATCAAGCATTGCATTGTTTACTTCAATAGCTATGGTGTACAAATTTAAAGTTATGGTTGTTCCACATGATCCTGGGGTATTTTTAAAAGTCGATGACATCATAGTCCACGCATCAAAGGCGAATCTATCGACCGTTGAATAGCTCAAACGATTATGGATCTAACAATTTTTAAATTATCATCATATACTGCATCGTTCAGTAGTTATACAGTGTTTCCGACTCACAGGTTCGTGTGGAACACTGACATATATAATATGGACTGCTTAACTTTCTATTTCATGCGAGCTCAATTGCTTATGTAAAAAAAAAGTTCTTAGACCGGTGCCAGCATTGAAAAAAATCATTGACGAGAAGTTGAAAAAATGAGCACGTAGCTCGAAAAGCGATTATAATAAAACGTTTCGAATTTAGGCTGCACATCTTATCAACATATTACCCTTGGTAAAACAATTATATCAGTAATAACCATAAATAATTAATTTAAAAACATTTATTTCGACGGACCCACTTATTTATTTGTTGTTTACAGTTCTCCTCAGTTGGTACTTGGTGCTTAGACCGAAAGAGTCAGCAATATAGCAGTGAGTCCACTTTTTGCAGTGCATTTCTATTAACGTAATCAGTCCATATTATATAATGTCAGTGGTGGGGAAGGGGGTGATAGTACTCACCCAACCAAGCAAAAAATTGCATGACATGGGGTCATCTCAACCGTTTCGGAGTTACAGGATGATTAAGAAAATATGCTAGTTTTTCACAAAGCACCCCGCAACGAGAAAGTAAATGAACGGGAAATGTGTTAGTTCGTGCAAATTCATTGCAATGCATTGACCCAAAACTGAGTACGCCAGCAGGTATTGATCTTTTATCTATAACGCTGCTGATCTTTAGGACGCAACTCTTCATTTCTCGCACTCAATCACTGCAGTCTATCACAACAAGGTGTCCCTCAAAACAGTCAGAATAAGATGCACTGATGATATAATTCTTCGCAGGCGAGATGTGGCTTTGTTATGTCAGGTTCGTGACATAGTATACACTTATTGGAAAAGGTACAGGTGTTCTGCAAACTTCAAGGCCTTTCGGCGTTCTCAGAGGGCAGTAGAACATGGTGTCAGAGCCCTCATCAGAGAAAGTACCTTGAAAGACTTTGAGGGTGGCATTGACTGGCGAAAAATCAGTAAAATAGGGCTTGGAACTCAAGCCAAAACCCAATCGATCGCCGATCATCTATTTCCAATTCAACCCCTTATTCCAACTCAACCCCTCACTACCCCCTCAGTTACCACGCCACATGTTGACATGGCTCATAGGACCATGGTATCCAGCCTCCCGGGCGCAGCTTGCCAAGACAGCCCCGATTTACCGAATTTTGAGCTTTCGTTCCGCAACTTTAGTGAAGCTGAAGTTTTAGAAGCATTCCGTCGCATTAAATTTAATGCAGCTGGTCATGATAAGATCCCTATCAAGTTTCTCAAACTTATTCTGAAATCCATTTTATCTCCAGTCACCCATCTCTTTAATAGATTAGTCACTAGCTGTCTCTTCCCCAAATGCTAAAAGATGGGCATTGTCACTGCTATTCCCAAAACATCATCACCTAACGGGGCTTAATGATTGGCGCCCATCCATTTCCAAGGTCTTTGAGGTGTTCATTGCTGATCAAATTTCTGAATTCGTCGAAGACAACAACCTCCTGTCCAAGTATCAATCTGGTTTCCTTCATAAATATAGAATAGAATAGAATAGAATAGAAAAATCATTTATTGAAGAACCTCAGCTTAAGCTACGTAACAACGTTAGGTACATCGAGTAAATATTAGATGGTTGGCATAATTGGTTTTGTACAAAGTTATTAAGCAAACTAACAAAGGAGCAATGAACAGGCTCATTGCGGTAGATTAAGATAATAGTAATACAGTTGGTTTTATGATGACAAATAATAGCAGCATAAAGTGCTCAACATAGCGTTGGAAAACTAGATTAAGTGACAGTAACAATAACAACTGTCAATATATATTATATGTAATAAAAAGTAAAGTATAGCTTATAAAGCATTCGAAAAACTCAAACAAACAAGGACGAAACAAAAAGAAAAAACGAAAAAGACAAGAACTCAAAAGCTGTGACGAACTAAATTAGATGCAGTAAACAAACTCACTGCGATTGGGAGCCATATCGCTTAATAGCTAACTAACAGGACAAAGCGGGAGCCATAAACGGAATGGATTAAGTTGCTTAGGAGGCAATGAGATGGCCCAAAGCTAGCTCCTGCCACCAAACATTAGGCAGTCTTTGGTAATCGCTCATCTCATGCCGCATTTTTTCTATGCCGACGCTACTTTTTATCCCCTGAAGGCCTCTGAAATAGCTAAGCTTAACAGAGCTCTCAATCCTGCGTACGATATATCATCCGTCTCAAGAGGTATTCTCATGTACCTCAGCTGCTACAGCTTTTCATGCCTGGCCCTCTTACCAAACTCTTTGAGCTCCGAGTTTTATGTCTGATTCATAAAGGAATATGTAACCTGCTTCCAAGATACACATCTATGAGTTGTTCTCATTGAGCAATCTCAATACCTGCAGGCTGGTATCACAACGTACGCTTACCCGGTTTGGATCCAATGATCTAATTGGTCATGGAACCTCCCTTTGGAACTGCTTGCCTGAACCTATTAGAAATAGCACTCCGTAAAATAGTTCAGCTAATGCATCTTCTAGACAGCACCTATATAGGTACATAAGTCCACTTCCTATCTGATCCCGATAAATTCAAATTCAAAATATAAAATATATAAAAAAAAACTCACTATTTTAGTTATTATTGTACTTTAATATATTTTAGTCTACTGCACTTTGAAACTTGGCATTTCTTACCCCCCCCCTCCCCTCCCCTACGATGTATGTCATCCTGGAAAAGTGACATAAGGTGAAGATTGCAACGTGTAATTTGGTACCCAACATCACAAAATTCCCCTACCACTCACGGCCTGCATTTTCCGGCCTTCTTCCCATACAATTTTTTGCTCCATATTGAGTGAGGAATCCTGGGTATAGAGGAAGGGTGCGAGTTCTGGGACACCATTTATATTCTAGGTAGGTATTACATAGGTATAATAACCATAAATATATGTAAGCTCTCACACTGCAAAAATGCAACACTCCCATTTCCCAACTATACATACTACTAACGAAATAGCTTTTACTCCGAAAAAATGATGCCCACTAGTGCCTAGCAGATAAAAGTTTTTATAAATTAAGCAACTAGATTAAGTTCATTCAATTCAGTTGAAGTAAAATTGTACTGCAACAAAAAGTTTAAAATAAATTTTATGAATTGTGATCAGTAGTTGTTCTGGTTATTAAATAGAGCATTCCTGAAATTTGTCCAGTCGAATGTTATATCGTGCATCTCTTCTAAAACAAATTTACAAAAGATATACTGAATCTTTGAATTATTGTAACATTTACTGTTTAGTTTACCGTTATAATACTTTTCTTGTATATATAAAGCTCTTAATAAAACTCCACTTCATCTACGTACTCAATTTAATTATTTTTACTATTATATTTTAAACCATAAATAACAATATAAAATTTCAAATCACGTAAGCATAACAAACTTCATGTTACAAAATAAAGACGACGATGTAAGCGCAGCCGATATTGTTTTCTTTTGACGGCAAGTGTGGATTGTGAATAATTGTGGATGTGGTCTGTGGACACAGTAGTTTTTGCTGATTACTGCTGTGAAGTGGATTGAATTGTTGTGCAAACTCGGGGTATATCCGCGGATTAAACTGCTTTTAACGTGCTAATTGCTCTTCTTTTACTATAAATTTGTGTATTATGCTATGACGGTATTAATTTAATTAAAATAGTGCAGTGGCAAGTAATAGATAAAACGTAAAGAGATAACGAGATAGTGTGAAAACTCGAGAAATGGGTAAGACCAGGGTCCCTCCCCAAGAAGTGATATTGCAGAATAATGGACGTTCGACGTTCAATTTCAGACTGTATTTGTCAGAATGTCGATTTTAGCTTGATTACTCAATTTCAAAATTCCTTTTTTTTTTATTGTCGACATTATTTATTTACGTACAAGCCAAAATTAATGCAAACGAAAGGGTTACGAACCGCAAATTCGAGTTTTCGATAAAGTTCAATCTGCGGAAGGAAGTGATTAGTGGGTTGATTCAAATGTGTAAAAATAGAAATTCAAATAAACGAGGATAAATACAATAAAGAATTACTGTGATATATTAACAAATCAGATAAAGATTCCCAATTGTGCCATTGGGAGCGAGATGCGGGAATTTGGTCTTGCAATCTGACTTTGTACTACAGTATACACATCGCCTCGCCATCACAAAAGAAAAGACATTCATTTTTATGGAGCAACTTTATAGTATGTAATTTTTGTGTTTATTGAGTAGGCTGATTGTGTGAAGAATTCCGTAGAGGTCAGATAGTTTAGCACTATAGGAATGACATCATTCTATGTACAACCGTCTCATTAGGGAAACATTTTTTAATGTGAGATAAACCTGCATACGAACACAGAAATATTTGTTATTCTCAGGTTGATTACATAATTCTTGATCGCCGCGATTCACGGTGGTTGGACTCTCGGCTGATGTATGTTTGACTGCTTTTGTACTGCGGTCACTCTGAAAAACGATTCCAATTTGGGAACAATATCAGAGCTCTCTGGTTTGACTTTACATTTTTCTTCGCGATAACAATTCGTCAAAAGTATGCTAGATAAGTTTTTCTATAAGAAATAAAATTTCTCAAGAGCACATTGCTGCGCCACATTCTGTAAAATTTTGTAAATTAAAAATTGTGCAATTTGAAAAAGTGAAATCGACGTTTATGTATACCTATATCTACCTTAATCTTTTTTCTGATAAATTGTTTATTGTGTTATTGGTAAATTAGTATTATAATTTTCGAAGTTTCAAAACTTAAGTCTTGGCCACTAGCAAAACCCTCGAGAAACACATCAAGCCATGAAACAGACTCCCTCATTACTACATGAGAGCCTAAGTTTAGAATAGAATAGAAAATCATTTATTAAAGAACACAAAGTTTTTCAGCAAACTAACAAAGGAGCAATGAACAAACTCATTGCGGCAGAAAGTAATTTTAGTAATATAGTTAGATAATGAAGTCACACAATAGAGAGCTTATAGTACTTAAAGTAAAATAGAAAAAGCCAATTAACACACGAAAAAAGTAAAAACTGACAGTAGATTACAAGATTTACAAAATATTTATAGCAAATTAATATCGGCGCAGTGAACAAGCCCACTACGACTGAGCTATCATGCTACTATAGTTCAAAGAAAAAGAAAAAAGAAATACAAAAGTAAATGCAACCATAATCAATGCAATGCAAACAGCCATTAACTGACCTATCAACTGATTTACAGTACTAATAGGAAATACTTAGGAACTACAATCCTTTAAGAATTACAAAAGCTTAGGAATAGAATAGACGCGCATAAGTAAAAAGCAGGTGGGTGAACCACCAAAAGTCGTGCCCAAGGAACATATAATATATCACGGTCATGAATTCGTGAAACACCAGAATTAGAAAGCAGCAGGGGTTAACTTACTTAGTTCTAACAATCTAAAATATTTGCAGTGTTCTTATGTAAAAATGACAAAAGTTCGATTTGAATAGCTTCTGCGCGCTAAACTACTATTCATACAGAAAAATGGTGTTCTGGATAATTATAAGCTTGCTTTTTTCTTATCTTCCCAATCGTAATCAAATTTTTGTACCTTAAAAAAATTATCTTAACCGATTCAAAAAAAAAAAAAAAAAAAAACTCAGCTGAGTAAAATTGCATATGGTCCGAGGAATTTGAATGAACCTACCTGTAGATTCGAACTACGACTGCACATACCCACATACAATTATTTTTCAGATGAGAGTTCTTGAGCGTAAAATGGTAAGTTTAGTTTTTAATCAAAACTATTTTATTATTTTGTTAAGTAAGGTAGATATACATATATGTATACTAAGAGTAGTATTTGTTACGGTAAGGAGCCCAGCTTAAAATCATTGGAAGACTATTTTCCTGTGGATAGTAGTTTAGGCTTTATGGCATATATGAAATCAATGTCTAGTCAATTTTCCATAAGATTAAATATAAAACATTTTAGAGAATCGAACCGACCACATGGATTTCTGTTTCATAGCTTGGAGCTTACAAGGAATTTGCCGAACTAGCTATGATATGTACATGTGTATTAGAACGAAGATTATGGTATGGGAAAAAAGTTAAACCTGCCGATTCCTTGCATAGTTTGTATCCATTACGGTCTTGCCTAAATGTGTAGAATCTGTTCAACATCATTCAGCCAATTCTCTCAGGACTTTCATTATCTCCTGCATGCCAAATACAATGACATTGCATCTAACCTGCACTCGATCCCTGGTGTCATGCGAATCGATATTGTAAAATAATTAGAGACAATATGAAAAAAAGGGTGTAAGACCTGTCTCTCTCTGGTAATACGCACGTCACAGTATCTATGTCCTTAAATGACCTACCAAATTCTTTTAGCCATGTCGTTGTTTAGATAATCTTTAATGCCTTCAGTTTTTGTAACGTATATTTGGACCTCTGCTTGGTCAATATTTAGTCCTTGCATCACGCAGGCTTTTGCATTTTATCGCTATTCTACAGTGGATCGGCTTGTCGACCTTGTGTTGGCGAGTGTTATATTGGAAGCTCATTCTGTTTTGCCTTTACTTCCAATTTGTCTGCGTTCTGTTTTTCAGGTTATTGATTATAGCTATGAAGAGTTTTTAGACTGCTTAGCTTAAGAGTAAACCAGTAAAGTTGATTAAGCCTCGACTTAGCTTTAACTCGCCTCAATTTATTCCATGTCCATTTTCCAGTTTCCTCTGCCTTAGATCAAAGATTGTTTTACATAAGGTCGTAAGCTCTAAGTTACCTTCTTATTATTAGTATTTTTCACAATATTTGTATCCTTTTTTCATTTTCAAAGATCGCAGTAGGGGCAAGTTTAGATTTCTCTGAGCTCTGTTGTTCGTTAAGTTGTGTGATTGCTACCGATCTGCAGAGTAGTTAAGAAAATCGCCCAACAAAATATAACTCCCAATTTGGCAATGGCCAGCTACTTTGAGTCATCTAAAGTGTATAGTACAAAGTAGAACGCTGCTTTACTTGGCTGAGAATAGTTTTCAACGACCAAATTGGTGTTAAGTTTTAGAATTGGCATACAAATTATGCTAGGAATGATGGCTTAGTCCTAGAACGATTGAAAGTTGGATCTGTTTCCCAGTTAGAAAGTTGGAAAATTGATCGAAATTGCGATTATTGATTAATACAGTCAAAGGCTAGTTATGGCTTGCCGTTTTAGAAGATTTTGTCATATGACAGTCAGTTCCTGATGTTCGGATTTTTATGCTTTATGCTAACATATTATTTTATATAAATTTTGTTTATGAGATTATTCAGCCTAAATTTTTCAAAAAATTTCAATACCACTTTTTTGGGTAAAAAAAAATTTATTCAACAAGGTGGAGGCTAGCTTTGTTTATTCTCTGAATTTCATCTAAACGCGTGGACTTCAGGAACGTGAGCAAATTAATTCATTGGACAGTCACTCAATTTCAAGATTTTTTTATTATGTATTTCTTTTATTAAATCACTTTCGTTGATTTATACCGTTTGTTATTGCCTGCTTCCGACATTTAGGTGTCTATTGTCAACGAGGTAAGAACTAAAGGAGATGCAATCATATGTACGATCCGTGTACATGAGCGTACCCAAAATTGCCCTGCATTTATGTATGTTTCACTCCGTCATTTTTGGTCTTCGCTGTCAAATCCATACTTAGGTTTGGTTGGTTTTGGGCTTGGTGCATTGACGCAGGAAAACCCGTGAAATAACCGTAGGGGCACGAAGCAAATATTACTCACAAACTTTTTACCACTGAACTTTTCTTCTTAATTATTAACTTTTTTACGTTCACGTTAGTTCTTACCTCGTTGTGTATTGTAGAGTGTGCTTCTCATACAAAGCAATTTAAAGTAATTTCATTTGTATATTATATTAGGTCTGTTGCACCACAAATTTCCAAATTTTGCCTGCCGGTAACGGATCTTAAGCAAAAGAATAATTTTGCTCAAAAGAGTATGAAAATAAAATGTTACGTCCTTAAAGGACAAGATACTACAGAAAAGAAATCTATTGTTATCTAAAATCAAGAAAAAGCTAGTACCAAATCTTACGATACCCCAAATTAATGTCCTTTTTGCACCCCTTTGTGCAAGTTTGGTCATTAAAGTGGTTTTTCGCAACACTGTTTCCGCCATGGAAGCTCATAGAACAGGGGGTGACAGTACTCACGTAAGCAAACAAAAAATTGTAGAGTTACAGGGTGATTAACTCGTTCGATATCAGTCGTTACATACATATGTATGTGTGATACATCGTCGGAGCTCATCGTCACATATATGTGACTGATATTTTTGGTAAGTTTATAAAGATATTGTTGCGATCGTGCCCTTAGTTTGTTATTTAAAACAATATTTCAGATATCATTCAGTTCTTCCTTTATTTAACTATACTATTTACTTTTATAACATTCACTCTTTAGTTATCGGTGGTACTGTACTTCTAATTATCACAATCCCAATAGTTTACTTCGTTCACTTCACTGTCTAAAATAAGACTGCCTCCTGGCGGTAAAAAGCGCCGTATTTATACTCTACAAACTGCCCCAGATCCTTCCCGAACATTCCGTCTTCGAAACATCGATACTCCGAACCTAAAGACTCGCTTGCCTTTTCTGTGATACGATTTTCCGAAAGTTGTTTGTCCTTAATTAATTAGTCATTCCACGCGAAATATGTAGATGTTGCTTGTCCTTTTTTCATTACACGTAACAATATGTTGAAAAGCGAAACGCATTGTGTTTTAAACAGAATTGTTAAGTTCTCAAACGGTGGTCATATAATCCCGGAAAAATTATGGGCTGTGGTGGACGTTTTTTTCCATGGACCGTGATAGCGAATGAGTTAAGGAAATATTCTAGTCTTTTACAAAACATTGTGTATCCTAAAAAGTACAAGGTGATTGACGAAACTTTTTTTTTAATAAAAGGCTATTCTCTCCTCAACATCAAATTTAATTGAGAAAAAAGTAAAGCGTAACTTATGTAGGTATGTATGTATTAATCAAGAGTATGGCCCAGCGTTACACCGATCCTGGTTTAGAGACCAGAACCAGCCATACCCACCAACTACTCTAAACACATAAGGAAAAGGTCTTTGGAATTAGTTTGGCGTTTAACCGCTCATTTATAAGGCTACTATATCACAAAACAACACACAAAATAAAAATAAAAATCATAAAATAATTTTGATAGGTATAATTGGAAAGGAAAGATCTTAATTCAGGCAAGTTGTAGGCATACCAAAAGCTAAGAGGTTTTTTCTAAGCGGTATCTTAGTACCCTGTCGTTAACTAGTTAATCTGATTGGATGCTTTTTTGGGGCTACCTTGCAGGCTCTTTATTTTTTATTTTTTTTTGCGGGGAGTGAAGGCGAGGTGGTAAAGTAAATCCACTAGCTCATAATTACACTCTACTCGCTATGTTGCACAGCACAAGTGTGCATCACTTTGCATACATATATCCTATCCATCCATACACTACACATGTAAGAAGAAGTAGGAAACACTCGCGCACTTCCGATATGGTATTTAAAAAAAAAATCCATTCATGCAGCGCAGGACGCGGGTAAAAATTCATCGTTTCAGGCGAGCACAGAGCCTGTCGCTATCAGCAATACATCTATAAAAAAAACACACACAAATTTCCAGGGATCAAACTGGCTAAATATGTAGTGTGGATACATGTCTGCTGCATGCACATTTATAAATGTATGCATGTATGTAATAGCGCTGTTAAACCAATACATATAATAGCGCTGTTAAACCAATACATATATACACTATAGCCCGCCACTCGATGTTCGAAATCTCACGATCCAACAATTCTCACAACACATGAATTTTCGGTAATTTTTTCACGGGCAAATGTACAAATTTCTAAATTCACCATAAGCTGACAAAACACAAAAATTGCAAATTTTATGACACGATCGCCTAAAATTATAGAAAAACAAGTAAAAAAGCTAGAATTGGTCTAAGACCAATTCTTATGATACCCTAGATGAATGCCCGTAATAAATTTCGTATGGTCACCGATCTATTCAAGTACTGATTTTGAAGTTGTTTTTCGCATATATTTCTAGAACAGTTTGTCGCACAGAAAAAATGATTATAACCAATTTTATAGGATTTCGTATTCTGCAGAAGTCTTTAGTACAATAAAAATGTCTTAGACTGATCGTTTTCAAAGTATACGTAAATAACCGAAATTCTTATATGGCAACACCAGAAAATAGCTTATTTGAGAAATCTTGAACACAAAATAGCTGCTTGAGGTTAAAGGCCTAACCACAATGTGCATAAGCTTGCATATGCAAGCCTTGAAAATATCACGAATGCTTCCTTATGCATCACTAACCTTTGTATAGTATTTACACAAACTGTCAAATTTGCTTATGCAAAGTACGTGCAGACAGAAGTTGACGAACGGAATTAAAACTTGACGAACGGCTTGTTACTCCTATTGCGGGTTGTTATTATGAAAAGCAATTGCTCGTGTCTTTGCATATGCTAGCATATGCACATTATGGTTAGGCCTTAAGTGTAGAACATAATCCAGGAAGCGCCCTACTGACTGAAACAAAACCAAATAAAGCCATGAAACACACTTTTCTCACTATTACATGATACTCTTAACTTAGTCTTAACAGGATGAGCGTATACTAACAACAGAAAACTCTTCCTACCAGGCAATGAAAAACTGCCGTTGACCTTGAAAACTTGAAAATCGTTCTATCTAATGTAATGAAATTAATATTATCTACCATTAATGCGTAAAAATGAGATAGATAAAAATTCTTAAATACAGATTCAATATTTTTTTTACATTAATATTTGTAATAAAGAGTGTACATAATATTAGGGCCGCTGGTAGAATTCGAAGCAAACGATTTGAAGCTTCGATGTCGAATCCTGAATTTAATCACTTATTGTCAGATTCAACTAAAAATCGATATCTGGAGGATTTTAGGGATGACAGGCTACGAATTTGTTTGATTTTAATTTCATTTCATAGTTACAAACCAGTGGCCAAACCAAGCCGGAAGAATCCCTACACTCGAATTACAAATTTTGAATCACACATAATACCCAACAGATGTCATCAGGGCATAATATGAATGTAAACTATATTCTTGAACTGAGTTCTGAAATTTCGAATACATGTTATTAACATTTAAAGCTCAATTTAATTAATTTTCATATAAATTTATCCATTAAACCATTGTAAATTTGGAAACATTTTTTACAGTTTGATTTAATATTTATTAATTTTGTTGAACGTGCCTCCGGATTGCTCCAAAGATTGATATATCGCCAAAAAAATAACTGCGTTATCCAACATTGTGCCAAAGTTCATATATTTGAATTCGTTCGAATTCTTTATCATACTTCGGTCCTTCATTGGTTAAAAGTTTCTGCTTCGAAGGGTTTAACATTCAAGCCCTAGATGGTTTCATGTCGAATGCTTAAGAAGAACTAATTTTTCCTTTAGTACAATTTGGCAGACATATTGGCGCTGCCATCTTTAAATTCAGATTCAAGGTTTTGACCAAATATTCGTAATCCACGACCCCGACAATCATAAGATATTTATTTTGAGTCGAATCGGGCCATATTAAAAGTGTTAAATTACATTAACATACAAGATCTATAAGTGTGCCAAATTTTAGCGCAATGGCTCAACGGGAAGTGAATTCTGATCACATGGTAGCTTCAAAGTTTTGATTTTTTTTCCTTTGGAAGGCCGAAGCTTCGATGCTCGAATATTCTTTAGTTAGTTATTTATTCAATGTATTCATATTTAACCATTTTTTTTTCACACATCACACTCAAATAAATTGATATATTTCCTTAAAAATATTAACCTGCATAAAAAACGAGTTCCAGTGATTGTTTTTTCATCACGGAAATTTAATAGCTAAACGTTTTTCGAAAACTGTTTCCTAAAAAACTTAAAAATGTTTTCACGATTAAATGTTTGATAGGGAGCTCTATCTAGAATGGACCTTCATCCCATCAGGATTGTCGTCCTTGTCTACATTGAAAAATGAGCCACCATTAAAAATATTTATACGATTCATATATGTATATGCATAATTTCCTCGATCATTGGAGGAAAAAACATGCATTTGTGGCAGAGATCCACTGACATATATAATATGGACTGATTAACTTTCTATTTCATGTGGGCTCAGTTGCTAATGTCAAAAAAAATGAGCACGCAGCTCGAAAAGCGATTATAATAAAACCTTTCGAATTTCTACTGCATATTTAATGAATATATTGCGTTTGGTAAAACAATTTTATCTGTAATTAAACCAAATAATTACTTTAAAAACATTTTTCTCGACGCACCCACTTATTTATTTGTTGTTTTCAGTTCTCCTCAGTTGGTACTTGGTGCTTAGTTTGAAAGAGTCAGCAGTGCATTTCTACGAACGTAGTCAGTCCATATTGTATATGTCAGTGCAGAGATCTGAATTATTCAGAGCTATTATAATAGCAGATCATACAGGTTATCCAGTGGCATATAGACGTATGTAGACATGTTTAGCTAATATCAGAGTCCAAAGCGATTATACTAATCCATTTTTTATACCCTAGATGAAATCTATAGGGTATACTAAGTTTGTCATTCCGTTTGTAACACCTCGAAATAATCATCGTAGAGCAAAATTGATTGGACACCCCCCCCCCCCCCCCGCATAATATTAAAAGTTATTTTGATTTTTGTCTGTCCGTCCGTCCGTCTGTGCGCACGATAACTCGAGAACGTGTATACTTAGAGAGCTGAAATTTTGTACACAGACTTAAAAAAAAAAGTGAAATTAAGTTCAAAAATGAGACAAATCGGGCAACTCCTTCGAGGCGTTGCCATACAAAAACTTCGTTTTCCATTATATATTTGGACACTGCCTGAGAGCGCGTCGACGTAGAGAGCTGAAATTTGTACATAGTGTTTTCATTGTACAAGCAAAAAAAAATTTAAAAATGAACTAAATTGGGCAACTCCTTGGTTTTTTACGTATACTTTGAAAACGATCAGTCCAAGACATTTTTATTGTACTAAAAACTTCTTCAGAATACGAAATCCTATAAAATTGGTTATAATCATTTTTTCTTTGCGACAAACCGTTCTAGAAATATATGCGAAAAACCACTTCAAAAATTCAACTTGCATAGATCGGTGACCTTACTAAATTTTATACAGGCATTTATCTAAGGTATCATAAGAATTGGTCCTAGACCAATTCTAGCTTTTTTACTTGTTCATAATATATATTATTCCATAATAACTTTTAACACAATATTTCTAACGTGTCCTTTCTTTCATAGGTAAGACAAAGATATATTGTGCAAAGTGTCAAAAGAAGTGTTCGGGTGAAGTTCTGAGGGTAGCAGAGAAGCACTTTCATAAAACATGTTTTGAGTGCTGTAAATGTAAGAAAAGTCTAGCAACTGGTGGATTTTTTTCTAAAGATGGGTCATATTATTGTATACCCGATTACCAAAAACTCTTTGGTACGAAGTGTGCTGCTTGCAAGAACTATGTGGAGGGTGAAGTTGTTTCAACTATGGGAAATACTTATCATCAAAAGTGCTTTACCTGTACGAAATGCAAAACTCCTTT
Source organism: Dioctria rufipes (assembly GCA_963924295.1). Lineage (NCBI taxonomy): Eukaryota > Metazoa > Arthropoda > Insecta > Diptera > Asilidae > Dioctria > Dioctria rufipes. The sequence goes on from OZ002741.1 coordinate 259,326,100, forward strand.
CCAGTCTGGAAGTAAGGTAATTTAATCATCACTGAATAAAGAGCAGCTTAAATATATGAATTTTTCCTTTTATCATAAATTTCAAATATATTGCAGGTTACAAATACAGGAAAAGAAGTACTTTGTGAAAAATGCGTTTCTCCAAGTGTGGCTCAGGAAAAAGAACAAAGACCTGTGCAATCTCCAGTGAAGGAAATATCATCGGCTGAAAGTCCAACAAAAGCTACAGCACACCAACAAAATCAGGAGCCTGTAGCAAATAGAGCAAATTTTCAAACTGATTATGATCCAAACAATTGTGCTGGTTGTGGTGAACTATTAAAAGAGGGCCAAGCATTAATTGCTTTGGAACGTCAATGGCATATCTGGTGCTTCCGTTGCAAAAATTGCAGTACAGTTCTAAATGGAGAGTATATGGGTAAAGATAGTGTTCCATATTGTGAGAAGTGCTATCAAAAAGCATTTGGAGTTAAATGTGCTTATTGCAATCGATACATAAGTGGGAAGGTTCTTCAGGCAGGCGATAATCATCACTTTCATCCGACATGTGCACGCTGCACTAAATGTGGAGATCCATTTGGTGATGGAGAAGAAATGTACTTGCAGGGGAGTGCTATATGGCATCCACGCTGCGGCCCCGGCCCAACAGATTCGGGTGCTATTATAAATGGAACAAACGGGCATTTCACAGATACTGAGTGTGATCGGATGAGTTCAAGCGCATTAAGCGAAATGGTAAGCAGAATTTCGTTCATGGGGGTTAAATTACTCAAATAACTTATAATTTGAATATCGTGACATTTTATTTTTGTGACGCTTTTTTAAGGAATCTAATTTAGTTAAGTTTTGTGCATGCAAACTTTTTATTTTTATTTCATTTTGCGCTTGCATTATTTCAGTATATGCGTTCGAGAACACCCAGCATAAGTGGTTCTATATATTCTAGCAGAAAGGTTAGTTTGGCATTAGTTTATAGGTTGGTTTTATATTTTGTTTTTGATATGAATGGAATGAATGGAAAAAAAAAAACTTTTCTGTATTGTTCAATATTAACATCAGTATTCATAAAGCTTATTGCGATCGCAGGCTCAATTTTTCGGTATTTATGAAAAACTTGCGGTCGCAATTGTGACATTGCAAGTAAAATTGTAAAAGTAACAAAATTCGACATTAAATGGAAATTTTACATTTCATGTATATCCTTATATATAATTTGTGAGGGCATTAGACATATCTTTAAAAAAAATCGAATTTTAAGTTTTCCTTTTTCTTTTTTCCAGTATCGTACAGTCAGTCCAGGTTTGATATTACGAGAGTATGGGAGACAAGGTTATGGCTGCGAAGATATTTCTCGTATTTATACATACAGCTATCTAACTGATGAACCACATTACTTAAGAAAGCCAATTGACCCATATGATAAGGCTCCAGTATCTCCTCATTTCCATCGACCTATGAGTGGAACTGGCAGCCGCCCACCATCTCGACCTCAATCACGAAATAAAAGTGCAATGAAAGTTTTAGTAGATACAATTCGTTCGGAAACACCACGACCCAAAAGTCCAGCTATGAATAATGAAGAACCTATAGAATTATCACATTATCCTGCAGCTAAAAAACCTCCGCCTGGTGAAAAACCAAAAATAGAACGTGATGATTTTCCAGCACCACCATATCCGTACACGGATCCTGAAAGAAGGAGAAGATATTCGGATTCATATAAAGGTGTTCCAGTTTCTGATGATGAAGATGAAGTTGATCAAGCGAAAAATGGTGAGGTAGAAGATGCGTAAGTGTATGAACCTAATTAAATATGAACACAAAAGCTAATGATTTGTTTAAATTAATATTAAAGAATTCTAAGAAAGGAAGCACAAGAATTGGAGAAACTGAATTCTGGAATAGGTTCCGTAATTTTAAAGGATTTGAAAGAGCATGCTAAATACAGAAAATGGAAACAACATCATTTAGATCCTAGAAATGCTTCACGTACGCCGTCGGCTTCAAAAGAACCTGTTTATAAGCTAAGGTTCGTTTAGAAAATGAACTTTAAGCATTACACAAAGTTTCTTTGATTTTAATTTTATTGTCAACAGATATGAGTCCCCGGTTGGAGCATCACCCTCCCGAACACTCGATCACCAGAAACCATTTTACGATGACGAAATCTTTGATAGATCGGCAAGTTATAGAGGTTCTGTTGGGAAATCGATTGGAAATGCTCCCAGTTATAATGGTATTATTTTATTTCAATTTTTATTATGATCTTATGATCAATACACTGAAATTATTTACCATATTATTTTTTTATTAAACTAAGTCAAAGTAACTGTGAATTTTTGTCAAATACGATAATAGCAATACATTCCTACCGATCGCCCCCAAAACCTGGATATGGCTTTAAAACGTCAACCTTACCGTCAACAATAAGAAATGGTTATAGTTCTGTAAGTTCTCAATAATTCGAATTCAAAGCTTTAAGCTAAAAGAAAAGTCGGAAGTTATTGTGATTCGTTTTGCTTGGAGGGTCTATCTCATTGTGTGGAACATGAAAAAAAATTTTTTCTTAACATTTATAACAAATGATATCCATTCTTCTGCACACATGCGTTTGAATATACTAAAACAAATAAATTTTTTCTTTCACTTTGATGCTGCCTGTAATAATTGACTTTTTGATGGATTGTTGCTACTAACGATATTGAAACTTAATGCCTTCATACAAAAATTTAATTAGTGGTGAGTTCGCTTCGTCATGTTCCAAAACCTGGATACGGCTTGGCTCCTCGCTCGCATACTTTCAGCTCCGCTACAACTACTGGTTCTGCACAAGTTGCTCCTGTAAGCTTTTAATGTACATAACTGTTTTTTGCCCCCCCTTAGATGTCGCGAATGTTATCATGTTTTTTTTTTTTTTTCAAACGGTTTATTTAAATTTTTTTCTTAGAATGCAGAATGTAAATGTCCCCACATTTAAATATATTTTAAAGTTGGTGCATATGTTCTGACGTTCTTAGCTGTTATTATAAAATATAAACAAAGTAAGTTATAATTAAATATGTAATTCGAAGTAATAAGGTAAAGCCTTGATCATTCCGAAAATGACGGAACTTCGAGCTAGGAATATGGACATGGCAACACACGATTGAGTTACTATTTGCCTGTGCAGAAATATGTTGTAGTTTTTTTGTGAGGTTCTTGGTCTTGTTCTATTATTCTATGTACTGTATATATATATTTTTTTACTTTAAGAAAATACCATGTATAAGATTTAGATACATGAGACATTGTGTATTAAAAAAAATAAATAGATGAGCATTCCATCTCTTTTGTCTGTTGAATTTAGGTAGCGAGATATACCTTTGCGCAGTATTCGCTGATATCAAGAAATCTACGTGAGAAAAAACTTCAGACTATTTACGTCGAATCTTTAGTCAGGGTTACTGCATAGGTGTGAAATGTGAAAACTAAACAATCTGAAAGCAACCACGATTCTGAAACTTTAGAAAGTAGAAACCAGGAATTTCTATCATATCTCAAAAACTCAATGGAACACATGGAGAGCTGTGTATACGATGAGGTTTCAAGTCAAAATAACATTGAAAGTAAAATAAAGCTAGAAAGAAGCTATAGAAGCTATTAGTCTAAGACAAATTTGGTTGATACCCTAGATGAAACCGGTAGATATAGTAACCCTTCAGTCGGACAGAAAAATTGATTATTACCAATTTTATAGGATTTCGTGTTCTGAAGAAGTAATAGTACAATAAAAATGTCTAGGACTGATCGTTTTCACAGTATATGTAAAAAACCAAAATTTTTATATGGCAACACCAAAACCAAATTTCAGCTCTCTATGTCGACGCTTTCTCAGGCAGTATCCAAATATATAGTGGACACCGAAATTTTTATGGCAACCCCACGAAGGAGTTGCCCGATTTGTCCGTGCACAAAATTTCAGCTTTGTAAACGAACGCGTTCTCGAGTTATCGTGCCCACGGACAGACGGACGATCATGCAAAAATCAAAATAACTTAATATTATGCGTGGGTGTCCAATCTATTTTTCTCTACCATCATTATTTCGAGGTGTTACAAACGGAATGACAAACTTAGTATATCCTTTAGATTTCATCTAGGGTATAAAAAGGCATTCTTTCGTGCATTATGGTTTACAAGGGGGAGTTATAAAACCTAACCAAATAGATACTGAACTGTTTTATCAACAAGAAGATTGAAGTCAAAGTGCCAGGAAAGCACGATGGATAAAGAAAATAGCAGCGACTACAGGGAACTAAGCTATTCATGAAATGAGGAGAATATGGACGTCTAAAAGTGTGAGGTAAAGACATGATTAGGAGGCTGTATGTTCAACAACAGACCTTGAAAGGTTTAGAAATACTTGTTAAAGTGAAATATTTAATTATATGAGCAAAGTGCTTACATCAAATCTAGTTATACGTCTGTTACGACTTTCTTTCAGTATGATGGGCCTACATCAAAGCAAAGCTGAAAGAATACTCCGAATAAACTCCCGACCAAACATCGAACTGCTTTAATACGTTTGGATACTTCTGAATTTGTAAAACAACAAAAAGTGCATTTCAATGCTGCGTAAATACTAAGCATATTACAATAAAAAAATGTATATTTCTTTTTTGGGCAGTAGCTGTAGCTTCCACAAAGGAATCATCCCTCGGGTCAACGAAATTTGCAATTTTTCGATTCTTATTATTTTTCTTTATATAAAAAGATGCAAGGCTTGAGATTTAAAAACAAATCGGCTCTTTTACGTGAAAATGCTCCTTGTGATTCAGATATGAAAAGAAGATGACATACAATTTTATTATCATAAGTGTCTTACTTAATTAAATTAATTAAGTTATTCTACCATCTAAGCTAATTTATAGAAATAACAATAATAAAAGATCGTCAGACATTATGCACTAACAAAGTTGAACTTGTTTTTTTTTTTTCTTTTTTTTGTAGGTATACATTATTATATATATTTTTTTAAAGAATTTTCGCGTTTTTTTTTATCTGTAAAATATTTGATTTGCAGGACTCAACCGCTGTCAGAATTTGTAATATGTGCATGTCTTAAACTTTTTACTTTTTTCGAAACTGCTTTGGCTTTATAATCATACAACTCAGACTCCCCGCACTTGTTTCTTTTCTGTAAGATATGAATGTTTGATGCATGTTTTAAATAAACTATTTTCGCTATAAAGTTTTAAAATACCAATATATGCTAATGAGACCACTTGTAGGACTTTTCGTTTGGAGGATTAGGCGACAAAACCCACAGCACAGAATTTAGTTGTGGAAAATCGGATGGTAATAATATAATATTAATTAATACTCTTAATATTTATAAATTTTACTTCAAATTATTATAGTTTCCGTAGATTCTATAACGGAGGGGGATCGACGAGCACTGGTAAGTTGTTGACAAAAAATGTACTATTATTTTCAAAATAAAAATATTCTTTGTTCAACTCAGTAAAAGTAATTTCCAAATTAACTGCATACATTTCTATATCTAAATAAAAATTCTTCTATTCAATATGACTCACTCTGTGTGTATCCATTCCGGTTGAATAATAGTCTCTAACGTCAAGTTATATCTCCATTAATCACTTCCATACCTTTCTGCGAAAATGGCATTGGTTCTTTACAACATATAATCCACTCATCCAATTCCTGGTACTCTTGGGATTTCTTTCGATGACTAGTGTGGTTACTGCAGCAATATTTATCCCTAAATCTACCAAAATTTATTTAGTTCACGAAATTTGGAACATCACAGTTCTTATATAACTAATAGTACAGATAAGTAGGTATTTATACCCAAATGTCTAGATCTAATGGATTTTGGTGGGCAATTTCTGAGAAGACAAAATTTGCTGGCAATGCGCACTAATACGAAATATCAGACTTTTCTTATCAAAAATTTGTCCCATCGCAATGTTGTTTACTATCTTCGGTCGTATATTCCATATATTTCCCGATTCGATCTGGCCGAAATGTGCACCCTTTATTCTGTACATTGCTTCATGATGATTGGTAGGATGTTAATAAAACCTATACAAAAGGCGTCCGTATCTAAGGTCAGCTCCTTATAATTAATTGATTGGTGAAGATTCTGCCAGAGGCTTTTCAGTTTCATTATATTTAAAGGTATTCATGCGAAACTTAATTCTTTGGATCCTCTTTTATTAAAATATTTTCATCAATTCGGATAGTATATCATTCTCAGCCATTAATTAGATGTTATTATTTAATTCTGAACGTTGATAAGATTTTACGTTCCCGTTAATTATATTTTCTGACTGCTGTCAAAATTATGGGTTATGGCTCCATTTATCACATTCCATGCTGGAACTGTGTCAGCAACTTTGAGTGCATTTGTATAGCTGGTCTGGTCATAGACAATGTTCTATTGATGTCAATATCAAATATATTCCCATTATCAACTAATAGGTTGTTTATTTATATTAAAATTTGGCTAATTGTTAAATTCTTTTGCTGTTACGTTCAGAACATATCATCAATGATGTTTCCTTAAGAAAGATGATACAGTCCCAATTATTTGGGGCGTAGTCATTGATGATTAATCTTCAGTCGCACTGATTAAGCTCCAGATGCCTATAAGGTATCAAACTAAATGCGCACATCTCTATAACAATTTTTATGGACAATGACTCTAAAAACATTGTTGGTCTTAAGCTTTCTTATACAGGTCGTAAATTCATAGCAAATTGATTGGCTGTTTAATGAATGTTAGCTATTGAAAATGTCTGCAAACATTCTTTTTACAGTTTGAGCGCTGTAAAATATCTTGTGGTAGTACACCGACTAATCTTATAGGGTACCGCTTATTGCATATGAGAAATCGTTTAGATAAAGTTTTCTCTTCGTTTCATATTCTAGAGTTCTTTACTTATTTTATGCCTACGACCGTTATAGGTATTAGAAATCACTCGAATAAAATTTCTTCCTTAAATATGCGACTGACTGAAAACACCGCTGTAGTTTTTTTCCGACGAGGCATTTTATGCGGAGACATCTTTTCTTTTTTGTGAATCGAGTTGTTACTTGTTTTAGCAATCTAGCGCGTGCACATTAATAAAAATGATGCATATTAAACCAAGGGTGTGAAAGACCCACAACCTTTGCTCATTGCAGAAAATAATGTGATTTGGTATTTGTAATTTTTAATTGAACCTTTGCCAAGTATTTTTCGTGACTTATTAGACGATTAGAAGCTAGTACTATTGATTATTGATCTTATATCCTGCATTAGGATGTCAGCTCATTAAAAAATGAGAGTAAAAAAATATTAATTTACAATTTATCTACATTTCACGCACAAAACAACAAAAACTCTAAAATTTAAAACATACATTTTTTTCTTTGCAATTTCAGATGGGCGGTGAACTTCCCGCATCAAGCACATATTCTGGAGCACCTTCTTTCCACTATCCGAACGCTGGTTTAATTAGACGAAGCCTTCCAAACATGGCACATTCAATGCTTGTCCATGAGCCTGCGAAGATTTATCCTTATCATTTACTTTTAATAACAAACTACCGACTGCCAGCAGATGTGGATCGTTGTAACTTGGAGGTAAATTTCATTAAAATTATTAACTCGTAAGAGAGTTGTGTGTTCTATATATGAAATAGACGATTTTAAATACGAAATTGAAAAGACCAGAACTCTAATTTAACAGAACTCTAGTAATCGAAGTAATTAACGCCAACTTCCTGTTAGAAAAACAGGTTAGGAGTATATTAGAACACATTTGTTTATCTACTACAAAAGCACTAAAGAAATTGTTCAAATTTTTGAAAAACCATCAAAAGTTTGGTAATTCGAAAGTTATTATTGGGTAGAAGTACCCGATATTTAACTTTTTATTCATACTAAAAGTAGGTAGAAATTCTGTTATTTCACTATAGCACCGAAGACGACACACATTAACAAAGTAGGACGCAAGAATAATTTGGCTACATCAATGAAATCAATTGCAATGTGAAAGAACAATATCAACAAACATAAGGCAAAACTAAAGCAAAGCAAGACACATCAACTGAGTTAACCAGATGATGTAGTTTATGTAAAGGAAATGAGCTTCCATGTTGAGTTGAAATAACAACATTAAATTAAACGGAACATAATTTATTTTTGTAATCCTCTGTCTCCAACATACACCACATATACAGTAATCTTGCAGTACAACTTCATATCCTGTACATTTTCATCGCAGCATATTACTTTGTCTATTTAAAAGCTCTATACTATACTACTATAGCCAATATCGTCGTGTTTTGCTCTAAAGAAAATCGAATGACACAATTCAACAAAAAAATTAGGTTACAAATTAAAATTGCAGTTATGAGAAATCTTCGAAAAGGTAATCATTTAAACGTGCCTTAGAAAAAATTTTCCCATACTTACTAAATAACATAATAAATATATAGAAAAGCTCAAATTATGTCTGTAATGCGGACGAATCCCAACATGGTGTTTTTGTTTATTGAAAAAAATATTTAAAAAACTTAAGAAAAGTCGAGACTGTGTGTAACGAGCTCGAATCCCATAAACCTTTTTTTTTTTATTTTATGAAAAATAAATAAATTACAAACTTAAGAGAGAATCCTGTTCTAAGAACAGGTAACTTTAGCTAGTTATTGATAACCTATACAGCATCTAATCTGCCAGATAATTCCATATTGCTTCCAAATTTTGCGCTATTGAGAAACAATATTGGAAGATTACAGCTTTGAACAGTATCTACTTTCCTGATTTGCACGAAAATACAATTATAACCCATTGAGGTGTTGCGACAAGAGGTAGGAATAAAAGTAGCAAGACTCAAACGAAAAGGTAGCAAAATTTTGTCAAAAAAAAAGTAGCAAAAAGTAGCAATCTTAAAGAAAAAGTTGGAGGTCTGAGAAGACTCGTTTGCGGCAGCAGAAATGTGTGGTAGTAGACACATTAAATTCATTACGAAATCACAGAGTTCTTTAAATAAATATTGCCCCAATCAGTTTTTTAAAGTCGAAAGATAAGTCCAAAAACCTTCAAGATCAGTCAACTGATTTAAATTTGATTGCACCTTTAAGATTCGCCATTTTGTACTAATTTTGTCTACATCAGAATGTTTATAAAGATTTGGAATTGCTTTTAGTAATGGCAAAATGGTATCGTTACATTTGCATGCTCTATCGGGATCTAGACAACACAAGTGTTTTTAAAAGTCGCTTTTGAAATCGAAGAGTTCTGTTATTTGACTACTCAATTCATAAAAGGAAAGGATATGTGGCCTTACAGTAGTCAAAATGCAATCCGCTAAACCCTTTTCTGCAATAAATAAATCAGCATTTGCACTGATGTATATCTCATTAAGCGCCAAATAATTCTCTTGATGTTGTAGGTCAATGTCATTTAGGCAATCTGAGTTATTTATTAGTCAGGTTTAATGAAAAACGACAAAATTAACTCGTAGGTTGTCTCAATTGTTTTGCATAATGTATGTAACCTAAATTTTTCTGCTTGAAACTAAAGTTAATAGTAGTTACAACTTGAAGGATTTGTAACAAAAACTAAAAATATATTTTACTTAATGGATTTCCCATTTGTTCAGCAATTTTTCCTGCAATTATTAAATCGTCTTCTAACAAAGATGATATAAAAAATAATTGAAGAGCTTGCCATTGCTCCAAAATTCTGTCAACAACTTCCTTTAAAGATAGCCATCTCGTTGGAGCTATGTTAAGGATTTTTTTCTGCTTTACGCCACCATAATCCTGGAATTCTCCAAACTCCGATATTCTTTTAGAAAATTTATTTCGAACTTCCTCTACATTGAGTATCTAATAAACTCGATTGTCTGAATTTATGTAAAAGTAGCATTTTAGACAGAATAAAAGAAAAAATGTATCAAAGTAGCATTTCTGGAATGACATGAAAAAAAGTATCATTTTTGGAATAATTGTAGCAAAGTGGCATCAATGATGAGGATGTATTAATAGCTCTCTCAAGAGGACGATTTCAGATCAATTAGCTCATTATGCAAAGACCATTGCACTCTTACATCACAATATTATGAAGCGAGCTATAAAAAAAAGTCTATTCTTTATCTCACTTCCTCTACACGAAATACGATTAATAATGAGACGAAATATTCACATTATTCGGGAACACAACACATCACACAGCTTATTGAAAGCAAACAGCACAAGGCTATACCAAAAAACCATCACGAAAACTAATAGCAGTGATAAAAATAAAAAATGTTTAAATAGAATTAGGACTACACCAACTATCTAAAATCTCTTCATAGCTCCATAACTGAGATTATAAGTGTATATGTATGCACGTACCATTAAGCGTAGTGAAAATAAACATACTCTTACATATTACTAACAAATTCCAGAGGGAATATCCTAACTAGTTGTGCTGTGTACACTTTACAGACAGCGTCTACGCATGATATTTCCATATGGTATGATTACTGTAGACGCTTGTTTGTAATGACAAGACTGATGGTAAACTATGAAAAGCAATGATGACTGGCCATCTCGATGTCCATAAATTTGATATATCTTCTCAGTAAAGATGGCGTGAATGAAGAAATTCGGTTTGTGTGAATGCTTAAAGCTTGAGTCTGTTAGATGCCATTACTGACTTCAAATGAAAATTCGTTCCACAATTTGCCCACCGCAATAATATTTCATAGTTCAAGCCACAATTTATGAAGATGTGGCCAGAGATATGGAATGAGTAAACGATTTGCTAGGAAGTTTTTAAACAAAGATTGTATAGGAGATACTCCAATTCATTGATTCCACGAAGCAAAGCAGACAATCTATTAGTTGAATGCCCACTCGAGAGTAGACATGTTTTCTCATCGTATCCCGGTTTTCTTCAGTTATTTAGTTAATGTTCCTTTGCTTTTTTTTCAACTGCGTTGATTAATTTTGGTTGTTATTAGCTAAATAACTATTTTCAATAATTTTCTAAAATTCATGAAAAAAACCTATAACAGTAATGTTATATTTTGGTATTTGTAATGAGTCGCCCTAGCTCTTGTTGCTTGGAGAGTATGCATTGGGTTGTTTCGTTTTTTCTTTCCGCGGAATGCTTTTTAGTTTTTGTTTATCCCACAATGGCAGACAGAGAAAACCCCGTCATCATCTAACGTAGATGATAGTAACCAAGTTTTAACGAAATGCTAAACCAAATCAGTTGAATATCTAAGAACAGCTGACTCTGTTATGGAAAAGTTATTAGAATCCCGTCTCTTGGCAAAATCAAGATGTCATCAATAAATGGAGTCGCGTATCACATTTAAAACTGAAATTGCGATCATTTCAGTCAGCAACAGAATTCCTGCCTGTGAAGAATCGTTATTTAGCGATCCTAGTATGTTAGCTGACACCAACCAACCCAGATCAAGGTTAAATTAAAGTCTATAGGATAATATTTAAATTAATTTTCGGCAATCCCAAAAGGATTATATTCCTAATAATTGGTATTTTCATATCACATAGGACCTCGTCTTTGCTTTGACTTGATCATAACTATTAGAACTAAGCTTGAAATCGTTTCTCGACTATCAAAATCATTGCCTATAGTTCTCTCATTTAAGCCTGTGCTGTTGCCAAAAATGGAATGACATCTATGCGACAAGCCTGAGTAACGTTAGTCTAGACATGCCCAATATTTGATTGGCGATGATGTTGTAAAAGTCGACTGAGCTATCGAAGCCCATATCAACAAATACTCAGAAGTTTCTTCTGATTGTCCAATATAAAAAGAGAATCTCTGTGACTGGTGGGATAAAAACCTTTTACGTAATCTGATATTTGAAAACCAACCAGTGATGTTAAAGTTTAAACATTTCTTAAAGCTACTTTTTACTCTTTTATTGTGTGGTGTTTGCAAAGTTAATACATTGAAGGAGAAAATAAGCTAGCTAATTTCATTTATGTAACAATCTGAACTTTTTTCTTTTAATTTTATTATTGTTTTTCCTAATGTAAATAATACAATTTTAGCGCCATTTATCTGATGTGGAATTTGAACACATTTTACAATGCGCTCGAGCGGAATTTTATCGATTACCACAATGGAGACGAAACGAAATAAAAAGACGTGCACGACTATTCTAAATGCGATGGAAAAGAAAAAAAAAGAAAGAAAATAATTTACACAAAAAATTGCTACTCACCCTTTGTATTTTATTATTAAGGAAATAAGCAGATTATGCAAGATTTTTGTTTATTTAAGCTTGAGTTAAACGTTTGAAAAAAGGCTTCTAAGTGTTTAGTAGTAAAAAATTGGGAAAACATACAAATAAATATTTCCAAATTCTGCCGTAATGATTCTGGCCTTACCCGGAATAGAATGGAATGAACTTGATCGAAATTTACATTGATTTGATTTTTTTCGTTTATTATTGTTAGAAGTAAAATACATAAAAAAGTGTTCAAGTTTAAAATAAATATATTACATTAAGAGCCTTCCTTACATCGCTTGTACAAATACATAATACATGCCCCAAATGTAGACATTTTTCTAAAATTTTAAAATGTAAAACAAAACATCTACTAGCCTACAGCGAATGCTTTTAATAATTCACACGCTCCCAATTAAGTGTGAGTTTAATAGTAGTTATAATTATTAAGTTATTATTTTTTATAACATCACGGAAAATATTTGCTATTGACCATTCTAGAACAGCTTTAAATTTATAAATTTTAGACAACCGAAAGAGAATTGTGCTTCAGTTTATTTATACATATATATATATATATATATATATATATATATAATATATAAAGTAATTCATTTTATAATTAAAAAAATATTCTTGTCTTAAATTATGTTTTATACGCAAAATATTTCTTAACAAGAAAAAAATAATTGGATTGTGTTTTGGCTAAAAGTTCCCTAAATTAGCGCTTAAGTTTTATATATGTTCAAGTAAAATCGTGTAATATTTTTTCAGATTAGAGTATTTTTATATTCAAGAAAAAGAAGAACAAATGAGACATAACTACCAAATTGCCGTAATTTTTTAAAATCACAAATTAGATTTTTCCAATGGTATTATAGAAAAATTTATATACAAGGTTGCACATTTGTAGATTAAATCAGAAATTGATAACATCAGTTTTCGTTTTTATTCAGTAAGGCCCATATGCACAGATCGGTATAAGCTTCCGTAGGTATTACGCGACTTCAACGCTGACTGCCTTCCGTTCTTCAATAAATGATAGAATATTTTTCATATCGAGTTATATCAATATAATTATGCATAGCTCAATCTTTAAAATATCCTTGTTCACTATAAGCAGAACGAAAATCAGGAAGCCAATAGCTTACGTTACGTATTAATCTATGACCAAGCTCTATTAATACTCTCGTGCATACGACCTATGATTTTTAAATCACACTTCGTTTTTTAATCCAAGAAAAGATAATAATTATTAAGATAAATATGTATTTATTATCACAAATATGCATTTTTAGGTTAATAAAGAATTGTCTGCTGCTAAATATTATTTTATTTTACCTCAAATCACAGATACTCTTGGGACTATGAAATCGATCTGGTGGTATCTGATATATGTATATATAACTCGATTTTGATGCACTCACTTTGAACTAAACATTTTATATAATCTAGTTCTCTGACTCCCTGAATTTACGTCAAAAAAGTTAAAAATGAAAAACATCAAAACTCTTAAATTGGCTATCAGGAACAGATCAACAGATGCTCGCAATGATAAATAAGTGGTCAAACATATTAATGACTAGCAAAACTGAACCAGTATTAAGAAGTTTCATGGAAATTTTATATATTTGGGCAATAACTTTCATTGCTAAGTTAATAAATAATATTAAAAAGTATATAAAAATTTTCAATGATTTAGTGAGCTCGGTTTAATTTAGAAAGGTTCGTGCGAGGTAATATTTAAATTTAAGTAAGACGAGATCGATTTCTGCAAATTTGAAAAGCAACTGAAATTAAAAAGGTCATCACGCAAGATCAGCCAATTGCCTACAAAGATTTAACAAAAAAGTTATCAATTGTTCGGTGTCGAAATTATTCAGTGCAAGATCCTTTTGGCAATATTTATTGAGACTTCTTCGGATGCTATGGTGACCAAGATTCTTCAGGAGCAGGTAGGAACAAGGTCAGTGGGGGCAGTATTTGTGTCCTTACAAAATGAGGTATGGAGTGTATAGGTAACAACAGAAATTGACCAAAAATATTATACCCTAGATGAATATAAAAGCTAATTAAAGTGAAAACCCAAAGTTCTGATTGAAACCCCAAGGGGGGTTGCCCGATTTAGTCCATTTTCGAACCTGCATTTTCAGCTCTCTACGCCGACGCGTTCTGTGTCCAAATATGTAGTCAAAAACCAAAGTCTTGTATGGCAACAGCAAGAAAAGGTTACCCAATTTAGTCCATTTTTTAACTTTTTTTACTATTAATATGAAAACAACATGTACCAAATATCAGATAACTTACGTCAATCATTGAATAAATAACTAATAAGGAAGCGAGGTGTCGTGCGAATACAGTGTACGTGTTTAACAATTCAAAATGACAGTATGACCTACAGTGGGGGGGGGGGGGGATCCCAAGAGTGGCTATTTTGCGTCAGTTCAACATTTCATATTTTGAAAAGAAGTTTTCGGATTTAATTTTGCGATATTGTAATAAATAAATAATTTAAGAGAATTTTTACTTAATAGTAGTGTAAAATATTCTTTTATGGACGATATTTTATGTAATAGAGACTTCGGAGTCTTAAATAACCGTAATGAAGTACGCTGTGCTGTGCTGCAGGAACGAACAGAGTTATTGTCGTGAGAAAGCATTCTTCAAGTAGCTTTAATAGCTTTACAAATTAATTATAGAGTTTCTAACAAAATAAAAGTGAAATATTTATAAAAATAAACAGCCATGTCAAAAAATTTAACATTTTATCAATGCTGGTTTGTTTGTTTACAATTGAATTATCATTGGTGGCTAAATTATGCCAGTCATACAAAGGCAACACCAAGAAATATAATCTGAAAATAAGGGGGAGCTAAATATTTGTTTTTTTTACATAGCAATTTGGATTATAAATATGTTCCCCTTCAGAATGTCAGGATTTCATTACTGACATGACGAAACGAATACAAACACAGCACACTAATGCATTTCGCCGAGTGGTTTAGGCTTTCACCAGATATGCCGTTTCCTGATTAGTTATTTATTCAATGACGTCAATGCGTTCTCAGGCAGTGCCCAAATATATAGTAAAACGAAATTTTTTTATGGCAACCCTACGCCCGATTAGTGCCATTTTCGAACTTAAATTTACCTTTTTTAAAAAAAAAAGCCCGTATACTCCTAGGTGCATCCAAACATAACAAACATTTGTCAAGCATTAACAAACAATTTATAGGCAGTTGATAAATGTTTGCCAAACACCTGATATTATATTTGTGTGAAAAATGTTTTCCAAATGTTTAGTTTTAATCATGGACTCTCGTACTTGCCTCAACGTGTGAGGAAAATTTGTTAAAAGGGAGATGATGGAACAGAAAATTTTTAGACTGAAGATTAGAGTATAGTGATCGTGATTTATTAAATGATTTAAAAATTGACAATCTTTCCGGTTTTCGAAAGTTCGCAAGAATCTTTTCGAGTGACTTCGAAATTCTAGTTAATAGAATCGGGCCAAAAATAAGAAGACGAAATACAAACTGGCGAAATAGTGTGTAAGTTAACGGCTGGCCATAGCTCTGAGGTTTTTTGCAACGGGTGATTCTTATCATTCTTTAATGTAACTTGTTTAAAGTCTCAAAACAGTTGATTTCGAAAATTGTTCCTGAAATAAGGAAAATCTACGAAAAACTATTACATACAAGAATAAAAAAATTTATATCTGCCAGTGGGGGATTTGATAAAAATCAATACGGATTTCAAGAGAAATAATGTGGTACGGATACGGCCATTACTGAATCAATCAATTCACATGATAAATGAATACTTAGACGTTGGTATGTATGTGGGCGTTGTGTTTATCGATCTACGAAAAGCCTTCGATACAGTTGACCATAAGATATTGCTGGAGAGCTTGGATGAACTAGGACTGCAAGGTAAAACTAATGATCTAATCAAAGATTATTTATCACGCAGAAAGGTTAGAACTAAGATAAATGGAACACTCAGCACGTCCTTACCATTTTGCACGGGTGTACCTCAAGGTTCTATAATAGGACCAACACTATACTTGTTGTATATAAAAAACATTTCATCTGCCGGTCTAATGGGGAAGTACCATATATTTGCGGATGATACAAATTTGATTTATTACGCCGAAAATGAGCAAGAGTTGGAAAACAAACTACAAGATGATATGGTAAGATTAACAAATTGGATAAATGGTAACAAACTTTCTCTCAATGAGGATAAAACAAAATACATGGTGCTTAAACAACGAAACAAGGCTGAGATTTATCCAATCTTGAGTATTAACTCCAAGCAAATAGAAAGAGTAACTGAGATGAAATATCTAGGTATAAATATTGAAGAGAAACTCAACTGGAGCAGGCATGTCGACGAAATAGCTTCCAAAATCAACCCAATATCGAACGAGGAATAGAACAAATCAGAAAAGGACATATATACGGCGACCCAAAATCTATAACGAGCTTTCTGAAGTTATCAAGGCAAGCTCAAGCTTTACTATATTCAGTTCTAAGCTAAAAGGCCTAGTTAGGCATTTGCCCATTGACTGCGAGGTTGATTGAATGAACTTAACATACATCTGAAACCTGCTTTTGAATAATGAATGATATGAATAATCGGAAATTGAAAAACGCACACAAAGCAAAACACAAAAACAGGAACAAAAGACTTCTATAAAATAATAGAGCTCTAAAATAAAGTCATTATAATAATAATAATAAGTACCCTTCTCTAATACCAGCTAGATGCTGTCTGAGAAGAGGTTCAAACATAATAATAAGTATATTTGATGAGTCATGCTAGAATTAGAGTGATGGAGAGAGTGGTTGTTGGAGGAATTAAAAAAAAAAAAAAGTTGATGCATTAATAATTGTATTGTCGGTAAGTATTAACAGCAAAATATCACTTTTACTTTTGTGTATGTTATATTTGTTGCAATTTTCGGCAGATGTATACTCCATAATTTCGGAATATGTACCTATAGAAAAGATCTGATTGAAATCAAATTAAGAAACTATAGTAAAAAAAAACAATACAATTCAATTTGTATACAAATTGCTTCTGAAAAGCCAACTCAATACGTACCACTTTTTTTTTTACTTGAAAATGGATCATGCGAGTCATAATTTATAACCGAGTACGAATATTTAGTATACGTCATTAACGTTACAGTTCATATTTAAGTGAACTGAAAATATACTGTATAATTTATCAGAATACTTTAAAAACATCGATAAGATTAAATTTCTTTCGGAAATAAATTTGTAAGGAAGGGAAGCGCTGAATTGCTAATTTAGGCTGTTTCTGAAATATTTCCCAGAGTTATAAGAAAATCGCAAATAATTTCTGCAGTTTTGGAAGTATATTCTCTAAAGTGATTAGGAAAATCAAATATAATTTCTACTTATGTAAACCATTAGGACCCAAATTCTTTTTATAATTTTAATTAATGACATTTTTAAGATTTTTAGGCTTGCTGACGACTAAAAGATAATTATTTTTAGCGCTACTCGTACCTATGGTGCTTTCTGTAATAACTCACATCTGCAGAATTCTAGCATCTTATAATTCCCTTGTTAATTGGAGGAAAGCTTTTATTATTGCTATTCCAACAAATTCATGAAAATTGTTAATGCTCAAGACGGAACTAACTTTAAACAGGACGTTGTTAGCTTTGCTCAATGTTGCTGCCTTAATCATTTATTTTTGCATCTAGCTAAATGTAAGCATCTTACCATCACTAGAAGGTCTTAGTATTTGCATTATTCATTAATAGATCTCCGATTGCCAAATGAAATTTGTAATCTGATCTGAGCGTCTTAGAAGAAGTCCCGCCTTGGCTTCGTCAGGTGTCGTGCTGTAGAGTTCTCGGACCCCTATATTTTAAAAGTCTACATCTCTGTGGTCAGATCAATCCTTGAGTATTGCTCTGTTATGTGAGGTCTCTACTATGCTATTCATCGTAACAGAGTCAAGGGTGTTCAGAGATTTACTAGATTTGCTCTGAGGACACTTAGCTGGACTGCCGATCTACCTCCGTATCATGTAAGATGATAATTGATTGATTTGCAAAAGTTATCTATTAGACGGAAGACCCGCAATGTTATATTCATAAAAGATCTGCTGGATTACAGAATTTCTTTCTTCTTCCCTGCTCGAGTACATTCGCTTTTATATTTCTGCTAGGAATTTGGGGCTCTTCTCCATTCTATATGAATCGCTTTACAAATTACTGTCTTAATGGTCTAATCAGTCGATGTATTCAACAATATAATCTCTGTAGTGGCATGATTGACTTTAATGATAATAAGTGACTACTGACTCTGTTTGCTACAGTTTTTATATTGTTCTGTATATTTGCCTAATACTACTACATATTTTCTGCTTTAAATTGTTAGCATCATCTATTATTCTATTGCATCTAGTATGTTAAGTAATTATAGTATTTATCCTTAGCAATATCCAAATTTGCTACTGTGCGACGTTATTGTCTACTACGATAGTTATTTTTAAACACTAACACGAAAATTCGTTATGCTGTTTGGTTTATTGTCATTTTATTATACCTATCTGTAATTCTTTTAGTTTTTCTTTTTGATTGCCCTTAAATTGATGCTATTGTTATATACTTAACTTCTTTTTATTCACTTTTCTTTGTAATGCATGTCTACATATTTTTTATATTTTCGTCGTCGGCGTGGTCGTCGACCCATCTCTAATGGCTGGATTACATTACAACGCCTACGCCGGCGTGGTCGTCATCGTCATCGTCAAACGCCGGGCAAGTTATATTAACACTGGACGGCAGCGCCATATCTTAATTTCCCTTACATTTTACAGTTGAGTTTTTTGCTTGTAATCTCTGCCGGTTTGCAATAAAATTTTAAATAATAATAAAAAATTTACTTTCTTTTCCTTCAAGTCCACATTTTTTTAATATATAATCATTTATTTTCAGAAATTCAAATATCATTTTTTCATATTTTTTCATAATAGATTGAGATCTGGCATATTGGCAGCAATGGAGCGCCGGCGTTAAATTTAGGATTAATGGGCTCGGCTTCACTAGACCGAACTTATCAGCATTCCTGTTTGATATATGTTCTAAGGTGCCATCCATCTAAATATGACGAAAACCATTGAATGGTGCTCTTACCGAAGCCCATGGAGGCCATTTTAATGACTACCTTTCTATCTTATCGAAGAAAAGTCTGTGTAAATAGAGTCCATTTGGTTGCCCTCATCCAATGCAACCGCTACGATGTCTGTGAAAGTAGTCAGGTTTGAGGTTGCAAATCGTCCCGGAAAGAAACCGTGTTGATTTTGGTTAATAATATTTTTAGATTGAGGGAATAGTTGATTATATGTAATTTTTTCAAATATTAACGCCAAACTATTTGAAATTGGTATTGGCCTATAGTTTTAGATTAATTTAGGGTCTCCTGATTTGAGTATTGGTGTAACGAAACAAAGAACACAGAATCGTAAGATATATCCTTTGATTAATAGATATGTTAAGCAATTCACTAATAGGTTCCGCAATTTTCGAAGCAAATTTTTTATAAAATATATTGGGTATCCGATCACGAAATACACCACACGTCCAAAGTAAAAATGATGGCAATTGAAAACGAAAATCCATAAGAGCCAGGTTATAGTTTCCATACATGAACCAAGAAGGTGTAAGCTGTCTTTGGCCTACATATCTAAGTCTCTGTAGTATATATTAGTATTATACCGTGTTAATAAATGCATTATTATAACGTAATGATGAGATATTAGAAGGGTTTAATTCTCCTCTAACTCTCTTGAGGCCCATTCTCGACAGCAATGGTTGAATAAGTTCACACCTCCGCTCTTTTCAGGTCGTTATAGAGACATTGTAAGATATGACCCACAATGTCATTTGGATGGATGGGGCACGGCCAAGAACGCATAACATCGGCACCTTCAGGTAGGTTAAGGTAAGTTGTGTAAGGGTTCCTTCTGGACCGGATGTGTGCTTTGATCTTTTGGTATAGGCACGAAATATATTTTTGTATATGGGCTGCGACAGCGGTAGGTTTTGGGTAACCCCCCGCCCACTAACTCTTCCGCAATAGCCGTGGGGCTACTGTGCCGCCCTGTGCAATCGCTGATCACTGGAGTGAGCTGTCAGCTCATGCTGACAAAATGGACTAAACGTCCAAAGCATACTCACTCAAATATGATTCCATAACAGCATGCAAGGTGAAAAGATTTCTGGCAGTCCACGCATTTTAAGCCTCTATTAGATTTAGTTACACTTGTTGAGCTACATTTCGGGACCATTATATTCGACAATGTGAGGCATGCACATATACATATAGGTTGACATCCAATTACAGAAACTTAGAGCTTGGTTCAAAAGCTAAATTTTAAGGAAAAATTGCACCACGGGAAAGAAGTCTTGTAAGATTTGACAGATGTTTCGCACAAACATTCAATGCAGCCCTTGTTAGTCATTTTAAATATTATGCATATTTTATTTACCGGATAATGTTGAACACTGCGTCATATAAAAATGATCACACCAATAAAGTAAATATCGATCGAAAAACACCGAAGCACTGTGACTGAACCAATCTGCTTTATTACATTTCTGAAGCTGACACAATACGTCCAGGACCACGTCCTCCGCAATAGAACACAAATCCTGGCATCCGGAAAAGCTATGTTCAATGAATATTAGGTATGTCCCAATACAGTTCAAAGTTGCGCAACGAAAAAGCCAACAATTCTTTAATATACCAGTCCAAATATTTATTATAATTGCAAAGTAAAAAATGAGAACTTCAGATAACGAAGTTTCTTCTTACAGATAGAGGAGTAGCCTGCTCCGGGCGATGGCCGAACAAGCACACAGAAAGTGTTCGGTTGTCTCAGGTTCTCCTTCCAGGCAGGACAGACACTTAGAGCGGTCAACAACTCTTATCCTTGTTAGATGAGCGTGAAGCGAGCTGTGGCAGCTGATAATGCCAAGCACAATTCTACATTGTTTCCTTCCGAGCCCCAAAAGAAAATCAGAGAAATTCCTATTGGGCCCGGAAAGAAAGTTTTGTACTTGCAGGTGCAAGTACTCAGGTTCTCTAATCTCTGCTGATGCTTCCTATGAACATTCGCTACCCGAGGTGGCATCTTCTACGGCGGGATCCGGTCCGAGGAACGGAGAACCAGAGCCAGCTCTAGTTAGAAGATCAGTCCTTTACTTCCTCATGATTCCCATGTGACCAGGAACCCACTGAAGGGACACCATATTGTGGATACACCGTATATCCACGGACGACCTGCAGTCCCAAAGTATTTTACATGTAATCCGAGGGCCACTCAGGGCCATCAAAGCTGCCTGACTATCCGAAAGGATAGCAATGCCCTTTCCCTTGATCTCCATATATCAAGGGCCATTTTCGCTGCCTTGCGATCGCAGTACAGTACATATTGTTATTTGTTACAATTAAAGTGCATATGCCTGACCTTGCATTCTTACCCTATCAGAAATGCTTAACCCATATTGGCGCTTTGTTTACGAAACGCACTGTGAATGAGTCAAAAATAAAGCATTGCACATTTTTGCTATTTGGATCTGAGTCACTTCAGGTTGACAATACCCTGAAGCACATTCCAATATAATAACCCATGATTACATCAAGGGTATACATACAAAATATGAACAATTACATCCAGTCTGGTTTGTCCTTAAGCTATACATAACTATCAAAAAAGATTCCCGAGAGAAATCTTCTAAATAGTTTTTGAGTCATATTTGAGCTAAATTTACCAATGGTATACCATGGTGCCATGGAAAATACAGGACCTTAATTTTGTTTGATTTGTGGATTAGACGGTTTAAGTACAGACATCCACCTAGCAATGTTTAAATAAAATCATACGAGTAAAATTTAAAAGGACTTCAATGTGTCTTTGCTTTAATGTCATAAAATAAGCCAACATATGTATAAATAAATAGTTTTTCTTTGTGTCATTGTATGTAAAAGTTCATATAAATTATACTAAATAAATATTTTATTCTGTTTTCGTTGAAAACCAGTCATACAGATCCGCACTCAATTGAGATTTTGTAATGCATAAATTACTGCCAATAATTTGCTTATGATATATCTGCCGTGTTGTAAATCTGAAAACAAAAAATAATTAAATTCTAAACAAGGCGAAATCAAAAAATTACCCTAAATTATTGTAGAGATCTCGTTCGTCCTCTTGCCATTCTGTTATAACTAATTCGATGCTACGATGATTATTGTCAAAGCACGATTTGGCTACTGCATTTATCATAGGCTGAGCAATTTTATTAAATGAATATTTTGGATTAATAGCTAACCGATAAAAAAAAGCAGCATTAGGAATGATATTATGATTTTTTACACTTAATGTGCCAACAACCTAAATAAAATCTGAAATTAACGAATAGATGTTAAGGTTAAAGAAAAAAATCCCACCTTTCGACGAAACTTATGCAAATAACTGTTATCGTAAGGAGTTTCATTAATAAAAACTTCATACGGTAAATCTACCGAACTATTTCCAAGAATAAAGGGCTCATAGGCCTCGACAACCCAACATTGTTTTGGTTTCTCCTGAAAATAACATATGAATTAACTTATTCGATTTTTTTAAAATATGGTCAGATTAGATATAAAATCGGGCCGAAACAAGGAACTTACAGATACTATATGGTAATGTTTCTCATCATACGATATATTTTTCTGAAATATAGCAAATTGCAGTTCATTTGAGCAATTTTTAAGTGAGCGGTATAGTCAGGCACAAAACTATAAAAATTGTACGGGAGGCTCGAGTCTCTCCCGCTGTCAAATATTTTTCTTGATTTCATGCGAAGTCAATCGCATAGCCATTTAAAAGCGTGAAGGATAGACACCTGAGGGAGGCCGAGATGTATGAAGAGACTTTCCTTAAGCGGAATACTTCCCCGAATATACTTAACCCTGGACAATGAAATTCAGTGGTTTTTTATGGTGTCGATATGATATATGAAAATATATTTCTTCTACAATAAGATTCCAAGAATTCGATGGTGCCACAACATCCAATAACTATTACCTAAATTTTGATTTATATTATCTGAAATTTCAGCGTTGGAGCTTTCACACTAAAAAAGAGAAAGATCATTGGCTTATGCTTACACAAAAAAATTATGTTAACCAAAATCACTTCAATAAACTGGTTTCTCCATACCAAATATTTTTTTAACCAATGAATGCTTGGTACAATACAATGCTATTGTTAAATAAATGGAACTCTCTACCAAGCCAGGTCAGGTCAGCTGGCTCAACATTGGAATTGAAAGAGCTGGAGATACAGTATATTACTAATTAGCCAGTTTAATACCTTCTGATGACTGAATTTACGGGTTTAAGTTTAATACTATCTTATATGATGACTGTAATATTGGCCGCACCGATTCGAAGTAATGTGTGTCAAGACATATTCGAGTCTAACGGTATTATTAAATAAAAATAATAAAAATAATTAAAAAAAAACTAAATTCACGAGTGTTTAAAAATTTATAAAATTATTCTTATATATTGACTGTGATATTGACTGCTGTGGTGCTGGTTCACATATCTCGGAATCTGTATCCGAGCCATCCTGCCTGCCCAATTTCCTGTCTTATATTATACTCCAACAGACATATTAAACTTTATTTACATTGTTATTTTTCTTAATATTTTTATTTCTATTTATTTATAGTTATCAGTTGTTACCCAACTATCTTAGTCTAACATACTCGATCTTTAGATAATGCTAATCTAACATACCTGTTATTTCATCTTTGCATTATATTGGTGATTTCATATTTGCATATTATAATTGATGTTTCATACTTGCGTAGATACCCGAGTTTGACTCTCCATAAAGTAGTTAAGTGTATTAGGGCATTAATCTATAGTGAATGGTTTGGTAACTTAGGCGAGGTTAACATATATCTTCATATCTGTTATATCTTATTTTGACATTTATGTTCATGTTTATTCATTTAGTTTATTCAATGTATCTTCTGACACAAGTATAAAATTTTATTCAATATGCTTTCGTTTATTCACAGCATTTGTTTTGTATTCAATATAATTAAAAATCATCTAATGTAAATCTATGTAACATATTAATACCCAACATTCTAAAGCAATGTGGCTGGGGTGGTAAATAATTAACTTTCTATTCTATTCTATTCTAAATAAATGTTGGAACGTCCATCTAAATTTGAAAAGAGAAGAAATAAGAATTCTCCTATACCATACCTCTAAACTCTGTGGAAATTAGAGCAGTAGATAAAATGTATTGATTTGCTGGTTCTTGTTTTGCTCTAAGAAATTTGGGGACGATTTAATTTTCTTTTTTTATACAATATTTTCTTTTATCCATTTAGATAAGATATACAAAAATTTTAAGTTTTACTTACATTGACAAGTTCCATAGCTTTAACAAAGCAGGACATATGTGAAGCAATGAAAATACCGAATACACAGCCAGGAATACTTAAGCAACAGAACGTTAAAGGCACCCCAAGAAATATGAAAAGAATTGCCCACGTTATTACAATACACTGGATAGTAATCTGCAAAGTTTAATGTACTTGCCGTACTTAACTGGTTCAAAATCCAAATATCGAATCGGCATAGAGTAAATGAAACCGGAAAATATCATCTACACGTTTATTTAGGTGATGGATAATAACAAATGATGTCTGTTAATAAAATCTAGAATATGCTCTGTCCTTTCTTGAGACGTTGGAAATCCAGTCCACTACAAGGTACTTGATTGAATTGATTATTGCATAGAGCATTCACACGCCCAAAACTCTCGAGAATACTGCCCAAGCCATGAAACAGAAATCTATGTACGTTGGGAGTCCGTTCTCTAAAATGTTCTATATTGATACTTATGGAAAAGTGCCAAACATTGCTATAGATCCTATACTATCCATATAAGAAAATACTCTTCTAGTAATTTACAGCGTGGTTCCTTACTTTCCCAAAAGGCTACACTTACTATATACCTTACTTAACAAAATTATAAAATGAGTAATATTTACATGTGTATGTGCAGCCAGAATCCGAATCTGTAGGCAGCTACATTCGATATTATCAGCCCCATCAGTGTCATATACAATGATTACTCAGCTGTGAGTTTTTATTTGAGGAATCGTAGTCATTTGGTTCAGATAAATTTTTTTAAATAATTTTGTTAGGAAAGGTATAACAATTATATTTCGGTTCGCAGAAGAAAGCAAGCAAGCTTAAGATTATCAAAACATCATTTTTCTGTACGAATAGTAGTTTAGGGCGGAGGAGCTATTCAAATCAAACTTTTGTCCGTTTTACATAAGATCACTGCAAATATTTTATAATGTTAGGACTCCGTTGGGGCTCTCATGTGGTAGTGAGGGAGTCTGTTTCATGGCTTGTGAAGTATTCTCGAGGGTTTTGACATGCTCCAAGTTTTCGCATTTCATATAAAAACTATTCGCGCTCACAATAGCTGCCGTCCCAATGCCTATATTGGAACTCAAAATTGAACTAAATAGCGCAGCTACTGACAATCACAAATTTGGTTTCGACTTGGAAGTCTTGTTCTAGTACTCTGTACTTAGTAATGCCGTGTGAGATCATAGCTAGCACATGATTTGTAAATAAATATCAAAGTTAAAATTTCTTACAGTAGATAACATTTTATAATTGCGTTTTCTCTATGTCAATTCGAAAGATGGAAAAATTTGTCTGCAATACGTAAGTGAAAGTAACCTACTTCTTTAAATATGCAGCTCAAAAACGACTTGTTTGCAAATGACATAACATAGTTTTTAATGAGCTCCCCACACTTTGAGTAATCTTCATCTTGATATGATCTTATAACTAAAAATGAGCTCATTTTATAACCTTTCTCTCCTCTTTTGAAACTTCATTTATATTATTGTTTTTACGAAATAAAAAACCTTTAAAAAACACTAGGATGGAAGTGGCCTTGTCCTGACATTCTTCCGATATGTCAAATTTTCTCTTCTTCATTTAAAAAGTTACGACTATGAGTCAACCAACACGTAGCAGCATGAAGCAGGCGTATTTTGCTACATTTCTACTCAGTCGTGTTATCACAATATATGATTACCGAGTTTAATTGTATGTGTGTTCAACTAAACCCTGTCACGCTCGAGCACGATACGATACCACGATACTGTACTATTTTTAGTGACATCCTGCTGTTCCTATAGATCTATCTCTATTTGCGACCGGTTTTTATCGCGCGATGCGTTCACAAGGTTAGCAGCGACTACAACTTAATTGTTTAGTTGTGTAGCGGCAAGGAGATAGATATTAGTGTGAAATTTGCATATATTTATATTGATTTATTTACATATTATTGTAAATTTCGACATCAGTTCGGAGCTTATCATCCGATTACAAATGTAATCAAACATAAATGTTGAGGTTAAGGTGAAAATCGCACCAAACTAAGGGCATTGCCACAGTATATTCTGCATGCTGCGATAAATTTTTGTGTCGCACGAAATGTAGAAAGAGTAAGCATATTCAGCGACAACCACATTGCTGCAGCCAATCAGAGCTCTCGCATCCGATAGATCGCGCTCGTGAACAAACCAGTTACAGTTTTTCATGTAAATAATAACTATATCACAAATTCACCGGACCTAGCTTTCTTATTAACGTTTTAGCAACAAATTCTTGAAATTTGACTATTTCTAGCTAGTTTTTAGTAGATTCTAGCCGCAAAGCTGGTTTCCCCTAGTAACTTTTTAGCATTTAAGTCGTGACGTCATGCCAACGCACGTTACGTGTAGTGGACCTACAGTGAAAAAAATTTGACAAGAGAGTAGGATTTACAAAATAACAAGAATCATATATATAAATAAACCAGTATGATGTTCTTTTTTGATACAATGGTCTATATTAGGCGTAGATACCCTTTTTCTTCATACCATGGGCGCGTTCACTGCCACTTTGGTAGCGTAGTCGTTGTCATAGTGTAGTTCTGTCACACCGACTACGATCGACTATCCTCCTGAGCGTAGTCGACTATTTGGTACATAAGTGCGGATTCAACGATAGTCGTAGTCGTTTACTGTCATAGTTTGACGGAGTGAACACGCTCGTAGTCGACAAAAAGTCACTATTTCGGTGGCAGTGAACCAACGAGGTAAGAACTAAAGGAGATGCAAATGAGAAAATATCGCGTACCCAATTCTAATACATTGACACTGATATTGTTTGTACATGAGCGTCGTAAAATTTGTACATCTGTACACAATTGTACAACCTATGCGCAATTTTAATCGCTTTTATTTTCATATACTCAAAAGTATTTACTGAATTTGCAAACGTGAACGTAAAAAAGTTAATAATTAAGAAGAAAAGTTCAGTGGTAAAAAGTTTGTGAGTAATATTTGCTTCGTGGCCCCTACGGTTATTTCACGGGTTTTCCTGCGTCAATGCACCAAGCCCAAAACCATCCAAACCTAAGTATGGATTTGACAGCGAAGACCAAAAATGGCGGAGTGAAACATACACAAATGCAGGGCAATTTTGGGTACGCTCATGTACACGGATCGTACATATGATTGCATCTCCTTTAGTTATTACCTCGTTGCAGTGAACACGCCCCATGACTTAAATCAACTGTTAAGTCGAACATTTGTAATAAAAATTGAAATTATTTTTAACAGCAGAGACGAGGGTCATCAAAATATTTGAACAACCTTCTACCAACTTGAATTTTCTGTAACGGTCATTCCATATGGACATTTTCAAAATAAAAGAGGGGGTAGCCGAAAGCCAAAAGATTGGTGAAGAATGTAGTAAATCGCGTTCTATAACTGGAAAAATTCTGCTTTGCCTAACTGGAGGGATTGGAATTGGTTTGACTGTAGTTTGTGCCTCTTTTGTCGCACCGGCCTTTCGACGATACTGTTTACCTTATGTCCCTGCAACTCCCACTCAAATTGAAAATGTCATTTCATTACTCCCGAAGAAGATAAAAGGAAAATTATTAGATGTTGGTTCTGGTGATGGACGTGTTGTTATTGGTAAATATAAATTTTTTTCTTCATTGATAATTTCTGTTAAGCTACCAGCAGGCATGGATGGGAATCACATGGTGTAGAATTGAATTTCTGGCTTGTGCTATACTCCAGATTATCTGCTTTCAGGCAAAGGGTTGGAAATAAAACAAAATTCTACAGGAAAGATTTGTGGAAATTTAATATTTCTTCGTATGATTGCGTAGTTATTTTTGGAGTCGAGCAAATGGTACATAGTTGTTTCATTATGTATGATATCCCTGAAGATTAGTTTCTAGATGACAGATCTTGAGAGGAAGATAACTAAAGAAGCTAAGCAAGGAGCTCAGATTATTGCGTGCAGGTTTCCTTTTCCTGGGTTATTGCCAGATAAGATATCTGGTATTGGAGTAGATACTGTATGGTTGTATACTTTTCCACAAGCAAGAATGGAAAATAGTTAATGAGGTATAAAATTTGCAATAAAGAAGAAATAAAACTCAAGTTATTTGTTTTTGATAATTAGATTTAGCACTGAAAAGACGAGAATATTTACCAACCTAAAAAGAGAAGCCAATATTAGAAATATGTACCATTGTTTTTCTACAACTGATGTTTCCTTATTCTATGATTTATATTCTATCATGCTTGAATATGAAATAAACTAAATTTAGTGAAAAGCTTTCGATTCTCCATAGTTGTTTGCATGTTAACTTCAACTGAATCTTGTGATCTACAGATTATCTTACATAAAAACAACATTCCTTTATTAGAGCACCCGTGCCAGACACGCAGAGCGTTGGGCACATCATAGACAATTACAACGTTGGGCACATCATAGACAATTACAAAGTAGATACACATTTTAGAAAAATAAATCATAAGAGAACACAGAGAAAACATAACAATAGCATGAATCAGTAATTAAAATACAAAAGTTGCATTATAGCAAAACAAAAAACAAGAATACATAGTGTAGTATAGTATTGTAGAGTGTGAAAATTACATTTAGCAAACTAGAAATAGATATAATAGATGAGCTTAATAGCTACGAGACAAAAAGTAGCCAAGCAAGATAGACATTAATTACAGTATAATGAGAATGAGAACTTAATATACTAGAACCTAAGAGAAATATATAACATAGAATATATTCTAGAGAGCTATAATAAAAAACACTAACATTAAGCAAACAATAAAAATAGTAGAGGAGAAAACTTAGTATATATACAGGATATGAAATATTTAATGATGAAAGCAGCATAGATAGCAAACAATGAATTAATGAATTACGAAGTCTTCCCATTTGCTGCCTTAATGGCTCATTCATAATATACATGAGAGGATGTCTCCATCGGTAGAACCAATTAAATCAAAATTACTGGAAGATCATGCAAACGATTTAGATATTAAAGTGAGTTACATTTGATTATTGCATTTGTAAGGAAATAATCATCTTCCGTAGAATAATATAGGACTACCCTTATAATTCTTGGATTCAGGAGATCTTCCGGATTTTTCATGGAATATTTTCAGTTACTTACCTTGCCTCAATCAATTACAAACAGAAAAACAATACAGGCTAAAAAAGCAGAACTGTAAAGTGTACGATGAACGATAATAGAATGTGAAAGGATTTTAAATTAAAAAACATGATGAAACTGTTATAGCTATTGACGGAAACGTGAGTGTTCAAGGTGTTTACCATTAGTGCTTAGGCAAGTTTCTTCTCTTATTCCAGAAGTGCTACATACATATATATATTATGTTTGTTTTTTCTTTTCAAGTTCTTATATGTAAAGGTTTTTGAATTAAAAGTTTCTCAAAAAGAGTTTAGAAGAACGATCGAGGCTCGTTGGAATTCGTGATATATATTACAACCCGTTTTTGAAAGTAGTGGACGTTTGCCATTGTTTTGAATTAATTCAATGTAAGACGTGGGCTCCAATGGGTAAGCTGTAAGGCTACCTAAAAGACAATATAAATTCAAAATATTTTTAAGTTATTTAATAAAATACTTTATCATGAAGCTTTGTGTAAACCTCTTGTAAATCAACTAAATTAAATTTTTTTTCGATTTATTGAACGCGAAGAAGTAGAGTTTAGACTAGCTAGCTATTTCATAAACCTTTAATTTAAATGATTTATTACTATGTGAGCTCCTTCGATTATATATAATATATAATCTAAGGTGATCTCGCATTACAATTAAATTTTTGTGAAAGATATAAGTAAACAAAAACGTTGGAATTTATGTAAGGTAATAGATTTTGAAATTCTATAAATTTGCTCTCGTACCAAATTGTTGTTGATAAGGCAATAGATAATGTAATTAATATTCAAGCTCATTGGCAACGTGGCAATAACTTGTCATATCGACTCGTTCGAACACCGCCGCAATGTTGGATAAAGCGGGAAAGACAGTGCTAACTTTTCCAACCTCGACTTCAGTAAAACTTTAAGAACCTCAATCTGTTGGCTCAAAAATTCAAATTTTTTTGTAATAATTTACTACAGTAGGAAGAACTTTTCACATTAAATAATGCTTCCCAATCCCCTGAGCTTGGCTTAATAATATAAAAAAATAAATAAGTATGATTAGTGCTCTGAGTGCTCTTAGCAGAATAAAGATCCAAGTTGTGTGAATGGTCACAAGAAAAAATTTCTTTTTTTAATTTTGTGGATAGTGGCGGTTCTTTATTGCCCAGGATCACTATACAATTGAATAATTTCACTTTCTGAGTGAATTGAAGTAGCTGTGTATGTAGCGTGTGGTTTTCTGAATCCATAAATAAATTTATAATTTTTTTTTTTATTTCTAATTCGGCGAAATTTTTCGTTTCTTTACTCTTTTTAAGAGAATAAGATCCCCCACATAGCCTCTCCAATGTTCTATTATCAGCTTGAATAATTGTTAAAGAATTATCAAGTGTTCAAAACAGCTAATTATAGTTGCCTGTCCTGAATTATGTAAATATGCGCAGAGACAGTAAAAACTAGAAAATCAGGAAGGTACTCTGGTGGAACAACAAACTCGTCTAGTTAAGGATTAATACAAAACAAATTATTGATGATCAGTAGTTCGGAAATTAGATCAGAAATCTCGTAGAAATATATCGATTTCATAAATTCCATCTTCGTTATTTTCTTATCTAGTTGGTCTAATTTTGCCTAGAATATTACTACGCCCCAGGACTCAAGGAACAAGGTGACCAATTTGAATGGGTTATTTCTTTAAATACCAGGAACCTTTTGCTTTTCTATAAAAAAGAATTCATTTATATAGCTCCTTCTAGTGTTTTTTTTCTCTAATGCAAAATAGTGTGTATTTCTGCTTGGAAGATCATATGGGTTTTGTCGAGACTGGAAGATATGCTGATTTTAAGTTTTTGACCGCATTCTCCAGAGTCACGACACTTAACAAGCTTTAGATCCATCGACTACTATAGAGTTCTTGGCTGAATTTAGGTTGCTTCATATCAAATTCACGCACTTTAGGATGAGAGCATTGAACTGTGTCTTAAAGTCATATTTTGCGATTTCTTGGAGTTCCTGTAGCAATGCACAAAATAGGTTCACAAATGATTCTCTGTTGCCATCATTTTTATATGGAAAGCAATCTCATTGTCTTATTCTTTTTTAACTGCAGTCAAAGTTAATCACATTTTGTTAACGTCAATTTTTCAAATAATTCCTGCAGATCTGAGTCAAGTTTTATTATTTTTTAATATTTCTTTGATCTACGATTGTATTATTGTATACTGTAAGCTTTAAAATGATAACTGAAAAAAAATCAATGTTTACTTATCTGTCTGCATATAATATCCTTTACAATTTATTAAATTTAAAATAATTTTGATGATGAAAGTACAGTGCCCGAAATTTTCGTGTTAGTCGTGAATGAGTAAGTTTATTATAAGATATTTACAGTACTAAAGAGAGTTACAAAAACAGTCTTATTAAAAAAAATTATAAACGTTTCTTATATTTTGTACTTAAAAACTAATACATTTTTGCATTTCTGCTAAAAATTCCTACCCAAATATACACGTGAAGTTAATGCATCACGGTAAATTTCCACAAAACCTAATTTGAAATAAAACTGAAACATATAGTTATCAGTTTGATTTATGCATACATGAACACCAAAAGAACCATTAGATCGCAGAGCTGCCAACAATACAGTAATCAAGCGTTTCCCAACTGATTGATCGGAGTCCATTTCATCTTTTAAAATGCAGCATGTTATGATCGAAGGGTGTGAATTAAGAACTTCTTGCGGATATTCATATTTGAAATTGTGAAAATGATTTATGGCATCCTTAGCAGTCTGCGTTAAATTAGGTGCATCTAATAGTGACAAAGGATATTTTTCACACATTGCTGGTAACCAACAGATTTCTTGGTTACGATAAAATGTTCGTGAATCTAGAGCGGCGCATGCATATCCAATTATCACATTGTTTACGTTTTGAACGACCATACATAGTTCCGGATTTATGGTAATAAACGGTCCAACCAAACGATCTGCTGGAATACCCTGGAGATTTTCTGTGAGATATATAAAATGTATCAGAGTCGTTTTTTACGACAATTTTGTATTTTTAATTTACCGGGGAAAAGTTCCGTGCAATCAGAACCATCAAGACATGTTTTGTGACAAATTCGATAAACATCTTCTTCGTCCATGTACGTGTATGGACGGATTGTGTAATAATTGGCAGTTGGCGTATCTGGTAGCTTATATATAAACAAATCATTTCCTGAATCAACAGGCATTAATCTCTGGAAACAAAAGAAAATAGATTTTAATGTAATTCCATTTTTAAAATTTTCTTTTAAGTAAGCAAAATGTTTTTTAATAACCTGCAGGTCAGCTGTAAGCCCTCCTCTAAACACCCAAGGCTCTTGATCTCCTGACATAAATGTTTCTTTCCATCCTTTACTGAACCCTATGAAAAATAATTATTATATAATAGGTCGTAAAATCTAGCTAGGATAATAATTTACTCACAAGTATAACTTCCTTGGGTGTATGAATTTATATTTGAAGGAAAGTTCCCTAGAGCTGTGAAAAAATTAAATAAAAAAAAATCAATAGTTCTCTAGGTGTCTATAGGTTCTTAACAATAAAGGATTGATTACTTACAGAGCCATTTAACAAACGCATGTAGCAATGAAACAGCCGCAGTAATATCCCAAATATATGAGAAAAGATCATAGCACAGTTCTTTATTAGCACAAGAAGCGATTTTTCGTGACAGTGAATGAATATCCTGACATAGTCGACCAAATTTTTCAGATTTTCGCAGCCATTCTTGAATCTGCAAACAAATTGCTTCTAAGTTTATTTTATTTATTTATTTGTATATATTAGGAGGCGTTGTACAAATAAGTTAACAGCAAATAATAATAGTACCTAGTATAAATAAAAACGAATTTAAAAAAATTTGGATTCAAAAGCAAAATTGGATGTTAGAAAGAAATTCAAAGAATATTCGCTTAACTTGACCCAAAGAGCCTGAAATGATAGATTTCTTAATATTAAGAGGAAGGGACCTATGCGGGTCGATTAATAGCTAGAAGCCTAAATTAAATTATGAGTTCATGCAGATACTCCGGACAGGGAAATTTGATCGAAAGATTGATAAAGTATGGAGGTCGCAGCTAAAAGTAGAATATGCATACGGCAAAAAGTGTCCATAACTGCGAAGATTACTATAAGCATATCTAATTATTTTAAATGCAACGGATAATACATTATAATTGCGGTACTAATATTAAGTTGGGTCTAGTAACTCGAGGATCCATACGGAACGAAATCTACATAATATTTTGCGGATGATTTATGTGATGTGGCTAGCCCATGTAAACGTCGGGAAATTCGAGGTATCTAGTTTATGACGATAGACAATTCGATTTCTCATGATTGATAGAGCGACAATTGATGTTTAATTGTTCATAGATAAATAGCCAAAAATCTATTAACATGACAGTCTCCATCCTAAATAAGATCAATAGATCTCGAAATAAGTATTTGAGCGTCATCTGCATCATGATGTAATTGTATACAAAAGATTAGTGGGCTCAGAGGTGAGCCCTCTGGTACATCAGACTCAGGATTTGCGTCACGAGGAATATTTTCCATCCGAAGACACTGTCTGTGTACGATTGGTTGATAGGTGTGAAAAACATACATGATTAACACTAACTAGCTGAGGAATATAGTGAATCGATAACACCATTTTAAGCTGAATTCGAAGTAAATTTCTGGTTTAGGTAATCAAGGTCTCAGATAATTCAGATTTCTTAGAAGTTGAGACCCAAGCCCTCTGGAGATTGTTCTAAAATTAGGGCGTAGTGTATTACTAAGAATGGCTGAAATGTTGTGAACATAAACTTGTCCAGATAAAGTGAACAACGCAAAGAGAAGATTTCGACTTTTAAAAACTGCGTCCTTTTGGTCTCATTAATAAATAAAGAAGATGCACAGGAATTATGACCAAAACCAACGTCACCATGGGTTAGAATTTTTTTAATAATAAGATTTTATTTTTAAACTTTTTAAAACCTTTCAAACAATAATATATATAATATATATATATATACATATAATATAACATTTTTCCATCTTTAAAGGTATGCAGAAAATTGTCACTGACGAAATTAAACCCTGTTTGGTTTAACGGCACTTAAAATCAGAAAACATTTCTTTAAACCCAGTACTGTAGAAAAAATCTCGGAATCGATCTACATTGAAATTTTAGAAAAATTTTGCTCGATTACACGACAGCTTTGCTTACACATCTGTAGTTAATTTTAGCTGCGTTCCATTTCTCGTTCTGAATGAATCTGTATGAATCGACAGAACGATGTCATAATTTAATTCTGTGCTCATAGAAAAGAAACGAAACAGAACCATTTCAAGTGTTTGACATTTCTTCCATTTGATAAAATAAAGTAAAAATTCGAAAAATAAAGCCAGTTTCCAACAAAACCAACTTAAACTCAACTATTACCACCTCGTACTAATTGTAAACAAACCCATTCACGAATACAAATTAAAATCGTTCTGTTTAAATCCGAGAAAAACTCAGGTGACAGATTGAAACTAAATCGTTTGGCCCGAGAAAAAGAACGACATGGATTGAAAAAATTCATTCTGAACGAGAAAAGGAACGCAGCAGTAGACATATCAGCACTGATCACTTTAATTAGAAATAAGTTGATAAAACCAGTCGTTAGTAATCGAACTATTCAATTTGACTCCTTCTTACGTAAATATTAAGTATATTCGTGAGAATAATATAATAAATATTCTAAAAAATACTTAACTACTTATTTTAAAATATGACCAAATGGAAAGGTCACAACAGCTTGGTCCCAGTGGGACTAATATAAATAAAAATTGTTGATTTTTGTTTTAAAATTTGTTCTGATCACATCTGTAAACAAAATGCAGTTGATATAATGTAAATTATCAAAATCTATTGAAATAAGTGAAGAAACTGATTAATCTTAATCAAAGCATCTTAAGTAATTATGGCTAAAAACGTACAAAAGGAGGCTATCTCAACACAGGGGGTATGTTATGCTCGTCCCAAGGACTTATGGAAAAACAGAAAAATTTTCCTTTCTACCCCTTTTTGTGGACAAGTATATTGTTTTCTTTCTTTAATTATAATTTCTTCAAATAGGAAGGTTCAGTTAAAATATCAATTAAAAAAAAACACATAACAGGATTAACTTTACCAAAAACACTTATTAATTCTATTATTAAATTTCAAGACATAATTACCACGACGTATTATATCAAAACAGACTCCGAATCAACTGGCGATTCAGTTATTCAAACGTATTTTTGAGCATTCATTCTTTTCCTTCCATACGCGCGAAATGTGGTGGATCAAATCTAAATAGCGTTCATTAAAATTTAGTAGCTTGTTTTGCTTAGGTAATTGATTCGGTTACAGAAAGGAAATTGAATGACTTGTCAAAAATATACATGTAGTCTAACCTAGTTCAGTGTAACCGAAACAATTTCTGCAGGCACATAGTCGCCCTATATAACTATACTTTGCTGGGTATCTCTCGGGAGTACGAGAAAAATAAGTCTGCAGATAAACTTTCTATAAAGGGTTTAGCAGAAGAGTCCATTGGAAAGAAAACATGTATCATCCGCAAAAAGTAATGTAAATCTATTGGTTTGTAGCCTAGTCGATCGCTGATGGGGAAGCTATCAACCGACATCTCAAAACAGCTATGGTCTAAAATATATGATAGAAAAACAGAAGCACTACCTCTTTGGTGGGCACACGGAATGAGTATGGGCCCGTCTACCAAATAATTCATATTACTTATGTAAATTAATTGAATAAATTGAATTATAATTAAAATATTTATTAAAATATAAAGCAGATACCTCTGGTTTGGAGTGTTCATTCTTCTTTGATGAATGCAGGACGCTTGCATTTGTTTTAAGCCAATAAAACTCATTGAGCAATTGAACAGCACGACTGCCGTGTTCAAACGGTAAATAAAATAAATCGCATAGAAGGTATAAATCTTCGACAGTGATGATTTTCTCACTCGACCTTTGAAAAATCAATAAATTCGATGGACTAATGTTTTAGGTTATAAATACAGAAACTCACTTTTCAGATTCATCACCCATGTCAGCATTAGATACAAGGGATGATTCTGAGCTTTCAACTTGCATGCTTGCGGAACAAGTCTAAAATATTAATAGTTGCTAGTTTTATTTCTATAAATGAGCTACAAACATATAAATCACCGAAGTAGTTTCAGACATGACTACATCATCAGATGGAAGCTTTGCTACATTTTTGGGGGATGATTGCGATGCTAGACTACTACCGCATTCCATGGGTTCAGTAACGCTACTCGGTGATGAGTTTTCATCCAACATTTGAAGTGAATCAGCTTTCTCAGGTTGAATACATTTTTGATCGCTTTCAATAGCTGTCATATTTTCTACTAGTGGTGTCTCAATCTCTGCAATATTAATATCTTCGTCTAAAGGCATATTTTCAACATTATCTGCCAAATTTTCTGGGCAATTCTTATCTTTATTAACATTTTGTGAATTATTTGAGTTACCATCATCTAATTCACCATCACTTTTATCTACATCTATGTGCTTGGATTCCCCTTTAATATTCATAATAGGTACTGGTGCGCTAGATATAGGCAGTTTCTTAGGAAACTCCATATTAGTTACTGCTGAAGCAATCGGATTCGGAATTGAATCGTTTGTTACTACTTTTGTTGCAGATACTAAAGAATTCATTACTGGATTGGGTAGTGGACTCATAGTAGATGCTGTTACAGTACTGCACACTTCTGCTAGAGCCTGAAGTTGCGTCGTATTTACTTCGGGCATTTTCGTATTATTTGAAGTAGAGGTGGTAGTAGTTGTTGTTGTTAAGCTCATGCATGTATTTACAGATGGAATAATTGGTACAATAGGCATCACCACTAAAATGGATAATAGTTATAATATTTATGAATTTTAATACAACGTTAAATTACTTGTAACGGTCGGTTGCGGCTTTGTAATAGGTCCCCATGCTTCCTTTTCTACGAAAAATTCGGGAAGCCATTCTAATATAGCATTCCTATATAGAAAAATGAAAAATATACATACTATAAATAGTACCGTTAAAAATACTATACTTTAATGCAACACGAGGATGATATATGTTCTTCGATAAACAACTTGGAGGGTCTTCATTGCTAATGCCATCATCGTTTTCTGTCTCTAATTTTATATCAGCTGAAATTGAATCTGGAAATATTTCTTTTTAAAAAGTACCTTTTCAAGAGTTTATAATGAATTTGTCCATGATTTGAGTATTTTTTCCCCTGTATTTCATAATATTTAAAAAGTGTACATGAATTTCTACCCTAACCATCCCGTTCATATCTTTCATTATAAAAATCCCGAATCTCAAGAAAATTTTGCCTTGAACTTTTAATTAGATAAATACATTTCTTATGAGAAAGTATTAGTAAATTCTTAGTAAAATATGTAAATGAGGTGTGCATATTTAGTAGGAAATTAAAAAACTTAAAAGAAATGTAATGTAAATCATAACTTCTCCGCTGTTTTTCCAACCTTTTGGAAAACAACTCTTCAAGTGCAATAAGGCTTATTTCCAATATTAATAAAAACCGAATTTACATTTTTAATATAGTCATTGCCCAATTATATATATATAATCAATGGCGGTCATATGTTTTATATGTAGCTATAAAAAGTCGAGTATAAACATCGTTGGATATTACGTCTTATAAATAAATCAACTCATACTAATTACAGCCAAGTTTGAAGATGTCTGTATATAGACAGATGACAAAAACTAATATTGGTTTGGTGGGAGAGTTCTGTCGTATTTTAGGGTCATTCCATAACAAATCGACCAAAAATCACGAAAAGTGTGACATGACCCATCACCATTTTTTTAAATTGTACATACTTGGAGAGTTTGTGTACAGTGCGTATTTCACGAGTTATGGCATTTTCAAAATTTCGCAAAAATGCTGTCCTAGTCTTCTTTAAAAATTCATATATATTTTTCTATTTATGCTAGGACAGTGAAATATCGCTCATTTGAAAGACAGTATTTCAAGCTATCTAAGAAAAATAGAATTTTAAAAATATACGCGAAAAAGGAAATCAAGGATAAGGATTTTATCCTTGAATATCTTGGAAGAAGTACTTTTGATTTTGTTTATTTTTTTTGTATTTTATATCTTATATTATCCACTAAAACATATTAAAATTTCAACTTGGGATCTCAACGGCATCAAGGAGTAAAAATATAAGATATTTTCACCATTTATAACTATTACAAACAAAAAAATATTGTTTCTATGCAGGGTGTCCCGTATGTGTCTTGCATCTGAATGCTATAGGCCATACTTAGGCAAGCAAATATTTGTATGGGAGGTGGGCGGAAAATATTTACGGTTTTCAGGATAAAGGGATTTAAAAATAGTTGGGTATGTTTTTATACTGAGTGGCGCAAAAGTAATGACCCTATTTGTTTCAGCTACAACTTCTTTTCTAAATTAGAAAACTAGAATTAGTTTTTTATATATGTATATTTGTGCCATGAAATTTCGTCGCATTAAGATTTGAAGATGATGTCTCTTAAATGGTGACCTCTAGAGTTGATGCACATTTCAGTCCTATTTATGATATTTTCCATAACTTGCCGTAACACTTCCTGCGATATGTTCCTTATTTCTTGATAAATGTTTTCTTTTAGGGCTGAGAGATTCTGTGGCTTGTTCACATACACCAGTGATTTCAAATAACCCCAAAGAAATAAGTCTGGACAGGTCAGATTGAGTGATCTTGCAGGCCAAGGCAAATCGCCAAAACGAGAGATAAAACGGCCTGGAAAGCGTCCCTCACTAAGTCCATATTGTCGCGCGCTGTGTGAACCGTTGCGCCGTCTTGTTGGAACCAGATGTGCTCCAGCGCTGTAGCGCTCACCAGTGACAGTTATCGCATTGCTTGCAGCGTCTTCGGAAGAATAGAGTCCGATCGCTCATTCAGCACGGACGCCACATCATAAAGTAACTTTTAGTGGGTGTAAAGGTGTTTCTTGAATAATTCGCGGATTTTCAGTGCCCCAGAAGAGAGTATTCTGCTTATTGACATACTCCGAGAGATAGAAATGCGCTTCGCCACTCATTACCAATTTTGAAAAAAAAAAAAAAAATCGTCTTCAAGGTTGAGGCTTATGACGCGCTGGCTGTACTCTAGACGAGCTCGGTGGTCAGTAGGCAGCAGCTAGATGAGTCATCTGAGTTTTATACGGAAACATCTTCAAGTCTTTGACCAAAATTCGCTGCAGATTCAGCCTGGAAATGGCCAATTGCGTGCCACGTCGCCTCGTTGATGTTTCTGGACACTCTTCCACATCTTCGCGCACAGCATCGATATTTTCGGCTGAACGGCCTGTTCTTGGTCTGTCACACTTAGGTCTATCCAACGATGCGCCAGTTGCATCGAGGCGTGTGGCAAAGCGTCTAATTTTGCGACCAACCGGTGTCGGACGGCGGGGAAATTGTCGACGAAATACACGTTGTGTTTTTATCACTGATGAATTATTCCGTAAAAACATTGACACGATTATTCCACGTTCTTGGGGAGTATAACGGTCCATGTTTATTTTTAGTAATTTTAAATTTGTTTATTACACAATTTTCACTATCAGAATGACAGGAGATGTCATATAAAAAAAATTTAAGTAATATCTATAGTACCAATACTTTTGCACCACAGTTAAAAAACCTTATTAAAAATCCGAAATTTTAAATTTGTTGAACCATAACTTCAAAACGGCGAAGAGGAGGGGTAAAATTCGTACACCATTTGACAAGAGAACCAGTTGCAAATAGGAATAAAGAATTGTCAATTTTCCTTGAACCTACAATTCCGACTGAAATAGAAATTATAATAAAAACACTTAGAAAAGAGTCTGCTCCTGGTCTGGATGGGATCACGACAAAGGAACTTGAAGGAACTCAGCCACTATAGATCAATAGCAATTCTCAGCTCTGTGGGAAAGATATTTAAGAAAGTTATTGAAAAGAGGCTAAGAAGATTTATAATCAAAACTGGAGGGTACGACCTGAAACAGTTTGGATTTCAGGAATGTAGTGGTACGGAATCAGCCACAACAGAGACAATAAATGTTATAAACGAATATCTGGATCGGGGACTGTACGTAGGAGCGCTGTTTGTCGATCTTAAAAAACCATTTGACACTGTGGATCGCGAGCTTCTGCTGAATCTTCTTGAGAACTGGTGATAAGAGGCATAGCCAATAAACTATTCGAAAGCTATTTAACGGATAGAAAAGTGCTTAAGAAAATACAAGGTATCAATAAATGAGGAAAAAACAAAGTTTATCTATTTCGACAGTAAAATAAAAAAAGATATAAGCCCGGAAATTAAGATCCTTAAGTCTACAGAGAGTAAAAGAAATTAAACACCTTGGGCTTACCCTAGATGAACAGTTAAAATGGTGCGTTTACGTAAATGCGAAAATCAACAAGATTATTCCGATGCCGGGAGCAATTAAAAGAATGAAATTTACCCTAAGTAAAGAAACAGCCAATATAATATACAATCCATGGTCTCAATGCATTAATAGCGTTATGAACAGGGTACAAATAACTATGAATAGAGCATATACTATATATATACAATATGCCTTGGCTAACACCCACAAAGGATGTCCTAAGTAGAACCAATAAACTCAATCTAAAGCAAATAGTTTTCGTGGAGAAAGCAATATTCATGTATGTACTATGTTTCCATACAGAGTTCAATCCGAATTGGACCCAAATTAATGCTCATGGAAACGAGAATTGAGTTGAGTTTCGTTCAATCCATGTTAACACCACGAAACCAGTCGAGTTGAGTTGGGTTTTGTGTATGTATTAGTTAGAATAGTGCGGAATGGGTGTTTCGTCCAACACAAATCTGGATACTTTGTATGAAATATTTTATCTGACAACTCAACTCAAACCGTTCATGGAAACAGCATCGAATTAACTCAGCCAACAAAACTTAACGCAAACTCAATCCTAAATGGAAACATAGTAATGTTGTGTATGTGACATAAGTTAGAGCTAACCATTGCTGAATTGCTGAGTTGCACATTAACATACATGGCAGTTCTCTTCCTCTCAAGCAGTCGTTACTGATCACTTGATGGGTAATATCCAATTTATATCTAGGCTAAGCTAGTGAATAAAGATCATTGAAATAAGAATGGCTATCTATTTATTAAATAATTAAGTGAGACAAAAATGCAAAATTGGCGACGAGGATGGGATACGTGAATTTTGATGAAGTGAAAAATACACGTGGTGAATAGAATCAGAAGAAGAATTTCATGGGTTCGATAGCAGTCAAGAAAGACATCAGTTAAATTTATCGGAAGAAATAAATCGTGAAAAAACTGCATCGAGTGAGTTGGAAACAAGACATTTTTTTGAGTGCAGGTGATGAAACTACAGTGATGCCGTTAAATTGGTAACATAGAACCGTTCATTCCGGGGAGTGATTTTACAGCCTATGGAGATGGGCTGTTACAGTTTTTTAAAGTGAATAAAACAAAGGATGATGACAAAGTGTCTCTTTTTATAACACTGATGGCCAACGAAGCTTATAAGGACCTTAAGGCCTTAACCTATCCAGTAAAGCCGTCCGAAAAGTCAATGGATGACATTTTAAAGCTGTTAAGGGAGCATTATACACCTAAAATTAATAAATATGGAGAACGCTACAAATTCTGGAAAGCTGCACAAAATGAAGGAGAATCTCTGACAGAATTTATTGTTCTTCTAAACCAGTTGACGTCATCGTGTCAGTTCGAGAAATTTTTAACGGATGCCCTAATTGACAAATTTATTAGCGCGATTATTAATGAAAAATTGACGCAAGTACTTCTGGGAAAAGAGATAACTACGTTTGAGCAGTGCTGTGAAATGGCACTTAATATTGAAATGGCGGAACGATAAGCTAAGGTGATAAATCCAAAAACGTTATACTCCGGATACAATAAATTTCGTTAAAAAAAATGCAACATACAATAAAAGAAAAAAAAATCAAGTGATAAGAATGCACATATCCAGGGGTATAGCAACGACTCAGGCTCGAATCAAACCCGTTACCAACAATATAACAAATTTTATGGAGGCAAGTTTTCTAATTTACAACGGAGCTCTAAGCAAAAAAATTCAGCAATTAAAAAAAAAAAATTGTCTTCGTTGCGGCAAACCTCATAACATTGCAAAGTTTTTCGTGTGGGCGAACGGGTCACACTTCTAGAGTATGCAGATACGCCACCAGTAAAAGGAATTTAAGTAACAGTCATGTCGAGGAGTTCAAAATAAACATTATTTCGGTGGGAGGTGAAGCAGCAGAAATATTGGATGTAGAAGGCAAAAAATTACCTACGGAGTTGGACACAGGCGCAAGTGCATCTATGATGTCAGTATAACAAAAAAATTCCTTATTTATCATTAGACAGATCTAGAGTAATTTTCAATACCATTACATGTGAAAAAGTAAAAGTTCAAGGGAAAATATATGTCAGCGTGGTGTTTGCTGGTCAACAATATTGTCCAATTATATTTGTAGTAAAGTCGAGAAAAAACTTTAAGCCGCTTTTGGGACGTGATTGGATTGATGTATTGTTTAAAAATTGGAAAAGTTGGTTCACAAAAAAATTTAATTTGCTGAGTAATATTAAGTATAGTAGTATACCTTCTGTAAAAGAAATCACAAGCATTTTTCCGTTTGCCAAAAAGAGTTCGCTTGATAGTTCGATTGAGGAGTTTAAAGCGAATTTAGTACTAAAAGATAACCACACCAATTTTTCATGCAGCATATCCAGTGGCTTATGCCTAATCTACAATGCATGGTAAAACCACGTCGTCAAAACGACATGGATTTTTTTGTTTGCTTCTCAATATTACATTTGAAAATTCATGCTTGCAAAAATGTTTCTTCTCTTTCATTCATTTGACGACGTGAGCACGAGCTTATGTGTAGTAGTTAATCAGCAAAAACGATATAGTAATACCTCAGGGATTTAGAACAAAACAGCTGTAAACTGGAACTTGTACTTTCAGTCTTGAATGCAATATTTTATATTATTCGACTTGTCCCAAACGATTTCTCAGTTCACTATACTATAGTATAAATTATTGATACCAAATACTTCCTTTGATATAATTCTGTAATGAAATCGAGAAACCAATTGCATTTATTATAATTGACATGTCAACAGCTGTTTAATTTGGCAGCTTACCACACTTACATATTACGTGTACTTATATGCATTCTTCAGCAAACGATATCGTTTTGACGACGTGGTTTTACCATGCATTGTAGATTAGGCATTATGCACTTCGTGATAAAGTGGAAATCGAGTTAAGTTA
Organism: Dioctria rufipes; assembly: GCA_963924295.1. Classification (NCBI taxonomy): domain Eukaryota; kingdom Metazoa; phylum Arthropoda; class Insecta; order Diptera; family Asilidae; genus Dioctria; species Dioctria rufipes. The sequence goes on from OZ002741.1 coordinate 259,370,432, forward strand.
TTGTACCTGAATCTAATGGAGATTTACGTATTTGCATGGATACAAAGGTAAACAAATGTTTAGAGTATGCGCATTATCCGTTACCAACTTTGGAAGATTGTTTTGCGCGAATTGGGCCCAGTAAATATGTTTGTCTCATAGATTTAGAAGGGCATACACTCAAATCAAAGTTGATAAAAAATCTCGAGAACTCTTGACTATAAATATCCATATGGGACTTTATAGGTATACTCGGTTATATTTTGGGATCCATAGTGCTCCTGGTATTTTTCAATCCTTAATGAATCAAACCCTACAGGCGTTAAGTCAAATGGCTTGTTACATAGATGACATTATGTGTGGGGATATGACGTGTGAAGGCTGTAAAAATAAATTATTTTAAATCGCTTAGATGAAAGAAAAATCCGGGTTAATGTAGAAAAAAGTAAATTCTTGGTAGAACGTATACAGTATTTGGGTCATGTTTTGTCAAATAGGGGTATTGAACGAAACGATAAAAAAGTGAATGCTCCGGCACCCACTAACGTACAGCAATTACAATCGTATCTAGGGTTAATGAATTTTTATGGTAGACTAATTCCTAACTTGGCCGAAAGGTTACAACCTTTGTATGACATGTTGAATAATGTGAGCCAAAATCTTAAGGCTATTGTTTCATGGACAGAGTCGGCGCGCAATTGTTTTCAAAAATCAAAGCAATGTTTACTGCATCATAATGTTGTAGAATTTTATGACGCTTCGAAACCAATTGTAGTTAGTACAGATGCTTCGGAGTATGGTCTAGGCGCAGTCTTAGCGCATGTGGTGGACAACGTTTTAAAATCCGCAATGTTTGTCTCAAGCAGTTTAAGTACAACAGAGAAAAAGTATTCATAATTACATAAAGAGGAGCTAACTTTAGGAATATTTTTCCCTTTAGGATTATGACGCATTGTATTCTTACTGTAGTGAAGTGATTCATGCAAAATCATTGAAAATTGCAATTTGTTTTGTTCTACAATCATTCAAAGGTCTTGTCTGTACTCTACAGTAAAATGTCACGTATAGTTTATAGGTGTAATTGTATTTGTATTTGAATACCTTTCAGGCTCTGCTCCATTTCATAACTGACAATTAAATGCGATCAAAACTATTTTTTATTTGTTTGTGTTGACGTTTTTAACATTTTTCGCGGTCTTCCCATTTATAAAACTTTATTCTAGCTTCGGTATTTTATATGCGACTAATGGAAACTCCGTATTATTAAAATTTCTATATGGCAAGCACCCTCTACCTTCGTTGTGATAATAGTAAAGATGATTTCAATAGTTAAAAATATCCTGATTGGTATATTCATTTCTAATTTATTTTCAAATAAACATAATGTTGAAGCCTTTCAGCCAAGGACGTCTATGGCAACAGAAAATGAAGCAAATCATGGACAATTTCACTACAAATTTTTCGTGGGCACTTGTTTCTATCTACTTACTATTGATCTTTGTATCTAAGCTGCACTTCGACCAGTATGCCAATGTATGTATAGCTATTATATTCGCATGAAATTCGCAATTAGGATTAGTTAATACTCCTCTTAATAGGGGTATTAATTCCGGGGATCGACCAGAATATGGTCCTAAAAACACTCGTTTTTGATCATAGTCATTCGCATGTAAATTATCCCAAATAACTGGTGGTCTTCGAAGAACTTCTGTGATTTCTTGTACCGATTCAATACTAAAATGTTTCGAAATAACTTTAGTCCCCGTCCATAATATGTCAATTTCCGGGCACAGCTTCGAACCAAGAGTATTCAAATATTCGGAATGACTAACTGATGGAATAGCACGAGAACTGCAGTATTGTGTTGGACAGAAAAGAAATCGGGGCGAATTCAAATGATTAAAAATTTCATTCGTAACGGAAACCTACGCAATAGAAACAATAATTGTATTTAGCAGTATGAATCATTTCTCTACAATGTATATTGTGTATTTGAAGATATAATTACTGTTGCCAAGATATCATAATTTGCACGTCAGATGAATTTTCATGCAATGTAATGTTAGATGTCTCGGCAACTAACCACATAACTGTTTACATACCTGAGCATTAGCAAATGTCTGAAAAACTTCCTTGTCTGCTTTGCACAGCTCAGATTCAATATCATCAAAAAGCAAAGCGAATGCTTCACATCCAAATTGAGATACCTGTTCAAGTTTCCTTTTTAACGCCATTACTTCTTTTGGGCTACTGTAAATCATATCCAAACCGGGTGAAAGAGCATAATAAAATACAATTCCTTGGTCTTTCGCTGCCGTGATAAGACCTAAAATTAATTGAAATAAAGTAACCTCAGGAACGGGACACCTTTTCTACGATATTACCTGTTAAGTGATCAGCTTCTTCTACAGTGTACACTTCTCGCCAGTAAGCCCTATGTTTGTAATCATCCTTGGGTGCATATACATAAGAGTCCATACCCCACTTTTTTAGCCTGCAAGCGTACAAAGCAAAGCTTATACTCTCGCTAGATGTATCAATTAAATAAATTACTTTCTAAAAAGCTCCTTCCTTTGTTCTGTTGTCCATGGTCTTCCGTAAAAACCTATAATTGTTTATTTTTATAGAGTAGATATTTTCTTTAGAAAAATGTTTACCTTCAACAACTCCACAAATGAAATTACCATTTTTGTGGTCGAAATTTGAATCATTGCTGCATGAAGTTGCCATTTCATTCATGTCCAACAAATTTTTATTGCCTATGCCAATTTACCTTGTTAATAATTAATTTATTATTAGTTGCTAGAGAAAAAGACGCGAAACTCGCGAATTTCTGCACAAAGCGGTTGCCTGACGTTTTTTTTGGTAAACCAAATGTCAAATTTTATAATACACTGGTAAAATTTTTACGACCGTATTTTACCGATTTGGTGGCTAGATGGCTACGCATCTTTTACGTTTAAACGATACAGTTTTTGCACGCCTCACAACAAAATAATTTGGCAAAAACTACCCAGCATCTAAAAACATAAGGCTTTTTCATTAGATTTCAAAGTAGAATTGTTCTCAAAATACAGGAATAAAACAACAATATAGAATGGTATATTTTTGTTTATTTCAATTTTAAATATAATTTGATTGCGAGATTGAGTAATTGTTTTAATTAAGGGCAAACCCACACGTAGTAAGCACGAGCATTTTGCTACACTTGTGTCCAGACATCTCGTCACAATAATTTTGCTTCGAAGTAGTTTCCCTACATGATTACCGAGTTTAATTGTGTACGTGTTCAATCAAGTTATAGTTATTGATATAATCAATAATTATATCACAAATTGACAGCACGTAATGAGAATTTAATTATTAAATTATCACCTCAAATTACAGGTAATGGCTGATTTCATTACTTGAACAAAGTAGTTTCCCCTTATCTGAAAATATTTTAGAACGATAACGACAAAAGATAATCCAACAAAATTTTACTGAGTTATGGCTGATTTACATTACTCGAACATTGCTAGAAAACAGAGTAAGTAGTTTCCCCTTATCTGAAAATACTTTAGAACGATAAGGACAAAACATAATCCAGCAAAATTTTACTGAGTTAAATGTCAAATTCCCCGACGAAGGGGAAATTTTTACTGCCATAATTAGCCATAAAAAGTTCTAGCCAGAAGTATATTTTATGGCAGTAAATTTTGCTATTATGGCAGCAAACTCATACATATAACTACAAGCATGTACGAATATAATTGTTTACGCGCACACAAATTAAAAATATTTGAAGAAAGTCACAGCACATCAGCTGGAATGTGTCAAAGTTATCCTGATGGATGTAAGTATCCTATAAATTATGTATGTGCTTTCAGGTGATTGGACTAAAGCGGATCATGACTTAAAGGTAAATATATACATATACTTCTACGCACAAAGTTTCGACATCTTTTAATAAATATTTGCAGGAACTGCAGCCTTTAATTGATGGCAAAAACTCGTCCTACATGATGTGTTCTAATAATCAAGATCTATCAAAGAGCTAATTGAGAGGAGAAATGGATTACATATATCAAGGTCTCAGGTAAGGAAAGACTTCAAGCAAGTACTAAATGATCCCTGTTATGAGTGGTGGTACTGCAAATTTGTCTCCAGATGGATTAAAATTAGCAACTTGGTGGTGTGCATGAAAGTTTCGTTGCCAGAGAACAACAAAGGACAACAAAGGCAAATTAAAAAAGAAGATCTATTTGCTGCCATACAAAGCTTGTAAATTGTGTATCATGGAATCTGGTCTATATATATATGTCTATAATTGGTGTTTAATTTTTAGAAAGCTGTAAATAAAGAAATAAAATTTATATTTATTTAAAACTGAATTCGAAAACGAAAACTATCTGCTTTTATTAGTTATTGTTTTTTAAATACAACTAAATACATGTGAAATTGTCAAACATATTAACTAGAAATTTCTTCATCCATTAATTTTTCTTCTTTTTGTTCTCCTTATAATTCTTGGTGTCCACCAATAATTTGATTTTGAACATCAGGAAGACACGGTGAGTAACGACTGTTTTCCATGGTAAATTCACCTGTACCTTGTGTACTAGACCCAATTTCAAAATAAAAACATATATAATAACAATAAAATCTGAAATGCTGTGCATGGCTATGTACAGTAATTACCTTAATTCCCCTGCATATCCAAACATATTTTTAAGCGGAACTTCACCCTAAATAGTCGCTATACCCAACACTTGTTTGCGTGGCGCATATTCCGGCGTTTGTAATAAATAAACTTTGAATTTGAATAGTGAACTATTTTTGACGTCTGAATATGTTTGCAATTGACAATTTGATGAAATGTCACAAGCGACACTTCGCTATAAAAGAGTGGGAAATAATATTTTGACAGTCGATCACCTCTTCCTTTTCTTCTAATAGTGCAAAGTAATATGCCCCTCTCACTCACTTTCTCAGTAAAATCGCATGTTCGAGTAATGTAAATCAGCCATTAAGTGTCAAATTCCCCGACAAAGGGGAAATTTTTACTGCCATAATTAGCCATAAAAAGTTTTAGCCAGAAGTATATTTTATGGCAGTAAATTTTGCTATTATGGCAGCAAACTCATACATATAACTACAAGCGGGTACGAATATAATTGTTTACACGCCAAAAATTTTTGAAGAAAGTTACAGCACATCAGCTGGAATGTGTCAAAGTTCTCAAAATACAGGAATAAAACAACAATATAGAATGGTATATTTTTGTTTATTTCAATTTTAAATATAATTTGATTGCGAGATTGAGTAATTGTTTTAATTAAGGGCAAACCCACACGTAGTAAGCACGAGCATTTTGCTACACTTGTGTCCAGACATCTCGTCACAATAATTTTGCTTCGAAGTAGTTTCCCTACATGATTACCGAGTTTAATTGTGTACGTGTTCAATCAAGTTATAGTTATTGATATAATCAATAATTATATCACAAATTGACAGCACGTAATGAGAATTTAATTATTAAATTATCACCTCAAATTACAGGTAATGGCTGATTTCATTACTTGAACAAAGTAGTTTCCCCTTATCTGAAAATATTTTAGAACGATAACGACAAAAGATAATCCAACAAAATTTTACTGAGTTAAGTGTCAAATTCCCCGACAAAGGGGAAATTTTTACTGCCATAATTAGCCATAAAAAGTTTTAGCCAGAAGTATATTTTATGGCAGTAAATTTTGCTATTATGGCAGCAAACTCATACATATAACTACAAGCGGGTACGAATATAATTGTTTACACGCCAAAAATTTTTGAAGAAAGTCACAGCACATCAGCTGGAATGTGTCAAAGTTTATTAAAATTAAAAAATTTTTTTTACAATTTTTTTAAAAAATTCTTAATTAAAAAATATCTTTTACAATTTTTTTAAAAAATTGTTAAACATTTTTTTCAAAATTTTTTTATAAAGTTATTATAGATTTTTTTTTTAAAAATTTTAAATATGGAATGTGTCAAAATTTTAAAGGGAATATTTTGTATTCCCTATTGTATTCTGTATCTGTATTGTTTTTGAAAATAGTGCCATTTTTTATCCGATTTTGAACTTCAGCATAAATGTCAACTAATTTATGCAATTGACAAATTGATGAAATGCCACAAGTGACACTTCGCTATAAAAGAATGGGAAATAATGCTTTGACAGTCGATCACCTCTTCCTTTTTTTCTAACAGTGCAAAGTAATAAGACCCTCTCACTCACTTTCTCAGTAAAATTTCCAGTAATGTAAATCAGCCAGCATATGCAAGCCTTGAAAATATCACGAATGCTTCTTTAGGGCTGACCCAGACGAGAACTTTTTAGGGAAGGAAGGAATTTGGCTTAGACGTGCCAAACGATAATGTTTTCCTTCGCGTAGTTCCTTATATGATTACCGAAATTTATTGTGTGTGTATTCAATGAAGTTACAGTTTTTGATATAAACAATTACTGTATCACAAGTTCACAACACGTAATGATTATTAAATTATTATATTATCACCTCAAATCGCAAATAAACATCTGTACAGCCGTCCGATGAGTAATTTCAGAAATTTCCCAATTTCAAAATGGCCTGCTTATTGTAGTATTGGTATGCTGCCCCAAGGTATATAGAAGAAACAAGGTATGCCCATTAAAATTTTGACATATCACAGCTGATCAAACAGCTGATAGTCTGTGACGTACTTCAGTGAATGAATAAAAAAGAAATCTGACAGTGGCAGTACAAGCGCAAAGAATTTTGACACATTACAGCTGATGCCCTGTGACGTACTTCAGTGAATGAAGAAAAAGGGAAAAAGAGTTTTAACAAAAATGGCGGAACGTGGTTCGAGTCGGGAATACCTTGTCTTCTATATACCTTGTGCTGCCCGTACTCCCGATCGAAACTTGGTAGCATGGACTTTTTCTTAAGGCACTTTCACATCAAAACCGAAAACCGAAAAATTTAAACCGAGAAACTCAATTTATTCCATTTTAAAACAAGATTTTTGCTCCAATTATTAATAAAATGATGGGAAATAGGATAAACTAATAATTTTACTAATAAAATAGAATATTTATCTCAGATTTTGAAGAAAAACACAACTTTTATCTTTTTTCGGCCGCAAAACGAAATTTCGGTTGCATCTGTCAATTTCTTCTCAGTTTCCACATGTGGAACTTTCGGGACGACCATTTTTTCGGTCGTACTAAACCTCACTTTTGTGTTTACATTGCAAATTATATTATTTTATTTTATTATTTATTATATTATTATAAAGCCTAGTACGCTGTTCAAGAGAAAATTTCGCCTGCATTATGGGCATATAATTCTACACGAAAAAAGTTGTGGAGAAAATGTGAAATCACAAATTAAATAACATTTAACTGACTGATGTAATATACGTAAAATCACAAATTACATATATGTGCCAAAGGGCGAAACATTAAAGGATATATCTGTCAACTTTTCCGTGCGAAATAAATGTCTGGATATATAAATCGCTGCGGAAAAATGTCTGCACTTCATATTAGCGCCATCTGCATTCCATGATCTAAACATTGATTTTTTCTTTCGAATAGCATACTACGATACTACTTTACAAAATCCCAAACCGAAATTTTCGTGGCACTTTTCGCTTGAACAGCGTACTAGGCTTAATATGGATAAATATTTCGAAGTATTAAAATACGTTTTTTGTATGAGCTCTTATTATACAACTTTTATGATAATTTAATGTTACTTCTATTTATAGCCTAGTACGCTGTTCAAGCGAAAATTTCGTTTCCTATACAAAATCTATGTAAAAAAGATGTGGGCGCAAAGTGCCACGAAAATTTTGGTTTGGGATTTCGTAAAGTAGTATGCTGTTCGACAGAAAAAATCAATGTTTAGATCATGGAATGCAGATGGCGCTAATATGAAGTGGAGACATTTTTCCGCAGCGTTTATATATCCAGACATATTTATATTTCGCACGGAAATGTGATGTGAAAGCAAAAGCGAATTTCCGGTGTAGAACTTATCGGTTTTCGGTTTCGATGTGAAAGTGCCTTTACCGAATACTTTTCACCTGTAAAAAGTGCCAATACCAAACCCCTGTGTGGGCTATGGCCCTATGGCTAAAGGCACTTTCACATCAAACACAAGAATCGAAAAAATGTAAACCGAAAAACTCAATTTATTCCACTTTGAAACAAGATTTTTGCTCCAATGATTAATAAAATCATGGGAAATAGGATAAGCTAATAGTTTTACTAATAAAATAGTATATATATATTTCAGATTTTTAAGATAAACACAACTTTGATGTTTGTTTTATCGGCCGAATCTTTCCGCCGAAAAAGTTTTTCGGCCGATAAAACATAAAAGTTGTGTTTTTCTTCAAAATCTGAAATAAATATAACTATTTTCTCAGTAAAATTCTTAGTTTATCCTATTTCCTTGGATTTTATTAATCATTGGAATAAAAATCTTGTTTTAAAGTGGAATAAATTGAGTTTTTCGGTTTACATTTTGCTGTTCTTGTTTTTGATGTGAAAGTGCCTTAAGGCTGAACTATTTATAATAGACGTAGAAGTAAGTACATTTACTTACGTAAAGCGAATGCGCCCTTTAATTTAACAGGCGTACACAAATAAACGTGCTATAGGCTTGTTCGATGAAAACACCGTGTAAGTTTTCCCATACAATTTTCCCGGGGTGTTGTGCACTCATCGAATAAGTTTTTAAAACTCCGGGTAAATCTAGTGTAATGACATTTCTCTGACAGTTCTTCTGAGTATAATTGATTGTAAAAAGTTATTTATAAAATGGGTGAATACAAAGAAAATGTGCTCTAATTTATCTATTTCTTTTCTTCTAATTTTTGCTTATTTTTGCTCAAGAAGTAATTTATATGCCCCAATCAGCAACATATTGCAAGTGGCAGTTCTCAAGTGACAAATGTCAAACCATTACCCCAAGGAAATTTTAGTGTAAGCTCGGGGTAGCCCAGGCTTTTCAAAAAACAAGATAGTCTAGCCTGGTGTAGCCCTAGGTTTACCCGGGGTTTTCATCGAACATACCTTACATCATTTACCAACATCATCCTCTTCCTTTTCCCTTCTGTTTTTCCTATTTTGCTATTTCATTTATTGCTATAATTGGCTAAATACACAAGACTTTAGGTCTTAATGCTATTTCTTTAAATGAACTTGGATGCAAGGTGATAAGACATCAAGCGAACTGCTTTATGCTGTCAAATTCAAAAACGCGTTGGAAGGGAAGCTTGCATGCAAGCTGTATTTCTTCGAATAATCCCCAGGTAAAAGTTAGAGGGCGGGATGAAAGCAGCCACAAGAATTAATGAACATTACCAGGTCTCCGAATTCTTTGCGGTCTAATTCCCCAGTTTGTAGAGATAGAAGCTACCAAGCATATTCCTCCTACGCTTAGCAAGGTTAGAGCATTCATACAGCATGTACTGAACGGTCCTAATCTGTTCCTTGTCCTACAGCTTCAGCAGAAGTCATTTTATGGAGCTTGCTTGCATTCTGCATGTGCCTCTGAACGTAGCAGCTGAAATATCCGGAGTAGGTAGAATGAAACCTCCAATTTCAAGAGACAATTCGAGGCAGCTTCAGAGGTAAATGGATGGAATGATGAAGACAAAGCTATAGCTCTGGTGTTAGCACAAGGTATATAGAAGACAAGCTATTCTCATCAAAAAAGTTGTACTAGAACTGTGACGTGTTTCGTCCTATAACGTATATACATTTCTATTGAAAAGACAGAGATGAGAGATTATATTGTGTCCTATACGTTCGGACACAAATGGCGGAACGTGGTCCGTAATGGGAATACCTTGTCTTCTATATACCTTGGTGTTAGCACTTCGAGGTCCTGCGTCAAAACTCTTACAAACTTACCGATTGAAAAGCAACGTGATTGCACTTCATTAGTACAGGCGATAGAATTACGTTATGGAGATGAACACATGCAGCAAGTATATCGCTTACAGTTACGCAACAGGATTCAAAAGCATGGCGAATCATTACAACAACTGCACACTGATGTGGAAAGATTAGCGCATCTTTCATACTCCAGCGTAAATGCGGATTTCCTTAATGAAGTGGCAACGGAGGCATTTGTGAACGCTATTGCAGATCAAAGTTTACAACAAGCGTTAAGGCTAGCTGGAAAGAAATCAACAGCAGAAGTACTAGCCTATGCTTTAGCGTATGAATCCGCCAGACAAGACAGCAACTATACAGTTGATAACCGTAGAACCATCTACAGGTTGGGACAACGAGGACCTGCGAACAGCACAACGAGAAGATCCGGACATTTCACCTATTCTTGCTTGGAAAGAAGACATGGAAAGACCAGACTGGAAGGATATTTCGGAACGGAGTGAGAAGCTGAAATGCTACTGGGCTCAATGGAACTCTCTTCATGTTGAATGTGGTATATTAAAACGCAAATGGGAAGCAACTAACGGCGAATCATTCCGAATGGAGATAGTCGTGCCGATTGAAAAGCAACGTGATACACTTCATTAGTACAGGCGATAGAATTACGTCACGGAGATGAACACATGCAGCACCAGCAAGTATATCGCCTACAGTTACGTAACAGGATTCAAAAACACGGCGAATCACAACAACTGCAGGCAGATGTAGAAAGATTAGCTCATCTTTCATACTCCAGCGTGAATGCGGATTTTCTCAATGAAGTGGCGACGGAGGCATTTGTAAACGCTATTGCCGATCAAAATTTACAACAAGCGTTAAGGCTAGCAGGAAAGAAATCAACAGCAGAAGCACTAGCCTATGCATTAGCGTATGAATCCGCCAGACAAGCTTCACGGAGTGCAGTACGAGTAAGAGAAATTTCAGTGGAAGAATGTACTTGTAACAGAGTGCAATCATCACAGAGCACTCCTCCACGTGGTATTCTGCAATGCTGGAATTGTAATAGACCGGGACACCTACAAAGGGACTGCAGAAAACGCCGAAGAGTGGAATCTCTAGATGAAGAGAGGAGAGTGGAATTGCAAAGATATCGAGCTGGGCAGCAGACTTGCAATAGATTGCAGTTATCCCTGAGCACCCCTCCACGTAGTGTTCTTCCTTGCTGGGATTGTAATAAATTGGGACACCTTCAAAACGACTGCAGGAAGCGCCGTCGAAGGGAATCAACAGAAAAGAAAGGGATAGAAGAATGTCCAAGTTGGCGAACAAGAGAGCAAGCAATTCTTAGAGCGACTAGACTCCAACCTTATGGCTTTGAAATGCAACATAGGAAGGGACTTATCCATGGAAATGCAGAGGCCTTTGTACAACGTCCATGCAAATTTGAATGCAAACATTGCGGCCGGGTGGAAGAAAAAGAAACAACAGCAACCATACAGTTGGTAACTGTGGAACCATCAACAGGTTGGGACATCGAGAACTTGCGAACAGCTCAACGAGAAGACCCGGGGGCCTATTCTTGAATTACGAATGATTTTAACGTATGCGATAAATAACGAATGGTTCAACCCCATTCGTTATATAACGAATGGTTTGCGTACGAATATAACGAATGCGGATTTCAAGAATACCACATAAGCATTCATTTCGAATGTTTTTGACAGATTAACGTATACGTTATCTGTCTTCGTTATTCAAGAATAGGGCCCCCGGACATATCGCCTATTCTTGCTTGGAAAGCAGATATAGAAATACCAGAATGGAAGAATATTTCAGGGATGAGTGAAAATCTGAAAAGCTACTGGGCTCAATGGAATTCTCTTCATGTTGAATGCGGTATTTTAAAACGCAAATGGGAGGACCTAACGTTAAATCATTCCGAATGCAAATAGTCTTGCCGGCATCAAAAGTCAACGATGTTCTAGGTAAAATGCATCGAGGAACATCTGGAGAACATTTAGGAGTGAATAAAACAATTTCTAAAATACGAGAAAAGTTTTATTGGCTACATATGCGGGAGGATGTGGAGAAGTGGTGTCGCAGATGATCTGTGAGTGCTTCTTACAAACGGCCGCCACATAGCAGCAGAAAGGAAATGTATAAGTGTAATATCAGAGCCCCATTGGAAATGAGAGCTGATGTATAAGAAGCCACGAGGACAAAATTAGCAGTAAATGCCAATCGGATGAGGACCCGCTATGACTTACGTGCGAATTCAGCAGGATTCAATGAAGGTGATCTTGTTTGGCTGTACAACCCGAACCGACGTAAGGGACGTTTTCCAAATTCACAACAATACTGGGAGGGACCGTATTCAGTAGTAACTAGAATAAATCACGTAGTATACAGGACTCAACGTGGTACAAGAGGCAAACGAAAAAACGTTCATCTGAATCGCTTGTGTCAATATTACAAGCATCAAGACCGTGGACCACCTGTTGTTCGGGACGTACAATTTTTAGAAGGGGGCAGTGTTACGTGCAATAGAAAGAGACAACTGGTGACATCTACTGGCAATGGAGAGTAAACAACTTCAGGTTCGGAGAATCGATGACGGAATCTTCGGGAAGGTTCAGGAATAGAATGAATAGAAGAGTCAAGAAGGTTCTGGAATAGAACACTCCAGAATAATCTGGAGAGTTTCTAGGGTATAAATATAACAGTTGTCACCGCCAAAAAAGAGTCTTGTACGTTGCAGTGTTAACAAGCGAAAGTAATAAACGTGCGAAAGTGTTGTAATTAGATTGCGATAATTGAAAGTACAGTATTAAGCGATAATTAAAGTTGAGTTGATTAATTGAAAGTTTGTGAATTGTATAAGATTAGAGTGAAATAAAGAACTTGTATATTAAATATTTAATATTGTGTTTTAAATAACGAACCAAAAGCCACCCTCGCAACAATACTTTCGCTTCTTTATTACTTTCGCTTGTTAATACTGCAACGTCTAAGACAAGAATCTTTTTTTGGTGGTGACAACTGTTATATTTATACCCTAGAAACTCTCCAGATTATTCTGGAGTTTTCTATTCCTGAACCTTCCCGAAGATTCTATCATCGATTCTCTGAACCTGAAGTTGCTTACTCCCCATTGCCAGTAGATGTCATCAGTTTGCTCTATCTATTGCACGTAATAATATTGTTAAGAGGAACTTCAGCATAAATAGTGAACTATTTTTGACTTCTGAATATTTATTTATTTATTTATTTATTTATTCAGTCTACCGATTTGAACAATCTTACAGACAGGAAATATTACATTACACATTAGGCAAGCATTAGAAATAATCATAGATCATAGAATTATTAACATATATACACATTAGGCAAGCATTAGAAATAATCATAGATCATAGAATTATCATAATCATAGACATCATTATAATGAATCATTAATTATAGAAATTATTTACATTAATTAATAGCAATTTTTCCTTAGAAATATAACATAGACATATGTCAATTATGTACAAAGTTATATCGAATATATCGTTAGCAAATACAATTAAATGTCGATTGAAGAATTAATTAATAGCAAGGGTTAAGGAATAATGCAGAAAATTGAAGGAAACTAGGTGGAAGGAGAAGCACAGGACCAAGTCGAGGTGGGAATCGAACCCACGACCCCAGGGATGGTAGCCAGCGCGCTTACCAACTGAGCTACCGAGGCACATTTGATGAAATGTCACAAGCGACACTTCGCTATAAAAGAGTGGGAAATAATGCTTTGACAGTCAATCACCTCTTCCTTTTCTTTCTAATAGTGCAAAGTAATAAGACCCTCTCACTCACTTTGTCAGTAAAATCGCATGCTCGAGTAATGTAAATTAGCCACGACGCAGCTTAACAGTAAGGCCGATTTGAAAGGAATTTTTTGGGTTGCAATTACTGACATGTATAACATAGACTGCTTGATCTTCTACTTCATATTGGTCCACTTTTGTTGGCAGGGGTGTGAAAACTATCTTAATTTCAAATTTTATATTCGCTTTAACAGTCATGTCACAAGCTCAACAAATTCCAAATATATTCAACATTATTATTTTTATTGGAAGCATTATCTCCTATAATTTCAAATATTCCTTAAACTCGATTTTTAAGGAAAGAAAATTAATCAATTTTTGTCTGCCAATCCCTAAAAGTAGCTATGGAGGCAGATGAAAGATTGTAAATGTGAAATCCAGTCTTTAAACAAAAAAAAATGATCTCATGATAATGTAAGCGATTTCAGTGGTGTCAGCGGTCCATGTTGTACATGTCAGTGGTTGCAAGGTAATTTTTTTTTTTGAATTTGTATATTATATTGACTGAAATAAATTTCGAATATATTGAAATATTCAATAAAAACATTAGTTTCTTCGTGTAAATCACTTAGGAAAAAGTAATTATGTGCTGCTGGAAAAGCAAATAAATTTCCAAATAGAAAATTTTTTCACTTTGGTAAAGACGATTGACATTGAGATGAACAAATTTGTGACATTAGTCCCCAAGTGAGGTAGGCAGCCAATTAACATATAAATCGGTCATACTTGTTAATCTTTGTATCATGTACCTATTGTCATTGTTATTGTCGTTTTCATTTCAAGACAGTTGAGTTGAGTTTTGTGTTGTCTGCGGATTTTTTTTACATATTTTAAGAACAAGTGTCACTCATCCACAAAAAGTCACATAACGCTGAAGTATGCGGCACTGTGTACGTCTAGGCCTAGTAAGGCCATTGTACCTAGTACTTGCTGAGCCTACCCTACATTCTAAAAACCCATCCCATCCTAGCCACCATTTTTTTTGCTTGTCGAAAAAGAAAAAAATTTAACGAAAGTTGTCCCCATCCTCACAGCTGTCAGTTTACTTGTAAAATGGCGAATGTTCGTGACAGCGACACATCACTGTGGCTTCATAATAAACTTGGAACTTCAAACGATTCGTGGATAAGTGGCTCTATTTGCTCACAATTAAATAAGGAAGTTCTAAGGAATATCAAGGAATGTTTTCCTGATTTGCAAACCCAAGTTAAATTAAAGTTGCTGCTAAGTTTTTTTCACATACCGCGCCGTTTAGTAGAAGAGGTGTGTAAAAATTGTTTTCGTTAAATGGATATAGCTGTCGTGTAGGTAAAAAAAGAGGTAAAATGCAGGAAATTGTTTACAAGATCTGTGGGATACTTGCTACGATTAATTTCCATACGTTCTATAATCTCTTTGTTTCTGTATTGTATCCTTACTGTGTACTATGAGTGCATCGTAGATTTGCTAGGTGACAATATGTTATTGCGGCTTTTAATTCGACGACGACGTGAGAGATTCTTGGATTTTGTTACTCAATGCATTACTAACAAGAGGCGTTATTGTAAACAACGTGTGTTAAATGTTTCTGCAATTGTAGAACTTCGAATGCGTAATTACTTCCTACTACTAATAATCCCGCCTTTTCTTTTTGCAGTGGAAAGCAGAGTTAGAAGAGATAATAGAGGTTGCAGGCTTAGATTCAGAATTATGGGTTTCAATGATTGCGGAAACAATAAAAACCTTCCCAGCATCGGGGTCATTAAATACAGAAATATCAGATTACGAAGAGACTCGGCCAATATTTACAGATATGGTAAACGATTTAAGAAAATTGGTTAGCAAACATAGCGACTTGGGCATGCTGCCTTTGGAGTGCCAATATCTGAATAAAAATGCGCTCGTATCTGTGGTATTGTTAACTTATTGTTATATTTTAGAACCGCGTTCACTTATTAATTTAATTTATAGGTGGGTCAGCAACAAAATCCTGTAAAGCATTTCACTTTAAAAAGAAAACCTAAAAGTGCTACTCTGCGTACAGAACTATTGCAAAAATCAGCAGACGCACAGTCGAGCCTCAAGAAAGCTTCGGCTCCAACAATACCTTTAAGATCTAGAGGAATGCCTAGAAAAATGACTGATACTACACCTTTGAAGGGTATTCCTTCTCGAGTGCCTACGTCGGGATTTAGATCACCAACAGCTCCACAAAATGCATCTAGACCAAATATGAGTAGAACACCTGCGGGACGTAAGGATGGTGGAATTAAACTAATAGAGTTCACCGAGCAACCGCTCGGATATGCTGCAGCTAAGAAACGCAAACGACAACAAGAAATGGAAGAGCAGCAAAAACGCGCCTTGGAAATGAAACAACAGGCAGCTTCAGCACAGACAACAGTGAACTTATCAAATGCAAACACAACGCCTTCAACAACACCTGATTATGCTGCAGGTCTGTCAGCATCTACAGTGTACACTCAACCATCAACACCAGCAGCGATAATAATTAAGGAAGAGAATATACCTAAAGTGTCTACAGTTTTAACTACCTCTAGTGTAAATAGCATTCCTCAGTTAAGTAGCCCTACAGTGAACAATTCTAACGAACAAATAACGCTTTTGAAAACAGTGAAAGAAGAAATTGAAACGCAACAAGATTTCGACATAAAAATAAAGGAAGAAATTGTAAACACAGAAATACTGCCTTTAAAATCGCCTCCAGCAATTTTGTCAACATTAATAAATAGTACAGAGATTACATCGCCAAACTCAGAAATAAAGAGCCCGAAAATAACTTCCGCCCTTATAAATAGCTCCACGCCTGTTATTCTTTCTCCTCCGGTACAAAAAAATGCACTAGTGTCAATCACACAGGCCCAGCAGACGCAAACAAGTACTATACGGACTATTCCAATGTCAGCGGTATCACAGTCTTCTGGCGGTCCAGTGATTTTATCTCAAACCATTATTCAACCAAAAAAAATGGATCGGAATCATACAGGATTACAATCAAATGTAATTGTTTCCTCACATCCTGTAATGTCAACACAAGCATCAATAGTTCAATCATCATCTGGTAATCATCAGCCGACACAAATAATATTGACTTCGTCGCAGTCTTCTGTTCCGCCATTAACTACTTTTGTGCAGGCTCGACCAACACAAACTATTATTCAATCTCCAATTACTTCACAGCAGCAGAGTACTGGAACAAAGATTTTATTAAAAACTGCCCCAACTATTCCGGTAATGATGTCAACTTCGCGACAGAGTGCTTTGCAGAGTAATCCTCCACCTCTTATTTCTACACAGCAACCTACTATTCTTAATATACAAAATGTTAATCTGCCAAACAGGCCAGTAACAATCCAACCTGCCTCCCAAGCAGCTCAGGCGCAGCATATTCAGGCGCAGTTGCAACAACAGCAACAACAGCAGCAGCAGCAGCAGCAACAACAACAACAACAACAACAACAGCAAATACAAGCTCATACGGTTGTTTCTAATACAAATCAAACACAGCAACCGAAGTTCGCCCAAGTCGTAGTTTCTCCAGGAATGAATGTCAAAGGAAAAACAATATATCTGGCACAAAAAGGTGTAATTTTAAGAAGCGTCGGAGGCGACGTATATCAGCAGATACCTTTGGGAAATGTTTCAGGTTTGGGAAATTTGGGAGGTGCAACATTAGTTACAACCGGACCACCGAGCCTTGTTAAAACTTCATCAGCACAAAGTGTTCAGCAACCTGTTCAGCATACAATTCAAAGTACTAACAAGGCGAATACGCAGCAAATTCCGGCTTTAATACCAACCAATAATCTTACCCAAAACGTTAACATGCCAATGGTAATATCATCGCATAATATGCAGCAGCCCCAACAAACACAGACTGTTCAAACTATCATTGGAAGCGTAAGAATTGTAAGTTTTCGATCAAAATTTTTTTACTGAACACAGGTTTTCTTACAGCCCACCCAACAAACTATTATCCGACCAGTTCTTGCTAATGTTCAAACTGGTTTAGCGAATCTTCCACAAGGTTTAACTTTAATACAAAGGCCAGGTCAACAACCGCAATTAGTTCAAGTTCAGACCACGCAGCAACATCCTCAGCATACACAAATGCAGAGAACAATAATAACTCAACCCACGCAAGCGCAGATACGACCGCAGCAAATTATTATTCAACATAAACCGCATATAGTTACGGCACAACAGGCGCAGCAAATACAATTACAGCAGCAGCAGCAGCACCAACAACAGCAACAACAACAACAGCAGCAGCTCCAACAGCAGCAGCAACAACAACAACAGCAGCAACAACAACAACAGCAGCAGCACCAACAACAACAGCAGCAACAACAACAGCAGCATATACAACAACCGCAACAGCAACCACAAAGAAAAGGACTTTCGCTTTCGGTATGTAACGGACGTTTATATTTATTATGTTTTAGATTGCAGGACCTGTAACATTTTTGAATGCGAAATACTAAGTCTGAACTGGATGAAGTGAGGAATATGTTATGGTATTCTTTCGTGTACGTCCCAATTTAATTCAATCTGGAAGTAGAGGGTCTTGCAATCAGTGCTGCCTATAGGATGAACATTGCAGGTGTAGGGAAGAGTCGTGGCAAAGCGTACACTATGAGAGCAGAGATTTTCGAAGAAAGTTCTGAAATGGTAATGGCATAAGATCATATGCAGAAGTGAAACCGTTCCAATTACTTAATATAGCGGGATCAAAAAGACTGCAGTTTCCCGACTATCCTCTGTGGAGTCTGATACACAGATGGATCCCAAACTAAAACGGTGCCGAGCTGGAATCTTGAACGACAGGCTTAGTTTCGGCTTCATACTCATCGTTAATTAGTTCAAACGGTACTTTTATCAGTTAAAATAAGATTGGGTGTGAGTACTAAGTGAGGTAGCTGAGCTTGTGCATCGTATTACGGGGAGATTATTGCAAAGCCGATCAGTATGCACAAGGTGGCACAATTCAAGAATAATATACTGTAAGTGCGGTATATGTGGTTTGATATGTCTGTTTGAAGTTATGAAGACTAGATCTGTAATATGCAGTTAGGATTTTAGTTTAATGTAATAATTATATATAATTTGTGTAAATCTATCAAAGACCTCTGTTTCTGAGATTTATTTATGACTGAATCCATCAACGAATCGTATGTAACACTGAAGGCCAGGTTAATTTTTTTACGCCAGATCCAATCTAGATAGGTAGGTGAATAGCCAACTGTAAGGGCAGGGTAAATGAGAGGATTTAAGTGGACAAACTGATAATGGTAACATTTTATTGAGTTTTTGATTTCTATTCTCATGCTTCAAACACTTCCGAAATATGGAAAAATAAAATACCAGCAAGTTTGATGTATTTATCGCCGTATATTGCCCATCAGGTATAATTATTTGAATTAAAAAGAATATGGTTCGCGATCACTACATAATCCAAAAAAAATCGCCAAACTCAAAGTCTCCAAGACACAACACGCACTCTTTGCTTTACCCTCCAAGAGCAGACAGTCGGTTATTAGCATTAATATTGGGGAAAAAAAATGAGTACGCGAAAAAACTAAAATGTAAAACAGTATGTCATTACTGCTCCTTAGTTGTTTTAAGCGCCCAGAGAGAAATTTATTAAAAAGAGCAGTAGAAGAAGAAGAAAACCTTCATCTGAAACCTGTCCGCTGTCTGTCACCAAAGAAGATGCTAACGTGTTCTATTTTTTCACTTATCTGATAATGACTCGACGGTGTTTTGCTGCGCCATGATAAATTGCGATAAAAAAAACTTCCAAGCGTTTTGGAGATTACTTTGCAATATTGTCAAATATTTAATTCTTTGTTGCGTAGGAAGGGATTTAAATTTTGCCATAACCAGCTGATCTCTATCGATTCGTTTTTGTTGATCTAATTGTACGCCAGAAAAATCTGAAAAACTGTCGATTCTGTGTGGTGGTCTTTCCAACAAATTTGTCCTTCATCGATTGTTTTAGTGGTGTGTAGGCTTTAGAGTAATGAAGCTACGGATGAATAGTGCTATAACTACTGCTAGTATAAGTAGACAAAATTCATTAACAATTAAATCATTGTGTCTATGTAAGATTAAATTTTAGATAAACAAATAAACTTTTTTCTTGTTTTCAGAACGAACATGTCATCAAAGCTCATGAAATGTTTCGAAAGGCAAATCGAGTTTCTCGTCCTGATAAGGCTTTAATTCTTGGTTTTATGGCTGGTTTACGAGAAAATCCTCGACCAAATCCAGAAAATGTTATCGTTATTAAGCTTGGCGAGACAGAAGTAGGAATAATAATTGCATCGTGATTATGCAGTTTTTAATTGAAATAATTTTAATTTTTTTTTTTTTTTTTTTTTTTTAGGAAAAAGTGAAACAAGATGATGGATCCTACGCACTGATGTTAGTTGAATCTCATATTAGATTGGATTATAACACTGGTGAATGGAAGACATTCCAGAATTACAGACGATTAGACCAAAATACGCAAAATCAACCGCAACAGCAAAATTCAGAATCGAAATTAAGTCAAACGCAAGCCCAAAATTCTGTTGTTATTTAAGATCAATTATTATGGAGGTTGTTGTAATTGCACCGAGGTTTTTACACCGCTGTTGCTTGGCGTTCGTTTTTTATACATACGACTATATACAGGGTGAGTCACAGCTGGAGTGTATCGACTTTTATTCGTAAAAAATGCGAGATATGCAATAAGAACATACTATCATATATGTTGTACGGAAAGAAGGAGACAACTAATGATAAAAATCTGATACTAATTTAATATGATACTCATTAATTTATTCAATTTTTGATATCTTTAAACGGTCCAATATAATAGGTGGGCTTAGAGCTAAAATGTCTCCTTGAAACCACTATTACTTTTTGGGGTTCTTCGATACAGTTTTACCTATCGAAAGAAGCTAGCAATATAAAAAAAAATGTTGTTTTCAATTAAGAATATAAACAAGGAGAAATTAAGTGGCAATTCTTATAAAACCAGTATATGTAAACAAATTCGTGATAACTAGTCGTAAGATAGTGAAAATTTACTAAATATTTCGGAAACGACATTTCTTCGAAACTTTAAAAATCCGTTGGGGCATCAATTCAACAAACCTACGAAACTTGGTTATAAAAATTGATTACCAAACTTCATTTGTCATACGTTTCAGTAAAGCATTTTCATAAATCCGATATTTAAGGAACTCTAAGGATATTCTATCAGATTCAGATCAAAACTCTTCGCAGGCCATGCGACAGTATCGAGATTTTTTCGGTTAGGTCAGTCTCGTTAAAATTCATGGTCAAACGTGATATCCTCTCCATACAAATCATTCTATTCATAACATCCTCTAAGGTACCATTATTTTCGTTGTCAGATTTTAAAACACTTATCAAGCCAAAGAATTTCAATCTAATCGTACAGATTACATCTTATTTTATAAAAAAAAAAATTGCGTGATTTTTTGGTCAAAGACAAAATTTTTATAAGCAGTAATTTTTATTTTTTCTGCTTCAATAAGAATATTACTGCATGGCATGACTAAAGTAATATTGAGAGAGTAGTAACCTTAGAACATATAATAAACAATAATGTGGATATCGTATAAAATTCGTGGACAACATGGAAATGAGTGAATCCGAAAAATTTAGCAAATTATACGTTCCCCTCTTACATAATTTTTACTCATGCTCAAGAGAATATGTAACTTCAATATGAAATCAGCAATACTTTTGACAGCTGAGATGATTTCATATCGAAGTTATCGATGGTGTCTTGTAACTTTTCGTGAGTTATCTCCCTCCCACATAAAAGTTTTTATTTGATTTTTGCTTTAAGGTTACCAGACATACCTAATATCACGACGCGGTAAATGTTAACGTAGGACGGAAAATGCAGATGTAAGCACAAGAAAAGTAACAAGTAAGACTATCGATCATAAAAATGGCAACGTGTAGAAATGCCATCTAATTTGCTCTTATTAAAATAACTTGACTGATATTTCATGAATTCTGATAGTATACACTGCTCTCACACTAGAAAACTTGAGCTGAACACAAATATTACTCCGGATTCACTTAATTTAGCTTATAAATAATTTCTGTTTGTTATAAATTCTAAGGTAGTAACATTCAATTAATATCAGTGATAAATATAACTACCCGTCTTCTTTAAAATATATGGTTTTATGACGACTATCTGTATAACTAAGAATGAATATCAAATTGCTTCTCTTTCTGTAGTGGGGCGCGGACGCGGTAGCGGTACTAAGCAGTAGGGGTGATTCAGTAAGGGATTCAATTTATATGGCTTTATGAAAATTTATACTAATAAACCTTATCCGATTAAGGCGATCATCTTTCTTTCATCTATGGAGAAACTGCTGGCCAATACATATACGGTTTTCACACGAATTCCATTCTTTCTACATATTTAATAGGTATACCCACTAACATAATATATAACATGGACTGCTGACACTACTGAAATTGCTTACATGGGATCATTTTTCTATAGTTTAACTACTTTATTTCTGTGAACGTCAAATAATAAGTTCTATGTATACGAAATTGATTAGAGTCGTTTTAGTCAGTAGATTTTTTAAATGATATGTAATAGAAATACAAAACAATATTTGTAAAATTTTCTTTGTCTCCATACCTACTTTTAGAGTGATAGTTATACATATCAGTGGGTATACCAATAAAATACAGGCTGATCAACTTAACGGGTTCTATCTGTAGAGTATTTCAATAGTGCTCCTTGTGATTTTAAAAAATGAGCTTGGCATTAATCTCATTATAATTCAATGTTTTCTACCTCTATAACGTTAAATAAAAATGGATCTCTATCATGTGTATCTTGCATCATTTACGAATGAAACACTGTGAACACCACCTGCGACTCACCCTGTGTGTAAATTAAGATTAGGTACATATTAAATTAGTAAAGATCTGTGCTAAAACGATAGTTAGAGAAATAATGAAATATATAAAATTTATAGAGATATCAATAATTGCAAGGCAAGAAGTGGAAGTGTAGATGTACAAAGAAATATTAAAGATTTAATTACTGCTTATTAACAGAATGTATATATATATATATTTTCTTTTTTAATATAATCAAGGCTTGAAACTTACTTAAAAAGCAAAATTAGATTTATTGGGTGTGGCAGCTTTCAATCAATCAAACAAGCTGTTAACATATTATTGTGTAATTTTGCCAGTAAGGTGATCGTAATCGTTGTAGGTACAGAAAGTAAAATCAACGTTATGGTTTGCAGTTTGAAACAGAATAGAGTTTTATTAAACGTTAGATAAATTAACACAGTATAAAAATAGTGCGTTGTTGGATCTTATGCCATCATTTTCTTACAGTAATAATGTTTTATGTTATTGGTTTCGCCATAATATCCGCTATCATCTGTGTATTGCCTATTGGTCATTGATTATAGTTCCCTAATATCATCTATATATTACAAGCCATGAAGTGGAGAAGGTGACACACACATTGAAGGGAACTAGTACCCTAGTAGAAATTGCTCACAGTTTTACCTTGCCTCTTGCCCCGCAATACTAATTTGACTGAAAAGCATCAAGGTGTTCGCAATTCATGAAGAACCATAGAAAATTAAGTCCCGATGATCCATCTGATGAGCATTCATTAATTCTCATCGAAGGACTCATTGGATATCATGAAACTGCTCCCTATATACAAACATACCAGCAATAAATAAATATTTATTCTTGTCATCACCGAGTCGGATGACATTTCTAGGAAAATTTGAATTGATTTTTGTAATTTATTTATTTTAAATTAATTTTTTGATTTGTTTTTCGCGGAAAGACTCGCCCATATGCTGAACAAGACGTTATGCCCAAATCCTTTCGCCTCAGCGTTTCAGAGTTTGATTTGCAACCGAAGTTTGAATACGGAAAAATATATGAAATCAATCGTAAAATCAAATTCTTATTTATGAACTCATCATGACACTTATTGACATGGTTATTAATAAGCTCGTCGTGGCACTCAATGCTATGCTCATTAATAAGCTCATCGTGACACTCATTATGTAATATTGTAAAATACCCAAAAGAGAAACAAAGTATACATTTCTAAATAAGTGAAAGAGATGTGATATCTCATGCACACTATCTACGAATAAGTAAATAAGTGACTTTTTCCCGGTTTTGATTCAAACGCGAATAAATTTCATCAGGACGTTCATCTGAACACTTATGAGGAGTTCATTGATGAGCTCATCATGATTTGTCTACCAGGGTAGTGCGCTCTGCAGTTAGATGTGGTGCTCTGAAATTTTTGTTCAGTTGAATTTTTTCGTTTTTCTTGCAAGGGTAAATGGTAAATGAAAAAATAACATAATTATGCCTTAATGTTTTATACTGATTTGTTATTTTCGTTTGAGTTTTAATTTTACTTCTTTATTATACGCACGTAAATAATTAAAAAAGTCGTTCATAAAAGTAAGTAGAAGCATTTTATCAGATTTTTGAAACATTATGCTTCATGAAAATCGTGATTTAGGGGATATAGTTTCTGTAAGACGTTCACGGAAAGCAGTAGGCAACACAAAGAACATTTCAATTTCATAGATCATCTGCTTGGCAAACCGAAGATATATTTCAAAGAAAACCTAGATGGTTTTTGAAATGACGAAAATATCAGAATAACCAAAGTCTATTTAATAAAATATTCGCTATAAATAGCCGTTAAGGTATGATAAGATCTCTTGCTTTTTTTATGGCGTAAATGATAAAGTCATAGCGTATATGTAGGTACTGTCATTCCGTTTGTAATGGATAGAAATAATGCTGGTAGACCACAATAAAGTTCGAAAACGAACTAAATCGGGCAACTCCTTCTCGGTGTTGCAATACAGAACTTTGGGTTTTCACTATATTTAACTTTCATGTTCATGTAGGGTCTTATACTAATTATAGCTTTTCTCTTGTTTACATTATTTTCGCTTCACTATAAAACTTTTAGCAGCCAGGAGTCAATATCACGCGCGGAATGAATTGAGATATGTATATTATATTTATATAAACAAAGCCGCGATTCAATCCAAACTTGAAAATATTTGTGCAAAACCTTGACTATTTAACAAAAAAAAACAATTAACAAATTAATTATTTCCCTGCTTATTTAATATGCGCGTCCTCTATTCATAAAGAAGTGCTATGTTCTGAAACTGAATCAAGTGAATAAACCTCGGAGACAATGGATGGAAAACAGCACTACTGCACACTTGCATACGCAAAACTTCACTTTACGGCTTATAATATAAAGAAGGTTTGTGCTAATCTAATATACATAGTGATGCCTCACATCTATGTGTTTAGTCAAAAACCTCGAGAATACTTCACAAGCCATGAAACAGACTTACACACTACCACATAAGAGTCCGACCGCAGTTCTAACGTTATTTGCAGGGCGAACGAACTCCCAACGCAACCATAGATTTCTGTTTCATGGCTTGGGAAGTATTCTCGACGGTTTTGGTTTAGTCCTACTGTTGTAACTGTTGCGTTGGTGTTTGATAAGTAGATTGCACTCTGATTTTAGTTTTTAAAGGATCAATTGCCAATGCTTCCTCTAGTCCTCTTAGCCATAAGATTTTTTGAACATCAGAACTAATCGCCATGCATTCTGCTTCAATTGTAGAAAGAGCAACAGTTGGTTGCTTCTTTGATGACCATGTAATGTATTCAGTCACAGACTTCCTTTTGTCTAAATCTTCTGCATAATTTGCATTGTAGTATCCAGTCAATGACTTATTTGAATCAGCCGTACTAAAATACAATTTTGTATTCGCTGATCTTTAAGGTATCGTTTAACTGCTATCCAATGATTGTTGTTAAATCAGCTTATGAATCTTACTGTTTGGTCAATATCCGATCTCATGATGTTAGTATAAAAAAAATAATTCCTGATATATGTAGATGCTTGATAATTTCATCCCTTTCATCTTGCGTTTTCGATGACATTTTTGTGCTAAGCTTCCGGTTAATATCAATTGGTGAGAGAGCTGAATTATAATTAGTCATATTAAATCGTTTGATCATGAAATTGGATTATTCTTGATCAACCTAGATCTTTCCTTTAGATCGATTCCTAGGCAATTAAATATCAAGCAATTCATCTGGTTGTCCCAAATCCTTTAAGACATTTTTGGATTAAGGGATCATTCTGGTTTAGATGCTCAAAAAAGGGCTATTTTTGTAAAAATTTTTTTAAAAATTTATCATTAGAGATATTGATACAAAATTTGTTGAGCTTAATAAATACACTCAAAATACATAAACCAATTTTTTAAATATATTTTAAAAATTTTTTATACACAAAAATAACAGGCAAACATAACTCATCGAAAAGTAAAAAAAAAAGTCACTGACGGCGTTGATATCTCGATAAAGGCTCATCGAAAACGAAAAAATTAAAATTATTTAGATTCAGTATGACTGTGGCTCTAGCGCATTATTGATAAATAATTAAATGGCGGCGATAAACAACAACAACAAAAAACGAGTTTTTTTCACTTTTTTTAAAAAAAAAATAGTAAAAATTAAAATTTTAATATGGTTATGGAATGCGTTGAATTTATTCATGTGTAGAATACGTGGTTAAAGTTTCAAAAGGATCGTTTCAGTGATTCTGGAGAAATCACCGCCGCCAATCGAAAAAACGTTTTAGAAAAACGGGTTTAAAGTTTTTTTTTTCTTTTTTAAGAAGAGCGAAAACCGATGTTACTGTAGCTATTCAAACGTTTCAAGGTCCCTCTTCACTTGTCACAGTTACCAGCAATGGTTCAATTCTAAGAAAAAAAACAAGCAGCTGTCTGAATGAATAAAGGCAGGGAGAGCGAATTAGACAAAAGTCGGGTTGAGCGAGCACGCTCAGATTAAAGGTAACAACCAGAGTACTGCACAGATACTTGTTTTACAAGTAGTACTTGACCTGCAGGTATAGTGCCTCTGATTGAACTGCAATACCTGTATCTGCACAGTTCAAGTATAATAAGTTAACCTGTAACTGCAAGTATAGGTAAGCAGGTATATCTGCATGGACAGATAACTGGCAGAGCAAGTAATACAGATAAACAAGTAATGGTACTTGTGACTTTGTAATAAACAAAAAATAAAAGAGAATAGGAATATTTAAATTAGCGTGTGGATTTGAACTACTTTTTAGTGAATTATTGAGCGATTTACTCCAATGCTACCATAGTCCCCTTATAATAGATATGTCGTGTCCCACGGACAAAAAGGATTTCACATTCGGAATAAGGACACACAGTGGAGTGGTCTCCATAAAGGGACGAAAAAAGGACCAACGCTTTTGTTTTTGTTCTTCTTGCAGGACAAAAGTCACTTTCTATAAGCGTCCTCTTAATAATATTTTCCAGTGAAAGACGATGGAGCGCCCTCCTTCAGGAAGATCGAAAAGAACCTTCACCCTCTTTTCATTGTTTTCTGGGAGAGGTATATATCCGTAACCAATTGTGAGTAACCAGGTAACTCGACTAACTAACTTCGCTTATTTATTCAAAATTGTGGAAAAAGAACAAAGGAGTTACAATTTTACACTGTTTTATGCAAATCATAGTATTAATGAGGAAATAAATAAATAAATTAATTAATTACCAATAAATTATTACTTAACCGTAAATCACTTCCCGTTAACCACGATATTTAATAGGGGGCCATACTCTAAAAAAAATGGAATTAGCAAAGCCTTTTCACAGTGTTCTGCAGAGCACTGGAGATTACGAATTGAATTGATTTGTAGGTCCAAAGAAGTATAATTTTTTTGAAAATACATATGCATAGAGAAAATAATCAAGATGACATTACCTTAATTCTTACAAAACGTTAAACCTGTCGTCAAGTCTCGAATTTATCGATTTCTATTTTGACGTTGTTCGGAACCAAAGGAATACAACTATTGATTTTAAAAGTAGACAAACCTTGCCATTTTTCAGTAATACTTCAGGTGGGGCAATATGAATCTCTTTCTTTAAATAACCTGAAGAAATGCAGTTACTTCATCCATATGCTCAATGTCTAGATTCATTCTACCCAATACAGCCAATAAATATCTTAAATCACAAGTGAGTTATGCGTCTTGATAATCAAGCATTTTCTTTGATTCCAATTTTTGGCTACTAGTCTAGCTTCGTTCATTTGCATGTTTTTTTAGTCTTAAAGACCTAATTGCAATTCAATATATTTTTATTTTGGGGTAAGGCTGCAATCTCCCAAGTATTATTTTTAATCAAAGATTTAATTGTTTTCTTCCATAATTGTCTATTTGTACTTTGAATAGCTTCTGCATATGTTAAAGGATCAGCTTGATCAGCTTCATCTACACATTTCCCTATACATATGTAATGAAATCATCTCTGCGAAGTTGTTTTGGTGAGATCTTCGGATTTCATTAGTCTAAAATACTCGTAGCTGAATAGTCCCATGTCATCATCTGCCGAGTCGAATGTATCAGATTCACTGGATTCGGAACTTGGACGCTCAATTTCATCCACGTTTCCGATACAGTTTTGCGTTGCTTAGAATAATAAAATACCAAGAAGCGGCATGAAGAGTAAATAACATACAAGCATTTCCCAACAACTCCAGTTGAAGAATATAAAAGGCGTTTCTTATCAAAGTCGAAGACTTGAAGGCTTCAAAAGATGCTCTTTTATTCTGCCGTGGTAATGTTCAGTGGTGGCCAAAATTATGGAAACCAAACAGCAGATCCTTCTTACTATACGCAAAAATGGATCAAGATTTTAAATTAGACATCACTCAAAATTATTAACAGAATATTGTATATAGTTGTAATAATGATAAATTATAAGTTTCGTTTGTGCTTTACATATAAAATAAAAAAATACCAAAATGGTCAGATTTTCACTTTGACAAAAGTATGGAAACTATTCATTCATTATTGGTAACCCGAATGATAGTTGCTTCAAAATAAGGATGACCAAAGAAGACAACCAAGTGTATTGATAACATTATAAAACGACTCTCACTAGAATATACATTAGGGACTGGCGAAGGCATTAGCAAACTAGTACATCAAGATGATACTAATATAAGCTCAAGGATTGTTAGACAGTTCTGAGTTACACTTGCACCAAAGCAAACGAATGGACCTAGTCAAAACCCTCGAGAATACATCCCAAACCATGAAACAGAACTCTATATGTGTGCGTTGGGAGTCCGTTCTTTAAAATATTCTATATTGATACTTGTGGAAAAGTGCGAAACACTGACTTTATATATGCTGTGGAGCCTAAACTACTAACCAAACAGGAAAATAGTCTTTCAGTAATTTAAAGCTTAGTTCCTTCAGCTCAGAGTTTTTGTTTGAGGAATCTTAGACATTTGGTTCAGATAAATTCTTTTACATAATTTTGTTGGGAAAGGTATAAAAATTTTATTTCGGTTCGGAAGATAAGAAAGCAATCTTAAAATTATCAGAACGCCATTTTTCTGTATGAATAGTAGTTTAGGGCGGAGGAGCTATTCAAATCAAAATGTTGTCAGTTTTACATAAGAACACTGCAAATATTTTAGAATACCAGGACTCCGTTGGGGCACTCATGTGAGGCAGTCTGTTTCATGGCTTGTGAAGTATTCTCGATGGTTTTGACGAAGTGGTTTCAAGACAATAATGTTAGTATGTTGTCATGGCCAGCCTAAAGTTCTCACCTAAATCCCATACATAATCTATGGGGTAAAGTAAAACGTTGTGTAAGGGATCCATAAACAACACTACTTTGGGAAGTGTTAAAGCGAGAAGGAAAAACATTACGTTGAGCACATGTAAAAAATTAGCGAGGGGCTTGCGCGAAGATGCAATGAAGTTATAAAATCAAACTATTAGTTAATGCCAACAATTATTTAAATAAACAATTTTATATAAAAAAATCTTTTTTACAAGGAATTTTTTATCATTAATTTTACTTCTTTTCTTCTGAGTTTCCATACTTTTGTCAAGGTGAAATGTGATTTTTTTTTTAATTTTCTTTAACTTTTATTATTTATAGGTACTGTAATAAAACTGTATTTTCTCCACTACAATCATTTACGATATGCTGTTACTCTTTCCATTTTTTGCGGGGGTTGGCTTACCTGCAAGACTAAAAAAAATCCGCATTTTTACGATTTTTTTTTTCATGAATTGAATAATATTTTTCAAAAGGTTTTTTTGTAGGATTTATTTATTATTCGATGGAGTAGAAAAATTATATCGACTTTATGCCCATGGTGTCAGCTCTTTGAAGATAATGTTTTCGCAATGTTTCGTAAACACTTGGCGATGGAGAATTACCTGATATCAAAAAATTCAACGGGATTCCATTAATAACACTCAAGAGTAGTCCTTGACGGTGTCTTTTCGAAAAAAAAAAACCAATTATTAACAAAATGGTGACTTTGCAAACTTCAAGTGCTCATTTTTCACCTAAAAAAACGGCGTTTGATCGGCTATGAAAAATCGAATTTACATCAAAAAATTTATGAAGGACTGAAGAAAATAGGTTAAAATGCATATAATAAAATAAAGTTCAGTTAATTCGGACATTTTGTTCCCGGGTTATCATTGCCACAGGTATTGAAAATCTTGTTTCGAGATAATCGCGTTTAAAGTTTCAAGTTATGTTTAAAGTGTATGCATATGTTAAAGGTGGTACTCTTCCAAGTCGCATACCTTCTTCAATTTTTATCAGACGACCTTGAAATGTTTAAACAATAAGGATTTTTTCACGAACGCGATTTATTGCATTCGACATAGGCTCTGATTGGATGCAGCAATGTGGTTGTCGCTGAACATGTTTACTCTTTCTACGTGTCGTGAGATACAAAAATTTATCACAGCAATGCTCTTAGTAGGGGAGACTGGCCTAATATGACATACTAGGGTAAAATGACACATTCCATGAATCTCCAATTCTAAATTAAATTTAGTATTTCGTAGTCCACCAATGAAAACAAAAGTGTCAACCACCTTTCCTGTGATAATTTCAGTAAGATCCGTTGGTTTTTGTAAGAGCAATGCTGGAAATAGTATTTCAGTGATAGCTGATATATGAACATGAGAGAAAGGAGTGTGTCTATATAGAACACCCAAAAGTTTTTCAGAGGAACTTAATACAAAAGGCAAGAGAGAAGTTTTTGACAGTGTTTGTGTGAGCGTAAGTTTTAGTTCTCTGTTGGTTGGAAGTAATATATTTAAAAAAAAATTTAATGTTACGTTTGAGGGTAAAATGACATATTACATATGTGGGCAAAATGAAACAGTATGTCATTTTACCCACAAACGTAATGAATAAACACGGTTTGTTTTTCTTTTTTCAAAAGATACATATATTCCCAAGCAATCAAATTTTACACACACCTTACACTCCTATGTTACGCCTCTTACCACTCAACTGAAATAAGTTTCTCCAAAATCTCATTCAGTTTAGTTCTCTAATTTTTAAAATGAAAATGTTAATTATTAATTTGTGAATAGAAATGGTAGGCAACTATAAGAAGAAGAGTGATCGTCAGAGTTGGGACGAAAAGGCAATGCAAAGTGCCAATGATTCTGTGAAATGGGTTGGATAAAAGCGGCAAAAACTTATGGAGTACCACAGGGCACTTTAAGGAGAGAGAGTATAGTCCGTATCTAGCCGTGCTAAAAGCAAAAGTCATGGAAAAACGATCAGCTACTCAGAGAGCGTCGGCTGAACGGGCAAAGATCAACTTAAGGTTTGAGTGCACTGAGACTCTGGTAGATTTCGATGGTGATGCCTTTACTGCAATGATTTATTTAGTAGATCCAGATCTGGGGAGAACTGGATCCAATGCACCTAATGTGGGAAATGGGCGAACAACGAATGTGCCGGATTAATTAAAGGTGCAAAGGAGTTTGTTTGTGATGTGTGCAAATAATATGTCAGCACGAAAAATCAATATTTAACATCATACCATAGGTATGTCATTTTACCTTCATATACTAGGCTAAAATGACACACTAAGGACTTTTTTGTCATTAAATTTTCAGCAACAGAGCAAGGTTATTTAATTTTAATTTTTATATATAATATGTATAATAGTTTAAGGTTTATTTTCGTTGAAGAACATTTTAGTTTTTGTCAAAGGATGTGGTAATAAATGAATTTAAGCTTATCATATGTCATTTTAGGCCAACCTCCCCTATAATGCGGCTTAACCTTAACATTTATGTTTCTTTACATTTGTAATCTCATACTAAAATTTCGCAGTAATGCGAATTTTACTATAATATGTAAATATATAAATATAAAACATAATATATATACGTAAATTTCACACTAATATCTCTTTGCCAGCACAAAACTAAACAAATTTAGTTGAGGACGCTGTCAACCATATGAACGAATCGCGCGATAAAAACCAGTCGCAAATAGAGACAGACCTATGAAGAGGAGGACGCCACTAAAAAATCGCCCGGTATCGTATGCGTATCGCGCTCGTAACAGGGGTTAATCTTGAATAGTTGAACTATACTGTACAGATTATATATAAAAAAAAAACAAAAAAAAAAATTGATTATTTGAAAGTCTGCAGGTAGACCTATTCATGCCAGTAGCTAGAAGATGGGATATCTTTTGAAAAAGTAAACTTATCCCTAATTTTATTACATTTTTTATACGTGAACTAAAACAGGTATCTACAATAAAACGAAATAAATGGACCAAACAAGAAACACAACATGGTAAGAATATTCAATACATTAATTGCAGTCTTCAATTTACCATATTGTGGAATTATCGAAGCACTTCGTCAATATCTTCTTTTCCATTCAAATGCAAGAAGCACCAAACCTGCCATTGTGTCGTGAACCATTGACATTCTTTGGGGCTTATTGATAGCAATTATGCCAACGAGGTAAGAACTAAAGGAGATGCAAATGAGAAAATATCGCGTACCCAATTCTAACACTATGACACTGATATTGTTTGTACATAAGCGCCGTAAAATTTGTACACCTGTACACAATTGTACAACCTATGCGCAATTTTAATCGCTTTTATTTTCATATACTCAAAAGTCTTTACTGAATTTGCAAACGTGAACGTAAAAAAGTTAATAATTTTGAAGAAAAGTTCAGTGGTAAAAAGTTTGTGAGTAATATTTGCTTCGTGGCCCCTACGGTTATTTCACGGGTTTTCCTGCGTCAATGCACCAAGCCCAAAACCATCCAAACCTAAGTATGGATTTGACAGCGAAGACCAAAAATGGCGGAGTGAAACATACACAACTGCAGGGCAATTTTGGGTACGCTCATGTACACGGATCGTACATATGATTGCATCTCCTTTAGTTATTACCTCGTTGAATTATGCCTAATCTATAATGCATGGCAAAAACCACGTCGTCAAAACGATATCGTTTGCTGAAGAATGCATATAAATACACGTAATATGTAAGTAGTGGTAAGTCTCCAAATTAAACAGCTGTTTACCTGTCAATTATCATAAATGTAATTGCTTCCTCGATTTCAGTGCAGAATTACATCAAAGGAAGTATTTGGGCTTAATAATTTATACTATAAAATTTAGTAAACTAAGAAAGTCGAATAATATAAAATATTGCTTTCAAGACTGAAAGTACAAGTTCCAGTTTACAGCTGTTTTGTTCTAAATTCTCCTACATGGTTCTAATTATTCTGAATACACCTGATGTATTACTACATCGTTTTTGCTGATTAACTACTACACATAAGATCGTGCTCATGTCGTCAAATGAATGAGAGAGAAGGGACATTTTTGCAAGCATAAATTTTCAAAAAGCAAACACAAAAATCCATATCGTTTTGACGACGTGGTTTTACCATGCTTTGTAGATTGGTCGAAAAAGTAGATTCGCACGAGGCAGTTCATACGTATCTCTGAAGGATTCCCTTTGTCGGTATAGAACTTCTAATATGTTTTCGTTCTGAGCTCCTCGACCATTCAACGCATTCACGTACCTTTTCACAATAGTAGCGCCTCTCCTTTGGAAGGAATTTTAATACCTGAAAAATAATTGAAAATACGAATTTGGTTTTTTCTCTCATTAATTTCCTCACAATAATATATATTTAAATGCTGAACAGACTTAAACTTTGTCCAACTCATCAAGACACAAAATTGAATCTAGTAGATCCTCATTGTCTTCAAATTTTTCTTCTGTTCATCTCAACTGTTATTATGTTTACAGTTTCATAATATTCCGCTTTAAATGGTGGAGCTTAAATTATGCCTGCTGTGTTTTGATGAGAAGGTGATGAACCATACAGCGTTTAATTCTCCAGATGCCTTTACTTGTCTCTTCTGTTCTGGGAGTTATTTTGATATTCTTTTCTACAATACGGTATTGTCAGCTTCTTCCAAAATTGTCTCATACATTTCTTCTGACCTCAATTTCTTCCTGGACACATTTTATTAATGATATGGCATCCTTCAATCCCGTACTTCGACCTTGTAAAGTCGCAACAGCCGATCGCAGAACACAAAATATTTTTTTTGCTACTATCCTTGCCAGTCGAATTTCCATGTTTAACAAAATGCCTTTGATACCAATACATTTTGTAATATCATCACCATTGAATTTTTCATTCTTCGTTTTATCTGGAGTCTTCAAAATCAGAGAATAATTTTCATATGCGACTCTTGTAACAGTTAAATGTCCTGGCCAAAGCTGTTCAAGTAGTAGACTAATCGTCTTACCTTCATACATGGCAGGAAAAGGTGGGAGGTAAGCAAGGAAAATTTTGCCGAGTAGTGCTCTAATAACTAGGCGACCACAAGTCAGGCTGCTAACCTAAAAGTGGGCCTACGACGTTATATAGAGACTTAGTTACATGAGCTATGAAGCGTAAATTGCTCTGGTCCCATTATGATCCAAGGCTTAATGACGGCTGGGCAAGTAAATAGCCACTCAATAGCTAACAGCGCTAACCCCACCTTCTCGTGGTTCCTGCTGGGCGTGCAATGCTCTGACAGTTTTCTCCGAGGCTTACTGTCATCATTTATCGTACTAACGGGGCTAAGCCCGGGTCGTGCAGTACCCCTGTAATAATGAGCTGCCACTGGATAATGGCTTCCCTTGGGACTCAGGCCAAGTCGCACCAAAAGTTCATATATTACCGAGAACTGTGGACAAAATCCCTTTGGATGAATGTTACTATCTTCTGGTATCTCAGGACCAGATGTGCGCAATATTCTTTTGCGTTTTAGTACTCATGGATTCCTTAGGGTCCCTTTGGGCTAGTGTTGATGACCCTGATATCATCTTCGCTACCCATCGGTTGACAGAGACAAACAAGATTCGTTATAAGATTGCCATATCAGCAGAACACTGAATTCCTCTCTAAACCCGAATCGGATACCGACCGAAAGACAGTGTCTTTGAGGTCGAGGGTATATCAGTACTTTTCCGCCTCAAAGACATGAGATGGTCAGGAGTGGGAAGCTGCGGCAATAGTAACATCTTAATCTAACTGTCTCTGGGGGACAGTAGGAATCTCGTTAATGCCTCTGCGAAGGTTGAAATGGCGAATGAACTATCATATGGCATACTTCTTGAAGGTGTGACTTATGGATACTTCTCTAGCCTTTCTCCCATAACATAGTAAGCTTACTTGCAGGAGTGACCACGCTCCAAGCGAAGGTGGTAAGTGTGCAGTGAAGAGCTGTATAATAAATAGGGCATTGTTATTTTAAGGTAGCGCATTGCCCCTCTATGCCCTCCCCTAGCTACGGCCTTGGGTCTACTCCCTTAAAGTACAAAGGATCCACTTAAGACGTTTGGTGTCCATAATTTTGGCCACTACTGTATGTACTTGGGAAATGTATTTTATTTTATTAGGTACTACTCTTTGAAGGTCTCGTGCAACCAGGATATACATAAATGTTTTGCTAACTCCTGCTCCTATAGTACTCATCACATGTACTTCTTTGAGGTCGTGTGATTTTAGATAAAAGAAATTAGCATAACAACGAGGTGAATAAGCTGAAAATTTAATGGTACCCAAAAAGTAGTAAAACATAATCAAGTTAAATAAAAGCTTACATCTATTATTAAATAAAGGTTGAACGTTCAAAGAGCTTTTTTCAAGATTGGAATACGTATATCAAGAAATTAGATATTGTGACAAAAAAAAAAAAAAAGGCAACGTATTGCTATATGAATTAAACACGCTGTAGATTGGCCTATTATTTAAAAAGCGTTACTTGATTTTGGATAGTAACTAATGGCTTTACAACAACGTGACATCTAAAAATAACTTAGCACCTGAATTGTAATACATAGTTGGTTGTATAATTTCGATGAAGACTCAAAATATGAAATGAACATGAGACAATTTTTAGAAAGTTTTTGGATAATCGAATAAAATCGGCTCCAGCAAACTTCCATTAAATAAAAAACATTAAGACTGTGATGTGAGGCTTATTTTTCTAAACAACCTATCTACACTGGAGCTGTAATAGGAATTCATCAGACTATCAGAGGAAGTTAGGCAGGAATATTTTAATTTGGACTACATGGAGTAGTTAGTGGCCCAAAAGAGATCAAAGAAAATTAATAATTTTTTAATTATACTATTTAATAAAGATGCAAATAAAAGGATTGATTAAAATAATTGTAATTAAAAGTAAAACTAATTTCTTAATAACACAGCTTCTATTACTAATTGTAAACATATTTACATCCTTTTTATAATATAAATAATTGCGATCTCAAATAATACTGGCTAAATCGATAGTAAATGTAAGTATCACTGCGTACTTAATTCTTTCCACTGGACAATTGCTCTCTGAGAGTCTGGCGCACCTGCAAACGGATGTGTTCCATCAGGATGAACATACTGATTAACCTGATAGTCTAGCATAATTTTGTATTTGTAGACATCAATACCCAATTGCTAAAAT
The DNA here is from genome assembly GCA_963924295.1 of Dioctria rufipes. Taxonomy (NCBI): domain Eukaryota; kingdom Metazoa; phylum Arthropoda; class Insecta; order Diptera; family Asilidae; genus Dioctria; species Dioctria rufipes. The sequence continues at coordinate 259,407,187 of OZ002741.1, forward strand.
TGTGAAAAAGTTATTTATTGAATATTATTTGTATAGAATGCATTGAAGTATGTAATTGTAAATATTTACCTGAGTTAATGGATTCGTATTTGTCGTAAATATTCCGGCAAAATTCTTTCGTCTGGCTACATTTAAGACTTCTTTTTCCATTAAATTCATTACAGCAATATTTTCTTGAGCATTTAGTTTTTCGCTTGTACCCATCATAAATGAGTGCAGGATTTTGTTGACTCCTTTCGGTAAGACATTGTCTCTGGAAATATCAAAATTTTTTATATTTTTTATTAACTTTTATTCGATTATATTAAAAAACGTCTATAAAAGAATTTACATCCTAAGAACGGGGACAGAATCTAGTTAAAGGTTAATCAAGATTTTAATCTACAGATGAAGAGCACAGGGGAAGAACGATCTAAGTCACATTTTAAACAATCTGAGATAAACTAAATTTAAAGTTTCAAACACTACTGGTTATAGATATAAAAATATAGAAAAACACAGTCTGGTGGAAAAGCTCATTTAATATGTTATTATTCAGGATTACAAAAAAAAAAAAAAATAAATCACTTTTATCCAAATAGAATAAAAAAAAAACTATAATGCAATAAAATGTAAAAAAATGTATGGTAGAATGAACTAAGTCCTTTTGTATTCACAGCTTCTACAAAAAAGCAAAAGTATTTTGTTATTTTAGAAAGTGAACATTCAGAGATAACTTACGTCGAACTCATCATCGCTTCTATTGCCGTCAAAAAAAGGTAATTCTTGGATAGAAATGCTGGAACTCTTCTGAGATGAACATTTTCAAATCTTGTAGTTGGTCGTATTTTTTTTTTTCGGAAGAGGTAATAAGTTAGAGTAAAGTGGTTCTGGACTAACATTGGAATTCCAAGTTGAATTTTTACTCATGATAACAAATTCAGTGAGTGCTGCATTGTATGCCGTCTCCCGAACTGCTACAGTACGTGGGTGTTCCTTATTAAACTGCAATTCTCTAACCGGCCTAGTAGCAAATGGGCAAGTTTTCCTGTAGTATTGCCGTAGAAAGTTTGTCCAAGCATGAAAAAATTATTGCTTACAGTCATACACATCGAAAGGCATGGGTTTGAATCTTGATGTCCGAAATACTTCGAGCCATTGATCAGAAACTTCAACTATAGATTTTTGATTGATCAGTCCGAAATCTTTATCGCATTCGAGGTATGAATGTCCTCTTATAGGAAATATCACATGAATTGATTCAAGCCGCTTCTGTCCATGGATTATATAATGCAAAAATCTAACAAGGGTAAAATTTTTATTTTACCCCGCGCAGGAATCACAAAATATACGTAGATGTTTCACTTGCGGGTCGAGCATTTCGCAGAGAAAATGGTACAAAAATGACATGACTTCATCAGCTCCCTTCTTTGCCACAGTTTGAGGGTACATATAAAACACTGATTGGTTTGTAGATAAAACGTGGATATTAAAGCTAATAAAAGTAAGTTGCTTTTTATAGTAAACGTCATTGGTGCTAATGTTCGGTGTTGGCAAGTTTTTGGAAAAATCCATTGTAATGGCCTCAAAATCGTTGGATTTTCAAGATCGTTTTTTCTCCAGTCATTTTTTATTATAGAATGCTTGTGCTCTCATCTTGTGAAGCTTGTCCTCTGTTTGAAGTTTTTCCAAATTTGTCCTAAATTCGACTTCCTTTTTTTTATCGGATGATGTAAGTTGACCCAGTTGAGATTCTAGGGATGTGATTTTCACTTTTGCTGCATCACAGGCACTGCAGGTGTCAGTTCTAGGATAGCCAAACCCAATGTTGAAGTCTCTAAGAAAAATATTCCTGTAAGTTTCATAACTCACAGGATGATACCCTTTTTCAAGGTATAGTCCATGCATTTTTTTTTACATTTAAAGTCTCCGGAAGGTACAGTCGTCTCGTATTTTTGAGGCTGTAATGTGATTTCCTACTCTTTGAAACTTTTGATGTGATCCTGTATATCTATTAAAGTTTCAGTTGGTACCTTATGAGGTCGATTTTGGTGAGTTCCTCTTCTATCATGGCACGAACTACCAGTTTCCTTCAAATACCTTTTCAATGTTATAAGTCGTCTATTTGTGATTCCATGTAAACTTATAAATGCTTTTTGACACACTTCAATCTCTTTGAATGCACCATTTTCTTCTACCAATCTACTCTTGAAGGTAAAGGAGTTGTCTCGCAAATTTGCCACATTTTCTTCACATCTGGGTCGGCTACGTTTTACATCATGAATACTTATAAGGCTGCATAGATGGTTATTTTGCTCGTTTCTGTCTTTGAGTGAATTGAATTTATTGATCAGTATACGTCTCTGCTTCTCAGTTATATTTTCAAAACATTTCAACTTCTTACACTCACACGATTCACCGGTTTCATAGGAATGATTTCTGATCCTCTTTGTGGCATCTCGAATGCGACCATAAGATTTTCTTTTACGGGTTAAATTAGACAATCACTTGTCGTAATCCGTATCACTATTTGCACTTGAACTCATTATTTTAACACAATAGACCGAAATGCTTACAAAATTTAATAGGAACCACGTACCTACTTCACTTGTTTCTGATAAAAAAACATTAAAAAAAAAAACAGAATATAACACCACATTAGAGCGAAATTTTTGTGTGCGTGAACTTGGATCAGTATTTCATACAATTGTATGGACTTAGATCGCTCTTCCATAAACCACAGATTGGTTATACTGCATTTACTTCGACTTAGACCGTTTTTTTCGAGCATTTAGACTATCTCATCTAAAAGAGCAACTTACAGCGCATAAAATATCATGTATAACTCATTTCACACTATAATGTTTTTTGCACGAAGTTGCTTCTTGTTCGGTTCGGAGTCTTCTTATGCTTATTATATAGGCTTTTTACTAGTGAGAAAATATCCTAGCATTTTATAAAACACGCCGTCACTTCCTTGTTATACAACCTATGAAGGTGATTTTTAGTTTGAATGATAGTAAACCGTCCTAACGTTTCCAGCGAATGTCGAACCATTACTCCATTTCCCCTCATGTAGCTAGTAGTAGGACCACAAATCAATATATCGAAAAAAAGAAAATTTTGTAATTTGTTTTTTTAAATTTTAGTGATTTTCCGCCAAAATGCTTGATAACCGTTACATTTTCTTCCAAGATTTGGAAACTTCAAAATGTTACCCTCCATTTGATTCATGTACCTACAGTTGGTGTTCAAAGAACTAGACGCACGTACAATAAGGGTTTTCTAATAAGAGGTGTTATTTTAATTAGCCCGCTATTTCGGTAGATGTCACTTTTTGAGCTGTAATTTTTTGACATTTGACAAGTAGAAACTACGCCATTAATAAAAATGGAACGATACACGATTCAACAACGCATTGAAATTATTAAAATTTACTATAAAAATGGTGAAAATGTGGCAGAGACGATTCGTAAAACTCGAACATTTTTGGGTCGTCGTGAAGCACCTTGTCGCACCGCAATACAGAAATTGGTAGAAAAATTCGAGCTTTCGGGACAAGTTAGTGATGTGAAGAATAAAACCCGTGCACGTCGCTCAAGAACAGCCGAGAATATTGCTGCTGTAGCCGAAAGTGTTGAAGAAAACCCAGGTTTATCCATTCCTCGTCGTTCTTTGGAATTAGGCATTCCACAAACGTCATTACACCGTATTTTGCATAAAGATTTGGGTCTTAAGGCTTATAAAGTTCAGTTAACACAAGAACTCAAGCCGGCCGATCATCAACAACGTCGAGTCTTTGCTGATTGGGTCCTTGAAATGCATGAAAATGATCCGAAATTCCATCGAAATCTCATCTTGAGTGATGAGGCCCGTTTCCATCTCGATGGCTTCATCAACAAGCAAAATTGTCGCATCTGGGGTTAGGAAAACCCAAGAGTTATTGTTGAAAAGCCTCTCTATCCTCAACGTGTGACTGTTTGGTGCGGTTTATGGTCCCGCGGGGTCATTGGACCTTACTTTTTCGAAAATGAGGCTGGAGCAACAGTTACGGTGAATGGATTGCGCTATCGACAGATGATTAATGATTTTTTATGGCCGGAATTGGATGGTATTGATCTGGACAACGTTTACTTTCAACAAGACGGCGCTAAGTGCCATACAAGCAACGAAACTATTGATCTTTTACGGGAAAGGTTTCCGGACCGTGTTATCTCTCGAAGAGGTGATCACAATTGGCCACCGAGATCTTGTGACTTAACACCTTACGACTTCTTCCTTTGGGGCCACGTGAAAGAGAAGGTCTACGCCAACACCTCAGTGTCGATTCAAGCCCTCAAAGATGGAATTCGTGAGGCTATCGAGGACATAGGGCAGCCACTTTGCGATTTGGTTATGGAAAATTTCATGAAAAGGATATGGTCCTGTAGGCGTGGTCGTGGTGGTCATTTGGCTGATGTTATTTTCCATTATTAACAGCATACCTTCCTCTTTATAATGAAATAAAGATCCGATCAATTATCTCAAAAAATAGCATTTGCCTTTGAATATCAAAATAACACCTCTTATTGGAAAACCCTTTATTTGGGAAATTCCTCCAATATTCTACCTACTTGGCCTGAAATGCTTCATGACTAATAATTTTTGCTTACGAAAGGTAATCGCAGGTTATTTTTAACAAATCTATGTAATAGGAAAATTCACAAACCTATAAGATAAATGTACCAGTCTTCGTCACCTTAAGTACGTTTCGATAATCAGTTAATTGTGAAAATTGCATACTTGCTGTACAGGTATCTATAATTTGATATAATATTCATACCTAATCAGGTATCATGATAATGTTGTTTAACTTTTTCAACAATTAGCGCTTAATTTAAATTTTTAAGCAAATATTAGAAAGTACGTATCGTACCAGTATTCGTCAAGTAAAAAAGTGCCTGTGGAAGTATTCGTCAAGTTATGTATCAATATTCGGCAAAGAGCTTGCATGCATTAAAAACAAATATCTTACCCATTAAAAGCTGGTAAATATGGAATTAAATAATTAGAAAATTTTTAGGAAAATCAGTGTGGTTTTTTTATGAGCCAAGGATGAAATACATTTGCGATGTACTCATAAAACGTTTGTCCAGTCATCCATCCGTTACCTGACCTTCCCACACCCCAAGATGATGGAACCGATTTGGCAAATATTTTTAGAACGCTTTTCATACCTATTACTACCATAGATGGAGCTAGCTCTCCGGTTGCATTTCCCATAATTAACGTGGTTATACATTCCTTTTCATCCGAATTAATGACGTTATGGACAATCTTTTGTCCTTTCCGAACAATAAATGTATTGTTTAATGGGCTTCAAAAGAATGCTGTTTCATCGCAGATAAAGTTTTCTATAATGTCCAGTAAACAGTTCAGTAATATTTTTTTATTTCGCTGAACCAGTTTCTTATATTTCCTTCGCTAACTCCAGCCCGTGTTCTATTTAAATTTTGGGAAACACGTCCAGATAAGTTAGGGTGGCGTTTTAAAAACGCTTTACACCAGTGCCTCCCAGGCTTTGCTTGTGTAAAAGGATTCGGTCTTTGAAGCCGTTTTAGTAATATGTACACACTTTCTAATAGTTGATCCTTACTTACAGGGGAATCCCATGTCTTCTAAATGTAAAATCCATTTAGCTTAGTGTGCTTCTTTAGCTTTGGGTTAGTAGAAGATGGCCCCATTTTTCTGATGATTGGTGTTTTTCCTTTGCATTTATCAGAAAGTGTCACCCGAGGACCATTAAATGTTTTTGCTGCTGAGTTAATACTCATTCCATTTTTAACAGCATTTATCGTACTTAACATTTCGCTTTCTGCATACTGAAACCGAGTCATTTGCGAAAAAAGAACTTTTCTAGTTATCGTCACTATAATGTACCCGTGTTCGTCAGGGAGAAAGGGAGACCAATATCTTAGATTGAAATACCCAAAAGCTGATGACGATTACTGGTCAATTAATTGTAACATCTATATTTAAACTAATTTGACAAGACACAACCTTATAACTCTCTGAATACAAGAGAAAATAACATATATTAACATGATAGCAATGCACCAGTATTCATCAAACATGACGAAAACTGGTACTTGATACTCTTTGTTGTATACACCAGTATTCGTCAATGCCAAAATTTTAAGAAATTATGTTAATATAATAATTTTTAGAATTTGTTACTACTATTTAACGTATTACCAGATAATCAGAGTAAGCAATATACCTTATTTACGAAGAACACCTATTCTTCTTAGCTTAAGAAATTTAATGTAATTCTTAATCAAACTGTTAAGAAAAACTGCACTTGTCCCACTTTGAATATACCACAACCAAAGTTTACCTAATAATAAGTTAAGAAGCTGTAGAGCAAAATGGGCAAATTTCTGGTGTTTTTTAGAATGAAACAACTAATTTCATATACTTTCGTCTTTTGCATGAATGGGGGAAAAGAACTTGTCTATGCACTACTGTAGTGCAATTGAGACAACGAGTTAAAAACGAAAATCGAGAGAACGTAGGATTACCCGAACGACAAAATCTTATTAAATCCCTCAAAATCCTTTCAACCTATTCAAAATAATATACTTCGGGCCACACTACCTCCCATTTTTAAGAAAAAGATAAATTTTGCTTTGGCCCAGATGCTGAAAGGAGATGTAAAATTCCTCTCAAATGAAATTCTCATTTTTCCCGAAAATATCAGAGAATCCAGCATGAATTCTCCCACTTAATCTCTTCATAGCAAAACGAATGTAAACAGAAACACATGCTGTTCAAATATCATAGGATTACAGCAACAACATGTGTCCTTCTAGTCCTTTTACAACAACAACATGTGTCCTAATATTATCAATATTTCATGAAAACCGGTTTTCACAAAAGTGTGGGAGCATTTTATGAGAGTAAAACGTGAAAACTCCGCCCCTTCTCATTTATTTACGAAAATGAAACATTTGCCATTCTGTTTCGGTGCATGCAACTTGCGCTTTCACATTTTTTATCTTTATTCATAAAATTTTTAAAGAGAGTTCTCGATTTTTTTTCTTTCTTCCTTCCTTTTCTTGCCGTGTGCATTTTAAATGTAAAACACTCGGATATCTCACCAGCTTCTTAACTTATTATTAGGTAAACTTTGCCACAACTGTTGGAAGCTCGTTTCACAATGATTACATGTGCTTACAACGGGTGTGCTGCTGAACTAATTCTATGACATTTTAACGGTTCTTTTGTTATAACTGCGTATTCGTCTTCTAGATGTAAACTCTTCATATTTTGTGTATTGAGATCAGGGTTGCCACCATTGAATGAAATTATAGTGGCAGATCTAACGTTTAGAGGGTCATAGATTTCCTGATAGAGTGGTAGATTTTAAAAATGTTTTTTTGTACCTCTATAACTTTTAGCTAAGTAAATGCATAACAATTTTTATTCAGGAAATAATTCAAATTTTTATTTATTACTAATATTTTTCTTCCTTCAATTCACATTTTGCAAAATATTTAATAATATTCGAGAAGGGCTCAAAAATATTACTCGTGGAGTTGCTTATTAATTGTTTTCACATACATAATGCTTTCCATGGTTTTAACATTAAAGTGATTTCTTTTTTTACTCTTTACAACATTCATAATTGAAAATACACGTTCAGCAACAGCACTGCTATATGTTATGTACATCAGACTAGCTAAAATACACATAAAATCCGCCAATTCTTTGAACAACAATGCTTCTAAAACGTCTCCAAAATTGCTCCGAAATTTAACAACATTTTCATTATATATAGAATTTAATTTCTCTTGGAATAATACTATCAATGATCTCCATTGTGAATTTAATACTTCTGTAGGGGGTTCATTAAAAGTGAAAGCTCCGAGAATGGGAACAATGGTGGATAGATTTCCTCTTTGAATTATTTTCGGGATCACATATTACAACAATTGTAAGTAAGTCATTTTTTAAATTAAAAATTTCATGTTCTCGCAGGTTTTGCTTCACTTGCTCTTCTATTGCAAACCAAAAACATTTGTAACCAGTCTAAATAGTACCTACTCCTTATTTTTATAATCCAGATCAAGACAAATAAGCTCATTTTTAATAAAATTTAGGAAAATTACTTTAAATGTTTCAGATATTAAAATTTAAAGTAAACGAATCATGGTTTTTTTCGGATTAAAAGCTCTTGTTTAATTTATTTATAATGCTCAGAATATATGATAAAAAATACAAGTAAGCTAGATGAATATGCGTTAACCCTTGAAGAATAAAATCAGCATTTGTATCAACTTTTTTTGAAATCTAATAATAAAAACTAATGCTTGAGCGGCGTCCACTGCTCAATAGCAAGATTAACAATTTCCTTGTAGGAAAGTCATCGTCATTTGGACAAATTTAAAATTTCGGATATTTAACTCGGTTTTTCAACTACTATATTTATCAAAAATACTCGTCATCAGCATCTATTTTTCATATGGGATTTAAGCTGTAAAATGACCTATCACACTCTGTACCGAAAATGTAAGCCTTTCTGTCTTTTTGGCCCCCTTTTTTTAAGCATATCCATCAACTGGCTCAAAATGCTCATTCTCAATAGATAATTGCTTACTTTCTGGCATTTATTGAATTTTTTCGCTGGGTATGCTGAAGAAAAAGTGCAAAAACTCCAGAAAGGACTGCGCTTTATGTACATAGTGTGTTTAAAGGCTCATTTTAAAGGGAAACTTTGAGCTTTTTAAATCCCATATGAAAAATTGGTATTGATGACGTGTTGTTTAATAAATATAGTAGTTAAAAAACCGAGTTAAAAATATCTGAAATTTTAAATTTGTTGAACCATAACATCAAAAGAGAGAAGAGGAGGGTTAAAATTCGTACACCATTGGCAAGGTCCAACAATTATCAATCTACGAAATTTTAAATCATCATCACAGGGTGTAACGTTAAGAAGTTACAGGGAGATATATAAAAACAATCCTAAATATTTTTAAATCCCATTATCTTGAAGCCCGTAAGGATTTTCCCCCACCTCCCATACAATTTTTTGCTTGTCTAAACATGGCATATCCATAGCATTCAGAAGCAAAACTACATACGATTTTTTTTGTAGGTAGTTATAAATGTATATTTGTAAAACGTGTTTGATTTTTTACTCCTTAATCTCGTTGAGATCCCAAGTTAAAATTTTAATATGTTTTAGTGGATAAAATAAGGAGTAAAATATAAAAAAATTAGCAAAATCAAAATTACGTCTTCCAAGATATTCAAGGATAAACGATAAAATCCTTATCCTTGATGTCCTTTCTCGCGTATATTTTTAAGATTTTATTTTCTTAGATAGTTTGAAGTACTATCTTTCAAATGAGCTACATTTCACTGTCCTACCATAAATAGAAAAATATATCTATATGAATTTTTAAAGAAGTCCAGGACAGCATTTTTGAGAAAATTTGAAAATGCCATAACTCGCGAAATACGCACTGTAGAAGAAAAATTTTTAATTTTCATTTTTTACAAACCCACCAAGTATGTAAAATTTCAAAAAAGTGGTGATGGTTATGTCACACTTTCCGTGATATTTGGTCGATTTACTATGAAATGACCCTGATGTTGATTCGTTGTGGTGATCACATTCACATCGTACCAAAATGAACAGCAGGGAAAGATGTTCTTTGCAACTTCACTATACGATTTAAGCAATAAACACCGGCACAGCCATTCCCCCGATGCACACACTCATATAAAATAAAAACGCAGTAGGCAAAGCAAAGCAACACTATCAATATCAAATCAATCACCGGTCACCGACCAACAACATAAAAGACAAAACATTAAACATGTACAAGTACAATTTCTACTTTAGATAATTTTGCATGTGTAAGATAGCGTTTACATTACTGCACAAATTACTAAACCTGGTATCTGTTCGTAAAAAGCTAACTAATTGTGAATTGTGAAATTTTTTGTGGCAGTAATGGAAAATAGTCATAGATTTTCCAACAAGGGTCATAGAGTGGTAGATAGAAAATATTGGCTTCAAATAGTTGTAGATCTATGACTATAGTCATAAAGTGGCAACCCTGATTGAGATACTGGTGACGAATACTAGGTCAATGACGAACATTGGTACATTTACCTTACCTGAAGAGGGGCTTAGAGATAGGTATACACAAGTTATAGTATATTTATGATTTGCATTTCGAGTAATATCAACCGTGAGTGAAGTAACTTTCTTAGATTTGTGTCTTTTTTTTTTTAAAACTGGGTGCATTGAATACCAGAACTTAATATATTTTTGAAGTGTTCGGTGAAATAATAGACCAACATTGATGAAGTGTTTATAGATTATTTAGTTTTAAAAACGGACTTCATTTGATGATTAAAATTTTTGAAAATCGGACGTGTAAAAGACATTAGTCATGAAAAATGGCAAGTTATCCTAGCTTTGTAGAAAACTGATAGGTTTTCCAATCGAGACATTGCAAGACAAGAGAATGTTTCGGCTACTACAGTTGACAGAGTGGCAAGAGTTGCACGTTCGGAGGTTTCATTGGTAGTAAGTAAACGCATAAATTGTCGAGGAATTAGAAAAACAACAGTAAGAATGGACAGAAAAATTGTACATATTGCTTTGCTATAGTGCCGAGCATCCGCACGTGTTTTAAGAACACAAAATTAAATAAGCAGGGATTGGAAATATCAGCTATGACACTACGACTAAGATTTTATAAGGCACATTTAAAATGCAGACAGCCAACAAAGAAGCCTAAGCTGATGAAGCAAATGAAGAAAGGACGATTGATTTGGGCAAGACTTCATCAGGACCTTACAATTGATGATTGGAAGAACGTTAATTAAGTTTTTTTTTCTTCACTGCAATATATTTTCCCAAATATTTTATGAAACTTTACTGAATCAACCAACATTTTTAAACTCATACATAGATCATATTTAGCGACGAATGGCTATAACCGAATCGAACTAATTTGTGAGGAAAAAACCAGGAGAAAGGTACGGAAGAAAAAAACATTGTAAAATTTGTAACGCATCTACCATTTGTAATAATTTGGAGCTGTATTAGCGGAGAGGGTCCCGGTTCGATATATTTCGACGAAGGAACGATGTGTCAGGGCCAATATAAATTAGTCTTGTCTGATGTTTTGCTGCCGTATATGAACTCCTTGAACTATGTTCGATCCTACTACACGTTTATGTCGAAGTCTATTGGCCAAGAAAATGTTAAAATCCTCCCTTGGTCAGGCAATTCTCTCGATCTAAATCCGATCGAAAATTGCTGGGCTTACATGAAAACAAACGTACACAGTGTTCCCAATGCCGAAGAGAATTGAAAGTGTTATAAAAGCTAAGGGAGGTATAACAAAATATTAAAATGTCTAGGAGGAAACGGCTTTCAAAATAAAAAATACTTTTTTTAAGATAAATATTTTTCTTATATAAATGAAATTTCCTGATTTCTGCATCTGCGTCTAATTCGTTGAACACCTACCGTATAAATACTTTTTTATTTATTATTAAGCCAAACTAGGGGTATACCTTATTGGTAATGCAAAGCATAGCATGGCAGGAAGGAAAAAGGGAAAGGAATTAGGTAACATGAGGAGAGTGGCAGAGGTGCCGATGTATGCCACTCTTAAACTTTCGCAGATTGTATGCCGGATAAAAATAGAGGATGGTAGGCTGTTCCACATTCGCACAGTTCGGGATAAAAAAGCATCACGGATTTTACTGTACGGCCGAAAGTAATTTGCAGGGTAAAAGAATGTGCGTGAGGATATGACTATATATTATATCGGAACATAACCATTATGTAGCGGTAAAGAAGCCGCAGGCATCCAACATTGCGCCGGTGCTCGAGTGAGTCGATATAACAAGTTATTGCCAAATCGGCAGTGAGCTTGAAAGTTCTCTTTTGGATAATATCTACTGAAGCTAAGGCTGTGCGACCAGCCCCGGTCCAGATGTAGGAATTGTATATAGTATGGTTCTAGGTTTAATGTAGGACTTGTAGAGGGGCACTAGATTAGATGAACTGAAATATTTCTTATACTTTTTCATCGATTCAAGAAATTTTCATAAATTGTGCAAATTTTGCATGGAATTGCATAAATTTAGGCGCGATTTTTTAATCGTCAGTAGCAAATTAACAAAATATTGAATCATAAAAACAATCTTATCTCCAGATCGATTGCTTGGCTGGTAGGTACATGTATAGGACCAAATGAAAGATAACATTCTGAGGTTTCCAAATATTGCAAGGAAATGTAACGGTTTTCAGGTATTTTGGCTGGAAAATCATTACAATTTGAAAAAAAAATGAGACATTTTCCATTTTTTGAGTAGTGAAAAGATTAGACGGTTTACTATTATCTGAGGTAATTTTTTGTTTGTCTATTAGCTAATTCCCTATGAACTTCTGAGCCGGAAAGACCCAGAATACACCACCTGTCAGTGGGAAAAGCGTAATAGATTATCAGAATTTATAAATGCAAGATTTCAACAAATCTACTTAGCGGATTCTTCTAGCGAGGTGCGAGATGCGAGTGTACGGAGTAATTGACAAATTTAAAGTAGATGGTTCTACAGAAAAAACAAAACGATATTGTACTTAGTATTAATTTCGTCAGATGGTTAAAATGGTCAGGTTCATAGATTTTTTAATTTTTAAGTACATATAATACGTAGTACATTGAAAACGCTTAGTACTGATCATTTTGTCAGTATACGAATCGAAATTTTTATATGGTAACCCTACGAAGCCGGTGTAAATGTTTTAAAATTAAACTTATTTGATAATGTTCCTAATTTATCTATATTTGTACTTAGTACGTAATAATAGTAAAGTATATAATTTTACCTTATTGGTCCTTCTACGAATTCAAGAAAATCGAAAACATAGAATAATTTGCTTTTGATATGCACTTCAGGTTCATCTCGTGCATCGAAATTAAGAGTGACACCAATTGCTTCTCCAGATTTATCTCTGAGCATGAAACTTAAGTCTTTCTCTATTAATGACTCCCAAATTAACTGTAAAACATATCAATAATTAATTCAATTTAACTCATATAAATATATGTAGACTCACGTCCATAATTTCCAGGTAATCGTTTATTGAAATATTTGGTTTTAGCCAATGTTCAAGATCTGCTTTTTCATAAAAACTCGATGCTATGATTCTGTAAATTAAAATGCCAATATCCTAGTTAATTATGCTTTGTTAATAATAAAAAATTCTATACACACTTGATGGCATCATCTTTGTCTTCATGTATCAATGGAGCAACAGTTATTTCAAAATCTAAACCGGTATCAGCTTCATCTTCCATTGGCGAAATTTCTTTTGATTTGGAAAGTTTGAAAAGAACCTCTTTGAAATTATCTGCTCCTATAAAGTCTGAGATTCCAATACAGTAGCCTTTCTCCCGTAATATACTAACTGTGTATATTGAGTTAAGTGAGTTCCCTCCTAGTTTGAAGAAATTACTTTCAATCGAAAGTGCGCCTCGAATGGATTTTCCAATAACTGCAGCAATAGTTTCAAACAATTCGATAGCGATAGTTTTTAGTTCCTCTGGAACACCGGTATAATCGAATCCCAATCTTCCGTCAAATTCATCTGAAAATGCAAAAAAAGGAATATACATACTACCTATTTGCGTTGAATTACATATATTGAAATAGCCAATAGCTTACTGTTGTTATTTGAAACCTCGTACAATTTGAGAAGAGATTGTCGATCAACTTTCCCGTTAACTAGTAAAGGAACATTCGGAATCACTAATATCTGTGGAATCATATAAGATGGAAGCTTTTGTTTTAATAATGATTCAATTTGTAGATTGTTGAGATTATTATCTCGCTTCTTGAGGGTGACGAATGCAATTAAAGATTGGTCAATTTCTCCTGCATGATGACAGAGTGGGATTGCACGTTCTATAAAGTCAAGTGATAGAAGATTTTTTTCAATTTCTGATAAATCTACTCGATGACCGCGTATTTTTATTTGTGAATCCGTTCGACCTTCGTACATTATCGCTCCATTTTTAATACAACCAAAGTCACCGGTTCGATATAGACGAGAGTATTCTGCGTGAAAATATGAATTTATTTGATTTTGAAATTATATAAATTTTGTTTGATCTACTTGAATCAATTGCTAGTGGATTTTCTATAAAACGATGAGGATCTCTTCCATTGGTGTAACCGTTAGCAAGATTAAGGCCAGCCACAAAAATTTCCCCAATTTCACCTAATTTTACAGGTCTGTAGTCAGAGTCCAGAAGGTATATAACCGTATTATTGATTGGATAACCTAAAGAATAGAAAATAACAAAATTAATTAAACAAAATAAAAAACAAAAAACATAAAGAGAATAAATTAGATTTCTATTGTACCTATAACAACACAAACACATAAACTATAATTATTTGGGAAAAAGATGTGAGTGCAAAAGGCTTTTTGTTCTGCAAAAAAAAAATATATATATAGGCATAGATTGCTCTCGTCTTATGATAAAAGACAACAACTTAGAATGTCCATTTTAGACCCGACATCACAGTTATGAGAGATGCCTTAAACGATGCATTATGATACTCTGAACATATTTTATTAACAATGTTCATTATACCCGGTTTTTGAAGCCGGGACCTTCCGCTTTCCGGACAACTTCTCTGACCACTGCTTTTCCCTCTTGTACATATTACTCAATTTTTCTAGTCTATTAGGTTAGTGGCTATTCTTAGGGTAACTAGTCCACTAGGACTCTTCAGACACTGCGACAAGGGTTGATCTATTGTGTCCTCCCTTAGAGTGGTTAGGCAAAATCTAGCCTTTTTATGAGCTTGATTATTGCTTTTGGGGTTAGCTGGAATCTTCTCCAGTGGTTTGTAACCTGCAAGTCTATTAAGACACAATTGGTTTTATCTTTTAACCCGTCACGATGAAAACATAATTAATATCAGAAAAATCTCATATGCCATGTATGAGCGATTTTGTGTGTTCGAGTCCCGTATAGGGCAAGATATAAGTAAATATATACTTCATAATCACCAAAAACTTCGTCTGCTTCTCTTTTTTTTCGTCTTTGAAGTTAGAATTGAGTACCAGAAAGCTTTTTTATTTTCTGGGAATCTTATAACCATTACTTTCAATTGGTAAAATTCCAGAGTAATTTGATTAAGAAATTATTGGACTGAATTCTATTAGCGCAATTAGCCACGTTTTAAGTTTGTATATAATATCATTGTTACACAATATGGCGTTCTGATGAGTACAAGGTTTCTGCCATATGAAATGCTTGTTCTTCTTTCTTTCTTTTTTCAACCCAATGCGAGCTTACACAGTTTTAATTCATCCGAATTAATCTGATTTTTTCAACTCTTTTCAAAAAATTGTTTTTTCTATTTTCCTCAATTTCTCTATTTTTTTTTTCATTTTTTCATTTCTTTCCATTTTTCTATTTTCATTTGTTTTTTCGAGTTAATCAATTTCGCTATTTGGGACTTGTTGATGAAACTTGCTGCTCTAAATCAATAATTTGTGTGATGAAGTAACGAATAAATTTTTTTTCTTTCACTTTTGCAATTGTACCGGAGAATTTCAAAACGTAGCCATCTTGAACAAATACAAAAAGAAAAGGAGAGACAACAATTGTACAACACCAGGCGAGCTTTATTATATCATAAAGGTTCTTTTTTGTTCTCGTACCAACTTTAGGCAATCTTTGTGCATTTCACAGATTTATTTAGTCCCTTCCCTGTAATTATCCTATAACGAAAAAAAGAGATAATTTTTTTGCTCTTTTTAATGCCTTTAATTTAGCTCTTTAAACCTTCAGATGTGATGCAATGTGTAATGTAATGTGATGTAATTGGGCTTACAATTTCTGATATTGCAATATCAGAAATTGTAAGACCTATTAACTCTTATGCTTAGCTACCTACTTATTCTATACTCTGGACACCGACTTAGATTCCTTTCTTGTTTTGCTTTCAGGAGTATCTTTTCATCATCAATTATAGGTACATCAAGAACTTCCCAATGTTCAAGATCATGATCCCTGAAAAAGGTCATATGCCGATCGATGACTTCATCGTGGGGAAGGTTTTAGCACGTAGTGGTGGGACATGAAACGGAACATCGATGTTCGCCATCGATGTTCGCCATCGATGTTGACATCGCCAACGACCATCGATGTAGGATTGTCTAACATCGATGTAGGATTATCTAACATCGATGCAAGATTGTCTAACATCGATGTAGGATTGTCTAACATCGATGTAGGATTGTCTAACATCGATGACAATGATAATGAGATTTAAGCCTATGATGTTAATTTACTTTAGTTGTTCGTTTGTTTAAAATAAAAAAACGGGATATATACAATATATACGCAACCTAGCAAATATTTAAAAAATATTGAATTTATTTTTGTGACTAAATTATTAACAGAACTAGAGGATGATGTATTGGGCGTCTGACTAAATGATACGCTAATTGCTGAACCCTAGACAAGCTTCTAAAACGTTTTTTTTTGTATGTAGGTTTTCCGTCTTGATGTAAGTAGCAGCAACATGGATCAAAAGAAATACCCATATATGATATTTTGATGAAAACATTGCAAACTGTTGCACATAGCATTTTAGCATTATATAGTGGCGGCAACAGCAAAAAAATACACAACTACACAAGTATTGATTTGTTTTCTTATTTTTGTATAGTTCCCATTCGCATTGTATTAAGAATGGCTTTAAAGTCTACACACATAACTGTCACTTTTCTTATGTATCCATATCACTGACATGTATATAAATGGACTGCTCGCTGAAACAAAAATGCATAAAATCAAATGGCACCATTTTCATATTCCTGCCTCTTTCCGTGAGAGCATACTTGCCCATTAAACTGTAACGACTGGGAACGAGAAATTTCTGAAGTTCAGCGGTATTTCCAAAACTGGCAACTTTCCCAAGAAATAATTTTTTTTAAGGTAAGGTAAGGTATCACACTCCGTACCCAAAATATAACCCTTTCTGCGTTTTTTGCACTTAATCTTAAGCATCTCCACCGAGAATGGCTGAAAAAGTTCAATAAGTGCCAGAAAGTAGGCAATTATCTTTTGGAAATGACCTTTTTCAGTCATTTTCGCTGGAGATGCTTAAGAAAAAGTGCAAAAAACGCAGAAAGCGTTACATTTTGGGTACAGAGTGTGATAGGTAATTTTAAAGCTAAGCTTTTGGGCTTTTGAAATTTAGTATGAAAAATTGATATTGATGACGTATTTTTTGATAAAAATAGTAGTTATATATATATATATATATATAAAAAAAACGAGTAAAAATTCCGAACTTTTAACTTTGTTGAGCCATAACTTCAAAACGGAAAGGGTGAGTGAAAAAAAATTTATAAATCATTGGAAAGGTCCAACGATTATCTATCTTCTACCGAAGTTTAAATCATCATCATAGGATATAACGTTCAGAAGTTACATGGTGATCTATAAAAATATACCCAAATATCTTAAAGTCCCGTTATCTCGGAAACCGTTAGATTCCCCACCCCCCCCATTCAATTTTTTGTTTGTCTAAGCAAGACCTATCCGTAGCCTTTGGGTGCCAGACCTCATACGGGACACCCTGTATAACTAAAGGTTTTATAAAATGAGTAACAAAAATATTCTGGTTACCTTATATAACTTCTTATATAATCCTTATACTTACATGGTGCTCACGTTTAATTTATTTTGATCATAGTAGTGGTTGCATGTAGTAATGTTTCGGTCACCTCTATAAACTTTGTTTATAATGGTGTTGGTAATGTTTCCAGAACGCTTAGAATTTTTTCAGACTGATTACTTTTAGTGATTGAAATATTAGGGAAATTAATTTTCGTTACCTTTATAAAACAATATAATGCAAATTTCTACGAAACCTATCTTGACATAGAATTTCGATATTTTTTTGTTTTGCAATTTTATAATGATTTTAGAATTACAATTTTTCGGCATGTACGTGGTGAAATTCAGCTACATTTAAATTTTTACTGTGAATATCATCATATATCCTTCTAAAAAACACAGACCCCTCCAAAAATAAGTAATATTTAATAATTTTAATTAAATATTTCTAAATTTAAAATTTTCACTTAGGTGATATTAATTCATAAAAGTAATATTACATAATTTAGAAATGTTCTATACCTAAAATGATGTCTTTTTTTCATATAAAAATAAAACGAAAGCCATATATCTGCAATTTGAAAAATTAGCTTAACCGACATTTTGTTTTTTTATCTGCAATGCACAGATGAAAAAATTGTGGCTTGTACTTGAATGAACAAATTACCATTATAAAACTTCAAGTAGTTTTATATAAACTCTGGATCTATTATATAAGCTGAATGACCTTATAAGACTTCTAGAAATATTATATAAACTAAAGGAACTACCATGCCTCGAAAATGGTCCTTATATAGTATTCCATTTGCAACTCAAGTTACAAAACAACTTCGGTTATAACGCTACTTTAAGTTGCAAAAGAGTTTCCCAAGGATTTCACATGGACTTGTTATACAAATGGTACATTTATGACTTTTTTAAAACGATCGTAAGTCTATATACTAGGTATATGGGTTTGATTTTTACTCTTTATTTACTTGAGTTTAAGAATGGTTTCTATAACAACTTCTCGTAACTAATGCGTTTGAACTAAAGTGTCCAAATAACTTTGAAGGCACTTTAGTGACTAAGGAGGTTCATTAAAACCAATATAAAACAAGTAAAAAAGCTAGAATTGGTCTAAGACCAATTTTTATGATACCCTAGTTGAATGCCCGTATGAAATTTCGTAATGTCACCCTTCTGTGCAAGTTTGATTTTTGAAGCGGCTCTTCGCATATATTTCTAGAACGTTTTGTCGGACATAACCAATTTTATAGGACTACGTATTCTGAAGAAGTTTTTAGTACAATAAAAATGTCTTGCACTGATTTGTCCATTTTTGAAATTTTATTTGCTAATACAATGAAAACACCATGTTCCAAATTTCAGCATTCTATACCAATGCGTTCTCAGGCAGTGTCCAAATATATAGTAGAAAACGAAAGTTTTGTATGGCAACCCCGCGAAAGAGTTTCCCGATTTGTCTCATTTTCGAACTTAATTTTATTTATTTTTTTTTGAAGTCCGTGTACAAAATTTCAGCTCTTTAGGTATACGCGTTCTCGAGTTACCGTGCGCACAGACGGACGGACGGACGTGCAAAAATCAAAATAACTTTTAATATTATGCGTGGGTGTCCAATCCATTTTGCTCTACTATCATTATTTCGAGGTATTACAAACGGAATGACAAACTTAGTATACCCTATAGATTTCATTTAAGGTATAACAACAGGCAATTGCTTTAAAGTTTTAATTTTACCTTTTTATCATTCTTCTTGAACAAGTTTTTCAAGAAAACCGATTTTTGACAAATAAGTTGGTTTTTAGTTTCAATCTATTCGTAAAGTAAAAATTCATCCTGCTAAGTATCCAATAAAAATTTCCGCAACTTCTATTTATTTTATCAACAAAGTATGCATCTATTTGATCTGTTTCAGTATTTGCAATTCTTAAGAAAAGGACACATCGACACCGCCGCCTTGAACGAAAATAATTCTACCTATTTTCTTTCAAGTTTAATTATTATTTTTTTAATCAATGAATGATTAGTTCCTTTTATTTTGAATGAATGTTA
This sequence comes from Dioctria rufipes, assembly GCA_963924295.1. Taxonomy (NCBI): domain Eukaryota; kingdom Metazoa; phylum Arthropoda; class Insecta; order Diptera; family Asilidae; genus Dioctria; species Dioctria rufipes. Next base: position 259,426,950 of record OZ002741.1, read on the forward strand.
TTATTGAAGGGAGGTCATTATGAATTACTTATCTAATTTTTATTTTAAATTCTATGTTCAACACAAATTAATTATAATATTTCAATTAAGATATATTAAGATGTAATATAATTTTTATAGAACTTATTTTACATTACTGCAGATACTGTACAATATGTAATTATGTATGAAAATTTTGTATTCAGTTAGTATCTATCTAATAAAAGTTTTTTCTTTAATTTTCGGCTTATATGAACTTTTTCCTTCCATCCTAAAATTTTTAATTAATATTGTTGTGTATAAATTATATCGGATGAGCTCTAAACTGACATATTATTGAGGCTGTAATCTAATGATGGTCGTGGACTCTCCATATTTATTAGATCAAGGAGAATTTTCAGTGACAGAGTCAAAATCTGGAATCAATGCTAAGATTACGGATTTTCATAAACTTTTTGGTATATAACTTAAGGCAACTTAAAACATTTCCATTTGAATTTATTTTATTTTATTTCGTTCTCCTGTGTAATGAAAGTCAGAATTTAAGACTGGTTGGTTTCGTACGGCCCTGTGAAGTCGTCTTGAGAAGTATTTCGATAAGATTAAAGAAAATGTAAAAATGACGTTGCGATATAGTGCTAACAGTTATCGTATCTGAGAAACCTTTAAAATTTAAAAAGGATTATTTTTAGACAATTATTGACCTACAGTTTCAATGGTGCGTTACGAATACGGTTTATAAATTGGTTACAACCCCGTTATATTTTTGTTTCATTTACACCAAGGCTGTTTAGGTACTGGTAAAATTCAGTTGTATACACGATCCTGCAATGTGTGCTAGGAAGTTTTAACACCATGTAATATTCCCTTAAGTTGCAATTTTCCGTCACCAATACCTCCTTCGGTCGAGTTATGTTATGAGTCCGTTTCATTTTTGTTACATTTTCACTAAGGTTGCTTAAAAACTGGTCAAATTCAGTTGCTTATACGTTGTTAGAACGTGTTTGAGGAAGTTTCTAATACCAATTCGGAACCTATGGGTGAAAGTAACTATGGTTTTTTAACAGTTTCGCAACCGACGTGCAATTTAATTTGGCTACTTGGGTGCTTATATATGTATATATATATTTGTTTTTACAACGATCACCGTAGTTACTAAAGCGCCACCAAAAAATTTTGCGATATTTTATAGTTGGTATATGTATTACCGAAAGTACCCAATTTTTTTTAAAGTCATCTAAATTACTGAATGTTATCGAGCTACTGCAATAAACACTTTTTACCAATAAGTTATATAACGTGATGATGAAAACAATTATGAAACTTTCTTATATACCTTTTAGTAATGGTTACTCTAACTTATATAGACCGGTGATTGAAACATCTCTATCATCAACTTATAAAACCTGTAGTAACTTAATTCCACGATAACCATTAGTAACCTTAAAAAACTCTAATATAACTACGTCACCAATAGGTAATATTATATAAGATCTAGAGAATTCTTGTACATATATAATAATAGTATAAGAATTACAAGAGATTTATAGCAATACATTGATTGTAGCTCTTCGATTTAGATAGATCTTAATTTATTCCTCACACTGAAGATGCCGGATATGGAAGTTGCAATAAAAAGGAGATCGCTGATAAACTTCGAAATAGGTGAGGTACAAGAATACATCCTTGAGAAACTCCACTATAAATTTAATGGAAATCTGATAATATTTTACCGCAGAGAACCTTTTACTGCCTATAACTGAGGTAGGACCATATTGGCTTCCACATTGATGAAAAAATTTAAAACCTTCAATGAACTTCAGAATGAAAAGTTTCCATGAATTTTATTGAAAACTTTCGAAAAATTCAGGAAAACTAGGATTATTTTTCCGAAAGTTTTAGAAAGAAGACAGAGCTTTCATAGAAATATGTCAAAATCGAGATATTACAAAGGGGTGTAAAGTACAAGTAATACAGTTAAAATAAGTTTATTGATAGGTCATTATGTTTAACTGGATTAGATGCTACAATCCTTAAACTTCCTATTGCAAAAGACAAAGCTTCACTAGAGGTCCTGTGAATTTAGCATAACGAAAAAGTGCCTAAGTACACCCAATTTATAATCTGTATACGTTAGAAACATTCATAATTTTGGATTGGAGGCGTCTCAACTAAGAATTAAGTAGGTCGAAAGAAATTATAGATAATATTTAATATTAAGGGTTTATATAACCTTCCCTTAACTTCAAAAATTTAAAAAAATTTAAAAAGGAAAAAAAAATATAATTTTCAAAATTATACAAGAACTCGTAGCATATAAATACAGATCCCATTGAATGTTTGAACAATTTCCCGGATTTGTTAAAAGTGTCCATAAATTTAATTCCTGAGCGATTCCATCCAAAACTTCCACACAGTAGATTAAAAGCTTTCAGTGATTTGATCATCTCCCAACGTTCTCCTTGACTTTTTTTTTTTTTTTTTTGTTAATACAGTGATATAACAACCAGATTTCAGCCTGCACAATTAACTACAAGAAATATCGTACGATCTCTTAATAGAAAACCTACCCCAGTTGTCAACTTGTCGTAATCATTTAATCATTTCTTATATAACCGAGTAGCCTTATAAAACTACCCATCACCTTCAGTCACCAAAAATTGGAAAAATTGTTACTTGGGTGGTAATCAAAACTTTCCTACCAAAACAGCCTTGTGAAAAACATTTCCTTCGGCTCATAATTAAAATTTAGCAATACAAATAGTTCCAAATACTTTTGTGGTAAATTCGGTAATTTCACTGACATGCATATGAGTAAATTCCCAAATTATTTAAATCTAGCGCCAGTTTACGATAGTTGGTAGCATTGACAGTGAGAGCATATTTTCCGAAATCAAAACTTGTGCCACATGAAGCAGGAGATCAGTCAGTCCATTTATATACATGTTAGTGATCCGTATAGCATATATGAGACGTATAACATAAACCGCTGACACAGCTGAAATTGCTTGCAATTACATTAGATGACTTTTCTATAGTTTTCTAGTTTTGGTTACAGTACTTATGTATTCCGCTGAGCTTTAACTGAATAAGGTCTACATAAAATCCACCATAGTTCAGTGGATTTTCCAAATGAATACATAAAGTAGAAATAGATGTCAATACAATATCTGCAATCTGTTCTCTGTCCCTCATACCGAGTTTGAGAAATATTGATGTTGTTGGGATCTTCAGATTGAGCGCACCCGATTCAAGACGTGGATTCTGATAGTTTGAGTCCAACTTCACTTATGATACGCGTTCTTGTCTTGTATAATTTAAGCAACTCATGTAACCTTTTAAAATAAATAGTTAAGTCAGTAGTCAGTCTTTAATTACGAAGTGGGTAACAGATGTTATAGGAGATAAGCTTCCAATGACAATAATAATTTCGAATGTATTTGGAATTTCTTGAATTTGTAATATATTAATATTAAAGCGAAAAATGAAACTTAAAATTAGGTTAATTGTCACAGCCCTACCAAAAAAATTGGTTCCACATGAAATAGAAAATGAAGTAGTACATCAGTGCGTTCAGGTTCTTTTTAGCATAACGTTGTGCCCATTACATGATTGAAAAAGGAGGGATGTCAACTGAACGGTTGGTGTGCACTTCGATTCGAAATGTCAATTTTGAAAGTTCTTTAAGAATAAACGTCGAAACTACTAAGCGCACCGAAGCACTACGCTAACAGACCGTAGCGTAAAAATGTGCACACCGTTCTGCTCTGGAAATGACAGCCCTTCGGTAGTCTGAACGCCATGGTATGTAAAAATGTGACATTATGTGACATTCTGAGTGCGGCATTTAATACCTTATATTAGTTCTACGTAAGTCTACTTACGTAAAATTAGTCCTAAATGGCATGGTTTACCTCAATACCGCATCAGATACCGAACTAAAGTAGAAGGACAGGGTTTTTGTAATGCGTTATGTTTTAAACACTTCATATTAGCTCTTTCTACCATTAGTCGACTTACGTATAGCTAGTCCTAAAGTCTTAAGCTAAACCAGCGCATTTCCGTGTAGCATGTAACTTTGTAACTTATACCTACTATTTTGATTGACAGAAAATACTTTTCGGTCTTCCAAATGTAATCCAACCTATTCTACGGCATGGACATAGCGTTTTTAAAATTTTTATAATTTTTAATTTTGATGCCCTTCCCACCGCCTTCCACGATTGATATGGACACATCATTTACAAGAAGAATAATTTTTAGAGCGGGGTATAATCTACTAAAAAAACCTTAGTTCATGGACGACAAAACCAAATTTTGCTAACTAATAGTGGTGCGAGGAATTTCTGTTCAGACATAATTCGGTCTATTTCTATTTTAGGAAAGAAAATTTTATAAATTACATTTTTTCTCATAACTATTAAAATATACTACTCGTAAAATTCTCGAGATAAGTAATAGCAAAAAACTAGAAAAAATCTTACGATTCAAATTAAGAGTTGGTACTTAGTATATTAAAATAATGGGTTTATGGTCTTCCTAATTACACAGTTTGTTCGGAATTTTTTCAAAATCTTGCCCTTTTTCTGTATAATTTTACGGGATATTCAAATATAAGATATTTTATTTTCTTCACCTCACTAATGTTTTTTAATTGAATTTAATATGTAATTTCGGTTAATTGAATATTGAATAAAATCTAGAAGAAGCAACATATCATTTCAAAGTTTCTCACTTTTCAAATTATAAATATTTTCCGATTGGACAATTTATCTTCAACAACAAATCTCACCTATTGGAATTTTTTCAAACTGTTCCAGTTGTTTTTTGTCTTCACACTTAAAGAATGTAACATCACCCATAACTTCTGTTGATCCATAAAAGTTGTAAATTTCATGAACACCTTCTTCGAAATAGTCATAAAATTTTCTGACAAGTTCAACAGGTAGCGGCTCCCCTGAACAAATCCAATTATGTAAATTGTAAAGCAGACTTTTTTGCTTATTCATTAGTAAGTACATCAAAAGTGAACGTAAAAGTGTCGGCACTAATACAAGCCTTTTGATTTTGTACTGTTCCAAAATTCTGACCAAACGTTCGGGATCTTTTGTGATCTCTTTAGGAATAATTAATACACTCATTCCTAATTAGAAGAAAAGAAAAAAGAAAATTTAGCATGAATAAAACATATCAATGAAGAAATAAATATATATTCATTTACCTGACAATAGTGGCCCCCAGATTTCCGACACTGAGTCTACAAAAGTGAGAGCAGTTTTAAAAACTCCAACGGTTTCTAAACTAGAATACGGGAAAATCTCCCATTGCCATTGAAGTCTATTCAGAATAATTGAGTGCGGCAATCGAACACCTGTAAGTGATTTTTATTTATATCTCTTTTTGTTTTTTTAACAATTCTAATTTGATTTAACAATACAGAAAAAATAATCTATTAAAATTTATTCTATTTTCAAGCTGATCTTTTTTTTTTTTTACCTTTGGGAATTCCTGTGCTTCCTGAAGTGTACAAAACCAGGGCGATATCGTTTTTGTAATTTGACAAAGCTTCCTGATCGGATATGTTTTGTACTTCCATGTATGAAGATCTGTTTAAAATTTGTGAAATGCTAAGGGAAGGTGTTTTACCAAAAATTTCAGCATTTATATTATCATCACATATAACGAGAAATGGTCTAGCTTCTGTGAGAATATGTTGAATTCTGTTTACTGGAAATGTTGGATCTAGAGGAAGATAAGCAGCTCCTGATTTCCATATTGAAAGAAGAACTTCTACAAGTCTATCACTGGGCTGCATACAAACTGCAACGACCCAGTCTCCATCTTGATTTGAACTGGAGAAATTTAGTGCTGACTCTCGAATTATTGTTCGTCCGATTTGATTTGACCGATTATTAAAATCTTTGTAATTTGTTTTAGCTGGAGTTGATCCGAGATCTTCATCAAATATGAGAGCTGTTCGTTGTTCCCATAGAGGGATGTTATCTTCAAATATATTGTGTATACGACGAGATATAAAATCTCGTTGTGGACCACGTACTATGGATAATTGTGGCATCGATCCCATTATATTAGGTAGATATCTAGAAAAAAAAAAATTAAAAGTTTTAGTGAATTAATTTTAAAGTTATATGAGTTATGAAGATAGTATTAATTTTGAAGAATTCTTCTATTTGTGACTCGTTGAAAATTCGTTAAAATGATTTTTTTAGGCATCAGCGATACGTTAATCTAGATAATCTATACTCAACGCAAAGAAAAAATTATTAACACAAGAAGAGGTGGTTGGAGAATTGGGCGATTTAGAAAAATAAATATAAATAGTTAACGTGGGGTGTAAAAATTTCAGAAATATGCAATTGAAATCGGCAACATTTTTAATGTCTTTTTCTGCCAGATGCAAAATTAATAACTACAAACACTGGCCAAGGTTAAGATTTGGTGGTAGTAAGAAAGTGGAAAAAAGCTAATGACAAGCAAGCTAATGTTATTTAGTCCATTTTATAATTTACTTTGTTCACGTCATACTTATTCCAGCACATCAGTACTGTTCTCGTACTCATTTTTTAGACAATGTGTAGACAATTTGCACGAACTTATATATTATCCGTTTCTTTACTTTTTCATCCATCAAAATTTATATGAATTTTGAATACGTTATAGCTTCCGCTCTTGTATGAATTAACCCGAAGTTTTTAGCTACTGCAACATTTTTTCAAGGAAAACTTAGAGCTGTCATAAGAAAAGTTTTTCTTTACTTTTGTAATTTTGTTATTTCTTTGAAAGTTTTTACAAAAAAAAAAAAATATGAAAAAAATGAAAATAAACAAAAGTTTAAAAAATTAAATTTATTACTGCTTGCATTGGTATATAATCATAATTTTCAAAAAATTAGATGTATTTTAATTTTAAATAGCCACATAGCACTACCACATTTGTACACACACTGAATCGCGTAAGGACTACATGAATTCGGTAGGCGCTACATTGTTTTCCTGGATTACTTCCGTTTCTACAGTTTCTTTACTAAAATCCAAATTCTTTTATTTTTAATTATTTTGGAGGGGGGTTGTTTCACATGAACTTCCGATTTGGATGAAACTTTCACAGTTTTTATGGATTAGAAAAAAAAAAAAATAGCTCATCCTTATTTGTTTGTTTCCTTCTACCAAATCCCCCCACCATCGCTAGTGGGGTTAGAAATATCATGATTTTACAATGAAGAGTCATTTAAAAAAAACATATATCGATTTTTCTAATTTAAATGCAGAATGAAGCTAATTGCTTTATATTTTTCATAAAAAATTGCCAATACTTTTCTTTTAATTTTATCTTGAAGCTAGAAATCTTGTGCTAATTGCGGTGGTACTCGGTCTCGTTTTGGAGATATAAATTTTGAATTATTTAGCTACTAGTTTTATCAATAACCAAGTCATCAATACCAATCTTTCATATATGTTTTAAGAAGTCCAAGAGCTTCGCGTCAAAATGACATATCACACTATGTACCCAAAATGTAACCTATTTTGTGTTTTTTGCATATATATACAGTAAAAAAGCTCAATAAATAAATGTAAAATGGGAATGTAAAATGGGATACTACCTTAAAAGTAAGTAATATGAAAAGATTACAAAAATAAAAAAGAAGAGAAGCTAAAGCAGAAATTCAAGCAAAAAATATACATACTTACATTACAAAAGAATACAAAAAAAGAAAAAGGAGAAAAAGAGAGGAAAAAAAACTACAAAATACTAAAAAACTAAGTAATTACAAACTGAAAAAATAAAAATATAATTCAGAAAAAGAAAAAAAGGGCAAAGCAAAGCAAAAATAGAAAGAATTGCTTATCGAGAAATATAAATTACGATCAGTGATCAATCTCATTCAAGACCAGTCTTTTAAACGTCAGAGGGCCAGTACCGAAAATATCAATGTTACTGAAATTCAAATTGTATGCCTTCTGAATTCGATATAGTGGAGACTTTTCTCGCAAATTTGTCCTAGAAAATGGCAATCTAAAAGGAGTATATTAAGAATTTTTATTTTTAACGATTCCAAATCAAATTATAAATACAAGAAGAAAAAACAACCGTCTCATCCGGGGTTTGAAACCGGGACCTTCCGCTTGCCGGGCGACTGCTCTTACCACTGAGCTAACGAGACAGATGATTTTCCCTCTTGCATTTATCAATTTGTAATTAGCCTACTAAGCCACGTTGCTTTCAGCTGGCATTAACCAGTAACGATGAAAGCGCACAAATAAATTGTAAATTCGCCCGGCAAGCGGAAGGTCCCGGTTTCAAACCCCGGATGAGACGGTTGTTTTTTCTTCTTGTATTTATAATTTGATTTGGAATCGTTAAAAATAAAAATTCTTAAAATTCTTCAATTCTCCATCATTGACCGATTCTAAAAGTGTAGGTTCGATTCCAGTCCGGAATAAATAGGAGTATATTGTCTTGCATATCTTGAGGGAATATTTATACCAATTCTGAAAAGTAAGTCAGGACAGTGTACATCGCCGTTCAAAATTTTGTACAAAAACACACTATCGAGAAAGACACGACGACGCTCTAAAGATAAGATGTTGAATCGGGTTAATCTCGCATTATACCCTAACTCATTATGTTCCAATTTGTACAATAATAATCTGGTAAATTTTCGCTGGACAGATTCGAGTAGATTATTATAGCAAGTGTAAAAGGGGCTCCAAATTTGACACGCATATTCTAGGGTGCTTCTCACCAGTGAATTATATAGACAAATAAAAGAGGCGCTTGATTTGAAAGATTTACATGTTCTAAAAATGAAACCAAGAAGACGATAAGCTTTGTTAGTAATAAGGTTCAAGTGGGAAGCGAAGAGAAGTTTGTTATCGAAAGTAACTCCCAAATCTTTTATTTCGTTGACATATGATAAGGAGATATCGTTTATTTTATAATGGAATAGGATTGTGTCACGTTTTCTAGAGAAAGTTATGCTTTTACATTTGTCTATGTTAAGGTCCAAATGGTTATTTTTACACCAACTTTCGAGCTTTCTAATATCATCTTGCAAGCTCTCACAGTCATTGACGTCATTAATTACTCTAAAAATTTTAGCGTCATCAGCGTACAACAAAATGTCCGAAGTAATTTCAGTCGGTAAATCATTGATATAGATTAGGAAAATAAATGGACCGAGTATTGTGCCCTGGGGAACACCAGATGTCTGTTCTAAAGAACTAGATTGGGAGCCGTTGAAAACAACCATACTCTCTCTTTCTTTTAAGTATGACTGGAAGAAAAGGACAGTGTCCATATTTAATCCTATTTTTAACATTTTTATTAGACATTGGTTGTGCCGGATCTTATCAAAAGCCTTAGCAAAATCAGTGTGTATGGAATCAACTTGTTTATTCTCATCCAGACCAGAAGCAATGGTATCAGTGAAAAGAGCTAAGTTTGTAACCGTCGAGCGCCCAGGGAGGAATCCGTGCTGCGAATTTGATATATACGGCATAGTTTGATAAAGGAGTTGATTGTACATAACTCTTTCAAATATTAAAGCCAGTGCATTGGAGATGGATACTGGACGATAGTTAGTAACTAATCTAGGATCTCCCGCTTTAAGAATTGGGGTAACGAACCCGTTCTTTAATATAGGTGGAAAAACCTTTCTAAGTATTGATAAATTAAATAGAGAACTTAACGGCATCGCTAAGCTATTAGAGCACCGCTTGTAAAAGAGGTTAGGAATACCATCAGGTCCGGGATTTTTATTACAATTAAGGTCATTTAATATTTCGAGTACATCATCAGAAGAGATCAAACTCAAGTTAATGTTAACAGAGTTACAGTTAGTCTGAAAAGATGTGAAATCAAGATTGGATTCCTTGTCAGAATATACAGACGAAAAGAATTCAGAAAAGAATTCACAGATTTGCCTAGAAGATGATGAGGTGACTTCTTTGTAGAGCATCTCCTTGGGAGAGGTATTTGAATTCCTGAAATGTTTATTAAAGGCCCAGAAAGCTTTGGGATTCTCGTGAAGTGAAAGTTCTGTTGCATCCACATATCTCTTGAAACACTGATTTAGCAAGGTCCTAGATAATTTCCTAAGGTAAGAGAAAGTTTTGTAGTGCTCCGGGTGTTGGCGAGCCTTATATTTACGACGATATTTTTCTTTAAGTTGAAGAGCTTTAATAAGTTGGTGACTATACCAGTTCGGAAAATGGTTGGTTTTCCTTTTAGCTAATGGTATATATTCTCGAATACCGGTGTTGGCTATCTCATAAAGTTTCTCAAAGGACTGTATAGGATCAGTCGAAATAACCGAGGAAAAGTCGATACCATTGAGGTAACCACACAAACCAGTGTAATCACCCAATGTGAAGTTCCGTTTTTTTATAAATTCATTACGAGAAGATTTTGGCAAGGAGATATTCAAATTAATATCTGATGGAGGATGATGAGGGTCAATCCGTGAGAGTGGACACAGGGATGAAGATATGCAAATGTCGTTCTGAGCGATATCTGTCCATACTAAATCAAGAAGCCTATCATTAAAATTTTTGACGTTATTAAATTGATTTAGGTGGCACAGAGACACATTGTTGATGAGAGAATGGGCTGCCTGACTGAAAACACCAGAAGGTAACATACAGTTCTCGACGCCGTCTAAATACCAAGAAATATATGGGAGGTTGAAGTCCCCCAAGAACAAAACGCGGGAATTCTCGGGCAGTTGCAGAATTCTGTCACTAACTCTAGACAATAGAGAATTGTAGGACTCGTACGTGCTACTAGGAGGTATGTAAACACAGCATACGTATAAAGTAAGGTGTTGTAATTTAACAGCAACCCACAGAACCTCATCAGCGACCTCTTGGTGATGTAAACAGAATGAGCCAAAGGATTTCTTAACAGCGATAAGACAACCTCCACCGTCCCTCATACCAGAAAGTTCTAAGTTCCTGTCCTTTCTATACACCGTATACCGAGCATCGAAAATTTCAGTACTAGAGACATAAAGTCTGTAAGAAAGTTTCAGTAAGGCATACCATATCATAATTACTGGCAAGCAATGACAAATGAAACTCAGTTATGTTCAAGAAAAAATGCAAAACACGGAGAAAGGGAAGATTTGGCACTTTTTAAATCCAATATGAAAAATTACTAACTAGTAGTTAAATAAAGAAAAGTGAGTTAATATTTCGAAATTTTAGCTTTGTTTAGCCATAACTTCAAAACGGAAAGGAGAAGGGGAAAATGTTTAGACAATTAGAAATGTCCAACGATTATCTATTTAATAAATTTTAAATCATTATCGCAGGTCCTAATGGTTTCTCGCACCTGTTGATTAAAAGCTGCGTTTGATCCTTGGCTAAACCTCTGCACAAACTATTCTACTTGTCTTATTCGACACGGAATTTTCCAACAGAGACTAGTCCATGTTCAGCCAATATGTCATTTAATTCCAAATTAATGAAGTGTCTAGAAACTAATCAACTCATCAACGATCGGCAATTGTGCTTCCAAGCTGATCGCTCATCTTGAGATTTGCTTACTTTTCTTACGGAACATTGAAACCGTAGTCTTCACAATTTCGGTGAGTCCAAGATCATTGCCCTGGATATTTCAAAGGCCTCTGATACAGTCTTTTATTATGGATTGAAAGTTTTTTTATCTGGTCGCCACTTACGGGTTGTATTATATGGCGTTACATCTGAACCTTATCCTATTAATGCTGGTGTGCCCCAGGGCTCTGTTATCTATCCGTTCCTCTTTTTAATTTTCATTATTGATCTACTTTACCTTACTTTGAATCCCATCCATTGTTTCGTTGATGAGTGTACCTTTGATTCTGCTTACTTCTTTGACACTCTTGCGGATTCCAGAGGGAATGCAGCATATGCTAAACGAGATTGCATGATTAGATCATTGCATAATGATCTTGACAGTATCCTCACTTGGGGTAAAGTGACTCGCGTCGAATTAAATATATCTAAGACCACCCAAAGCTATCTCATTCCAGTAAAACAAGATCAACACTTAACCACTCCCGTTACTTTTGATGGAGCATTAATTTCTGATTCAGCGTCACTAAACGTTGCCAAAGAAGCATCCAAATGACTTGGATTTCTGAGAAGGTGTAAGAAATAATTCAGCCCATCAAATCTAGCGCTCCTCTAAAAGTTCTACATTAGACCTAGAATGGAATATAATTCCCATATATGGGCCGAGGCTGGTCGCATAGCTTTAGCCAGTGGCGAGGCGTATCAGGATCGAAATCTTAATAATATTAAATGCATTGATTGGTAAACTTTATAAATAACTTGCAAATTTCTTGTAATTCAGCAATTTAATAAAGACAAGCTTTTTCATACTTTCAAATCTAATATCAATTTGGGTAGAAATGGTGTCAATTATATCCAAAAATAAAATTTTGTATTGTGCATTTGGTTTAGATGTATTTTGTAAACGCCATCGTTGTTGAGGAGGATCAACTAATGCTACGGTTTCGTCAGAAACGATTGAAAAATTACTTCTCATAATTCGAATATGTGAGACCGTTTCATAAATTTTTTCGTTGCAGTAATAAATATCCATATTTTTATTCTGCAGGTAGTTAAATTAAATATCAGTGAAAGCAACTATTTTTGTCAAAGTATAGTAAGTATAATATAAAATTGTCTCTCTTTTTATTTATCTGGTTCGGATATTATTTTCTAAAAAAAAAAAAACTTGACAACGCCTTCTCTGTACTGACAAACAGTGTTGAAATTCTGGAATTTTACGACTAATGTGTTGGAGCAAGTTGTGGAAACTTTATTCTAACATGTTCATAGGAAGCCTGAGTCATCTTTGCAGAGTGTGCAAAAAATGAAAAATGCAAATGGCTCCGTAATCGAGCTTTAAATTTGAATTTTTAAATAAAATGTCATACAAATTTGTAGTTTAATCTTGATCCTGTAAAGTTTTTACACCAAGACATAATTTTTCCCCCCTTTCAAATATGACCCGTTAATAGTCAATATCTGTTTCCGTTCAAAAGTTATAAATAGTTTTCTGTTATGTGAAAAGTTAAAACATTTAATTTCCAGAACACGTGTTAAACTTTTTCACTATTCGCATAACATAAAAATGTTATAATAAGTTTTGAACGGAAGCATATTTTGGGCTAATTCTGTTCTTGTTGTAAAGGATTGACAATGAGTTATATTTTAGAAGAGAAAAAATATGTCCTTCGTGTAAAAACTTTACAGGACAAAGAATAACACTGCAAATTTGTATCACATTTTTTTCTTTCCTAAGAATTCAAATTTAAGGCTCGATAACTAAGACATTTGACCATAAATCGTAACACGTTGAATATCGTAATAAAGGATGAAAGGTCCTCTGTGGAATCAATGTTGAGTTTTCTGAACTAAATATATTTAAAAAATAACTCCACCAAAACTTCAAGAATGTTCATTTCCTCGTTTCTACAGCTTTCTCAAAATCTATTAAGGATTAAAAAAAAAAAAATAAAATCGAGAGTGGGCTTTTGAGATATTCAAGGACAACAAATTTTCAGAAAAAGACCTCTACTAAATTTTTACAGAAAATTTAAAGCTTCTTTAAATAAAGACCGTTTCTTTCATGTACTTACGAAGTGTAGTTTCGGAGATATTTGATATTTTGCAATTACACCTCTACCAAGTAAAACTTATCACTTTCAAATTTCAAAATAAGGCATCTCCATCAAAACTGGAAAAAACAGAAAATATTTCAGCAAAATACTACTAACAATATAATCAACCTTTTAAAATTTCATCAAAATCAGAGGTGGTCGAATCACAAATTTACAAATGATTCAATTCGCATGACGACACACACACACAAAACGCCGAATCGAATCTATGATGAGGGACAGTAATACCTCGTTAGTCTGCATACTGTAATCGGCGGCTACAAGTAATGCAGAGGCATGAGGGCTCGGGAACTTACGAATTTAAGGCTGAACTACAATAGATGTCGGTTAGGTTAGGTTAGGTAAGAGGGGTGCCGCCAGCCGACTAGCTTGCATCAATTAGACCTCTTATAGGTCCATTGTGCCCCTAGACCTCATGGAATAACCTTTCAAGCCCCAGATCCATTTTGGTTTCCTTAGGAAACTCAGGATATACCTAAGACTTTTAACCTAAACTCAGGATATATCTAAATTCTACACTTTGCAGCTCCTCCAGACTTGAAAAGAAGTAGCTACCTAATAGCCTGCCTCTTTTATTCATCAAAGCTGGGCACTCACAAAGTACATGTTGGACGGATTCGATTTCCTCCGAGTCCTTACAGCTCCTGCAGAAATCGTTCACCGCTATAACCAGTCTTCTAGCATGGTGTCCGATGGTCCAGTGACCCGTAATGGCCCCTACTAGCTTCCTGGTATTTGTCCTGCTGCCATTAAGCAGTAGACGTAAATAACTTTACGAAATTGAACGAGACTGAGGTTTACTTATGAAAAATTGATATTTTTAGCCTAAATATATATCATTTTCCGTAAGAGTTATTATCTTAAGTGGTAAACGTGAAAAAATTAACAAATGGAAGTAGATTTAATTGAAGATTTGTGCTTTCTATTAATTCGCAGTACCACTTTTAATTCCATTTTAATTTTTACATTGCACTTTTAATCATTTAGTTATCATTTAATTGTTTGACACATCGCGTTCTTATGGAATGAGGGATTCTGACCACACCTTTACTGACTGCAATTTGACTTTTAAACTTAACGAAAGTACCCCTCACATGATTTAAAGATAATTTGTGTACTCCTGTTAAATTAAAGGGCGCGTTCGCTTTGCCAGCCTTTAGACATAATGAATATTTCTGTTCCTAGCATTTGCACATATTGATACTCACCTTAGAGTTCAGTTATTATACTGAACACCCGTCATAAGCAATGCAAAGGCATGACTGCTGGGGAAATAGAGCAAATTTAGATAGAATGAATTTTTATTATTTTTATTTTATTTTCAACTGGAGAAATATATGTTTGCAGGCTGGATGTTCAGTGCAAACCTTGAACCCTTTGATGCCTCGATACTGCTTTAGCCTCATTAGATATATTGTCAACAAGAGAGCCTTCAAGCTTATTGGAGATGTGGAAATTACTTGTCATATCGACTCACTCGAGGACCGTCGCAATGTTGGATGCCTTTCTCTCACTTATCGCTACATGCATGATCAATATTCTGATGAAATATCTAATCTGATCCCTTCTAGAATAATTCCTGTACGTAATACTCGCGCTGCACACCGCGCATATTATTTTACCCATTAAGTTACTTTCGGTCGTACAGTAAAATTCCGTGATACTTGTTTATCCCGAACTGTGCGTATATGGAACAGTCTACCATCTTTTGTCTTTCCTTCTACATACAATGTGCAAAAGTTTAAGGGCGACATACATCGGTACATCCGCCACTCTTCTCATATTCCCCGATCCTTTCCCTATCTCCTTCCTGCTATTTTGTGCTTTGCATCGGAGGGTATCCCTTGAGCTTGACTTAATACTATAAAAAAAAGGTATAACGTTCAGAAGTTATAGAGTGATCTATCAAAATATACCCAAATATCTTTAAGTTCTGTTATATGAAAATCAGGGCTATTGCTTTAGAAGCCACTGATTTGGTAGCCTCTGGTGGTCACATACTGTTTGTGCTTTCTTATATAGCACATCATGTCCCATTCAAACGCTACCATAAGTCTATTCTATTACAATCTATAATTTTATATTCATCAAAATAGTGCATAAGGACTTAATTGTTGTCCATCGTAAAAAGTTGTTACGTCAAAATCGCCTTTTTCGACCATAATTGATATCTTGTCGATACCTATTAAATCAAAGAACAATAAATTCCCAGTGCAAGAACCGCAATTATGTAAATTATGTTTATGATATGTAGGTACATATGTACATGCGTATACTTGTAACTATTATTACATCGGAAATTTACATATAAATTGGTTTTGATAGTCAGCTTGCTTCTGTTTTGAATTGATTACAGCAATGATTAAAGTTATGAATGAAAATGATTAATGCAAATTTAAGAACGTCTATTAATTATTCTCAAATACGGAGGCAATTGACAAGCTTTTTCCGCGCAATTGAATGCGGTCTCTTATTACATACATACGTACATACTTAATCAATAAATTTCACTTTCGATATTTATTATGTAAATATTGATTTGAAATAAACCATTAATGCTTTTTAAATGATTTTAAATCTATTATTATTAAAATGATAGAGTTTTACGTTACCAGCAAGTCAGGCTAGCAATGCATTAGGCTCGATTCGTAAAAAATTTGTCATATTATGCTGATTTAATTTTAGCTCGATGTAATAATTGTCTACAGGTGATAAAAAATTTACGCTAGCAATACAGATCCACCAAACTGCTTTAAGGTGTTTTTGAAAGTTATTGCAAACATTATTTTAAAAGTTTTGCAAAATGCGGCTTTGTCAGACTACAGCATATTTTGTTATCAGTAGACGAAGAGCTACGTTATTTCATAAGCAACATTTTCCACCTTATCATATATTCTCTTAACATCGTTGATAATAATTGATTCGGAGGTCTGCCTGGTTTCTATAGTAATAGAGCGCGCAGCGGGACGGCCGTTAAGGATTAAACAAAGCAATTGAAAAACGTGATAAATATGTATCATGAAGGCTGATTTTTTGGTGTGGTAACAGGGATGGATATTTCATTTTCAAGAGTAAAAATGGCAGACACTCAAAATTCATCAAAATTTTACTTACGACAGGGCAAACAAAAAATCTTAAGCCAAACACCCTGGCAGACAAAGATAAATCCGCGAATCATATATATTCGACAATATTTTTTTTTTGCGCTTAACCATCCCAAATACGTACGATGGGTGGTTGAATACCATGATAATTTGTTTTAGGCTGACGATATCCACTCAGGATTGAAAGCACTTTTGCTATGTAGTAAAACGGACCGACAAGCCGTCTCGAGGTCGAGACAATCTTTAGACTTGACTATGGAACAGACTATAAATGCCGATGAGGGACGACGATTGACAGGAGTCACAAATTTCCCTTCTACAATATCTGCTCGGCAACGTTGGTCAAGAAGCCTCATATCAACTAGGTATGATTTCTCATGTATGAAACATCGAAACTGCTAATCTGGAGCGATATTAAACTATAAAAAATTTTACTCGATCTTCAAAACTTCATAGACATTGTGAACAGAAAATATTAATCCATTTAAACTAGATTTAGAAAAGGAAGTTTTGTACAATATTGCCACAGGAAGAGCAGCTTCAGATTTGATTGCTCCGTTCCTTCTAAATATTGAGAAAACTGAAAATCAGGTACGAGCAAGTTTTATTTATGAATGTGCATTAGCGATAATAGTTTTGTGAAACCCATTGACAGAATTATCATTTGAAAGTTTTCCACTGCTTCTCCACGTTCATAATCCTATTTCTAGCGGATCATATGATATTTATAAGTCATAATTTATTTTTGCGGCAATGAAGTCGAACTGGAAGCTTTTTAAAAATACTTTGTTTTTTTCTCTATAATTAATTCTAATTCTAATTTTGTGTATTTGTCCAGCAATAATTTTTTTTAAATATCTGTACATATACGAGTATGTATGTATAGTTGGCAATCCCTCTTATCTCGAGCCGAGCAGTTCTATTTTATTTGAATCAACTATTTTAATCAACTTCTCCAATCTTTTCAATTAAGATATTGTCAATTAATTTTCCCTTATTATCTTTATAAATAGTTTCCATGTTCCGGTAAAAAAAAAAAAAACGCTCAAATATTCATATGATTCTGCAAAGAACTGCTGACCGCAAATTCCAAAAGAGAATTGAAACATTTCTTTTTATTTTGTTGAAACCGAAATGCAACACTTTCCGTCACATTATTAAACAGGTTCACAAACAAAACGGTCCTTTTAAATAACAAGTAAAAAATCAAAAATTGGTCTAACGCCAATTCTTCCGATATCCTATCTCCAACTTAATTTCACATGACCACGCAAAGGGGAACGCCTATTTTAAGCCCGACACCTCCAGACATGAGAGATGTTTTAAACGAGGCATTATGATACTCTGAACATTTATTATTAACAATGTTTATTTCTATCTAGCCAGAGAGAGCTGGGGGAGAGTTCAAAGTTTGATCTAGTACATTTTGGAAAATCTAGTACAGAACCGAATTCCTTAGATCCTGAGAAGAAGTTTGTGTACCCACACTCCTATACTCGGAGGCTTAAATAGCTATTTATAGTCATCCCAGAACTAATTTTTTTTAGTATTTCCCTTCTTTTTATTCCAACTGAGGTACTAGATTTTCTGCACCATATATCGGCTCCAAGTAGGTAAAGTTATGTCCCATCGGAAAACGGGTTTCACTGTACGCCTCAGCTCATTACTAGCTACAATTCATAGAAGAAACTTTGTCTCTTCTTTCTCTTAAGGTAGGGGGTACACCCCCCCCCCCTCGCATTTTGCATAACGAATTAAGGGTTTCGCCGAGTACTATCGGGTGATGTACCCTTTCTGCAATTCAAAAAACTTTCTCGGGACGTTTTTGCTGCCGGAAAACCCATCTTCATGCACTTGGGTCACATACACCCCAGTTACTACATTTCGGATATATTTGGCAGTTAGTTTTTCCATGGCCATTTCTAGAATGGTTCGTAAGACAGTAAAAATGAGTATATCCAATTTCATGGGATTTTGTATTCTGAAGAATTTTTTGGGGTTTAGTTTGATCAAACGTGGACGTTTTTATTGTGCTGAAAGCTTTTCAGAATATAAAATCCTATAAAATGGCATAAAATCCTATTAATCTGAGAATTATGAAGTAAACTGTTATTTAGACAACTGTCTCATTAAGATAGCGCCCTTTTATATTCTACATTTTTCTCCACAATTTCTTCCGTGACGAGTTTTATACCCCAAAATAAAACGAAATTTTCATTTGATCTGTATACCGGGCTAAAGGTGCTAAATGCTAGCTCTACAAATCTGGGTACCGTGCGAACGAAATTTCATAAGAATTACAGCTCTAATTGTGAAAATTTTTTTTCGGGACGCTTTTGTTGCCGGAGAACCCATTTTCATGAACTTGGGTCACATATACCCCAGTTACTACATTTCAGATACTGCTCTTTATTTCACGGCTATTAGCGCTCTGTTGTGAACATTTTTCTGATAGGAAGTCATTTTAAAACACACCAATACCGCACAATCACGAGTAGTCTTCACGACTCCCTTCAGCGTTGGGAGTTGTTCAGATCTTAAAGTCGTCGCCAATACATTTGCTACAGATTTTGCAGCATTCTGGACTTTGGAGCTTGTGCTCCAGACTATTCTCGGACAACCACGGCTGCGCTGGCAATAGTCTTCTCCAATGGAGATATTTGTAAATTATTATGTTTGGCCTTTTCAATTGGGCCCTTATTGGTCGTTTCAGTGGGTGTCTTGGGATTTTCCTTGGAAGCCGAAGAAGAAGATTTATTATTCGTGTTCCTCCTTTGGTTTGATTTGAGAGGATTATCAGTCCTCACCCAGATTCACTGCTACTCCCGCTCATTTTGAGTGCGGCAGTGAAAGTTTATTATCTTTAATTTTATTTAAAATAAATTTATGTTTTATGATAAATTTAATTTTTATTAATTTTTAATTTTTTTGTTTATTATTTTTCAATTGTCTTACTTTTTGCATACAAATAAATTTCGAATATAAAATTTTATCGCCGACAATACCTCAATTCACTTTTCACGGTTTTTGCTCGTTGGTATACTGATATTTCTCTTGATTGCTTAGGAGCTTTACTTTGATACGTCTGCTCTTCAGAGTAATAAAAAAAAAAAAACAATAATAATTATAATAATACACTGTTAAGAATTTTAGACAAAAATGAACATACAAACGATCCTATAGGATTTTTTGAAGCGACGGATGGTTCTAAAGAAAGAGAAGTTTTGAATGGAACTTTAAACTACGAAGAAAAAAAGAGGAATGAGTTGTGTAACAATAGTATCGATCTGGGAATTAACGAATTGCAACCGAATACTTTATATGCATAAGTTTTTTTTTTCTTATTACAACGGTATTAATATACATACTTCCAATAAGAAATTAATTTAATGGCAATATGGTGAATGGTCCCAGGTTCCTTGAGAATATGAATACTAACATCAGAGCAAAAGCTTGTGCGTCCTTGAACTTTCTTGATTATTCCTTATTATTGCACCAATTACGGATTCAATTAACAGTTGTCATTTAAATGCCGTGTATTAAATTAGAATTTGATTTAATCGATTCAGATATATGTAAGTAGCTATATAAGTTTGCGGTATTTAAAAAATTCGAATTGTTCAGATGGTTATGGTTGTCATTCCTGTCGAGAGATTTTAAATATAAAAAAAGCGAAAGCAAGTTATTTAAAATACAATTTATCACTCACGTTTAATGTCATCAGTGCAGTACTGTATTGAGCCGTGAGTGACAGTGCAATACTGTTAGGTTGTCAGTATCGTCTTAATGGTGCAAACGTAATTAGATGATTGAGCATCACGAATATAACACGAATATAAAAAATAACCATTCGAAGAAAATCATAGAAGCTTTTCATCTATTATCAGTCGGAAGTTAGGATTCCGGTGACTAGAGCTTTGGAATCACTGACTTAAATGAGTGCTCCCCGTATACTCCATATGGCCGCCTCTCTATGTTGACAGTTTGCTCTATATACATATAACGTTAAATTTCTTCTTGCCACTTATTTGTAGAATATTTCATCGGACGGTAATCTTATGCCGAAAGACTCCTTGGTACTTCTGGGAATGACAATTTTCTCAGTATAAGCATAAAAAATCTAAATTTTTATATGAAAAGTCTACGCAGGAGTTTTCAGATTTAGTTAATTTTGGAAATGACATCTGGAAATATGTAACTAAATTATAGCATCCAATATTTGAGATCTCTGTGTTAGCGTGCTCTCACCTAGAATTCATATGCATATTCGTGGAAAATCATGTTTTTTATTAAAATCCTTCATTGAGTATAGGGCGGACAATTTCATTGTATGAATATGATTTCGAGCGGGAGTTTTAGGGATTTTCAGTTATTCAGCAATTGGAATTACTTGTTTGTTTTTATTATTTTTTTTTTCATTCCTGTTGAAAATTAATTAGTGACTAATAATTAAATTGTGTTTTGTTTTGTTGTATCGATTTTTAAAGCTTAATTCGGTAGCAAATCAAGTTTAAGCCATGACTCCTGCGGGAATTTTCTGACTACATCTGTGATTCACAAAACAGGGTAAAATAAAGGAAACCAAGGGTAGTATATGTATATATATGTATATAATATATTTTGATTCAAATTTTTTAATTTTATATAGGGCCAAGATGGGAAACCGGGGAAAAAACCGCAGATTATCCACGCATGTTGGTTTGCCGAAAAAGTGTTGGTGAGTGCATCCCTTTGCATCTGAGAGGTGATTGCCTGTCATGATACTAAAAAATTTTTTGTATTTTTGGAATATCTGAACAGTCGAATAGTGATTAGGAGCGCCCCAACTTTCTTTAAGTGGAGTTATTTTTTGGTTTTAAATCATCCATGGATACTAATGCTCTAGAAATGTTCCCGTTGAGAACGAAAATGTTCAGGAGCATATTGTTACCCGAAATTAAGGCTTCGGAACAATCATTTGGAACTCTCTGTTCAACTGAGTCACCATCAGAGTCATTCCCCTTAATTTTTCAAAAACTTCTCCATTTGATGTAATTACCTTTGCCATAGGTAAGCGAAACTTAATTGAAATGAAATGAAACGAAACGAAAAATAAAAAAATGTTAAAACCTCAGGTCAAAATCAGTTCAAATTAAGTTAGCCCTGCGTCGGCGAGGGACTACTGGCGTTCTCACGGAGTCATCACCCCGGGATGAGCTTTTGCAAGAGGTTCGAGAGAGAATTATAAAAGATTAGAGGGACGCATGCAAACTGAAACGCCAGTAAGAAAAACGAAAAAAAAAGAAAGCAACATAAGAGCTTAAGGATCGAAAAACATATTTATAATATAATAATTTTACAAGAACAACCAATCCTACCACTATCTCCATCTTGTCCCGTCTGCTGCTAAATTTAATTTAGTTTTTAATTTAAATTTTTATTTTTAAATCTTATTTTTTAATAATTTATTATTTTATAGTATAGCTTGAATATATAAATAAATTGCGACATAGATTAAGCTGTTATATGCAGACATGAGGCATTTTAGGATAATTCAGATTCCACCTGAAAGAAATTGTAATTTTTTGGCAATCGCGCATCAAATACAGGGTGGGCCAAAAGTCACCATGGGGTTTTAAAATAACTAACTTTTTCGTTTTTACATTGCTCCACACCCTGTTGACCGTTTCTCTTCATTCCTTTTTTACATGATAGAACAGACAGTTGGCTATCATGTAAAAAAGGAATGAAGAGAAACGGTCAACAGGGTGTGGAGCAATGTACAAACGAAAAAGTTAGTTATTTTTAAACCCCATTGAGACTTTTGGCCCACCCTGTATAAAAACGCAGTAAGTTACATAAAAAATAACATTCGCTTCCAGAATTGTTGGAGACAAAATAAATATATATAATATAAGAAAAATGTCCTATATTCTTGATTGATTGATTTTCACCAATGTATATTATCCAATTTTCGTTCACACCCTATTGGATCACGGTAGACCTGGACGTTAAACCAGTATATCTTGCGAAACTCTTGGCCATATTTAAAAAACGTACATGCAATTTTAATCAAAATTCATAATTATTAATTATCTCTCTCTGAATCGATGATGCATTCTGAAGGGAAGATTATGGATGGATGGATATACTAAAATCAAAGTGAATTTTAATAGTATCATAGATGGCACAAGAACTAGATGTCACGTGCAATACCAGAGCATCATTTCGCATCTGCCATATTGAGAAGGTCATCAAATGTTCACAAATTTGGTGTTAACTCTTTCAGGGGCAATGATATACAGGGTGTCCCAAAAAATAGTGATAATCGGAAGCCTGGAGGTAGAGCGTCCCGCGGGGAACCCAAATCATCCCAATGTATGTTCTACGGTTTTTTGTAGTTTTCGAGTTATTACAAATTTTCGAGATTTTTCGCTAATTACGTGTTGTAAGGTAATTGTAGTCACAGCCGTCGAAGAAAGTGAGATAGGCACTTATTTTTTTCCGAAATAGCTTAACAGTGCATCTGTTGTATTTAAAAACATTTATTTCAATACACTTCACCATTGTCTCTAAAAGTAATGTTGAATTTTTTCTTTTACCAAAGCAAAAACAAACTTGAATGTTCTACGGCAATTTAAAAAAAAAAAAAAACAACCGATTATGTATTATTTTTCAAGCAGATTTGAGAGGTCGAAAACAGGTAACATTTTTTTTTAAAATTATAAAGAAGGATGTTTTGTTATTAAACTATAATTGAATACAGTCATGAATCGGAAACATTTGAACTCTGAGCATATCGTGGAAGTTTTGTACTATGATGAAGGTGGATCCATAGAATTGGCAAGTATTCCTTTCGACTATGAGTCTCCAGATGACAAAAATACTTTGGAAAAAGATAAGTTAGTACCATTTTATGAGGAATTCGAAAATGAAGAACCATCCACTTTCGAAGTATCTCATTCGTATGTCGGCCAATTTTACCAAAATATGGCATATGTAATCCTATATATGTTGAAACATTATAGATGTGAAGAGATGATTTCGAAGCTGATGAAGAAAAATTATTCTTAGCGATTTAAAAAAGTTTAGAATGCAAAAGCTTTTAATCCACCGAAATGGAACAATTCAAGGGAACACACTATGGTCCATCGGAGATCATTGCTAATCTTCCATCAAACGATCCAAGGGATCTTTTCAGTGCATTACTCACTGATGAGATCATTGAACATATAGTATTTCAAACGCACAGGAATCGGAAAAGTTTTATCTGCTTACCAATTGCGCAGAAATCAAAGTTTTTATTAGAATAAATTTTCTTATGGTAATAAAACCGCAAGCATTCTACCGCCATTATTGGTCTAGTAGATCAGAATTGATCGACTCATATATATCCAAACTGATGTTAGTCAAAAGATTTTGTTGGATTTTAGGAAATATTGATTTGAACGATTCGTCATTGATGCCTAACAGGAATTCTCCGAATTTCAGCTGACTATGCAAAGTACAACCCTTACTGGATATGCTTTTGAAAAGATATCAACAATTTTTTCGATTCAGGAGTACTTCTTGCGGTAGACGATGAGATGATTAAGTTTATCGATTACTATGCTTTCAAATTTCTATGATCCTGAAAAAGTACCTAAAGTTATACGAAGAAAACCCGATGATACTTCAGTGTTAATTCCTTGCCCAGAATTTATTGCTAAATATAATTCAAATATGAATTATGTTGGACCAGTTAAAAAAATATTACGAGATTGACTGAAAGTATCACTGACATTGGATTTTCTTATATTTTTTGGATGTGTGCGTCGTGAATGCTTATGTGTATCTTAGAAATATTTGTCGAACATAAGCAACTTCTAAAGTAGTTTAAATTGTATATTATTAACTATTTGACAACTATTTACCATTGCCTCAAAAACGAAAAACTAAACGAAAAAAAGTTCAGATAAAAACAAGTAAAAAAGCTTGAATTGATCTAATTGTCAGACTAATTCTTATGATACCCTTGATCAGTGTTTCTCAACACTAAAATATCTGGAATTCTATGCGGCACAGCTGAAAATCAAAAACTTCGCGGTAAACCGTGTACGAGAATTTTTCAAGGAGCTCCGTTTCAAGCGAGAAGTGTGATAAGATTTACCACATATACTATCACATTCAATCATATCTTCTAGTTTTTTAGAAGAGCAGACTTTACAAGTCGTCATGCTAAGTGACCGCGATTGAATAACATTTTCGGAGACAAAAACCAAAGTAAAAATTAAAACTTATAAAATTTAGAGCTTTGAGTCGCAGTGTACCAGGCCGTTGAAAGGTATGTGCCCGTGAAGGGAATATAACAATGCACATGACAAGTATCGCTTAGTTGTCTCCGCTAAGTTGATGATTTCATTAAAACCGAGTCGTTTTGAAAGACCTTCATTCAAAACGATTAAAAGATTCTTGCTTTCGCCTGTACTACAGTACTATTTTCAATAAAAATCAACTAAACATTCTTATAGACTCACCTGCCTTTATTTATCTCCATATATTTTTTGCCAATATATTTTGGTATTTATAGCACAAGGCCAACAAATTGAAGTGATTATTATTTCATATAAAATGTAGAAAGACGACGCAAATTGAAAATTTACCAATTCCATGTTGTACTAAAAGTTCTCGACCTTCAAAATTACAAAAATAATGCAATTTTTTTGTTACAATTATTCATCGTCCAGATGCCATTTGTAATCGTTAATTGGGACTTTTTGCCCAGTAGGAGACTTTATTGTATAATTGCATTATTCAATTATCCAAAGTAAGAATAGTTAATGTGTGTGTCTAATGCTTTAATCACTAAGTTACGTTCATCATCCCGGTACCCGTCTATTATATGAAGCGAAATAAATTCATAATAATGCTGCATTACTGGACAAAGGAACCCCAACAGTGCTGTTTAAGAAATAATTAGCTTCTTCCTTGTTGTGAAAATGTCTATTTTATTTTAGTATCAAATGCCTGCAGTTTTTCAAATATATATGTACATCTGTGGTATAGTGCACATATGTATGTATACATGATGCAAAAGTACAATCAATTTTGTAGGGGTTTATAATTTTAATCAATCGTAGCCTTCATATATACATAACTGTCCATCTATGTATAACTTTAATGTAATGCGCTTGCTTTGCATTCTATGCAAATGTTTAATTCGTTAACTTTTCCAATCTCTAGGTCTGTTTATGGAGTTTGTTTGAAATGTTTGTCCTCCGTATTATTTAAAAAAAAATAATAAAGAAAAATCATTATAGGTGGCAGAAGCTATAGTCTTTTGTGCATCTTGTTCTAGATCTCCCATTAACTGGAGAGAACAAATTGTTCTGTCGATTGAAGCGAACTATTTGTACTGTTCGCTTCATTTATAAATCTTCTATGAAAATGTATGGGGCGTTCTTTTGTGTATCTTTTATTCTTCCCTATTCTGCGGACACAAAAGAACATAGCCAGAATAGTATCCACTGTCCTGCAACTATTATCAAACATAAAAACGTAACCAAAGGTTGTCACTTATTTAAAATGTACTAAAATATATATATGTTTTATGGTGTTTAATCATAACTACACCCATTAAAGATTTCGACTTTATTCAGAAGAATTTAAATTACTTGAGTTGAGACAAATTGGTTTCTTGATTTAATCATTGATT
Organism: Dioctria rufipes; assembly: GCA_963924295.1. Lineage (NCBI taxonomy): Eukaryota > Metazoa > Arthropoda > Insecta > Diptera > Asilidae > Dioctria > Dioctria rufipes. Next base: position 259,453,399 of record OZ002741.1, read on the forward strand.
CAAATAATTGAAATTAATAGCTATTTGACAAGGCGGAATTAAAATTGGGGTTTTTTTTCGCAACAATCACTGACTATTATTATAAATTATAAATTTTTATATACGAATATGTGATATATTATGCAGGAGGGTAGAGAGGGTAAGGAATACATAATACATATATATATATACACCATAAATACATACAGTTGTTATTATGAGATGAATTGAAAAGTCTAATTTCCATACATGTATGCGTTACATATTTGTTACTTGAAACGGCATTGAATATTGGCTAGTTCAACTCTAAAACTTAAAAGCTTAACTTTGTTAACTGAATCAGTAGATTCAATTCTCTTTACATTCATAAAAAGACTCTATGGCTCATGGCTCAGGTTCAAAAAGTTCAAAATAATAATTGAGAATTGGAAACATTTGTGATAGGTTCAAAACGGTTCCTCTTCGTACTCCGAGCTTTAGCTTGTTGACAGCAATAAATAGTACTCAGATGATCAACAATTGAAAGAGTCTGCAAATGCTTTTTTTTTTTTAAAGAACGATGCTACGTACGATTCTGCGCGCGAATTAAAGTCTAGTTTCATTGAGCTAATACTGCACGTCCATGATATGTTTTTCTTGTCTGCAAATTATGAAGAATTTGGAATTTTTTTTGATATACTGACATTGTTACAATTTTTTTTAACAAAAGATAATATTTTAATGTTTAACCACTTCATTAGTTAGTTATCTGTTTTTTTAGCATACACGTCTCAGGAGTGAGGTCTTTTTGAATTTCTAGATAGATTTCGCAAATTTAATATAACTTTTGAGCCCATTTACCGATTTTAACAAAAATTGAAACATAGATTTCTAACAATATTTCACAAGTATCTAATAACCAAAATATTTTTTTTTTTACGCAAGGGTTCTCAATGTTTTATGCACAAGTAACTAAAACGTTGAAAATTCAACATTTAGAAAAAAATAAAATTCACATATTCACATATTTTCGTATTTTAGGTTATATTACATTGAAACTCTAAGAATGTGAACTATTTGTCGTCAGGGGTTACCAGCCATTTTATATAAAATATTTTATATTTATGAGATTTCATTCTCAAAATCTTTCACATATTTTACGTTATAGTACATTGAAATTCAAAAAAATATGAACAATTTATCAGCCAGTCCACATAAAACCGATCACCTTGTAACCCGACCAATTCTGATTTGGTTGAAACTCTCACAGTTTGTAGGGAATACCAAAATAGCTCATACGTATTTTTTGTTCCCCCCCCCCCCCCCCCGTCCATTGCTTGGGTTTAAAAATTTCGTGATTTTGCGATGAAACGTCGGAGAAATTGATTTTTCTGATTCAAATGTCAAATGGAGCTCAATGCTTTATGTTTTTTATAACAAAATATACCATTACCGATTTTTTTTGTTAATAAAAGTATTGAAAAAAAAATAGTATTATTCACTAGTGAGGACTTCTATCACTGTTTTTTCTTTTTTTTTTTTTATTTCGAAGCTAGATATCTTCTCTACATATGTGCAAAATATTGCGATGGTGTTCGGCTTCGTTTTTGATATATGAATTTTCCAATTCACCCAAAGTAACCTGTGTGGGATTTCTGCAATGAGGTGAATGTATTGTTTTTTTTACTGGGGACCTATAGTACTTTTTTTTGTATTCTTATTTTGAAATAGCAGACAAACTATGGATTAATATGCCTATAATATGGAAATATAATTGGAAATGGTTCAGGAAAGTCCCGAGAGGTGTCATAAGTTAGCAAAAATATGGATTCAGTAATTCACGGTTTTTAGCGCCTAATCGACTGATTAAGGGGGTTGGAAAAAATTAACGAATTTTTTGTTATATACTAAATAAGACCTTTCCAAGACCCACATGCAGCGATACTGAAGAAAATAAAAATTGCCTTGTAAAATGCTCAAATTTGCAAATTGTCGAGGGAGTTTTTACGATTAAATTCGCGCAGAATTTTGAATGAAAGTGACAAATTCAATCGGATAAAATGCAAGCGAGAAAGGAAATATGTAGATTGCTGAGACTATAAGTGCCAAGTGGGTGAGTTTACAAAGACGCCGGTAGATGGCGGAAAGTAGGCATGCAAAATTTTTATAGCTTTTATTATTTTTAAATTGATAAACGACATCTGATCTTCCTGAAATTTCGTACAATAATCTCCTAAAAAATGTGCAACCATAAAAAAAATGGATTCATCGACAATTCGGTTAAGTAAGTTTTGAAATGAATTTTTCAGGCAGAAATTTTGGCCGTCGAAAATTAATTTTCGGAGCGAATTTGGGAGCGGATGTAAAATATGCTCAAAAATTCAGAAAAAAAAAATCAGAAAAAGTAGCAAAAGCAATTTTGCATCGGAAAATATTTAGTCGAGATTTTTGGTGGGGTGGTTTACTCCCATACAGGTTACTTTGGGTATACGGTGACTTTAAAAATTCATATCTAAAAAATGAAGCGGAATACGATCGCAATTTCTTTCACGTAGATATATAAGGCCTCTAGATTTACAATAAAAATACAAAGGAAAAAACGTGCAAGAGGTCGCTAGTAGAAAAAAAAACAATACATTCCTCCCAGTATAGTGCTTTCATACAACTTTCTTTGGGTATATAGTACAGTGACTTTGAAAATTTATATCTCAAAAGCCGAACACCGTCGCAAGTTTTTCCACACATGTAGATAAGGTTTCTAGCTTCAAAATAAAAAAAGAAAAATGAAAAAGAGCTAGAAGTTTTCGCTATGAATAATACAATTTTTGTAAAAAAAAAAATACTATTATTAACAAAAAAAAATTTCGTTCGGTACTGCTACATTATTTTTTTGTAAAAAATATAAAGCATTAAGCTTCATTTTGATTTTTTAAAAATGACGATTCATCGTAAAATCACGAAATATCTAACCCACTAGCGGGAGGGGGTGTTAGGTAGAAGAGGAAAACATAAAAATATGGGTGAGCTATTTTGGTATTCCTTACAAATTTTGAAAGTTTCATCCAATTCGGAGATGGTCTGGTCTAAAACACTAAAGCACTACTCGTATATATACAGGGTGTCCCGTAAGTCGACGTCAAGCTGGAATCGGGTGATAGACCAAAATATAACAGTTATAAAAAAAAAAAATAAAAAAAAAATTAAGTCATGTGTTTTTCAAATCATAGGCATTTCTTTTGTTTTTAAATGTACACCCTGTGATGCTTTTTTAGCTCCTGTTGCTACAAATCTTTACTTTTTTTTCAATTTTATTTTTCTTATGTAATCCCGAATAGTGCTTATGTAACCTGTTTCTTTAAATTCTAAGCCAACTGTTCCAGATTGGAAGAAAATGTCACATTTTGCCGAACCAAGAATAGAAAATTAATATTTCATAAAACTTTAACTGACTGTAATGAAGTATCTTTAAAAGTTGACGCATTTAATACGGAAAAAAATTTTTTTTCTTCAAGAAACCCAGTTTCCAAAAATTTCTTTTCACCTACTAAAAATAATTCTAGTGTACCCAAAGCTTACCGTAAGACCGTAACTTTAAGACTCTAGTTCGAGTGAGACGGAGAGTCATTACATGAAGTGTGAGTGATCAAGATAGGAAGGGAAGTTATAATCAAATTTTCGACATATCTCAGTTACCTTATTCTGACAGAAATAAAATTCCCCCGTTCAAAAGTAATGGAGTGCTTCTTCATGCAGTGTCTTTTGTTATTTATTTCAGATATATGTAGATATAATAGTAAGATCTCAGTTACATAGATGCTTACGTCGAATACTAAAATCGAGTCTCAGATAAAGATCATAGAAGACTATGAGATCAAGGCAGAAAAATGGAGTGATAGATTTTCCGATTAAGATCATAGGACACTTACAGATCAAAGTAGAAATTGAGTTAGTCATACACGCTACGAGCAGTAGATACTAAGTCTGCCAAAAGTAAGCCTTATCACAAGCTCTCGCCATTTTCTCATTTGTTATCATTTCTTGGCCAAGTATTCTTGAATGTAAGATATAAGCGTTTATATAAAATTTATGATGTAGCGATATACGGCAAAAGATCGCGTAGGACTTGTTTCGTACCAAAAAATCTTCAACTCTTGCAACGAAGAGAATTTTCAGCAAAGTATTGAGGGCGAGGAGCATCTCATGCGTGGACACTATGTCATTTATCAACTAAATATTTGAAAACTGGTATTGTAACAGATGTAAGACATAGACGTAGATCTCATTAATGGGACAGAAAAACATCACACGAGCATATTAGATTAGACAAAAAAGTCACTATCTGGTATGTGGAATTTCTTCAAAGATGGGCCATACTTTTTCGAAAATAATGAAAGATCACACAATTATCATCAATGATATAGCTACAGAGCTATGGTACGCAAATTTTCGGAACCACAGTTAGATGGACTCGGTGTAGACGGTATTGTCTGTCACAGGATGGTGTCACATGTCATACAGCTACTGATATAATTAATCATTTCAGACAAATTTTCCAAAAAAATGCCCGATTTGACACTGAGTTTTGTTTGTGAGGCTTTATTAAAAAATGTACAATAATCCATAATCCAAAATTCAATTCAATTCAAATTAGAAGATTACAAGACAAATAATATGAAGAGACGGCAGTAGAAAATTAATCTAGTCCGTCAGTTAATTTGGTGCTAAGTAACAAACATGATCAGACCCTCAAAGACCAAAGAAGAATCTAACAAAATCGTTAAAGGGATCATTTATTCAAGCATGCAAAGTCTAACTTAGAATAGATTGAGCTACCAGGAAAAGAGAATCTTCATCAGATTCATTTCAGTGCTATACTTAGGATTTAAGCTGAAAGTCACCAGTCATCGAAAACTACCGTAAACTTTGACAACGATAGCTGCAATGATCTATACAGAGACATTATAAATCGAGACATAATTAATCGAGTTAATTTAGTTGTGCAATGACCATTTATATACTCTGTTGTCCATATTATCATTTATCTGTAGTCTCATGCCACTCTGACAGCCAACATTCAGGAAAAAATTACCAAAAATTTTTGTTAACATATTCCGCCACATCATGCAGCAACAAGCACAACAAAGATCACCACATGAACTACATAGTCATCTTTTACCAGAAAAAATTTCAATGAACCTAAAATCATATCAAGCGAAATTTGTAAATAATATTATAATTTTCCTCTCAATTATTTCAAAATAACATCGAGGATTTACTTTTCCATTGGTTTTTGAGTGTAATCAGGAAACAGAGGCGTTGCATTGTTAAAAGAGACCCAAAATGGCTTAGAAGAGAACCGGAATATCGTCGAGTGAACGAAATATTTTTCTGCTTGCCGGTTTCCGTTTTATATTCCTCGAGGACTTAAATGAAAATAAATCACTAGACATTTTTGAGGACGTTTAAAAAAAATAAAATTTACCTTGATATACTGGTTGCGCAGCATTATTTAAAAATTTTAACACTTCGAACTATTCAAGGACAAATCAGTTAAAGTAATTTGAAAATAATAAAACTTTACGTCTTCGAGCAAAATCAGTTGCATATTCAAATTATCAGCCTCGAATATTTTAGAAATAATCAATCTCGTACCATGAAAAAAAAATTTTTTTTGTCGGCCTATATACTACATACTGAGTACACACATGTTGTATTAATGTGCTCTACACAACCTCGGGCAATTAAAAAAAACTCTCACATATTGAATTCGGGTTATCGTACAGTTGCAAATATAAATTTCTATTTCTAAAATTTTAAATATAATATTTATTAAAAATCATGTTTAGTTGTAGAAAAGATTGTTCGCTTAGTTATATTTACTAAAGCTAATAAAAAAAAAAAAGAAAATGGGCAATCTCGATATTTGGGAGGTAAAATGAATTATTTGTAACTGAAAGGCGGAGGATTTTTAATTTAAAATAATTGGTTAGTGCTGATCAAAATGCCGGTCTAGTTATATATAATATATGACAACGTCTTGGTCATTTATACTTTGAATATTTAAAATCTCTCCTTCATGTTTTTTAATTATAGTGTTTAGACGAGAACGTACCGGAGGCATAACAAACTTAATTTTATGAAAATGAATGAGTTAATTTACAATTTAAAAACAAATTTAATGACGTGTTAAATATCGATCGAATTACGATCGATATATAAAAAAAAAGACATATAAGGCATTAATCAGTGTTACTTTATGTATGCTCGATAACTTTCCCAGCAGGAAATGGAGCAGTCCAAAAACTATAAAGAAACGATCCCACGGAAGCACAGAGCACTTGCTCTTCATACCTCTTTGCATATATTTTTTACTACTGTACATTCACAGAGGTAAGTACTCAATTTAAGCTCCCATAGGAGTGCTCCTGAAAATTTTTTCGAGAAGGCAATTAGAAACATAGGGCAGTTTTTTTCAGAATATCTGCAGTACGGATCTAGTAGTGCTCCTGAATAGATTTTGTTAAGGCAATAGAAGATATTTTGTATTATATATATCTACGGTGCAGAGTAGTGTGGCCACTAGAAATATTTTTGGAAAGGTGTTTGAGTAGCCACACAGGAAAAAATAATAGAAATTTTAAAATCTTACATAAATATAATTAATGTAATAAATGTAATTAACTGAAAATTTACCTTAAAAAAATTATTTTTCATAATTTATCTGTATAAAAATTGTTAAGAAATATTTCAGTGGGATTGTTATTTTTGAAGATGGTTTTTTTCTTTGATATACTGTTTAAGTAGAAGAGAATTATTAATCACATCAAAAAGTAATCGGTTTTTTTTTAATTTTTTAAAAGAAAAAATTTTTCAGCACTTTTATTACCATTGTGCAGTGCTAATAAATTTATAGCCAAAGCATTAAATAAGCCAAAGTCAACATTATCCTAAACATATTGTTACGTGCGTGGCCTTAGTTCGTTATTTAAAACACAATATTTTGTATATAACTCACAAGTTCATTTTATTACACAACACTGTTTAGATTTTCAAAATTCATAAAAAATTATCAATCAACTCTACTGTAATTATCGTTAGTACTTTATCGCAATCCAAATAGTTTACTACACTATGTTCACTTCATTGTCTTAGATAAGACTCTCTACTGGCGGTAACAAGTGTCGTATTTATACTCTACTGCCGAATTCAGAGTGGAGCAGATTGAGCTTTGAGTTCAAAATAAAGGTGTTCACAATGCAGCTAAAAGTAAATTTCGAACTTTGATATTAACATAAACAAAAAACGTCAGATCAACAAACAAGCAAACAACTATCATTGTCGAAATAATAAATTCGAAAAAGGAGACATCTGTTGCACCATCAGATTGCTTTGAAATTAGATAAAAATTAACGTACTTTTTTTGGTTTTTAAATCATGAGGTTTGCAAAAAATACATCTTGTTTTTTATTAGCATTCATAAAAAATATTAAGTCAGAAAATAATATTAAAACAGTTAGTTATGATAAAAAGAAGGATGCAGATTTTTCTACGCCATCTATATGCTGGTAGCTCAAAATTCCAGTTTGTAAGCTTTCGAAAATGGTAGCGTGAAAATACAATAGAACCTATTATCATGCAGCTCTACTCTGCTCTACTCTCAGTCATACAGAGAAGGCCATGTGCACTAATGCGCGCGAAAAAAAAGGATGCCAGTTGCCACTACTCTACGCCACTCTATTCAACTCTGGCATTGTGAATTCGACATACAAATTTGTCTAGAACCTTCCTGAAGATTCCATTCTAGAAACATCGATTCTTCGAACTTAAAGTAATTTACGTCCGTACTTTATAGATGTTGCTTGTCTCCATTTGTAATATGATTGTCCGAAAGTTGTTTATGTCCCTGTAGCCAAACGTTGCCAATTACCAAAGTAGCAACACTGGTCCAGAGCCGCAAAATCATAAAAAATTACAAAATTTGATTGAAATCCACCAACAAAATGATCAGTATTTTTCGAATTGTGAAATAAGCAGCAAATACCTGTACTTAACAGAGTTGAGTATATGAATTCACTAATTTTTTTACCAAGACACCTTTAATCATACACTTCGAGCAGTTTTCTTAAAAAGCTTCTACCACACTTCGTTCGGAGCTAATTGGAAGTGTTTCGGACCGATTTCCTTTTGGCACCTCATTACTCCTATAATACTAGCTATCAAGCATCGCAAACCTACCACGATGTAAGGTGTTCACTTCCGTCAGTAGATAGAATTGCACGTTCTCAATACACTTACTCAACATTACCGCATATAACAATATACTGAATAATATATTATTTAGTAAATTACAAATTTAGGGGCGCTGCGATCGTTATGTGACCAAATTTTTTTGCTATTTTAAATTGAAATCTAATGAACTCTAGTTTTTCTCCTTTATGATCGAGTACGATGTTTGCAATGAAAAACAGGAGCAATCGATACGATGTTTGAGTTTGAAATCCGAATTAGCCAATTGCAGCAGTCGTTCAAGATAATAATACTTAGAACTAATTGTGTTTTCGCCTTAGAAATGATTACGAAATATTAATAATAATAAATTATTTTGTATCCCTATAAATTCGTAATATAAAACCTTTTTATTTTAGTAAATTTGTAAACTGTCATTAGATTAGTAGCTCACCAAATACTTACCATACTTGTTGCAACATCGACCAATATCGACATAGTATCAGATTAGATCAAAATCAAGTAATTGTCAGATAGTTATCAACTTTTTTTTTTTTTTTTTATAAATTTTGATGTAGAATACGCTTGTGTACGTGTGTCCTACATTTCGTTAATTTACATGCGCCTGGGGAAGTTTCAAAATAAAATCTACAGAAGCCAAATTAACTCTAGCGAACGTATTTTCTCTCTAGATAACCTTTTACTTTTAGCGAACAACCTGCGGGTAGTGCACCTGTTGTATACGCCCGCTTAAGTAGTATAGTCCCGTATAGTTAATAACCGAACAGATTTGAATTGAACAATGGTCCATTATAGTTATTTTTATTGAAAATATCGTATATGGTGAAATAAAAATAGGCAAACAAAGCATTGAATCAAATAAGCAACATTGGTGCATGTTAATACATTACTGCAGTTGCCATTTAATAAACCGCGAATGGTCTTTTCCATATATAATGTTGATTGTGACTAAATTACGCAAACCCTGTTTGAGAACAGAAACTCATTTTGACAAAGATAAAAGATACTTCCATTGTTACAAAATTTTACTTATGATAGGTAGTAGGTCATTAGGTTTGATTATGTGGTATTTTTTCGGTCGTTTTAAGTCATCAATGAAAGGTTTAATACAGTTTTTATTACTAGACCAAAGATCCGTATAAGTATGTGAGGACTATACAATTTTCTGATTATTCATATTTTGATTATACCACTCTCATTCATTAGCTCTTAATTGTTTTTAATTTGTTTGACTCTAATTTAAGATGGGTTAGATTTTTGTAATGATTTCGTAATCAAATTTAATTAACAAAAACAAGTAAAAAAGCAAACATTCGTCTAAGACCAATTCTTATGATATCCTAGATGAATGCCCGTATGAAATTTCGTATGGTCACCTATCTGTGCAAGTTTGATTTTTGAAGTGGTTTCTCGGATGTATTTCTAGAACCGTTCGTCGGACAGAAAAAATGATTCTAACCAATTTTATAGGATTTCGTATTCTGAAGAAGTTTTTAGTACAATAAAAATGTCTAAGACTGATCGTTTTCAACAGTTTACGTAAGAAACCTAAACTTTTATATGGATGGCAACACCAAGAAAGGGTTGCCCGATTTAGTCCATTTTTGAAATTTTATTTGCTATTACTACGAAAACACCATGTACCAAATTTCAGCTCTCTATGTCGACGCGTTCTCATACAGTGTCCAAATATATAGTGGAAAACGAAATTTTTGTTTTTTTAAAGTTCGTATACAAAATTTCAGCTCTCTAAGTATACGCGCTCTCGTGTTATCGTGCGCACAGCCAGACAGACAGACAGCCAGACAGACAGACGGACGGACGTATATGCAAAAATCAAAATAATTTTTAATATTATGCATGGGTGTCCAATCCATTTTGCTCTACCATCATGATTTCTGTGCGTTACAAACGGAATGACATACATAGTATACCGCGTATAGACTTCATCTAGGGTATAAAAAATTTCCCAACAGCTGTAACGCGATGGCGAGATATTTCCATTAATTTCTGGCCGTTCCCGTGTAAATACTCTGGATTTTGCAATTTGCATTTTCATTTCTAATTAATTCTATAAAAACCTTGAAAATATAAATATTCGAAATGAAATACACAAATAAATAGAAATCTTCATTCGACCCGGTTACGTATTTCATATAACACATTAAGAGGCACTGAAATTCATTTTTGACACTTCTAAAATTTTTTCAATTACTTTCGGTCGTATACAGTAAAATTCCGTGATGATTTTTCATTCCGATCTGTTCGAATGTAGAACAGTCTACCATTTTCTGATTTTCCTCTGGCTTCCAATCTGCGAAAGTTCAACAGTGATATACAACATCAGCATATCCGCCGAATGCATAATTGGATTAATTTGGATAGTCCATATAATTCTTCCCACCATACTAGATAACTCTAATTATGTTCTAATTTTGGTTCTGAAAGAAAATTTAAGAATTGAACTTCCAAATTATTTCCAACTACATTCTCCACTTGAAAGAGAAAATCAAAGGCATTCTGTTTATTTTTCAAAAATAGATAACTTGAATCTTCAGGTGACAGAAAATAATTTTTATATGTTCTTTAATTTTTTCTTTTAGGTCATCAGATTCAGCTTCTAATTCCTTGAATATGAGATTTAGATTCTAGGGTTTTCTTCAGGTTATCTTGGTGCTTTGTTATAAGATAAGGCCATAAATGACTGGCCGTATACTGGACATTTTGATTTCAGAACCACACCGAAATATCGTAGTTGAAACTGGCAATGGTCTTCAAACTGTAACCATATCTGCCAGTGCGCTTCACTCATTGCTAGTTTTTGCACTGTTGAGACCTTTGTGACGTTTCTGTCTGATAAAACAGCTGCAACAGCATTCTTGCAAGTAATTAATCTTTTATATATTATGGGAGTTATAGGCGAGTTTAACTAAACTGCAGTTTAAAGCAATTTAAATTATGTTGTTCTAGCTAGAACTGGCTCTAATTATTACTATGATTAGCGCCCCAGATCTGTAGACCTCCAGCGAGTTCTCTCCCATCTTTTATCCTTTATCCTTTGCCATCGAACGTACCTTGCACGCACACGTGTCAATGGACTGAGATTCCAAGAAGTCTAATTGAGCGCTTAGCTAGCCTACCGTTTTACGCTCGATGATGATTGAATTGTTCCGTCTGCCGCATTTAAGGTCGTTGAGAACTAGAGGTTACCCATCTAAGGTGTAAACTTTTAATTATTATTATTATTTTCTTTTTTTATTTATATGCTTTGATTGAAAATAGTGATATTATTATCAAATAGCTCATTTATATATTCCATAAAGTTATTTAAATACTTTTAAAAAGGCTTAGCCTTATTTTGTACAAACATTTTCAGTAAACAACTAAAGAAATGTTCCAATTCGTCTAAGACAAATAATATTATACCCTAAATGAAAATAGCAGTTATAAATAAAGTGAAGTTTTGTATGGCAACACCAAAATAGAAATGTTAAATGTCAGCCTACGTTTGATAACTTCGGCGTAGTGAACTTTAGTTTAACATAGCGTGAGCGGTGACAAATTTTATTTCCAAGATTTATCTTTTTTTTATAGATTTCTATAATCCCGGTATTTTAAGTTATAAATTAACTCCACATCTCTCACCAAACTAATTAACTTTTCCTGAGAAGATATTTCCGAATTCACTAAAAACAAATCAGCTGCTGTCTTTAAACACCGAAATCATACTTGTCAAATTTGCGATGGAGTAGAAACTAGATCTATGTATGTACCTCAGCGTTTACTCAGCACATTAGGCGCAGCCAACTTAACCAAAAGAACTTGCTCAACTTTTTCTGTCAAAAGTCGGTTGCGCTTACGCACGCACTGTATTTCGGAATTTAGTTTATTTGTGAAATATTTTTTTATTTTATTTTTATGAAAACGCTGTGTACAAAATTTCAGCTCTCTACATGGACGTGCTGTGAGGCATTGTCAAAATATATAGTGAAAAACTAAAGTTTTGTATAGCAAAACCAAGAACGGGTTGCCTGATTTGGTTCATATTTTAATTTGTACAAAAGTCTCCACGTCGACGCATTTTCTGGCAATTCATTTCTGAAATTTTATTTTCCATTGCTATGAAAACACCATGTACCTATCTCGAAACGTTCTCAAGCAGTGCATAAATATAACGTGAAAAAATAAATTTTTGTATGGCAACTCTACGAGCAAATGGGTTGGGCACATTTGGACAATATTAAACGATATTTTGGTTTATGCATGTCCGTTTGTCAGTCCGTCCGTTAGTCCGTCCGTTTGTCTGACAGTCTTTCTTCGCGATAACGTTCGAAATGGAACCAATCGGGCAACTCCTTCATAGAGTTGCTATATAAAAATTTCGTTTTTCACTATATATTTAGGCACTGCCTGAGAGCGCGTTGACCTAGTTCGTTTTTTTTATTATATACAGCGTGTTCCGTAAGTGGTGTCATATTCAAGGGCTACGTATAGGTCATGCTACCCGAGCAAAATATGGTATGGTGAGATGGGGGTGGGAATCCTAACGGTTTCCGAGATAACTGGACTTAAAGATATTTGGGTATATTTTTATAGATTATCCTGTATCTTCTGAACGTTACACCCTATGATGGTAACTTAATATTTGGTAGACAATCGTTAGGCCTTTGCAACGGTCTATAATTTTTTTTCCATCCTCTTTTCCATTTTGAAGTTGAAATTTGTACTCGTTTGTTTTATTTAACTCTCTGCCACATTTTCACCATTTTTATAGTGAATTTTAATAATTTCAATGCGTTGTTGAATCGTGTATCGTTCCATTTTTATTAATGACGTAGTTTCTACTTGTCAAATGTCAAAAAATGACAGCTTCAAAGTGACATGTACCGAAATAGCGGGCTAATTAAAATAACACCTCTTATTATAAAACCCTGTACTATATTTATCAAAAAACACGTCATGAATACCAATTTTCCACATTGGATATAAGAAGCCTGAAAACTTAGCTTTAAAATGAGACTCCGTACCGAAAATGTAACCCTTTCCGTGCTGTTTGCACCTTTTCTTAAACATCGCCAGCTGAAATGGCAATTGGAAAGGCCTAACGATTATCAATCGAAAAAACTTTAAATCATCATCACAGGGTGTAACGTTCCAAAGTTACAGGGTGATTTGTCAAAACATACCGAAATTTCGTAAAGTCCCGTTATCTCGGAAACCGTTATAATCCCCCTCCCCACCCATTCAATGTTTTGCTCGTCTAAGCATGATCTATCCGTAGCCTTCGGATATGACACCACTTACGGGACACCCTGTATATAGAAACTGACTGAGAACGTGACGATGTAGAGAGCTGAAATTTTGTACACAGCGTTTTCATAAAAATAGAAAATAAAATTTCACAAATAAACCAAATCTGGCAACTCCTTATTGGTGCTGTCATACAAAACTTTTCGGTTTCACTTTATTTAACTTTTATATTCATCTAGCTAGGGTAAAATATTATTGGTCTTAGACCAATTATAACTTTTTGTTTTGTTTGAGAAGATTTCTTTTTTAATTTAACGAAAACTTCATATTACACTTCTAATCCGTCCGAACTTCACATTAAAAATAATAAAATGCCTTACTTCGCACAATATTGGAAAAATCTACAGTTAACATTCGTGGAAAATTGGAATAAATCAACCCTTGGTTGTCTTTCTAGATATAAATCAGTGACTATTCTTCTAATGAACTTCCAAATGATGCCTAGGTAAGCGTTTAAATTGTCTTACTTGTAGTTTTTCGTCTCAATGGCATTTTAGAGACTCGGACTAGCACGCACACAATGGATCTCTGTTTCATAGTTTGGGACGGATTTCTGGAGGGGTTTTGCCACAATTTGTTTTCGAATGTACAATTTAATTATATCACTTACAAGAAGGAATATTTATATCTTGAAAAACACGATTTAGTCAATAGGAACAAACTAAAACAATGCATTTAAGTATTGCATTTTGTATTATCTATTAAAGTAATTTCACCACGTTGGAGAAATCTAAATTTAAATATTTAAACCGCTCTCCTCTAAACTGTTTGCAGCATTCTTAATCTTTCTGCTTATGCCAACGAATAAAAATATTTCCTCAAAAAAGTTATTTTACAACTAAGTATTACTTCTTTTTAGTTATTCCCAATTAGACAATAAAACGATTAGACCTTTCCCATGCCCCAGTCTTGAATGCTACAATAAATATGCAAAGTACTTATGTACATACATATCTGCAAATAGCTTCAAATTGAGCCGATGCTATTCACGTTTTTGTAATTAATAAAAGAATCTAAACATCCCAAGAATTGTAATTCATCCAATTGAAAAACATTGTTGATAGTATAATTTCCATGAGTCTCATGAGCTACATATGTAAACATAACTGATTCCGTCGGAGACAAGAAAAAAAATCTGATGATTCGTGATTCGTGTTATTCCCAGAGAATTTTTCCCATTAAAAAATGAAACATCTTCGCCAGTCGTCATCAAGTGGGAAAAGCCCGCACATAGCAATGCTGCGAAATGTTTACAATAAAATCTTTAAGAATTCTCGAAATTAAAGAAATATTTAGGTTTGCTGACGTGAATAGACAGATCTTCAGTGACTGTACCGTAGCTGTGCTACTGAGACAGTAACAGTTAGCAAGAAGTGCATTCAGACCGCAAAACACGTTTCGTTTCGACGGTGATTAACCTCAGATAAAAAAATTATTTCTTCTTCTTCTTCTTGATATTGAGTAAGCTTTAGTAGCGCGGCGGGTTCAATGAAATCTATGAATACTATCGCGTTAAGCTTGTTGGGTATTATGCATTGCGCAATTACTAAAGAAACATTTGTGAGGAAATAACAACAGTGTATCTATGAAAGTGCATGGTTGGTAGGTAGAGAAGAAATAAATAAAAAAATAAAAATAAATTGCCAGGTAAATGCATATCCACACATACGTAAAGCATTTCATTTGTAATTTCAGAGAAACAATTCTGTAAATGAGATTACGTTTAATTTATCAGGGATTTCAAAAATTACTTTTATTCGCTAAATATATGCAGTTTTGTGAGTCTAATCAACTTTGTACCGTACTAGAAATCAGCAAATACAAATAGTCTAGGAACTTTAGGCAAAAAATGGGTTCATCTTCGGAAAACGTCCAACCAAGCTAAAAATTGACATACATTTACCTTTCAGTTCTCCAAATAAGGTGTGAAAAGTCCCCAGAATTCGGTTGTTCGTATAACTTGTGACAACCCAAAGACGGGGAAAAAATTACCATTTTTCGGTTTTTTGCGAATATTTTCGTTCCTGTCGGTCTAACGGCTATAACAGATACTTATCAAAAAGAAAGAGCAGGAAAGTCTCTACAAAAAAGTTGGATCAAAATTTATTGATAACACTAATAGTTTTCCCATAATCTGGTATTGAAACTCCAATATAAATTTTGTATGGATATTAATTTGTATGTATGTACATAATGATCGAAATCGAGGTTTGTGTGCGGTATCTTCTCACGTTTTAATAACTGAAACAGCTTTGGAATATTTACATACAATGAGAACGGTTATTATTGGAGAAGACGTGGATCTCATCGCTTGGTAATTTTGGCTGCTCGCACTTCGATTGATGAAGAGATGCTCTTCCTCAAACCGGGCAAGAGAAAAGTCGAGCGAAAATTTTACTTTTCTCGAAGTTTTAATGATCACGAAGACATCAGAGATCATCTTTTACTTCTATACGCTTTCACTGGATGTGTCACACTATATCTGCTCTTTTCATAAAGGAAAAATTGCATCTCTGAAACTTTTTGCGAAACGTCAAGACCCACGTGCTGCAGCACAAATTTTCAAACAGAGTGATGCTTCTCGAGAATCAATTTCTTCCCACGTAATTCGAATCTTTCTAGTTATGTGTAACGTTCCAGTTAAACAAGATGACTTGAACGCATACCGTTATCTTTGTTTTATGAAAGCACAACAAATCGGTAAAGGGGAATGCCCATTTTAGGCTTAACACTTTCAGACATGAGAGATGTCTTAAGCGATGCATTATGATATCCTGAACATTTTTGATTAACAATGTTTATTTCTATCTAGCGGGGAAACCGAGATGGGAGGAATATTTGATCTGGTACATTTTGTAACATCTAGTACAGAACTGAATTCCTTAGGTCCTAAGAAGAAGTTTGAGTACCCACACTCCTATACTCGGAGGCTTAAATGGCTATTTATAACTGAAGTATTAGATTTGTGCGGCGTCCGGCTTCAAGCATCTTTTAAATACCCAGGAAGATACATGTACTCTCATACTCGAGAAAATTTATTTAATATCAACTCTTGGTTATAATATTTCCCAATTAGATAAAACATGCACTTAAAATTGTGTTAAAAAAAACAAATATCGAATTTAACGTGCCATTTCCGCTTATATCTCAATATACCTAAGAATATTTAGTCGGATGAAAATCTTAATCCAGAAGTATACTTGAGTAAATTACGTGTCTAATCTATATTAGTCATAGATTTTGTCAATTGTTATTGTTAAACTTAAGATACCGTGTCTAGTCATACGTTTGTTTACATTGTTGTTTCCGCTTATACTATGAATTTGTTGTCAAAAATTAAATTTGTTCACGTTTTCGCGATATTTCGAAAAATTTGTTTTTAGAAAAAGTTAGAAGTTAAGTCATCAACAATTTGAGACCAATAAATTATTTTTAATAACTTGGAAGATAAATGTTATTTGATTAAAGATCTGGTTGCATGATGATTTTTAACATATTTTTATTTTTGAAAATAATTATTCGTTCGGCAGTAAAAATAAATAAGAAATAGAAAGAAAAAAAAAGTGCTTTACGCTCATGTTCATAGAGATACGTGCTCTTTTAGTCTATCGCGAAATTTATCCTGATATTAATTTAAAGAAGAAAAAAATTGTGATTTAATTTCATAGCCTTGATTCTGTTCAGCCTTACGGAATGACCATATGAATTCATTCTGTATTTTGTATGTAGCTCACAAAGTACGTAAGAAAATACTTTTGTAAATGTCGACAAAAATTACATTGAACGACTCTATTTTTTGAAATTTGTTTTTTTGTTTGTTTTTCAAAATATTCGTCTTTTTTGTTTTTAAAAGTTATGAGCTCTTTTCATATAACGAGACATTATCTGGAATCTTATCTAATATCTGGATGCTGTGATTTTGAGAGAACTTGAGCCAGGAAGAATTTTGCACTTCTCGAGAATTCTCAAATTTGGACAGTAAAAAAAACTTGCAAAATATTAACAATAACATAAAGTTATTTGCTTTTATGGAAAAAGAACAAGACCATTGGTAGTTATACGGATAATTCGTTTTTATTGCGTTGACTGCGTTGCATTAATTTTAAAAAGTTACTTAAGAATAAAGGTTTTGATTTTGATGCAGTAGAATTTAGTCCATCGTCAACAACGGATTTAACTTTGTAATATAGTATATCTTCTCCAGATCATTAATGAAAATTAAGAAGAGAGATGGAGAGATAGCACAGTCTTTGTGCATCCCGGAATTTATAGAGTGAGGTTTTGATGAAACGCCATCTAGTATGACCCGTATTAGGTGACCAGATAAAAAGCTTTCAATTCCTAAAAAAAGAGGAGGGGAAAGCCAAAAGCTAAAAGCGTTGGATGCCAGACTCTATTAAAGTCCTTTGAAATATCTAGGGAAACGATTTTAGACTCACCAAAATTGTGAAGACTACAGTTCCAACGTTCCATAAGAATGGTCAGCAAGTCTCCAGATGGGCGTCCAGCTCGGAAGCCATATTGGCGATCGTTTATATGTTGGTTGGTTTCCAGATACTTCATTAATTTATTTGGAGGTAATAATAGATTCAAAAATCTTGGACAGAATTGAAGTGATTGGAATTGGTCGATAACTTGAAGGATCGTTACCATCTCCTTTCTTGGGAATACGCTGATTGTGAGCTAGTTTCCAAGCAGTTGGAAAGTTTTCTATTGAATAAGACAACTAGAACAGTTTGAGCAGAGGTTTAGTCAACGATAAGGAACAGGGAGCGTGTAACCATCAGAACGTATGGCTTTGGAGATTTTGATCTTCTTAGAGACCTTGAATACATTTATCGTACAGATGTGTATTAGTTCTTGTACACATCCACGCGGGAGATGCGAAACAGGTGTCTGTGAAGTGGGTGAAAGACGACAAATTGAAGCGAATCTAGCATATAAAATATTAAATTTATCCAAGGGAGTCAACAACCATTTCAGATTTGTTAAGTATAGTGAAGGAATAGGAGAACTGCTGCGGTTGTTCTTGATGGTTTTGATTAAGTACAAGCAACCTTTGCTGCCTTTGCGGCTTGCCAAGATTATTTGTCTAATATTCTGGCCAAAAGAAATTTTTCTCTCTGGATTAGATTTGTAGGTGTTCTGTGCAGTTTTGTAGAGTTTTTTTAATGGACATAGATGCAATTGAAAGGTACTGTCGGATCTAAGAAAGTTTTGAAGGGGGCCAGAGACGTTAGTTATCGCCCCTCCTAACAACGATCTTTATTTGGGGCAAATTTTATTACAGTTCCAGGCATCATATGTATATGATAAATGACCTATTTATACTGCATACCTTAGAACTAGAACCAGAATTATTAAAAACATTTTGAATAAAACAAATGATTGTTAAATAAAAAGAATTTGAAATTCAAACAAAAATTATATATCTTAAATGTCGTTTGAATCTCAAACTGTTGTAAAATAAAAGGAAAGTAAAAAATTGTATCATCACAAATACAGTTTATTTTATACCAGAGAGAGACTTGCAATTTCAATATTGATATATTAATAATTCAATTATGTCATTTGCAATATAAAATTTCAGAGACACACTTGCGGTTTACGATACTAAGAATTTAATTAGAGAACTGACATTTGATTTATCACTTGATTTGTCATTTGATTTAAGAAAGCTCAGCGCACGAATAAAACGCGAGCAAATATTGTGAGATTACTTGTCTATATGAAAAATAAAAACAAAATAGGCACTTCAATTTGACAAGTGTCAAATATTAAATGTCAGAACAAGTTGTAGCTAACATTGCAGTATTAAATTTGGTTCTAAAAGGTTCGTGTATTAAATGATTATGGTTTATAGCTAGGGTCATATTCCAATAAACTCGTATACTACGTACGTTTTTCGCAATTTCAATATTGAGCTACATACTGAGTGTACACCGAGCGTATACCGAGCTGTTTCTCAATATATAGAGACAGACTTTCGGTTGAGTGTAAAATGCAATATTGAATATTGAAATTGCAAGTCTGACTCCGGTATTATTAACATAAGGATAACAAATTAACAATTTAAAAAAACTGCCGTTCATGTTGAAAGAATTTATCCGATTTTTTACTCAGATTCAAAGGCTTTAACTCCGGTTAAAATGGCTAAATTTAGCTGACATAAAAATAATTTTCTGATAACTCTGTGCTTGTGCCTACGGTCTTATATTCTGTCTACATTCAAGGTAGGATTGATGGATGATGGAGAACTTAGGGTTGCCAGCCATATTTGTACAATTTTTGAATTCATTTCATATGATACAAAGGTACAATTTGGGAGTTTTGAGAAATTTTTACTTTAATTAGCTTAAAGAGGCTTACAGACTTAAATTTAATAGACAGCAAACTGATTGACTGTATAAGTATAAGCACAATTGGAAGTATGATATCAGTAAGGGAGCTTTTGGATTCCGGAAAGAAGACTGAAGTGTTAAGTATGGTCTGAAAAAATTTTCCAAATATTCTAATTAGACTTTTTTCTCGTTTAGTTATGTGTTCAGAAGCCCGTCGAATTTCCGCCCACTGAATACGAGCGCTCAGGGCAAGTGCCCCCGCTTGCCCACCATATATCCGGCCCTGTTGAAATCCACGAAAAGGAAACTCTTTCGCTTTTATTGCTTGGTTGAACTTATTGTTAAACAAAGAACGATTTTGTTATTGTTGAGAGCTGCTTAGGAATACGGAATGTATTCACGCTTGCTAAGACTTAGTATGTTACTAAATTCTAATGTACATACATCAATATCCCTCGAAAACTATAGCACTTTTAATGAAATAATAAAAAACATTTTTATTCCAAAATAAATCTCTTTCCTTAAATATAATATTTTACTACAACAATACACAATGATTTGTTTGCCATTGTGTAGCTTCGCTAAACTTCTCCAATTACGAGTTTTAATTGTTTCTTTAAACGTTTATCTTGACCCGTCAATAATATTCTGGCTATCGTCTATACATCGAAGACTCTTCAAAGATCGAATGGAACGCTTTCAAAAATTTTTATGTTTTTTACAAGAAGTGCAGTAGAATAGATTTACTGCCCAGTGAATTATTCTGTTAGGAAACATTCAGAAGATCTACTGCAACATTTTTCAGCGGTATTTGGTTCAGGAACTTAGGAAACAAAAATCATCTAATAAAAAATTTCCATTGAGCTCTTCAGTTTTTCAGAGCTTTGCCGTAGTGAAATCAAGCCTACTTGATCGTCTGCATGGCTTTTCCAATACTAAAGAATTAAATAAAACTTGTAAACGTATACATATGCATATTCAATCCACCTTCGATGTACAATGCCCTGCACTCAAGATTATGACCTTCTCTTAAAGACGAGTTCAATGCGCTTCAGATGTTGCAATATTTTTTTGAATCACAGGTGCTACTTTCACATTGCCATGGTCAGTTAGTTCAATCGCAATATCATCTTTAATGTTTTACAAAAACTTGCTTAACTACATTTTGTTACTTAAGTACGTATTTGACTACTTATAATAAACCGGAAATTTTGGGAACGATCGCATGCAATTTTTTTATAGTTACTTTGTTGCAGTTAAGTATATCAATGTCATTGGCTCTAAACAACTGTACCTATACGTAGGAAATTCTTCAATAATCTGAATAAAGCTTAGGCAGTTTTGTAACATTATGCATTTTCGAGATATTTCACTTTTATAATACCTAAAGTGTGTAAATATTGGTATAGAAAGGAGTTAACTGTAATATTATTCAATTAAGGTAAATTTACATTTTATGTGCCGAATTTAAATGGTTAAAAGAAAATATTAAAGGAAAAAAATTAATTTATAACTATAACAAATGAAAGAAAGTAAAAAAAACAAAATTGTGAAGTTGTAGATGAATATGCAGTGGAAGCTCACTGAGAATTTTGACATTAGAAAACTTTTCAAAAATTAGTATTAATCATTCTGTTTTGATCTTTTGTCTTATATTATTTTAAAATATCATCATAATTTCACCATTTTTTATTTTGATATACCACAAAATGATCTAAAATGAACAAAACAAACAAAAGCAAAGTTTGCTCACTTTGTGGTACATTTATCACAAGTTAATTGTGGACAAAAAAAAAAAAACGTCGACTTATCAAAATTAAATGTCGGCTTGTCCAAATAAAGAATTGACTTTAACAAAAATTTCGGATTGTACAAATTCAATGTCGTCGAAATGAAATATCGGACATTAGAATTAAATTTCATAATCTTAGCTTTTTATATAAAAAATACATACAAAACAAAAAATCATTTCGTCATAGGTTTCTTAACATAAACTTTCCAAATGTTTGACAGAGAAAGAATGGCATTTGCGATGCATAGATACGAGGTATGTTACAAGATTTTTGTTATCGCTTTGTCTTTGTCTATGTCTTTGATACTAAAATTATGCAAACAAATTGTTGAATGCTATCTGCGTTCGATATTTCATTCGGATGTCATTTAATTTTGACAAAACCGACATTAAAATTATCAAAGTCGTATCTTGATTTGATCAAACAAACTGATATTTAATTTTGACAAGTCATCGTTTATTTTGGACAAAACGACATTATAAATGTGATTACATCAAGCTCTCTGACTCTTTTATTTGGCATACCACAGGGTTCTATTCGTAGCACTATATTATTCAGATTTTTTATTAATGATTTATTGAGATTTACGTGATGTAAAATTACATTTCTAGAATTACTGACGTGGTTAAGGTTTGCTTAAGTAGCCCTAATTTTCGAGTGGGCTAGTAATAACAGGGGGGTGATTCTGATCTTTTGTCGTATTTTAATATCAAAATATACGACAAAATGAAATGAACTTTTCTACTGCTTTTTTAATGTTTTTATTCAGGTCAGTAAGCCTTGCATTGCGTAGAATGAACTGAAAATGACACTTCACATTACAAATATAATTTAGAATTTAAACACTTGTAATCCTCTAAATGAGTGTTGAATATCTATTTACCATAGTTTATAATTTTTGTCACAGCCTTGGAAGTAGTTGATTAATTTGTCGTACTTTTAGTCTTATAATCTGTCATTTATTCATTGCAAATTTATAAATCAAAATGAATATAAAAGTATGACAAATTTGTGGTGAAATGTCAAAATATGTAACTAAAATGTATGCTTAAACTACGACAGAAGATCAAAATCCCCCCCCCCCCACCAAGTTTAGTTTGATATGCACAGTAAAAATGTTTCCCTAAAGTGAGTGGCAACAATTTGTGCCATTAAGCTTAGGTATTTTTTGATAAGATAAGGGAAAGCTCCACCTTGAAAAAATGGAATAGGCTATTATTCTTAAAATGTAGGTATACGTCTACTTCCAAATGTAGAATAATACCTAATTTGTTGAATTCCGAAAAAACTTAACATTTCGGGAACTTTACGTTCTATATAGGTTTTTTGGTGTAAAATACCAAAATTCATTGAATGATTTGGGAGAAATTAAGCTGATTTTTCCTTTATATTTGACATTTATTTTTAGGAAAATACATGTCTTAAATTTAAGGAATTGTTCTATTTTTTTTACAGTGTACCTAATGCTCCCTGAATACTTCTCGATACTATTCGATTCCATTGTTAATTTAGTGTCACAAATCTTAGTATTGTTTTTGGTAAGGAATAAAATGCTGTGATTTCATTTGATTTCATTTGAAGATAAACAAAATTTAAACGGTATTATATAGGAAGCGATCATATTCAACTGGTGGTTAGAGTGCTGATACTGCCTCATTTAATTTTTGCTACCTTGAGTTTTCCCCCATAATATGCGCGCACGATAATTGGAGGTTGGAGGTTGCTTTTAAGAACTGCACAAGATTTATATCTTTATATTGCGAAGACTCTACTCAAGAGCAAAGTCAGATATAATTTGGATATTTACCTGAATGGTAGAGCGTTGTTATTTCTATTTAAGGACCTTATTGACAAAAAAAAACCCTTTTGAGCATAGTTTAATACGCGATTGTCTAAACAGTCTAAAGTAGATGAAAGTGTGAAGAATTTATAGTTTGTTTCTGCGAAGTATAAGTCCATTCAACAATATGAAATTACGAAATTAGATGGATTATATAAACAATATCTAACCATATTGATTTAGCAGGTTGAGGTACCATGTAAAAAGGCACAAATTGTTGCGACAAAGTTTAGGGAAAAAATCCCTATAAATGTAGGGAATATTCTCTAAAATGTAGGGAATATGCCATAAAATGTAGAGAATATTCCCTACATTTTAGGTAGTATTCTCTACATTTTAGGGAATATTCCCTATATTTTACGCAATATTACCACATTTCTAGCGATTTTTTCCCTAAACTTTGTGGCAACTATTTATGCCTTTTTACAGTGTAGACAAAAGAGCTTTCAGCAATTGGATGATCCTATTATCGAACTTCTATGGTAAGCGATCAGAGATCACCATACAGATAAGACCTCTCTGATCGTGGGTCAGAAAGGTCGATTTTTTTCTGCATATTCAATGCATTATAGAAATTCATTAAAATTATTTTCAGTGAATTTCTGTCAATACAGTGAGAAATTGTCCACCTATAAGTATATATCTTAACTCTACATATGTATATGTATATGTATACATCTTTTATAATATGCCTTCAAGATATTTGTACAATTAATAATGTTTAATATTTCATGTTAATTACTATGCAAGACATATTAAAATTAAAATAAGTGTTAAAAGAACCCATCAAACTCACATAATAGCTCTTTACTATCGCATTTACAAGATATTTTATGAAATATAATCTCGTTTTTATGGTTACAAGAAAAACATATAAACCATATAAAATCTATGCGTAATCGAAAAATACAAGTTTTAAATAATATCGATTTGAGTTCATCTACCCATTTAATTAACATACTGATCATGTTTTACAGAAAACTGGGCTGAACTAGTCCACTTAAAATTTATATTGCATTAAACTGCTGTCAAGATAACTTTTGCAAATTTTTACCAAAATCTTGAATTTAAATTTAAAGTGAGTAAATAAGTGTATACACGTTAATCTGCAGTTAAAAGATATTAGTAACTACTCATTTAATTACTAATTTGACAAAGCTGTGAATTTCAATCAAAAAATAATCCGCAGGACTTAAAATAAATATTAGAACATATGTAGATGACGATATGTGATAATATGGTATTGTTACCACAATTGAATGACATGGACAAATAATTGACAAATAATTTGACAAACAAATAAATAACATCTACAGGGTGACGTATTACTGAAAGTTATGACAAAATTTGTCGTCAGATCAGTAGGGGGAGGGTGGGGTGAGTGTTTGTGATTTTATTAGTTTTTTTTCTCTTCCTTAAAACCCTAGAATACTTTTACTATCACTCTATATTTCTATAAAGTTATTTCGGGAGCTTGTATTGCACAACAAAATCAATAAATTGGAAAATTTATTATAATTTTTCTAAAATGCACGATAAACATGAATTTTTGCTCCAAGACTTGGAAATCTCAGAACAATATATGCCTTTAAATTCGTACTACACATGAACCTATCTATACATAAAATTGTTCTTGAGATTTCGACAACTCAGCTCTATCTAGCCTTAACTTAAAAACTACTTTTCTTTAAAATAATATTATAGCTGTAATAAATCAAATGTACTCTACAAGATGCTTGTATGCGGTTAGCTCTGTTTAGCCTAGCTTGTAAGATATTCATTATAGACTTTGATCTGAGTGTAATGATAATATTCTGTATTTGTGCTAATTTCTTTTGAATGCACTTAAAGTTATTTTGACTTACGACAGCAGTGAAAAATATAAAAATGAAAATGTGAACTATCGGAAACGATCAGAATCAATTTGCTCTAAGAATGTTCACAGCACCAAAATAAGAGTTTCTTCTTTTTTTGGCCCTTTTAACCTTATTCCCTTCTAAATTGTAATTTTGTCACTCGAGACCTTTCCGCTATCTTGTTCTACCGTACAGCTGCCGATGTTCTTTTCACTTACACATCTCTATACATTTTCGTTAGGTGCTATTTTGTCCTAATGTAATCAATTCAGCAGCCAATTAAAATCAAGCAAATACTGATGTTGTTATTGTATAGTATAGTAATCAGTGGTGGGACCTATCTGTCAAATTATGCTAGCAAATTTGAGGATAAAAGTTACCAAAATTGTCAAAAAGTTAGCAAAGTGACTACAACAGAATATAGATAAAATAGAATGAGTATAATTCTAGAAAACAATAAAAAAAAGCTAGTCTCAAATCATTTCTTACGATACCGTAGATAAATGCCCCTATGTAATTTTGTCTAGGGGTGAGCATGTGAAAGTTTATGAAGATGGTTTTTCGCATACATTTCTAGAACGGTACGTTGGACAATAAAAATGAATATGACCAATTTCATAGGATTTTATATTCTGAAGAATTTTTCAGTACAATGAAAACATGTAGGACTTCTCGTTTTCATTGTATATGTAAAAAACCTAAATTTTTGTATGTCAACACTAAGAAGGGGTTGCCAGACTTAGTTTATTTTTTAAATTGTATTTACTGCATTGTGTAAACGCCATGTATGAAATTTCAGATCTCTCTGTCGATGTGTTCTCAGGCAGTTTCCTAATACATTATGTATTGAAAAATGGAGGATTTCTATGGCAACCCTTGGAAGGAGTTACGCGAATTGCCGCATTGTCGGATATAAATCTACAATTTTTAAAAAAAGGTCGTGAGGAAAATTTCATCTCTCTAAGTAAATGCGTTCTCGAGTTATCGGCGGAGGTATGCCGAAACTTGGCTATTTCGATAGAGGGATTATTTCATGGGAACTTATGAGAAGATTTTCTAAATAAATTCCAAATAATTTACGTGTATAAAATGCGCAGTGGATTGTGAATAATATCAAAATGAGTAACACCTGCATCGATTGACTTTTACTTTAGTTGAATAAACAATATTATAGTTATCCTGTCCACATTTTTATTAATGCAGAAAAATTCGCAAGAAATAGAAGGACGCCCGGATATATTGGAAAGGCGGAGGGATTAACAAAAATTACAGGAATTATGAGCTTTAAGTTTAATATTATTTATTACACACATATATATATATTATCAATATCCAGATTTACATTCTACTTTAATATTGCATATTATAAAAAAAACCTTTTATTTTCTTAACTTTTTACTTATTTACGGATTTCCCTTAAAACCCACGGTGCTAATATTTGAACATTTGTAAAAACTGAAGGATACTTTGAGTTGCAATAATTATAGCTGACAGTTTTTCCTTCCTTATTGTGAGAACCTTCATACACCATACCCCAAGAAGATAGCCCCACAAGGATGTCGTCCTTATTCTTCTGCCGATATATTAGGGGTCCACCGGAATCACCAACGCACATAGACTGGTCTTTTAATGTACCTTTTGCGCAAATCATTGACGGAGTAACTATTCGGTCAGGTGTATCCGCAAACTTATCTTTACATTTGCGATTTGCTATAACAATAAAATCCGCTCTCATGAGAAATTTGGATAGTTTACCAGTTTCATCAACGCCCCAGCCAAGAGCGAAAGTCCTTTCTCCGGAGTATTCATCCGCCATTAAATTAATACTCCTCACCAGCTCTCCGAATGTGAAGCTTAGTTCTACCCAAACAATTGCAATATCATTGTTAGACTTCGCTATTTTTCTATGCTTAGGATGATTCAGAATTTTTTTTACGTAACTTATTTGAACATCTTTGGATGAAGAAACATCGTCTGAATGAAAGGTTCCTGCCAAAACTTGTAGTTCATTTGGATTCCTATCCTCCGTGCAGTGGGCTACAGTTAAGACAATATCAACTTTTATTATTACCGCCGCGCACTTGTACACTGAGTTATGTCGAGTCTGTATCAATGCAATATACGGATACTGGCCAGTGTTCTTCATTAAAATTTCAAATTCTTTTCTTATAACTGGACCTGCTGTTACTCCTTTATTTATGTGAGAAGATGTGTCACTCATAGGAGATGCTTTACATCCTATTAGTGTACCGTAAATTACCAACAATACTAAATATGGATTTCTGAGCAACATCTTAAGCTTTCTAACAATTTTTAAATTGAAATCGGTTTATATACATGTTCTCGTACCCGCATATGAATACGCATTTAGTACTGATTGTCTGCCTGAGGCATGTATCTAAATATTTGTCATAGCTGTTGCATAAGTATGAATGTTGTGAGAAATGTAAATATTTTTCCACTTCAGGAAAACGTGCTGTCTGTCGTTGAATTGAAATGTGTTTTTATCCAAAATTAAACCATATGCAGACCTGATCGTTGGCGTTGATTATGATAGAAATAATAAAAACTAAAAACTCTACCAAATGAATTGAATGGAGTTTATCAAAAACGTGTTGCGAAAATTTACCAGATTTTGCAGAAGCGGCTCGTGCAAATTCAAATTAGCTTTGGTGCGGCTAACATATTTTGTAACAAAAGGTGTCGAGTTTTTTACTCCATCCGAGAGGTAGAACTTTCAGAGGGGCGATTTTTAGTGATCGGTTTCTTTAAAAGGACGTTTACAAGGCGCAATGAGGAATGAGGAATTTTCAAGATAGCTGTCAATCCACAAAAATCCCCCTAGGTAGATATATGATACCTATCAGTTACAAAAAAAAAAAAAACTTCTTTCTTAATAGAAGAAGGCCTGTCTAAGGACTAAATTAAGTTGATGAGCATAGCAATGAACAAGCTGAGAAAAAGGATAGGTATATTATATATAGGTATATTACAATTACCTACATTTTCATTGCGTGTACGTTTCTCCAAGGTGACTCTATTTTTGGATATTATTTTTCTGTGCTTTTGACTCTGTTAATCATTTTCCCACTAGCGGCTTTAGACAGGCGGTAGAGTTTCCGAAGACTAATTTGTCTACTAATTTGATTGGAAAGAATTTCAATACAATTAGGGTTGGAGTTCATAATCTCAACATAGGTAGTCCTCCTTAATCATGACAAGCGAACTTATTTTTATAACTTGCCGAAGGTAAGTGTTCATTTCGAATTATGTCTTACCTTTTGTGAGATTTAGTTTTTACAAAAAAAAAAAAGAGTTATATTGGCGATTAAAAAAAAAATTTGAGTAAAATAAATAAATCAAGTTTTTTTTTTTTAATTTTTCATTTTAACAATTTGTTTTGTTCGAGACGTAGGTTTTTGCATTAGCCCTACAGTCTATTTCAGAACATCCGATTGGGCTACAAAGTGCCCAGCATCCAGGGAGAGAATGGTAAGCATTGTTTCAATTCGAAACGGCTCCTGACACCCTCCGATTTTTTTAATGTGCCTTAAATTACCCTTTATTAAAAGTCCATCTTGTTTTAAGTCTTCCTTATTTATTTTATTGTTTTTTGTAATCCAAACTCAACTCCGATTTTGAACATTCTACACTGGGATCACACTTTAAGTACAAAGATTTGTGTTATTATTTTTGTGTACTTTGTTCTAGAACTATCATATACTGGAGAGAACAAATTGTTCTGTCGATTGAACCGAACTATTTGTACTGTTCGCTTCATTTAAATCTTTCATGAAAATGTATGAGTCGTCCTTTTGTGTATCTTTTGTTCTGCTCTGTTCTGCGAACACAAAAGAACAGAGCTTCTAACTCTGAAGAAGAAATTATCTTCAAAAACATCATAGCCATGTAAACAAATATCTATATATTTGTTTTTCCTTCTAAATTTTTCATCTCTTATTGTTTTGTTATTAGTCCTCTTATTTTGTTTGATTATTTGAATTTTCCTTTTATTATTTCTTATAGTTTTTCTATTATATTTAATATGTATTACCGTATGAGACGTGGCTTTCTGTGGCAATTCGATATGTTGAAGAACCATTAAATTCATCATTTTCCACATGCAGCAAATAATTATATATATTATAATTCTCATCAATTTTGAAACAACAATATATTTGTAAAAATAACTGATACTAAAATTGAAATAAATCAAGAATTTACTTGCTTCTATGGCACTTGAGTTGTAATTGATTATTTACTTTACTTTATTATGACGAGATAATATTAAACAGTTATTTGTTATTATCTCATCTCATTGTAATAAAAAGTAACTGTACTAAAATTTTTATATGATTCTGAATTACATTTTTGCAACGATTTACTTTACAGGCTTCTGAAATAAGTTATTTATTATTGGATGGGCAAAAAAAAAATTTTTTTTCTGTTATTTAGTAATGTTAAACAAAATTAAATATTAGGAAAATTTGTGTGTAAGTATAAAACATTAGAAATTACACTAAAATTAAAAGGCAAAAAAAAAAAAACATCAAAGAGTGGACTTAATCAATTTAGCTTGTAAATGGCACAGATATTCCACAGCTCATTTGAAAATGACCAACTCTCACATATTATTAAACAGACTAACCCAAAAATTATGTATGCAGAAAAACAGAGAAAAAAAAATCAACACGAATCCACTTCATATTCGTCGTATGAGAGTACACAAACAAAGATTCAAAATTCAAGGAAATGTATGCACACATACATACACCACTTAACAGTTATCGTGTTTTTTTTTTCTTGAAAACAATAGCAGAATCAATCAAAAGAATCTTGTTGAAAATCTTAATTAGCAATGCTAATAATAGTAACTCCAAAATTACACATATTAGCTGAAGTAAAAATAATACTTAATAATTACTCAGTCGAACTGATGCCGGCTTTTACTTTTCATGTTTCTTTTAAATTTCGATAGTTTATAGCACGCTCCTTGAAGATTTTCCATTTTTTTTTCCACATCATAAAGAGGAAAACGCTAAAGTAATTATAAATTTTTCATTTGACCCCTTAACGCTATAAAATAACACCTTGAAAGAGCGAGTTAATGACTAGCACCAAAGTTTCGCAAGAATTTTGAAACGATTGAAATCTACTTTGTGGCCTTCTCGGTTAATTTTAAATGCTTTCCTTAAAATTTACTTATGTACCAGTCTGACTTGCATTAAAAAATCTGTGGTTTTTTTTTTGCAGCACCAAAGTGGCTGTTGTTGTTTTTTTCTATAGGAAATCATTTTCGATTTTGAAGTTGTTTTAATGACGGTTATAACTTAGATAACTATTATGTGTATTGTTCTGTCAATAATTATTCATTTGTCATGAATTTAGCGGTCATTAGAAATTTTGCAATGTTTATGAGACGAACTCTAGTGTAGGGACTTTTATGGTGTTATTATTTAAAAATTAGTCCTACTTGGGTTATATACCTACATATGTCGAATCAGAGCACAAATTGTAAATTTTCTTCAAAACTCACTTTGCATACCAAGTATAGATACCTACTGTTCTGGAATTTTTTAGATTTCAATTTTAATTAAAAAAGAAAAAAAAAAAGAAAGTTATTAGTGTATAAAACTTACCCAAAAAACTTGAGTAAATTGTGAACAGGATAAAGAAAAAAAAAAAAAAACAAAATCAAAACTTCATAACACTTTCACTAAAAATATTATTTACGTAAAACCAGTTATAATTTCCGTCCAATTTGCACAGTATATTCGATCTGAACGATCAATTGGTCCGCAATAAATTTTTAATTGAGATTTGATTGCGAATTTCGTTTATTTCACTTAACGCGAGCTTCAACGTTCGATGTGGAAAAAAAAATCACTCACGCACGCGGATAAATCTGGTACTACGGTCGCGATCCAGAGAAATATTGCTTTTATACAGCTGTCCGCTTTGGTGATCGCCTGCATTTACAATCACTGATCGAATTGAGCTTGGGTTTGGGTAGTTGCTTCTACTAATTCTGTTCATGCTGGCTGACATGGGTGACCAATTCAGCGAGATTCATCCGGCTATCATATTCATGTTGGGCACATTGTTTTTGTCTTCTTTCTGCATTACGTTACGTTATGCGCTATGAACACACACTAAGATATGAGTGGAGTGGAGGAGCATACTAGAACTGGAGTGGAATTTGTATAGCAAATCGCAATCCAAAAATGTTGAACGAAGGAGAAATGAATATATTGAATAGAGGGATTGCATTTACCCCCTCCTCTATCAAATCGTATGGTGAAGACATGAGAAGACTTAATATATTATTTGCCTTAACTTGATGGTAATTAGGCGAAACGTTGTATGCTTGTTTTTTTATCATTGCAGTTTTTTGTTTATTCTTTTCATCCGGTTTGTGCTGTACTTAAAAGAAGATGATGCGTGCTGTTATGCATTTTGATCATATCACATTAGATCTGTCTATTTACCTGTACTTCTTGGGTTAATTGTTGCTAGCGTAAAAATGGAGTGAAGTTATCGCATGTCAAGAGCAATTATGAACAACTTTTAGTAATCTTGGACAGGAAGCTAAAGCGATGGAAGTTTGAGAATGGAAATTTTAGTTAGTTAGTTTGGATAAAATAATTTGCGAAAAGACATTGACAGTGACATTAGTAAATTGTTTCTGAATTTCTGGCATGCCTTTTGACCGAAAATATGGTATTTGGCTCATTGCATCTTACCATAGATGTCACAATAACTAGATGGCATACAAGAGTAGAGTATACAGATTGTGAAATGGGTAGTGCATTCTGGAATGGACCGTAACATGTTTTAGAGCGTGCCGAAAGCAAATGTTTTTATTTTGATCCACTTCCTCAACACTTCAGATACGAAAACATATGAATCACTCGACGTATACATCATTTCAAATGTTGTGGTCCATTCCGGAATGGACCATTCAGCCATATAAATTTTGTATACTTTTCTGGTACTGCATGCGACATCTAGTTTTTGTGCCATCTATGGTCTTATGTCTGATCTAAAACAAATTTTTGCCATATAATACAATCAATGTAGCCCTTAATTCTACCGTACGGTGATAGGTCTATGTCACGAAATATTTAAATTCAATCTTGTGATGCACTTTAGAACCTTTCTTTAAATATCGTGCGATATTATTCCTTCGTAATTTGATGATTTCTGAGCAACCACTAGTCAGGATACTTACCAATCTGTAAGAGTTTATTCTCTAAACACTCCTCGGTTCACCTGTCGTTCAAATGATCGTCACTTTTTTGTTCAAACCATAAGACTTTTTCCTCTTCACCTCAGAAAGAGCATTAAAATCTTTGGAACAATTTACTGGAATATTTAAGAACTGTTTTAGTTGATTGAGTTCTATAGTAGCAAGGCGATTTGTTTCTGAGGCATATTATTATTATTAATTTGTATATCTTGTTTGGTATAGTTTAAGTTTTTTTTTTTTTTAATTTTCATGTCTAAATATTTCTGTTATTTTACTTAAATATAATTATAAGTTTTAGTCTTACTTTCGACGCTATAGACGAAATAAACATTATTTAAATTTTAAATTTTTGTTTTTCATAGAAATTTGATTTTATGATTTGGATTTTATCATTTGAAATGAATTCAAAGTCGATACTTTCATTGGAGTAAATAAAGCTGCTGAAAAACGAAAGGAGATACATAAAATTGAAAATAAATTTTGGTTTTATTTTTATACTAATTCACATCAACAATACATGTGTAGACCTTCCAAAGTTTGTTCAATTCGCGATTAAATGCTGGTACAACTCACCGCCGTGCCCAACGATAATCTTATCTAATGACATCCTGCTATAAAAAAAGTAAAAACTTTGCCTTATTACCAGGTAACAATTCGAAAAAAAGAGAAGAAATGTTTCTTATGCCGATACATCATACCGGCATGCAAAACAGGAATAGCTACAGGGGCTGTTAATAGCCTACACTACAAGGTTTGGTAATGGGCTACTTATACGACTAAGGTTTTAATGCAGTATAATTCTTGTTCAAGATTGTCTTTAATGTGGCGCCATAAGAACCTCCGAATTTTATTACCCACAGTGGCGACAAGAAAATGGCATCACACTGTTCTTAATAATTGCAATCAGTTGATCTTTCACTGGTTTTATTTCCTTTATAATACTTGAATTGTTTGCTACACATGCATGTAATTTCGAATCAAGAAACTTGATCACAAAATTACCTAGTGGTCGTAAGTTAATTAACTACGCCCATATATTTAGCTTCATTTATCATTCCAGATCCTTCTCGGATTCAATTTAAAGACTTTGGAACCTTATGCAAGAATACATAAACAATCAAAAAATGCATGAAGCGAAGACCGTGGATATTAATTTGACGCAAGGCTAAATATTAAAGATAGAAAATAAACAAAGTTTGGCAAAAAGGTATTCAAATCAATTTCTTTATCTTCGGTCATTAGTATTCAAAGTTCTTGAGCTTCAATCACATTATACCAATTTACCAATTTTGTCTATTAACAAGTAAAAAAGCTGGAATTGGTCTAAGACCAATTCTTATGATACCCTAGATCCTAGAACCTTTTTATGTGCGCGTACCAGAAAATTACAAATATTACTTATCGCGTTGCTGGCGTACCGGACAGATTTTAATTAAGAAAAATTTATAAAAATATAGGTGTTTCAGAATTTTATTTAGACAATTATAAAAATCAATATACAAAAACTAAACTAAACATATATTATGTTTTTATACATAATCATTTTACCTTGTTACTACATAGTAACAATCTGTGGATGTACAAATAAGTTAAAAAAAAAAAAAAATAAAAAGTACCAACGCTACAAAATACGTCAAACAAAAATAGGAATATATTACCAGTATCAAAATTGACATAACAAACACCATACCAATTAATTAGCAGAAAATCAAAAATTTTTAAGAATTGAAACAAGGGCAATCAAATGAAATCGAATACTTAAAAAATAAAGGTTTGACATTAAAAATTATTTAAATAATACTAATTTATGAATTCATTGGAAAATTTTAACAATTAATGGGATTTTTGTTGTTGTTTATTGGTAGACCAATATTTTATGACAGGATCATATTTTGATACATTCTATTTCTAAATTTGTTTTTTACAAAACTCAATTCAGAAAAAACTAATTCACACGCATATGTGGAAGAAAAAATTGATAGAATAGCTGCCGCCAGTTATTTTAAAGAATTTAATGTTGCAGGAATTTGCATTCCATGCTTTTAATAGTTCTTTTTCGGCATTCTTATGAAAGTTACTCAATAATCGATTATTTTCAATAGTTTCCAGTTAATTTCTTAAATCGACAAACTTTTCTATCAATATGGAACTGGATTGAAAATCAATCAATTGCATCTCAACATCTTCTAAATTCAG
Organism: Dioctria rufipes; assembly: GCA_963924295.1. Classification (NCBI taxonomy): domain Eukaryota; kingdom Metazoa; phylum Arthropoda; class Insecta; order Diptera; family Asilidae; genus Dioctria; species Dioctria rufipes. The sequence goes on from OZ002741.1 coordinate 259,488,189, forward strand.
CCACTCAAAAATTATTAAATAAAGTTTATCTGCCGATATCGTGCCTGGGAATATAATAAATTTTGATATATTTCTGAAAATGTTTTGAATTCTTCAAATCTCAAAGTAAATTCGAGACTGAAAAATTTCAGAAAAATCTTTTGTTAATTTAGTTTTGTCAAATCTACACATCTCATATCAGACCTAGATTAGAATATATTTAATTCCCATATTTTGACAGGGGTTGGACGTACTGCATTGTCCGCGTTAGACAAAGTCCAAAAGAAGGCCTTCCGGCTTATTGGCGACGACATATCAAAAGCAGCTATTGATTCCGTAGAGCATCGGCGTAATGTCCAGTATCTATCTCTCCTTTATCGCTACTTCTATGGCTACTGCTCTGTTGAAATTTCTATCCTGATCCCTTGTAGAATTCTTCCTATGTACACCACACGACACGAGCTGTAACCCGGGTTCACCCTCATTCCCTTGAAGTCAAATTTGGACGTACAATGAAATTCGGCGAATCGTTCGCAAGCAGAACAGTATGAATGTGGAACAATTTTCCATCCTCTGCCCCCTCCCCCCCCCCCAGCTATGAGTCGAAAATATTCAGGCGTTATACACACCGTCAGCTCCTTGGCGCAACCCAATAATCCTCATTCCCTACCCCTTCTTCCTTTCCTACCAAGGCTGTGCTACGGCATCATAGCGTATCCCCTGAGATTTGGCAATATAAAAATAAATTGTAAGGAAAGGAGACAGTTTCCTGCCAAGGATGTATTACGGCATCGGAGGGTATTCCTTGAGCTTTGGCAACATCATAAAAAAAAAAAAAAATGGGAGGAAATGAGGAAGTTTACTTTGGTCTTGGGAATCATTACAATAAGATTATAAATTTGTTTGGAAAGAAAGTGCACAATGGGTGAATTATGGTTTTTTACTTATCTTTCGTATTGTGATGATATTTACGCAAACATTTTTCAAAAAGGCTAAAGAAAGGCTAAAAACATAACAGAAAATCTACTGGTTTTGGGTGTGTAGTTCAAATTTCAGTAATTAAATGCTTAGGTGTTGCTGACTGATTAGAAAAGGAACCGTAGATAGAATGCTTTTTGTAAGCTTTTCCAAGTATGCAAAAAATGTACTCAATTTGACTATTTCTCAGTTTTCACTTCGCTAAAAAGTTGAAGTGAGTGGAACTCATTTTCGTACTTACGCGAGTAAACTAGTGGGTATGTCAAGAGGAGGTGAGGGACTGAAAATGAGGTTATTTGGGACAGTAACTTTGCTTGTGTAAACTATGCTTTAGATAAAAGTACATACCAAGGGATAGTTCAGGTATTTTTATAACCCTTATGGCCAGTTTCACAGTCTGAGTTTAAACCAAATGTTTAGTTAAAACTCGACGAATATGTTTCACAGATTGGTTTAAACCCCGGTTTAAACTAGAGTTTAAACCATGCCATCCCTTGGTTTAAACTCAAGATAAAAGTATTTCAAATGTGTGACATTTTATTTTGACAGTAGCATTGTTTATTTGTATCGAGAAAACAATTTTATCATGGATTCACAATTAAACATTTTTAGCGATGAAGAAGTCTTTTTTGAGTTAAATTTAATACTCAAATCGGCCAAATCATTTTAATGAAAGGGATGACGTTGATTTTTACGCTAGATTCTGTTTAAATAAAGAAATTTGGCACTTTGTCTTCCAATCTATACTTGTCCGCTTTCTTGCGCTCTACTATATGTCTTTTTTTTATGCACTAGGTAAAGCAATAGATCAATTACACTTCTACTAAAATTTGTAGCCCTTTTGGACGGTGGCATATTTAAAATTAGTTAATTTAACTACATATTTTTTATTTTTTACTTTCTGTCTGGTCTGCTTACTTTTTCCGATTAACATGCTGATTGATAGAAAAATTTATTCACAATGGCGGCGATAACTAATTTAGTTCACAATTTAATCAGTACTACCAACGTTACTAAAAGAACGCACTGTGAAATTCCAGTTGGTTTAAACTTTGTTTAAACTTGGAGGATGGTTTAAACTAAACCGTGGTTTAAACTTGACTGTGAAACTGGCCATTAGTCCAGTCAGATATTTATGGATATCAATTCTTGGAAAAAGTTGAAGGTTAAGAAATGAAAAGAAGAGGACTTGGAAAATGAGTAGATGAGTCTTTTTTTGTTATGTGTGTGGTGAATTAACTTTTGTATCTCAGCGTCGAAAATTTACACCATTAATTGAGGAGTGTTACTTAGGCTATTTTGGTTTTCCTGTGCGCCACCAAGATAAATCCTGGACTCCACATATATGTTGTGTAACATGTGTGAGACTTCTTTTAGGTTGGGCTAAAGAAGAATCTTGACATTTGCCATTTGCTAAACCAATGATTTGGACGGAACCAAAAGATAATGTAAGTGATTGTTATTTTTGTTTGACTCAAACAAAAGGCTTTACAACAAAGTCCAAGCAGACTTGTCTCAGACTTGTCATCGGCCATCAGACCAATCCTACATAGTGCCGAATTGCCTGTGTCAAATCCTCTAAATCGACCAGAAAGTCAGAAATCTGTTCTTAGTGAGCATGGTAAGATATCTGAAGAGAGCGATCAAATTTATGAATCGTGCTAATGTTAATGTTAAGAGTAGGGTCGACCAGGCCTACAGGACCCTGCGGACACCGCGACCATAGTTGATCTATTGTGCCTTCACCTATAGTGATTAGGCAAAATCGAGTCTTTTAACGAGCTCGATTATTGCTTTCGGAATTAGATTGCAGACATTATCTGGAGAGATAACTTTTCTTCCACTGATTTGCAGACTTAGACTTGCAAGTGCTGGGCACTCGCATATAACATGCATCGAGGTTTAATCTTCCTCTTCGCACAGTCGACACAGTTCACTGTCGCATTTGCCTATCTTCTTCAGGAAGTGACGGAAGAGGCCATGACCAGTGACTGCGTTAGCAAATAGTCTGAGCGACTGTCTGCTAAGCCCAATAAGTTGACGCGACAGGAAATGAGAAGGATTGAAGAATTTCTTCGCCTGCCTCATACCGGGCGCGCTATACCAAAGGAGATCCAGTTGCCTGTTTTCCCACTTAAGCAGTTCCCCCCTATCCCATCTGCTTTTTCATTACCGTCCACTCCTTCGTGTCCAGGGACCCAAAACAAGGTTACTTGGTTGTCCCTAGCCAGTAGTTGGAGTTTCGAGTAGCAGCTCCAAACTAGTTTCGACTCAAAGGCTTGAGACGAAAGAGCTAGGAGCTAGGAGATGTAGATGTTGGAGTTCTTACAGCCCTTGTTTAGGCTTTCCTGAGCTCCAACCTCTATAGCATAGACTTCCGCCTGAAAAATGGAAGGTGAGACACCAAGCGGAATGGATAGTTCCACTTCTGGACCAACCACCCCTGCGCCTGTTTTCCCGTCCTTCCGGGATCCGTCAGTATACCAGACTTGGGCCCGTTGCGGGAGCTGGAGTCCTCTGTCTAGTATCTGGCTTCTTTCATTAATGGTTACCTTGTAACCTCCTTAAAAAAAATCTCTTGGCCATAGTATCTTTTGGAGCTTCTAGGTCGTTAATATTGACCTGCTAGAAGATACTGAGATGACCCACCCTGGAGGAGGTGCAATCTTCTGACCTTCTCTTTCGAAGCATGCTAGCTGCAGCTTCCCTCTGAATAAAGAGGTAGAGAGGCTGTAAGCCAAGAATGGCTTCAAGTGCTCGTTGAGGACATGATGTAAAGGCGCCAGTGGCGCCTAAACATGCCATCCTTTGCACCTTGTCGAGGGTTCTTCTGGTGGTTGCCTGCATTGTTTTAGGCCACCACACATTTGCCCCATAAGAAAGTATGGGTCTGACTATGCCCTGAAGATCCATAGGGTCATTTTAGGGTTCAGACTCCACTTTTTCCCGAAAAGCCTGTGGCAAGAGCTGAATGCCCACATGGCTTTGTTTGTTATCATTTCCAGGTGGGGATTCCAGGTAAGCTTGCTGTCTAGGATTATTCCTAGATATTTTGCTTCTTTGGAATATTCTATTGCAATTCCATTTTACTTAGGAGGTGGAATCTGAAGGCTGCTTTTCCTAGTAAAAGGAACTAGCACTGTTTTAGCACTTATTGACACAAAGTCACCTCAACGATTTAGTACGTGATTTATATTTGTCTAAAAAACAGGCTGAGCTTTTGGGGTCTAGATTAAACGATTGGAATTTACATTCTCCCGATATGAAAATTTCTTATTTTCGACATCGTGACGATGATTTGAAAACGTACTTTTCTAAAGCAGATGATTTAGTGTATTGTAATGACATTCCTGCAGTAATGAATCTATTAAATTTTAGATATGATCCAAGTCACTGGCGGTTGTTCATTGACTCCTCAAGAACTAGTTTGAAAGTAATGTTGTTATATAGCGGGAACAAACTTCCTTCAGTGCCTGTAGCTCATTGTTCTGATATGAAAGAAATTTACGAGAATATGAAATTCATTCTCGAAAAAATTAAGTACGGTACACACGCTTGGAAAATTTGTGGAGATTTTAAAGTCATTGATCTTTTGCTTGGACTACAGCTTGGTTATACAAAATATTGCAATTTTATTTGGGAATGGGACAGTAGAGACAGAAAACAATGTCACTACACACAGAAAGCATGGTTCAAACGTGAATCACTTACTCCAGGATATAAGAATATTAAAAATGAACCTTTAGTGAACCCTGAAGACATACTTTTACCACCATTGCATATAAAACTCGGCCTGATGAAAATTTTTGTAAAAGCTATGCATAAGGATGGTCGTGGATTTGCATTCCTGAAAGAGAAATTCCCTAAAATTAGCGAGATAAAAATTAACGAGGAAAAATATTTGTTGGTCCACAAATACGGGAACTAATGAAGGATAAGAACTTTGAAGAAAATCTGAATGATCAGGAAAAATTCGCCTGGAAATGTTTTGTGAATGTCGTCCACAATTTTCTAGGAAACCATAGAGAGGAAAATTAGAACTTATTATAACCTCATACAAAGCTTTGGGTTGTAACATGTCCTTGAAAATACATATGCTGGATTCTCATCAGGATTTCTTTCCCGAAAACTTGGGTGCTGTGAGTGACGAGCAAGACGAGAGATTTCATCACGACATTTTCTTAATGAAGCGTTATCAAGGGAAATGGAGTCCAGGAATGCTAGCAGATTACTGTTGGAGACTTAAAATGGACTTGCCAGAAGCCAAATTCTCATGAAAATCATAATTATTTATTGTACATTAAGTAATAATTTGTTTAAGTGTAGGAGATTTTTGTACTTTTCATGGAAATATATGTTTTGATGTCACAAAGAAACCTGATGTGTCAATGTTTTTTTCATTAATATATTATTGTTTGGTGGCCCTAGTACATTCAAATTTTGATATAAGTTTTCGTGTGCTAAAACGAAATTTAAATTTTGTAGACCAGTGTTATTAAGCAAATTCTATAAATTTTTTTCTAGATATCAAAAATTATAAGAAATACACCAAAAGAAACAGTTCATGTAAAATTTCCGACTAACTAGTTTATATTGATAGCCTCCGCTATCCCTCTATAAAAATATATTCGAAAATTAAAACAATTGGTGCTACTAAATATCAGCTATTAAATCCAAACTCTCATCCTTAATCACAGTTCTAGTCATTCCAACTATCTATGCATAAGCAAATTTGTGCAATTGTGTTATTTTCTTAGTCTCATCAAAGTTCTGAATGGTTTTCTATTCGTGAAAAGCTCAATATTTGAGTTTCACGGTTGTGCAATAAAATTCAATTTCTGGTATCAATTTTATGGAAATTTTTTCTGAACTTTGAATGTATTATGTTTCCCATAATTTTGTATGTGCAGACGAAATTATTTTCTTCTCTCTTTTTATATATTTTTTGGGCCAGAAATTCCCTCAATATGGGGGACATCCCACGATCTCCCAACACTGATTACACTATGCATCGAGTATGGCTCTATGTGCTATGTCAATGATACTTTTCACAAAAGTTGTGGACAAATTACTTTTCAATTATAAAAATGAATAAAAACATATAACAACTACTCATTTGATTGCGATGCTGTACACTGCATTCGACTGAGAAAAGAGACATTTCTTTTATTGTACACGGCAAGATCGTAATCCAGGGCATAGACTGGAAACTTCAAGCAACACTTTGTACAGAGAAATCATTCCAGAGCTATATAAGTAGTTAGAAGAAAGTTATTTTAACTGAAACTGAATCATCATCATTGAGTGAACTAAAATCTTTTGTGCGAAACAGAATATATTGGAAATCTATTGTTCCAATTGTATGTCACACTCACCTACATAGATGATTATATAAGTAATCACGGAAATATTTTTTTTTTTTTTTTTTTTTTTTTTTTTTTAATAATAGAAGTTATATACACAGAAAAATCAAAATTTACCATGTAATATCCGACTAATGTGATTTTTCCCCCCAAGACCTTCAAAAGAACGAACAAATCAAAACGAAATTCTAAAATTAAACATTGAAAGTCTAAGCTTGATTCAACAAGGTCATTTAGGTAGGTGCAATAATATGCCGCAAAACAACAGATTTGTTTACACTTAAATACATACCTACTACAAAAAAAAAACTAGACATGAACATAATTTTTACTTTTTCTCGACAACTCCAAAAGTGGCTGGGATCATCTTACATATCATGCGAAGAGTTTATCATGAAAATAAAGAAGTTGCCTGAATACTGATTGGTTTACATTTACTGAAAGTAACTTTGAACATGTTCAGTTAATGAACTAACTAGCATAGTGTAATTGTTGGGCGATATTACGTAAGGCACAATCAAAAAGAATAAAATGCAAAACATCTTTCCTGAAAGCCTTGCCTTCATAGGTGGAGGTAATTCAGGTCTTGGTTCCAGTTTTGGTTCGTTGCAAGAATCCCATTTTGAGTAGTAATAGTTAATGACTAGCCCTATTTTGTTATTCGATCCATATACGTCAAGACGGTAATTCCCAGATTTTGAAGAAATGACGGCGATGCCAATGTCAGCATAGATTTCCAGGTTTTCTGCAGGTATGAGACAATTTGTGTGTTTTTTTTTTTTTCATTCATCGGTCAAACATGTTTTTGAATCTATAACTGAATACCAAAGCCTATTTATCAATAGACTTAGCAAAAAATGGGATTCAAGAACATCTTTTGCGTCTTCTTGTTATGCATTATGAACAGAAAACTAGATCCATAGACAGTGGGGGGGAAATGATAGTGACGTGATTTTAGAACAAAAACAATTTAACTTTTTGTTACCGTTTATGTTTTTTATTTGAACTTGAATATTTTTTATTTAAAAAACAAATAGATTTTCTGATATCACTTCTGATGTGGGGATTTTTTTTTATGTAACTCTCGTCTTTGCAGCAATACAATAATAAATTCTTGATTTCTTGGAAGCATTCTTAATAAAATGTTTGAAATTTAAGAAATTTTACAGATGAAATCGAGAATAGTCTTGTTAGAATTGAGAAATGTGTGAAAGAAATTGATAATTGTTTTAATTAAATTGGAATTTTTCTTAAAAGAATTTAGATTTGTGCCAATTTGAAGAAATACTTAAGTATCTGCTGCCGCGGGATCTTGAAGCACAATTTCTCTAAAATCAAAATTACACTTAACTTTTCTTTTGATAGATTTCTTTTATTCCTTCCAATCATCTAAATATTATTAGATCTCGTATGCCGCTGTTTACCAAATGTATCACATTTTAGCTGTAGTACATTAACTGAATACCCAATTAGTATAAGTGAAAATTAATTCATAATAATGTACATAAACAGGAAAATTAAACGGTGCTAATGGTGCAAAGATTTTTTCTCTAAAGGTATGTATAGTGTAATTTATTGTGCTGAAGTTTTGGTTGGAATGAAATTCATTAGATAAATTATAATATCATTTAATATTTGTTACTAGTCAAAGGTAATTATTTCTTTAATTATATATTTCAAGTCTACAGAGAAAAGCGTCTGTAGGAGCTAAGATTAACTTAACATTAAGTCAAAAAATACATATATGTATACCTACTATAAGAAAAAGAAGTGTAAAGAATATCTAAAGAGGTGATTATCGATAAATGTACTGCATATGAAACTACTACGATCTTGAGTAAAATCTATGAAAGTACAAACTACATTAAAATTTCTAGTGATGGATTTAAACTGGCCGTAACAAGTTCCAAGAGAAGGAATGAAAAATGAATCTTTAGATCGAATAGAGAAACTAGGCACATAAATTTTGAATAACGCGATCAATTCGGATGAGCAAATCTTGTAACAGAGAACATCTCTGACAAAACATAATACTAAAAAGCTTTCTATGACACTCTAAATTTTGCAGCCCAAGTAACAGACACCTGACCTCATATGAATGAGGACCAGCTTACCAGTTAAACCCGAGCAAAGCATAACAAGTAAATGACAATATGTAAAAAATAAGTAAGTAAGTAAGGAATACACCAATATGGAAGTGAACTAATGAAATATATAAAGCTTTTAAGTGTAAGGGGGGGGGATATGTATTTATATAACATTTAAATAATATGGTTACGTGCTATAGTGCAATAGAAAAGAAGACATCTATTGGAAATGGATACTTTGATTGAAAAACTAATTAAGAACGGACATAAACAACTTTCGGAAAAAGAAAGGCAACATTATGGGGAAAAATTTTGGCTTTCATCTGAACACTTCCCAAATTTTGCGAAATGCTCATGGGCCAACCAACACACTTCACTTCTAGGGAAGGAAGGAATTTGCTGGCCTCGTGCAGAGACGTGTTATCACAATAGTTTTGCTACACTATATTCCTTATATGATTACCAGGTTAACTGTGCAAACGTTCAAACAAGTAACAATTTTTGATATAAATAATAAGTATATCACAAATTCACAGCACATAAGGAGAATTTTATTATATTATCATCTCAAATCGGATGTAAGCCAGGGCCAACACGCGGGTGATTATAGGCAGTTTTTACGGGTGAGAAATGCTAAATTTCGATCGGGAGGACGGGCAGTATACCAATAATACTACTGAAAAGGATCGGTTGTATAGTTGTTTACCTGCGATTTGAGGTGATAATATAATAAAATTCTCGTTATGTGCTGTGAATTTGTGATATAGTTATTGTTTATCTGAAAAACTCTATATATTTGATGGAATCTTTCGTGACCGATTTGTGAAACATTATTAAAAGAAATTAAAGAGTATTCTACTTGTTTTTACATTTATTTCACAAACATTTTTTCTTCTCGTTATAAATTTACTGACAGCTGTTTCGATCTCTATCGGATCATCCTCAGAGGAGTAGCACTTATTTACTCCTCTGAGGATGATCCGATAAGGATCGAAACAACTGTCAGTAAATTTATAACGAGAAGAAAAAATGTTTGTGAAATAAATGTAAAAACAAGTAGAATACTCTTTAATTTCTTTCAAAAACTTAACTTAATTTTCAAAAACTTAACTTAATTGAACACGCACACAATTAATTTTGGCAATCATATATGGAACTACGCGTAACAAAATTATTGTGCTGGTATCTCTAAGCACAAGGGGAGCAAAATCCTTCCTTCCCTAAAAAAATCTCCCATTGACCGTAAAATAATAAGATTAAGATTACAAGTATATTTGTGCTCGATGACTGTCACTGATATCGACAGATAAGAAATATAAATAACCTTGATATCGACGGCTGCACTCCTATAGGTCTGTTCGCACATTTTTTTCAAATAAAAACATGAAAAACGTCAAATTATATGATAGGGAGAGAAACTGCGAATGACACTCGCAAAGTACGCGAAAGGCTCCGAGTAAAAACTTGTGTAACGTCAAATAATTAAAGTGGATTACCTGATTTATTATTTAAATTATTGAGTTATTGTGCTCCTATTTGAAATAAGTATGCATGCTGGAGAATTACTTTCTATAGTACAAGTACAATAAACAAATTTAATTTACCACTTTGAATACGTAAAATGTTTTTGTAGAACATTCTACTTCCACTGGAGGAGGAATAGCAGCTTTATCCATTTCTTTTAAAGTAAACTAAAAACTTGAAAAATAGCTAAAAACTCAAAAATAACTAAAAACTAGTGGGAGCTGTCAAATCTGACACTTCTGAAGTTTTTACTTGACGATTTTTCTCTAGTCAAATCAAGTAATAAATTGAAAGGAGGGGAAAAGTGATGTCAACAATTTCTCTCTCAATTTTCGAGTCCGCGAACGCCTTCGAGTAAGAGCTTACAAAACGATTTGAAGCTAGTACGCGAACAGACCTAAAGTTTATGAGTATACTGCACGCGCATTTTGCTACACTTTTGTGCCTAGACGTGTCAATGTCAACAATAGAAAGGAAATAGTTATTTTGAAATTGTGAAATTTCTGATCGGACGGCTTATTTAGGGCCAACCCACACGAGAAGTTTTTAGGGAAGGAAGAATTTTCCTCCTCTTGTGCTGAGACGTACCAGCACAATAATTTTGCTACGCGGAGCTCCGTATATGATTACCGAAATTAATTCAGTGCGCGTTCAATTAAGTTACAGTTTTTGATATAAACCTAAAGGGAACGCCATATAGAAGTGAATTCACTTTCTGCAGTGTCTTTCTATGGACATTAGTCATTAGACATGTCAGTAGTTTTATATAAGAACGCTGCAAATATTTTAGAATGTTAGGAGTTAGGACTAAGTTAGGCCTCTGATGTGGTAGTGAGTCTGTTTTGTGGCTTAGAAAGTATTTCTCGAGGGATCACACAAAGTTGGGATCTCAAACTGAAATTCTGAGAAGTACTTATACACATACATCACATGCACACAATAATGTTCATTTAAATAAATTTTGGTTTTTTTAAGTTTTGGAATAAAATGTTTTTTTGAAGTTGAAAAATATAAATAAAAAATAAATAAAAATAACTCAATTAATTAAATATTTTGTTCTTCAAATTTAGGGGAGGGGGGGGTCATGACCCCCCCCCCCCCCCTCCCCCCTGGATCAGCCACTGCACTTGCTAGGACTCAGTTCCAAATCATTTAACGAGCACCAAACCACAATTGACAAGAAATTTTTTTGGTAATCAGTGTACAATAGACATTTAGCGAATAGTTTGACCATATCATCAATATAAAAAAAAATAATAGGGGGTCAAGATGTCTACCTTGAGGGTCTCCTGATTTAACTATAAATGACGTTTCCTTACAAGCAGATCAATATTAACCTGGTCACAAATGAAGTCAGTGTAGATGACGTCGATTTGCGCACCATTTTCAATTTCCTTAATACAAAAATTTTTAAATAACACCGAAATAGTTGTTGAAGGATTCACGGAGCTTTGTTCGAAACACTTTGGCATAGGTAGAAGTTCGGCAATTCGTCTGTAGTTTTTAACTGAATGCCGTGAACCTGCTTAGTGAAACATTGTAGGTGGTGCAAGTGTAGCGTTGCAGTTTCTATGTAAAATGTTAGGAACTAAATCGTAGCTATAAAAAACATAATGAGCTAGTTTTGTATTTCATTACAATCCAAAGACATACTATAACTAAGATAAATAGTATAGCACCAGTGGTATTACAAGAAGAGTAGAGGGAAAGAGAGGGATCTGAATCATAAACAGATTCGAAGCAGTCCATCCGTCCAGTCAGTCCGTCCGTCCGTCTGTCCAGTGAGTCTGTTCGTCTGTCCTCACGATAAGCCGGGAACGTGTTCACTTAAAGTGCTAAAATTTTGCACAGGAGCTTTTTGTTTAAAAAAAAAAAAGGAATTTTAAGTTCGAACATTTGACCAAAACTCCTTCGTAGGATTTTTCACTACATGTTTGAGCACTGCCTGAGAACGCGTCAACGTAGAAAGCTGAAATTTGGTACATGATAATTTCAAAGCAATACTAAATTAAGACTAAAACGGGCAACCCGTTCTTGGTGTTGCCATACAAAACTATGGTTTTTCACTTTATTTAATTTTTATTTTTATCTAGGATATAATATTATTGATCTTAGAGCAATTTTAACATTTTCTCTTGTTTAGCCAAAATTCGATACCATAACTTTGAACAAAATTTTGATTTTAGATAAACGAGCTCCGCTTAACTTGATTCACCGCAAGTTGCATAAAAAAACGGGCTTTCAGATGATGTGTTGAATGTACAAATAATAATCTATATTATTATTATAAGAAAAAAAAAACACAATTAAAGTATTGGCTTCAAAATGTACTCTTTCAAATGCATAACATTTTTGTTTAAAAGCCTCTTCATGGGTTTTAGAAAAGAATTTACAAAAATAAACGTTTTTTTTGGCCTTGTGAGCAGGTATAACCATTGAAAAGAACTTCGACATTCCGCATGCTACAAAAGAGAACACAAAACTTAGACATTTCTCGTGACATTTATAATGTTGCAAGTATGTCAATAATAAATTAAGGAAACTGTAACTAGAGAAAAGAAAGCGATCAAAACTGGACTCTCAAACTATTTGAAAATGAATTTGCAATTATGGCTCAACATTTCAGTTTCTTTTATACGCCCATAGAGTTGAAAAATTATTGACTGCAGCTTGCATACTTCACAATATGATGTGAAATTTAAAAATTCCATATCCCGGAGAACAAATATTTAATAAAACACGACCTTCAAACCTGACACATTTAAGGCAGCTCAACATCGAAAAAAAATTATTTGTCGAAGCAAATACGTAATATAGTAGGAAAGGTTTTTATTGTAGCAAAAAAAAAAAATGTGTTAATTAAATATAATATGCTATGAAAAATTCTTAGACTTACCATTTTTATGTAAAGCGAATAATTAAAACATGAATATTGACCTAATTCGCAATTGAATTACGTTTGAACAGTTGTTACAAAGGGGGAATTAGATAGGTAGGTTTTTGGATTGGTAAAATTAAAAAAAAAAAAATGTAGTCAGTTTTATATCAGCTTGCGAATTATGTAGATAAAGCAGAAGAAAATTTAAAACAGAAGAATTTTTGAAAAAAATTAGAGTAATGCAATCCTTTTACACAAAGAATAAAAAAATAATTTCTCCGAATAATTTTACAAGTCGATGTTTTCTTTAATATTCTAAATAAAGATTACTTTCTAGAGCCTACAGAAATTTTAGTTTTGTCTTAGACGGACTGACAACCTGGTACCGTTCTGGCTGTCATAGAGACAGTACGACTGTAGTATTTCTGCATCGGAAAATTATTCCAGCGACTCTTCCCTTTAATGGATGTCAAGTCTTCAGAAAGGCAGTAGGGTGCTTGCAAAGAGATACATTTCAGGTCCGAAGTCTATCAGCCTCCAATCTGGACACTTACCGAACAAGAGTTCGACCAGTATCCATTACAGCCAACAAAACAAGGACTCCTGCTTCAAGCCAGCACAGTCCCCAGCTAGTCACTAACCGAACGAGTGTCGATGGACATGCATTCAAGCCAACACAGATCACTTCTTCAACACAGCACAGTTCTCTACTTCGAGCAAGTCGGATACCTGCTTAGAGCAGTTACCTACTGCAGAAGACGCAAAAATTGTGAGCTGCCAAGGGTGGGTTGGGTACGAAATCTAGAAAGACAAAATCCAAAAGAAACAAAGTGACAAAATCTAGAAGAGACAAAATTCAGAAGAAATCCAGTAAAAAATTCAGAAAAGACATTCGCGCGCGAATATCTGTTTTGGATTTTATTCTGGATTTCCTCTTAGTTTGAATTCTTCATGAGCTCGGAAATTTTTCGTTTACGCTAAAAACAAATAAATTATATATATTTTTTACATTTACCCCACACTACCACTTCAACACAGACATTCATTTATTTACGCACTCATTAATAGATGAGACCTAGGCACAGACCTAGATATGTACCATATAAGCTAAGCACTAATTCATACATTTCAGAACAGGATAATATCTTAACGTAAAAATTTTTCTATGTATAGTGATTTCCAAAATTTAGACTTTTTTATTTTAATTCAAATTATCATGCATTTTGGAGCTTGACCATCTCAAAATTGCTATCAGCACTTCAAAATTTCATATAATGTTTCTTAACCGACGTTCACAAATCGTGGCCCATATGCAGGCATTGTTGGTTTAGCCTGTTTCGTTCACAAAGATGCTAGATTTCCATCAGATGAATATGTCATCACAAAACTCCCAACAACAACACAGATTAACATAACAACAACGACGAAGTGTAAATATGAGAATTGTGAAGCAAAGCTCATGCCAATTGTAAATCTTTTTTAAAAAAATTTTAATTACAACAATTTTTACAATTTCCTCATTTCCGGATTCTTTTTTCTGGATTTTTACACTTCTGGATTTTGTCATGTTCCCGCCACGGTTTGGGTACCAAATTCAGAAAGACAAAATCCAGAAAAGGCAATATTCAGGAAAGACGAAATCTACAAGTGACAAGATCCGCAAAAGACAAAATCCAGAAGTGCCGAAATCTAGAAGCGACAGAATTCGGAGGAAATCTAAAAAAACCCAGAAAAGATATTCTCGCGCGCGAATATCTTTTCTGGGTTTGTTCTGGTTTTCGTCTTAGTTTGAATTCTTCATGAAGGTTGTTGATATATTGGGGTTTGGTAATGGTAGATTTACATCTGATGGAAACCTGTGCCATCTAGGGTGAAGTTCTGGTGCAAACCAACTATGCTCAGTTTATATGCATACGAAGAAAGGTGTGGTTCAAGGACACCCTTAAATGTGTCCGTCACTAACGATTGTTAAGCTGTAAAAAGTGATTTTTGAGCCACACCTTTCTTCATATGCATATAAACTGGGCACAGTTGGGAACACCGACGAGTTCGAATCAATCTGCCTATAGATCCGGACTACGGCCGCACAAAATGGTATTGTTACTTTTTAATCAAAACGATTTAATTATTTTGTTAAGTAAGGTATATCGTAAGTGTAGCCTTTGAGAAGGTAAGGAGCCAAGTTTAAAATTATTGGAAGACTATTTTCCTGTGTGGATAGATGTTTAGGCTTTATGGCATATATAAAATCAATGTCTTGTCACTTTTCTATAAGAATCAATATAAAACTTTTTGGAGAATTGGACTAGCACACACACATATAGATTTCTGGAAGCTCGCAGCGCTTCTTTTCCCTATTCCAGTTCATTGCTTTTCACAAAGGATGTCCGTAGAGGCAAAATAGCAGAATGAATGCTTCCAATGAATTTAAAAGTAATGCTTCGTTAAGCCTGCCAAAAAATTAATAAATAATACTTCCTTTCTCCTTCCGAAGAATTAATAAGGAAGGCTTCATTTCACCTTACAGGTCATGCAGAGGTAAGGTGTGCAAGCGACCACATATACCTTCCAGTCGTAAGACATCAATGCCTTAAAAGAAATGAACTGGGTATTAGAGCGAATTGCTTCCATAACTTTCACAGAATGTTTTCGGAATGCATCGGAAATGTTTCCGTTTTCCTCTGGGGTACGCTGCAATGTTGTTCTTAAGAAGGGCTCTAGGAGGCATGCTAAATGATGGGCGAAGAAGTTTTTTGAAAAAATGATCCAGCGGAAAACGAAAGCATTACGGATGCATTCCGAAAACATTATGTGAGAGGTATGAAAGCAATACGCTCTGATACCCAGTTCATTTTTATACCCTAGATGAAATCTATAGGATATACTAAGTTTGTCATTCCGTTTGTAACACCTCGAAATAATGATGTTGGAGAAAAATGGATTGATTGGACAAGGACGCATAATATTAAAAATTATTTTGATTTTTGCATCTCCGTCTGTCCGTCTGTGCGCACGATAACTCGAGAACGCGTATACTTAGAGAGCTGAAGTTTTGTACACGGACTTTAAAAGAAAAAGTAAAATTAAGTTCGAAAATGTGACAAATTGGGCAACTCCGTCGTGGCGTTGCCAGCCATACAAAAACTTCGTTCTCCACTATATATTTGAACACTGCCCGAGAACGCATCGACATAGAGAGCTGAAGTTTGGTATATGGTGTTTTCATTATACTACCAAATAACATTTCAAAAATGGACTAAATCTGGCAGCTCCTTCCTGATGTTGCCATATAAAAAATTATGTTTCTTACGTATGTTGTGAAAGCGATCAGTCCAAGACATTTTTATTGTATTAAAAATTTATTCAAAATACGAAATCCTATAAAATTAATTATAATCATTTTTTCTGTCCGACAAACCGTTCTAGAAATATACGCGAAAAACCATTTCAAAAATCATACTTGCTACGGTGTTGGGCGTAA
Organism: Dioctria rufipes; assembly: GCA_963924295.1. Classification (NCBI taxonomy): domain Eukaryota; kingdom Metazoa; phylum Arthropoda; class Insecta; order Diptera; family Asilidae; genus Dioctria; species Dioctria rufipes. Next base: position 259,504,479 of record OZ002741.1, read on the forward strand.
TTAACTACATTTGTAATCAGATTAATAATCATGATTAAATCAATCAAGATTACATCAATCATGATTACCCATCAATCATTAATCATGATTACATCGAGTAATCTTAGGCAAATGTAACCTTAATCATGATTACATTTTATTTTATTACAAATGAAACTTTTCAAGAGATTTTAAAATTTAGTTCTAAGAAAACAAAAAATCTGTGATCGTAAGAATTTTTATTGTAGAAAACTCCAAGACACTGTTGAATTATATATTGATTGAAGTCAGTGTAAAGAATGTAAGTGCTTTTATTGATAGAGACTCACACATATCTCATCATCAGCTTAAATTCAAGGATCTTGATTATATGTGAAAAAAGATAGCGAAAAAGATCATTAGATTTCTGGAGCGTATAAGAAAGTCGTTGAGCATGGAAAATGCAATAATGCCTTTAACGCTTTGATTTTGCTACACTTTTCATATTGCTCCACATTGTTATATGCTAGTTCGAATGAATTCAAGGGTAGAATGCAGCTGTTGTAGAATAAGGCAATGCGAGTTATTCACTACCGACTTCGGGATAGAAATACAACAATGTTTGTTTTCTTTTACCTACAATTCTAAACCTTTTGCAAATTTGTAATCAAAAAATGTAATCATGTAATCATGATTACGGTTACGATTGATCAATCATTAATCGCCATAAATGGTTACTTTTCTGATTAATATTATCAATCTGTAATCATGATTACAGATTACAGATTGTAATCGTAATCATTAATCATCAATCAGACATACACTGCTTGCACAGAGGGGAGTGACCGCAGGAAATTACATACGGCCATTCATCTAGGGTATCATAAAAATTGGTCTTAGACCAATTCTATCTTTTTTACTTGTTTTTAATACATTGATATCCTATTAATTATTTGGAAGGTGAAAGGAAGCATTCATTTTTAATTCTATAGAAGCATTCATTCTGCCATCTTAGAAAAGTGGACGGAAGCATTAAAAGCATAAATTTTCTGAAAGGTTGAAAACAACCATTCAATTTATACTCTCAGGAAGGTGCAGCGAAGCATTTATTCTGATTTTACTGAGAGGTAAAGGATACCATTCTTCCTGCTTTCTTATTCGTATCTGGTACTTAACTGAACATAGGTTACATAGTGAGCATTTAGATTGGAATTTTAATTATATTGATAACCGTATGCCGTCCTCTAATGTTTATAGCATATCAGCTCTGTCTATTTTAAGGTTATGTGTAACCTAAAGCAATTTAATAGTCAATTCAACCCAACTTAGTGTGCTCGAACTTGATACCATTTCAATCTCTAGTTCTTCTTGTCCGCTATCAAAAGTTGACTCGAACCATCCACCATTAGATATTAAGCTTAATATTTATCAAAATAGAGTAATTCGTAATGAATTTGTTAAAATTAGAAAATGATAGGAATCCGTAGGTTTGTTCCTATTAAGAAAAGTAGAAGTACCAAATGTCCTACCTGGTTTAGTGAAAAGTTGATCAGGGTTTTAAAATCAAAAGAAATTTATACAACCTTCTCTTATTTCTAAAATATGTGAACTGTTCTCTTACTGTGCATCTGTCTACTCGCGGCTGGATCATTCATTGGATTTATCTTCACTCCGTTAACATCAAAATAATAGTTGATTTAGCATATCCACAGTGTCTTCTGCAGTGGTCTGAAATATACTTAGTAAATTAGATTATAATAAGAACTCTGGTCGTGATGGGGTACCTAATTTGATCTTCAAGAAATGTTCTTGCACGCTTTCTGATCCAATACGTAATTTATTTAACCTATCAGTTCACACGAATATTTTTCCACATATTTTAAAGAATAGCTTTGTTACCCCGATTTATAAATCTGGTGACCCTCGACTTATTACTAATTATCGGCCTATATCAATATCTAACAGCCCTGCTCTCATCTTCGAAAGAATTGCTTATCGTCAATTTTTCTATCAAATTAAGGTGCATATCTGTGACCAGCAGCATGATTTTTTCCTGGACGTTCAACCACTACCAATCTAGTCTTTTTCACTGACACTATAGCTAGCGATCTTGATGAATGCGCACAAGTTGATGCCATTTACACTGATTTTTCGAAGGTATTTGATAAAATTTCACATAAACGTGTTCATATCAAAATGGCGCAACTAGGATTCCACACAAATTCAATTTCTTGATTTTTCTCCTTCCTAATTAATCGAAGTAGCTTCGTTGTTCTTAATAGTTTCCGATCTGTCCCTTATAAACAGTTGTCTGGCGTTCCCTAAGGCACAATCCTCGGTCCACTTATTTTCTTGATCTACATTAACGATCTACCCACGTTTATTGAGAGTGATTGCCTACTTTACGCCAATGATGCTAAAATATTTAGGAGAATTACAAATATGAATGACTGTTTTTGCCTTCAAAGGGACATCAACAAACTCGAAGCTTGATGTAACGAGAATTCTCTACAAATTAATATCAATAAATTTAATGTTATGTCTTTCTTTAGGAAACGTGATTCCATCAATTTCGATTGTAAAATCAATAATATTTCTATCTCTCGTTGGAATGAAATAAAGGACTTGGGGGTTATATTTGATTCAAAGCTTACATTTGCTTCCCATATTACAGGCATAACTTCCAAAGCGTTTAAGTTAATCTGGTTTATTTTTCGTACATGCAGGTCCTTTAAATGCTTCAATTCTCATATTACTCTTTTTAACTCTATATTAGAAGTATCCTTGAATACTCATGACAAGTGTGGAATGCGTTTTAAACTTCTTATTCTGATCAAATCGAATCAATTTTTCAGACTCTTGTTATTTAAATTCAATAATATTTTGTTTGAATATCCCGAAAGGCTCAGTCATTTTAATTTTTTATCCTTGGTGAATAGCAGAGTTCACCTGGATAATATCTTTCTTTTTAAGATGGGGTAAACTGTCTCTTTGATTGTCTTATCATACTGTCTAGAATTGACTTTAATGGGAGCGTCTTCTTCCTCCACTTGTCAAAATAAATGCGACTACGTGAAGTTAACATCTTCCATCATTTTGATCAAGGGGATGATTCTGATCCTTTGTTGAACTTAAATGCCGGAATAGAATAGAGTAAAATTCAAAAATATTATTTTGAACCTTAGCACTCGTATTGCTCTAAGTTGGTGCAGAATATTCATTTACCATAGCTTACCATGCTCAAGATATTAAAATCAGAGTTAGGTTAGCCCGGGTAGCCCAAAAAAGGCATCCGGCAAGCTTCACTTGCATAGTCCTCCTATTGTCTCCTCAATGGTGGATGATAAACTTTTTTCCTCTAATATCTTCTGCATTAAGGCACTTTCACATCAAAACCGAAAACCGAAAAATGTAAACCGAAAAATTCAATTTATTCCACTTTAAAACAAGATTTTTGCTCCAATGATTAATAAAATCATAGAAAATATGATAAACTATTAATTTTACTAATAAAATTGAATATTTATTTCAGATTTTGAAGAAAAACACAACTTTTATCTTTTTTCGGCCGAAAAACGAAATTTCGGTTGCATCTGTCAATTTCTTTTCGGTTCCCACATGTGGAACGTTTCGGGACGAAAAATTTTCGTCCTAAACCTCACTTTTGTGTTTACATTGAATATTATATTATTTTATTTTATTATTTATTATATTATTATAATATGGATAGGGATTTCGAAGTAAAATTAAAATACGTTTTTTGTATGAGCTCTCATCATACAACTTTTATGGTAATTAAATGTTACTTCTATTTAACCGAAAAAAAGTTTTCGGTTTTTGATGTGAAAGCAAAAGCGAATTTCCGGTGTAGAACATATTGGTTTTCGGTTTTCGGTTTCGATGTGAAAGTGCCTTTAGCCACCATCTAAAGGATTTTACTTGTGGAATGATGTTTTCAAGCGACAGTGCGTGCGGATGAAGTCTCGGCGAAGTTCTTTTTATCAAGTATAATACCTGTAAACTCATGAGTTTAGATCATTCCGTTTATTTCTAATCCCTTCTGGGTTAGCCTTCGTTAGAAGATTTTTTCTTTTCTGTCCCTTCTTTATTTTCCTATGAGGTGATGTCGTACCGAATTTTCAGTTCGTTTGAACTAAGTCCTTACCCATTAGCTGACCATATCCGTGGATACCGACTTTTCCTTTACACATAGTACAATGCATGCATTCTGGGATACCAATCTAACTTTTTTTTTTTACAACCCTGCGGCTTTGTCAGGATCGAGCTCGCTCGTTGTACCTTGGGGAGATTTCCTCGTCATGAGTAAGTTGATATATATGTAAATTCTATCCTTTTCTGAAGCAATTTCCTTGCTTGGGACTTGGACTTCTGGGGTGTGGCGACCGGGTTTAGTCGATCACACAGCCGAAGGGAAATCTCCCCTTTCTGACTCACCAGTAGCTGTGAGTTCAACATTAATCATTCGCTGCGCCTGTTCCTCGTCAACTCATTGGCCGAGGAGAGTTGAGAGACGACGTCTATCTGTTGATAGGTCCTTCCTCAACCAAGGCGGATAGGAAGCATGGTCGCAGATCTTTTTTTGCTTCTTACCTCTACAACTCAGGGCTTTGCGCAGGCTCGGCTTGAGACTCTTGTGGCAGGTCCCCACGTTGAGCGCTGTTGTCAGGAAAGTATTTCCTCCCTATTCACTTCTCCAGTGCATCTCTTTTATAGTGACCCGGCTTGAGACTCTTCTTTCCGTGGGTCTTCTGCACGCTTGAGCGTATCCCCCATACGCTACCCTTCTTGCTTCACGCGTTTCCCTTTCCTCCAAAGTTTTTCTGTAGAGAAATCCCCTTAAATTTCCTAGGGGTACCTGAAAGGGGCAAAAGTTATTTATTTTGGAAAGCAGCCCTTCGCTACGTTCCCATCCGGCATCTGTCCTAAAAAGAAAAGAAAGCATAAAAGCCTAAAAAGAAGACAAAAAAAAAACGAAATATTCCAAAAGAAAGACTCTAACTCGTGCAGAACGCGCAATCCTAAAAAGAAGAAAAGGATATGAAATAAAAAAAATATATATATATATGTATTTAAGGAATACACCTTGCTTCAAACTGCCCTCTGGCAGATCAAACATCAAGGAAAAGTTGCCTATCTTCAAAATTCTTAAAGCATATAATATCTTTAACACCGACCTCCCGACATTTTAAAGCCTGACATTTAATGAGATCAGACATTCTAGCTATGCATTTCACCCTTCTACCAACCTTGTTTCATTTAGACTTTTTCTCTCTTTTTGTTTTTGGTCTTAAATCCTTTTTCACATAGATGCAATATTGTACATGTTATGACCCAGATCTTAATTATTAAGTTAGAAATTATATTCAAATTCAGTTTAATCATGATAAAACAAGAATTTCATTTAGTCTAGCGTAAGCATTTTAAAGGGTTATTATTCTTAAGTTTATTGAACCAGCGATCATAATTCGCCACCGTGAGCAATGCTAATTTCCATTTTTTCGCTTTACATGCAGTTTTTACAATATTTACGCCAGAGGAATTACTACTGGGTCAGCATTCTCACTGCGGTGAATTATTAATCGCTCAAGTCGATGAACCCTGTTTCTTACAGGTCAATTTGTGTATTGATTGTTAATATTGATTACGCATGTTCAATTTTATTATAAATATATTGAATGAAATAAATAATAGTCCAGTTTTGTTATAATCGACAATCAGTGCGTTTTTATTAAGTCAAGTCAGAACGGTCAGCTTTTCAACCATTCTCCATTATTTTGAGTATCGATACAAGCATCGATATTCAATTCTACAGCGGTCTAGATTGTGCATCTAGGCCTATACATCTCAGTTAAGGCAAAGGAGCTTTAACTTTAACAGTACATATTCAATTTCTTTTTTTGTTAGTTTTAGTTAGCTTTATTTTTTATTTTTATTTGCTTCACTTTTCGCTTTTTTATTTTATATTTTTTGTTCTCATGAATTATGTATTTTCTTTTTCATTTATATTATTATTTAATCTATACGGTAATGTATTATTGGACTTTGTCTGTTCATTATCGTATTAACATTTTAAATAAATAAAAAAAGTAAAAAAAAAAAAATAAAATAAAATAAAATAGTAATCATCGCAGTGCTTCTTTCTTAAACTCCTAAGAGGACTTCAAAACTGCCTCCTGAAAACATTAGTAAGTTGCTTGCGCTTACTCATGTTTATTTGTGGTATTAAATTTGATTAAATTGATTAAATAACGTAATATTCTCAATTTTATTCTCACTTTATCACATATTATTATTCTTACTTTATTACTCTTAATCAATCTGAAGTCACGTTGAGAATGAGAAATGCGTTACTTCGCACAATAGCGGAAAAATCCACAATTTAAATTTGTGGAAAATTAAATCAGATCAGCCCTTGATCCATTTCTGCTGGAGCTCATCAAATAATCTTCTATCTTGCTTCCAAGTGATAGCTATAGAAACTCTTTAGTTACATACTGGCGTCTTTGCTTATTTCTCTAGACAGATCAGTGAATATTCTTCTAAAGGCTTCCAAATGATGGCTTGTGCTCCTTTCAGAAGCGCTGTGTTTTCGTCCCAATGGGATGGATGGCTTTGGAAGTAGTTCTAGAAATTTTTGACTTTTCTCGTACAATACTTTGGTAGTACAGCCGCCGATATCTAGGTATCTTTTGTTGTCTGTGATTATAGTTTCTGAAAATTGACGGAGAAGAAAGTGATAGACTTTATGTATAAGAAAAGTGATAACAGAATGTATCTACTACAGACCAAAAGACAACTTTTTATTGGCGAGAACCAGAGATCGAATCAGTAATGACTTTTTATGAAAAAAGCCAACTTTACTTGGTATTTCTGACCGATAATAACTTGAAGTTAAAAAAATTTAAGCTGGAAAGGCTTTTTATTTTATCTGGCAAATATAAAAAGCCAACTTGGCTAGAAAAAATAAAAAGTCGGGCTCACTTTTTAAATTTTTACCGAAAGAAAGTATCAAGCCGTTGCGTTTGCTTTTCTAGCTTCAAAACTATTACCGGCCAGGAATAACAAGTAAATTATGCCCTTTTCGTAAAAATTCATAACTGATTTAGTCCTTAAAAATAAGAAGTTAGCTTGGCTTTTTATATACTTCCGTCTTTAAAACCTGTTACTTCCAGCTCGAAAAAATGAAAAGTCAAGCTGACTTTTAATTTTCGCCAGAAAAAATAAGAAAGCCTTTCCAGCTTAGTTTTTTTTAGATTTTGTTTTTATAAAAAGTTAAGTTTTCAAAAGCTTTACAGCAAATTCCATGATCATGATTTATCCCAGCTTTTTTTGTTTAAAATTTTCAAAATACCAGTTATTTTTGGTCCCTAGCGAGACCAATATGGGCGCAATTTTTCATATACAAAGAAAATGAGAAATAAATGAAACATACAATTGCGACAATGACAGAAATAATAAAAAAGTTCAAATTAAGTTGAGTTTTATGTTGAATTTTGTGTTGAAGATTCACTAATATCTATAAAAATAAATTATGTTTACAGCCACTGTGGATAACTAGAAATAATACTTAGGTACGTTACGAGGTTAGCAGACTATAGTTGTTTTAACTTGTTTTTTGTTTGTTTGTTTTCTTTTGTCGAAATAATGTCATTTTCGTTGAAATTTATTTTATTTATATTTAATGCACCAACTACATAAATTATCTTTAATCTTTCAAGTTCTTCGGTAAAAAATTGTTTAAATTGCAGAATTTGAATTGCATCAATACGCAACCAATATGGGAATTGTAATCGAAATATATTTAGTTCAAAATGCACATAAATAGGAATGGGTCATAAAATTTAGCATTGATTGAAACATGTAATATGAAAGAAAATTACACGAAATTTATTGAGGTGTGCTGGTGCAACTTGCAACTTTGATTTGGCAAGCATTTTCAGTCATTCGAGTAGGTAAGCAGACTCAGATCAAAGTTTACCGATACCAGAATTATAAATTCTCAACATTTCCTCAGATAATTAGCAATTCATGGGTCTATTGCGATTGAGCTCTACACTTTGTCAAGAAGTATATTTTTCGTTTGCGGTGTGGTGGCAGGGTTTTGTTTGAAAATTATACTTAGTGTTGATTTTTAACTAAAAGATTGGATTGAATTGTCAGATAAATGCTTGTGCTGCATATAAACTCCAATCGTATTCGTAAATGAATTACGAAAAAAAAAAAAATAATAATAATTTATGCAAGAGTTCAATGGATTGCCAAGATGTGTATAGATAATTTGTGAATGTACAAACCAAACCAGTAGAATTTTGTCAGACAATTAAAAAATGAAGAAAAAATTACGCGCACAGGAATTATGAGGAGTTAAAAATAATTTCCATATTTTTTATAAAACGTTTTGTGTTCTTAGTCGTACTATATTAGTTTAAATAAATCTTTGAAAGTTCTTCTTTGTAGTCTTATAAGCATCTGTAGTTTATAGTGTTACATTCATTAAATATTCCAAAGACATGTTTTCCATATCATTTATTCCCTACCATGTTTTTATTTGCTCACTTCGGAGTATCTATAACTTTGTCCAGCCATCTACATTTTATTTCTCTCAGATTTGAAGACCAACGCATAGAGTGTATTAAACTATTGGAATAGGATAACACCTTATGTTCGAATTTCGGATAATTTCATCATAAGAGTATGTGGATTGTCACAATCACCATTGTTCTAGGTCGATTATTCTCGAATATGAAGATAACACCTGAAAAGTGGAAACTGTGGTGAAATATGATGCGCTTTAAGGCATATCCATTTTCTTTTGTAAAAATATTTTATAATTGTGGGAGAAAACAACTTTCTCTTTCGGTTTTTGTGAATTTTGCGTACAAAGTCCTACCGTATCTAAGGGTTAACGGGCGTAGAGTTGAAACTTATTTCATAATAAATAACTAAGCTATCTAATGAATACTCTATGATTATTAATTTTGAAGATATATGCGTTGAAAGGAGGTATCCATACATTTGCAAAAATTCAAAATCCCCAAAGCACAAAATTCCCAATATCCAATTAAAACCTAAATTAGCTTTTATATGACTATAAGAACCACCTTTATACAAGCTCACTGCATGGAGACGTTTAATAAATAAACGGTCAACAATACATACGTTTAATCACTTAGTCGGTGTTAGTATTAGTATGTTAAACTAAACACAAATCAAACACCAAATGAAATTACATGCAATGAACAAGAACATTAAATAAAAAAGATTAAATATTATATAGTAGAAGCTTTTTAAAACATGCTTAGAAACGTCAACAATAAAATGCTCAGGTTCATACATGCTAAAGCAAAACCTTTTGAACTTAACATGCAACAGAGGTAGCCTTCTTAAATTGCGTCTACTATCGAGAAAAGAGATTTTGTTAAGTAACAACGGCGAATTAATAGTCATGTTTAAGAGTTGATGCACAAATTTACATCGGCAACCATGTGATGTTTCTCAAACGATCCTCATAGGGTGGAAGAATTAATGAATTATTCCAGGGTAGGTGCCTGAGAGCAAATCGTAAAAAGTTCCTCTGAATAGACTCGATACGGTCGATGTGTGTACCGTAAAATGGAGATTAGACCTGGCTAGCGTATTCAAGAAGTGGTCTCACAAAGCAAGTGTACAAACACAATGTTTTGTTAGGATTCGAAGACTCTAGGGACCAACGTTTTATAAAGCCCGGTATAGAGCTACTCTTTGATACCATGTAGTTTATGTGGGAGATAAAAATCCAACTATGGTCATATTTGACACCCAAGTGATAGACAGGACCCACACGACGAATGAATGAATCCGAGAACTCATAATTATAAGTGATTGATGTCTAATTCTTATAGAAGGTCATAACCTCACACTTGTTGATATTTAGTACCAAATTATTGCACTTTCACTAATTGTAAAATTTTTAAAGGTCACCCTGTACCTGTTCACAATCGTTAACAGATTTAATCCGGGCGAAAGTACCTTACAACAGAAACGATGTCGCCAATAGACAGAATAAAGAACAACGGGCCCAATTGACTACCTTGAGGTAAGCCAGACGAAGCGTTCGAGACTCTAGAGATGTAATGGCGGAATAAGATTTGGTTTGCTCTGTTATCTAAATAATATTCTGTCCATTTTAGAAATTTTGGGGGAAACCCATACTTTTCCATTTTAAACAGTATCACGGAGTGAGGTAAGTTGTCGAAGGCTTTACTAAAGTCTGTATAAATATAATCGGTCTGGTAGCCTTTTGCAAACCCGCCAATGGTATCCGAGACAAATTCCAACAAGTTAGTGTTTGTTGTAGAGCTGTTCGAAATAAGCCCATTTTGGTTTGAAGAGAGAAAATTCTTAGATGAAGCTGATAGTTGACAGTAAATGATAGATTCGAATAATTTGGGCATGAAAGATAATTTTGCAATAGGCCTATAGTTAGAGATTTCATTTTTATTACCTGTTTTGTGGATAGGTATGATAAAAGAATTCTTCCACAACTGCGAAAAACAAACACCATCGACCGATTTTTGGAAAATAATTCTCAGTGGGGCTGCCAGGAAGATGCTACATGACTTAAAAAAGGATGGAGGAATCCCATTAGGACCAGTTGTGAAGTCATTTGGAAGCCCATTAATATAAACGAGTATATCCTCTTGTGTAATTGAAGGGATAGTGAATAAAACGTTATGAGAGTCGTTCATATGACTTAAATTGCTACTTTAAGGTTCAAAATTAGACGAGGCAAAGGCATTGTAAAAAAAAAGAAGCAAACATATTGCAAATCTTAGACGAATCATCACTAGCAGAATCCTTGTACCTCATGGTATTGGAGTAGTTGTCCGTTATTTTCTTCATATTAATAAACTTAAAAAAGATGCGTGGGTCACTAAATAATTTCGTATGCATGCTTTGAATATACTCATCATAAAGTGTAGAGGAAATTTCGTTGAACTTATTATATGATGTGAGGAAATTGTTGTGACTTATAACGTCCTTGTCCTTTTAAGACGTTTCAGTTCTTTATTGAACCATTGCGGTGATGTTTTAGAGGTCCGCTGGCGCTCACGGGGAACATGAGAAGAGAATAAATCGAAAATAATTATGTAAAAGTTAGAAACATCTTCATCAACACTATTGCCAGACAGCAATGAGTTGAAAGCAATAGAGGTAAGTCTACTGGAAAGTTCCGAAAAATCAGCTCTTCTAAAATTATAAAAGTATTGCGTTTCGTCACAATATGTGAGGTATTAACATTACTTTGGCTGAAATCAAGAGATGAAATACTGTCCAGGAAAAAGGATTCTCTAGTTGTCAAGTTATTAAGTGGAAAATAGTCATTGTCATCTTCGTTTAGTACTCATTGAATATTGGGTAAGTTGAAATCACCAATTACTAGTAATTCGTCAGGAGGATCCATCTTACCATGTATAAAATTAGATGTTGAAATGAGTAGGTCATAAATATTCTGACCCTTCTCATCAACGATATTTATGGAGTCTGGAGGAATATAGCAGCAAAATATGTATAAGTCAGATTTTAAAAAAGATAACTTAAGAGCAAGAAGTTCAATGCCGAGAGTGTTGAAGAAACTGGGAAGATCAATTTGGCTGCAATTTAATTGGTTTTTACAGGCGAAGAGTACGCCACCGCCACGAGGTTCAGAATCAGTATGTCTATCTCTTCTAAAAATTTGATATAAATTGTCAAAGATTTCAGCATCGCGAAAACTATGATGCAGCCAAGTTTAATTAAAAGCAATTATATCGATATAAGTCGCAACAATGTATTTGAAGATTTGTGCAGTTTTATAATGCTTTTATTATAGCGCGCCGCCGTTTCCCTTTTTAGGGTTCCATACCCAAAGGGGAAAAATATGAACCCTATTACTAAGCCTCCGATGTCCGTCCGTCTGTGTATCACCGGACTATATCTCATGAACCGTAATAGGTAGACAAATGAAATTTTCACAGAGTGTGTATTTCTATTGCCACTATAACAAAAAATAATAAAAATATAAAATTAAAAAGGGCCCCCCATACAAGAAACGTGATTTTCGGCGTTTTATTCTCATTCATTATTATTATCACAATTTTTGTTTTTTTAAATGACAGCATTATTTTTTCATATGACACGCCTACTCTCATTTGAAAAAATTAATAAAAAATACATAGTGTTCAATTTTGTACGATGGTATGGAACCTTTGGTGCGCGAGTCTGACTTGCACTTGGCCGTTTTTTTTATCTTTGTAGCATTTTAATTTGTTTTATTTCTTAAATTTTTATTTTATTTTTCGAAATTTGTTAATTTTTTAAATACAATTAGACTAAATAAATTCATAATTTTCAAAACTTCAAAAGACAAATAAAAGCGAAATCCATTAGTTAGCAAAAATGTTGCCAACCAGTGAATTTGAATTCATAAAAATTAAAAGTGAGAAACTCACAGTTTTTCATAAAAATTTGTATAATTTTTAGTTAGAAATTTATTCTTAATAAGATAATTTTGATATCTCTTCACATTTAATCGCTTAATAACAATTCTTTTAATTTCTTTGTACTTTTTTCCTTTAAATTGAAATTTCTTCCCCCAACGCACCGATGCCATCCTTCAACACTATTATTAGCAATAGAAGAATTTTAGAAAACCTTTTGTTTTTATGATTCTAAATAATAAACGCATAAAAAAAGTTTATTATAAGAATTCCTTTTTTTATTTTTTAGGATTAAAAGACGAATGATGCGGTGTATTGTCACTTTCATTTACGGTTATAAATTAAATGTAGCCGGAGCTGAAAAGATTAGAGAATGACTTGTGAGTATAACAATAACAGTCAATGAATGCTGCTAATTCTTCCATACAGTCTGTCCATCTAACACACTCTGTAGTTAAGTCGCACGTACTTCCTCCAAGGACTGGACAACATTCGTCCCCTTTGGATTCATACGGCACATACACAATCTGGGTGACATTCATCCTTTTTTGGCAATATATGCTCGCATCCAAACTAGGCGACACTCTGTCACATTCACCTTTTACCTATAACCAAAGGACATCTAACTTGCCCTACCTCTTAGAAATATCCTCTAATCCTATTTAGTCTTATCTTTTTAATATAGTGGCTCTAGCTCTGGTTATTTTTTCTTTCAAAAATAGCCACCCGCAAACTGCCAAAATCTGACTCTTACTACCCTTTTGCCCATTTTTCCAGAATAATTTTTACCTTATTTTTATTGCAGTTCCTCTGGTTAATCTTTCTTTGAAGAATAGCCGGCCGCCAACTACTAGGACTCGATTTTTGCTACCCTTGCCCGCTTTTCCAGAATAATTCTCACTTATTTAGCTACTTAATTTACCTTAGTGTGACATAAATCAAATTATTAAATACAAGACAAAAAAAAAACCGGCTCGTCCAGTTTTTGAAGCCCCATTTGCTTTCAAATGGGTTAAACGATAAAAGCGCACAAATAAATAGTCGATTTTATTAGGTCGGGAAAAGTTTTCTTTGATGGAATCTTCCACATTTATTTCTGCCGTTTCCTGACATGTAAACATTTTAAATTCATTCACTTTTGAAATAAATATACGTAGCATTATTAAGTAAATTATGATTATTATTATTGACATATATATATGCTGAAACTATCAAACACTCACGAACACTCCATTACCTACTACATAACCTGCCAGCGTCTGCGCGGGAGGGATTTTGCCAACTTGGGACATGTGACCTTGAAAATGTTTTCGCCTTTCACACATTTCAGTCCACTTCCAGCACGTGAGCTTTATGACGTGCTTATATCCATGAGACATCCGGAATTTACAGGATACAACAGATGGCGAACATACGTCTGGGTGAATATGGAAGGGATAACATGCAGAGTGGTTTGCAGCAGATCTGTAAAATTCCTAGTACAAGTACCAGTACAGTACCTGGACTTGAAATATTTTAAGTACAAGTACAAGTCCCGGTACTGGTATTTAAAAACATTTCAAGTACAAGTCCCGGTACTTGTACTTTAAAACATACTGTACTGGTATTTTAAAACTTTTCAAGTACAAGTCCAGGTACTGGTACTGTTACTAGTACTTAACTACCAATGTACTTAAGTACTTTACAGGTCTGTACCTGTAAAATTCCAAGTACAATCCGTAAGAATTTCTCCATACAATATCTGTGCTAAGCCGACTTACATTTTACTGATTCTTTTGCCTCTCGAAACTATATCTAAACTCTTTCTCTTATTTCCTGCCACATCTTTTATTTCACTCAATGATCTTTCAGTTAATGAGACTTCAGTCGAAATAGATTTCCTCTAAATGGTTGTTAGTCATTTTGTATAGCATGTTTCAGATCGTGCTTAATATTATTTGTAACATTACTGCTTACAGTATTCGCCGTAAAATAAGCGAACTCAAATAATTGTTCTTTTATAGTACCAATCTTAATGCGATTATGGTGATTAGCCGTTGCTGTCTACAAATATTCCGCCGTCTTTAGTGCCTTTCTCCAACTTCGAGATTTACAGATACATTGTTACATTAAGTATTATGATAGTTATAGGAAAGGGACTTTTTAAGTTAAAGAGACTACATTGTTTACTACAACACCCTTTATATTGAAGTAAGAAAACTGTATTCATTAACCATACTACTACTACTACTTAAATACTTCTCACCTATGCCAATTAAATCTGTTTGTTACCAGTGTTACCTGATCTGTTCATAAATTTAAGTCCACCTAATTTATTACCTAATCCTAAGTGTACAGTACAAGTACCTCGACTTGAAATATTTTAAGTAGAAGTACAAGTCCCGGTACTGGTACTTATAAACATTTCAAGTACAAGTCGCGGTACTGGTACTTTAAAATTTTTCAAGTACAAGTCCAGGTGCTGGTACTGATACTAGTAATTAAGTACCAATGTACTTAAGTACTTTACAGGTCTGGTCTGCAGTTATCCATCTAATTACAAAGATCTTTATGTGGCATTCAAATTGTCTCATCCTATTAATATATCGTTTCTATGGGGACCAAGAATCTGTAGTCAGATTAATTAGCTTCGTGTTAACGTTAGCCAAATTTACAATTTATGTGTATTACAGGAGAGTCGAAGATGGGACTCAGAACACTAACCTACAAGACCATGCATAAGCACTGAAAAGGCACTTCGTCGTGGTGAGATTGAAAAGACGTTTGTGATTTGAATATATATCTTGCGACGAACGCAGACACATTCAACTGCATTGGCATCCACTACCGTCTATACAGGATGATGCTCTTGTCTTTCGTTGGTGATAACGGGCCGCTTTGAAACCGTTCGACCAGATTTTCAGCTGGAGGGATGATGGGGGCAGTTTGTAGAGGAATGCATATTTAATATGTTGGAATTTCGCTTGTTTAGAAAATATTTTCTATTAGATCAGTTTGAAAATTTTAGAGCTGCTTGGAACTGCAATTTTCAGAATTGTCAAAATTGCTTTGAAATATCAAATTTTTTTCCAAATTTTAGGTCTTTTTCAAAATTCTTGTCTCCGTTTTAGTCGCTTTTCAGAATTTTACGTCGATTGTTTTCATTATTTTTGCGTAAAATTTTGTTGTCATTTTATGTCCTCTCTTTGTTTAACTGACTTTTTATAACTTTTAGTTTAGCTATTTTTGATCCTTTTGCCATTTATTTTAAATCATGTTTTTAAAGCATTTTGCAATTTAATTATAAGAAATTTTAATATAAGTCAACAAATACAGAGTCTATATACATAAAAAAAATTATTATTAAGTACTTCTGAGGATGAAACAAGGAATCTTAAGTAATCTAAATTCTTCATAAATTGTCCATATTTTCTTGCAAGGCTTTTCTGCTGAAATTTTCTCCAAATGATTTGTCTGAAATAAAACAGACAGCCTATGAATTTTCAAAAGTGGAAAGAAACTTTTCGCTGCTGAGGTAATTCCCATTGCACAATCAGTAAGCAATTTTATATAGTTCATAAAATAATTCAGACTGTGCTTCCTGACTTTTTTTTGTTTGTTTATAAAATAATAAATTTATAGAACAATCAAGTTTTCAATTTGACCATGAATTTTGAATAATTGTCTCATACTGGCAGGGACAACATGAAATGTCCTCGTCCATTAATCAGCACTACGAATTTCTCAGAATGATAGTCAAAGTCATCAATAAAAATTTCTCTTTTCCTTTATTCGATCTTAAAACTTGAATATTCAAAGCTATCCTAAAAAATAGTGAATGTCTACCAGATGTGCACTATTTGACTATGTGTGGCAACACAAATTGGCATAGATTTAGAATTATCACACTCTGACACTTATTTGTGGTGGCCGCTTAAAAATTGAATTTCCAAGTTTTGAGACTTTGGTCTCAGGAAGTTTGTTCCTGGGAAATTTTGTGCTTTTAGTTTTTGAAGGTTTTTCGTCCTAGGATTTAGTTTTGAAAGATTTTTCTTTATTTGGGGATTTTATTTTTGGAGATTTAGTGGGGTTCCCAGAATAACATATTTTCGGTTCATTATCTCTGCCCAGCATTGAAAAATACGTAGTTCTATGTCAAAACAGAAATTAATTCAAAGGAAAATTAAAACCACCACACTGCATCTGAACTATAATTATTTGATTAAATGATTAATGATTTACAGTGTGATCTCGGTAATGAACATTCAGTAACATTCAGCTAACTTCACGCCTTTGTCACTCTATCTTATAGCGAAAGCTCTTAAGTATAGAAAAAGTAATGACGTTCATGTTACTGGTTAATTGCTTTGGCTCAGGTTATATGCTACTGGTGTTGCTGTCGATGCATTTACATAATTACATTTATCTACCTAATACATTTATTGATTGATTGCAAAAATCATTCATTGAGATTTATTACAACATGTCTGTTGAAATGAATGACGGATATTATATTGTTTCCTCAAGTCTCTAAATATTAAGTCGGTGAATTTTGTTCTATGATCTAATCCATAATATTTATTTGAGGATGTCGAGAAGGATAAAAAGTCTTTGATTTATATAAATTTAGATAAACTTCTGAGTTTAGTCAATATTAGTTTTAATGTTTCGTGTCAAAATTTTTTACCCTATTTGCTCTCCGTGGCTTGCTTTTGAGATTACCGAGTTCAAAGTGTTAGGAGATTAATTTCAACACATCGCATACGATGAAAAATTAATTCGTACTTATGTTCAATCTATTGATGACATTATCCTTATTTTTATTTTTTTTAATATTATTAAAGTTAACATTGAAAAAAGCTACTAAAGCCAGCATTGTATCGAGATAAATTTACAAAAATAGTTTTTTTTTTTTAATATATTTTAAATTCATTTAATAAAGGAAGATTAAATCGCATTTCACCTTTTACTATTTCCACTGAGTCAAGGTATTTAATCGGAAAAAGTGATTTTAAATTTGTATACAAAGCTCTTCCTTACTTTTATACATGTTTTATTATTTACTTTTTAAGCCAAGCAATAATCATTAATTTCAAATCAAACTTACATGCCTGAAAATGGTAACTGCTATCATAGATGGCACAAGAATTAGATATCGCATGGTATACCAGAGCAGAGTATGCAGATGGTGAAATGGGTAGTGCATTCTAGAATTGACCACATCATATTTTAGAGCATGCCGTGTGTATATGTTTCTTTAACACGTCAATTAAGGTGTGACCGCCATTTCATGATAGAAAAGTTTGAATACGTCAAAATTTAGGGCTCAATTAGGGCTAATTTAATGCCACTTTCCCGAATTTAATGCTCTAGAACTTTTTAAAAAAATCCATGGATAATCCAAATTTATTAAAAGCAGACAACCACCACTACCGAGGATGGGTTAAATAGTATTATTACAATAGTGTGCACTGCATAATATTTTAGGGCTCAATTAAAGCTAATTTAATGCTACTTCCCCGACTTTAAAGCTCTAGTACTTTAAAAAAATCCATGGATAGTCCAACTTTATCAAATGTTAGGACCACCACTACTGAGAATAGGTTAAATAGTAGTGTCACAATACTGGGGATTGCATAATATTTTAGGGCTCAATTAGGCCTAATTTATGTCGTTTTCGTTTGATCATCAGTTTCGCTCTGGAGGCAACCTAAGTGCTGTCAAAGCGTTCCTTTGAAGCAAAAATGACGTCATGGGCTGCCTCTGAAAATTTACTCGGGTACACACACAAACAAAGTCTAATTGTCATTTGATATTATTTAATTAATTTTAAAGTGAACAATTATTATTAAGACCTCTACTATTATTATATTATCCTCAAAATATTTCCGCAAACAAATTACCAATCAGTTTTCGCAAAAACTTCATAGCTACTTTGACGTTAGTATAGATACACAACCGAACTTTTTCAGGTGCACTCTTAAACCGTTCGATTGAACGGGGTTGAAACCAGAGCGAACCTGGATGTTCAAATGAAAACGACATTAATACCACTTCTCCGAATTTAATGTTCTAGTACTTTATAAAAAATCCATGGATAGTCCAACTTTATTAAAATTTAGGACCACCAACTTTAAAATGGAAAACGTTTTTCAAGACCCCAAAAATCGTAGAATTTTAAACTCTTACGATACACGGTAATTTAGGACAAACAAATTTAGTTTGCAGTGACCACTGTGTAAAGCTATAAAAACTAAATTTAACGTAAATTCTTTTGTAATTTGACAAATAGCGAAAAGCGTTTATCAAGGTTCAAAAACTAATCTTCCTCATGTTTTCGTTATGAAACTTGGCAGGACAATGGAGTATACTCGTAGAGAAAACAGGAAGTGCGGTAACCCAAATTTGGCGTAGTGAAATTTTATTTGTGTTCAAGGCATTGAATGTCAATTTCTAAGCTGGGCACCAATTTACCATCTACATTTCGTTGTTGCACTCAGAAATAGTTAACCGCTGATTCATGGTTTCTTAGTTGGTTTGTTAGAGATTAGACATAATAAATACAATAGAGAAACAGTCAAATAAATTATATTTTCTCTACATTTCTGTGGATAAAGCCTTACTAACCTTTAGAGTATTCAACTTCTTTCCAGTATTATTTGTTGATCAAAGATTTAATCCAACTGAAAAACACAGTATTATTAAAATGTTGGTAGCGTGTAGGTTAACATCGATGGAGCATTTTGTTTTTTAAACTTTTACTTTTATGGTTTCTTGGCCTCAATTGATTTCTTACTTTCGGAGAAGAGACATTAAATTGGCCCTAATTAAGCCCTAAAATATTCTGCAGTGAACACTATTGTAATAATACTATTTAACCTATCCCCAGTAGTGGTGGTTCTAAATTTTAATAAAGTTGGATTATCCATGGATTTTTCTAAAACGTACTAGAAAATTAAATTCGGGGAAGTGGCATTAAATTAGCCCTAATTGAGCTCTAAATTTTGACGTATTCAAAACTTTTCTACCATGAAATGGCGGTCCCAGCTTAATTGACGTTTCTTTAACAGCAATTTTGTATACATTTGATCGGCAAGGCAGATGTGAGAAAATATGAATCACTCGACGTATAAATCATTTCAAATGTTGTGGTCCATTCCAGAATGGACCACCCAGCTATATAAAATTTGTATAATTTTTTTGTAACTGCATGCGATATCTAGTTCTTGTGCCATCTATGCTGGTATGAAGAGCTTTTAAAATCGAGAAAATTTTAATAAATTTTTCTATAGAAATTTTTATTTTTTAAAACTGATTTCCTTATTTGGTTTTATGCGTTACAAGGCTTTTATATTACGTATTATTATTTCCTAGCTCTTGTGATGTTTCGAGATGTATGAAGTAGTTTAGAGAATTGAAAATATTACTAAGAATTGATAAGGGTAGAAAACTAGCGAATAATTTGAGAATATATGTATACGGGGTGTTTCCCACTAGGAGGTCAATAGAGCATGAGGTGATAGTACTCACCTAGATGAACCAAAAATTATATGGCAGGGGTGGGGGAGGGGGCAATATCAACCGTTTAGGAGTTACAGGGTGATTAAGAAAAAAAGCAAATTTTTCACAAAACATCCTGTATCTTAAAAACTGCAGGGCGTACGGTCACAGTTAAGGGTTCTTTGTATGCAAAATTTCATGTCCTTTCCAACGATTGCTCAATCAGCTCTCCTATCAAGAATTATGGTTGTCTAAACTAAAAATTTCGGATTTTCTTACCTTGTTTTTTAATTTAACCTCTATTATTTTTGCAAAACGGTCGTTAACATAATTTTTTTTTATAAAAAACTGTAAACTGTAGACTCTCTTAACTATGACTGTATGCCCTGTAGTTTTCAAGATAGGGTGTCTTTTGAAAAACTAGCTTTTTTTCTTAATCACCCTGTAACTCCTAAATGGTTGATATTGCCCCCCCCCTGCCATACAATTTTTGGTTCGTCGGTGAGTACTATCACCTCCTGGTCTATTGACCTCCTAGTGGAAAACACCCTGTATTTGGGAATAATTTATTCTTCGTCTTCGCCATTATTTTCTTCAATTAAATCTACAATACTCATTGCCTTTTTCTGTGAACTTTTACTATACTTATGTACTTATGTAATATTTATAATAATCCAGTATTCTCATCTTATACTAATGATTATAATATATACTTAGTTTTCATTTAGAAATGTTACTGTCAATGAGGTCATACATATTTACGTTTAAGTATGCAAAATTCAATTCAATTGGATCTGATGGTATTGATATACGATTTCTCAAATTAATATTACCACTTATTATTAGACCTATTGTATATATTTTGAATACTGCTATTATGACTTCTTCCTTTCCACTACAGTTTAAAGTCCCCAAAGTACATCCGATAATGAAAACATCACAGCCCCACGTACTACAAAATTTTAGACCAATAAGTATTCATCTGGTACTATCCAAGGTTACAGAATAATTACACTTTGAGCAAATTCAGATCTTTACCGATGACCACAACTTAATCGTTAAAGAGCAATCAGGCTTTATATCCAAACATAGTACTGTTTTCTCACTATTGCATCTTATTGAATATGTTAGACGTAATACTGAGATAAGGCAGGCCACGATTTTGTGCTTGTTAGATTCTTCTAAGGCATTTGATTCGGTTGACTTTTCTATCTTTTACGAGAAGTTATTAACACAGTTTAATTTTAGTCGGTCGGCGGCTAATTTTATATGGTCATATTTAACTGACCGTAACTGTAGTAAATAATCGTTCTTCAAAACTTCTTTCACTTTGTTCGGGCGCTCCACAAGGATCAATATTGGGTCCGCTTCTATTCACGATGTTTGTTAATGATATCGTCTTAATTCCTAAATATTGCTTAATTGTATTATATGCTGGTGGCATTCAATTGTTTCCTTCATCCTCCGTGAACCAAGCTGCCAATAATATTAGTAAATTTAATAGCGACTTGGCTTGCATAGCTGATTGGTCAGAAAGAAACAGACTTTTATTTGAACCCAAACAAAACGCAGAGCATAATTCTTTTCAACCGTGAAATTGATGTCTCATTGTTTTCTTCTTTGTGTATAAATAACATTAGGATCGATTATAAGCTTGAATTAAAAAATTTGGGGATGATCATTGATAATGTCTTGTTTAGGAGAAGTCATATTTACTTTACGGTCTTAAAGATCTATAGTGGCTTAAAGAGTTTATGGCGATATGCCGAGTATATAACACGGCTGCTACGAGAGCAGGTGGTCAAGGCATTACTGGTACCCATTACCACTTATGGTGATTGGGTCTTAACGTTGTTTTTAATGCCTGCGATAGATACATTATTGGCCTTAGGAGATATGATCATATCTCAGTCGTTTCTAGGAGAATCTTTGGATGTCAATTTGATGACTATCTTTTCTACAGACTGTATGTCATGATGCATAAAATTATAAAAAAGCATAGTGCTCCACATCTTTATGCCCATATAGAATTCCTTTCTTGGTAGTAATAACAAAAAAAAAATTGACTAAATCGGGCAACCCATTCTTGGTGTTGCCATATTAAAATTAAGTTTTTTTCCGTATACTGTGAAAACTATCAGTCCTATACATTTTTATTGTACTAAAAACTTCTTCAGAATACGAAATCTTATAAAATTGGTTATAATCATTTTTTCTGTCCGACCAACCATTGTAGAAATATATGCGAGAAATCACTTCAAAAAACAAACTTGCACATATGGGTGACCATACGAAATTAGATACATCTAGGGCAGGGGTGGGCAGAATTTTCCAGGATACGGGCTACTTTTAATTTTTTCAAGGTGTTGCGATCCACCCAGTGTGGTGTGGTGAGCAGAAAAAAAGGTCTACAATATTTATTATAACTTAATAATAAATACGCAAGATACAAACATAAGAATAATAGCCACAAATGTAACAATATCAAATGATGCATTTATTATCAAACAATTCAAAATACATAAAAATAAATCATTTTTATCTAAAGTTAGTTCTCGTAGTTGTAGTTAGTAGAAGACTTAGTCTGCATGTTATCCGCTAATTTTGAATATCTCGGTATAGTATAATTACTAACTGCTAATCTTGCACTTAGTGATGTGAAAATACAAGACCAAGACTATAATGGTCTTGGTGTTGGTCTTGGTCTTGCAAACTTAGTCTTGGTTTTGCTCTTGGTAAGATTGGTATAATATTGGTCTTGGTCTTGGTCTTGCACAGTCAAGTCTTGGTGTTGGTCTTGGTCTTGTTCTAGCTCTTGGTCTTGCAATTCAGTCTTGGTATTGTCTGCGATCTTGTAGTAGGTTTTAGCTTTGGGCTGCACAGTCAACTTTTGGTTTTAGTTTTAATCTAGGACTTCGTTTTTTTGCGCAATTCTATAATTGATGTATCATGCCATAAATTTATAAATAGTTAAAAACTACCTTATCCCCGTCTAAATAAATCTTGTCTGTACACGGGATGTGTTATTTGTGTCCTTTTAATCTTTATATAAATAAAAATACAATAGTGCTATGACTTGTGATTGAACTATGAAAATGAAAGAGAAAGGAAGCAACAGAAACGACATTTTGTGAATCCAATATATTTATTACATTTCTTTTGCCCAGTTTTTCTCTCAAATTCCGGTAAAGTACGTACCGAACATAACTATGCTTCGCTATTGCACAAATTAGCAGATTTTTATCTTGCATAATGAGTCTTGGTCTTGCATAATATGGTCTTGGGCTTGGTCTTGTTAACATACACATGGTCTTGGTGTTGGTCTTGTGAGCATGTTTACAATCTTTGTCTTGGTATCGGTCTTGCATATTCTGCAAGACCAAGACCAATTTTGCTAATCACTACTTGCACTAGATTCTAAGTGGTCGTTTGTAAGACGGGAACGATATATTGTCTTAATTATAATCATAGTTGAAAATGCAGATTCACACAGATAGGTAGAGCCAAAGAACGATGTTAAATGAAATGTAACTATTTTAAATTAGGATACTTTACTTCGTCCATTAGATCCCAAAAGTTATTCTTAGGTTCTGAACTACGTGCTTATAAAATTATGTCATTTTGAAGAAGAAAAATTTCGCTTTCCTCAAAAGATAAAGAGAATATATAATTTATATTTTCAGTTATTTCTTTCACATCAACATTGCCAAAGTGGTAACACATGAATATAAAAATTGGTTTTAGTAAATTCTTGAAAACTTCTCTCAAATTCGGAGTGAAGTTATATTATTTCATCATAATATTTTTATTTGTTTAATGTACCTCGGTTTTTAAGCAACTAGTCAGAAATATTTTTGAAATTTTTTAGTTCATTCTTCATCAACTGCGAAGCTTTAACGTATTTTTGAAAGTATTAACAAATCCAATAAATTCTATATTGTACCTTTTGTAAGGTCCCTGAATCTGCATGATATAACAATTCCCCGTAATCAGATTCGTTTTCTTCTAGCTGGGCCCGAAATATTCTTTTCTGAAGACTTCTTCCTTGAATTGAGTTTTCATGCAGATTCCCATAACATGACGCATATTTAAAATTTTACAAAAGAGTGCTTGTTGGTGAATAATGCAATGATAAGAACCGGGGCGAGGCGTGCCTATCTAAGCAGGGTGTTCAGGATGGAACAATAATGGGAAATTAATATATAAGTTCGCTCCAATAAAAACCAAAATTAACATCAAACGGTAGTGCACTCATATTTTTAAAAGACAAAGAAATATGCCTCAGGCGTAAGAATTTGAAATTAAAGAAATAGTAACATATGAAAAAGAAAGGGCGAAGATTATGTTACTTTTCAAGAACGAATAAAGAAACTAATGCGTACATTTCATACAATTGCTGTAATCACAATTCATTCATAAATAAATTCCATACGAAGTCGCACAGGACTTTTGTAAGAAAAGTACAAAAGTCCTGTGTGACTTCCTCGTAAATTTTTTTTTGCTTTAATTTTTGAGGAGATGATTTTCAACTGATATAAGGCCTTAAACTCGACAGTCTCTCTTGTCCCTTAAATATGTTTTTATTCGCTTTAGTGTTGAAAATGATCTTTCAGCACTAGCTGTGCCAGCAGAAGTTGTTAATATTAAGCAAGCAAGCTTATAGACTTCAGAAAAAGTTTATTGAAGTTCATTGTGCGTAACCAACCAATGCTACGGTTTCGTCGAAAACTATTAGAAAATTATCTCTCATACTTCGAATATGTGAGACTGTTTCATGAATTTTTTCATTGCAGTAACAAATAACCATGAAAGCTAATATGTTTGCAAAAGTAATAAGAAGAAACTGATTATCAAATTTATTTAAGAAATGTAGAAAACCACCGGAATATAAAACGATTTCTTTGTCCCATTTTTCTGGTCCGGATAATATTTTCTCAAGAAACTCTATAATATTTCTCTGTACTGACAAACAGTGTTCAAAATTCTGGAATTTGACGACAAACGTGTTGGAGCAAGTTGCGGAAACTTTATTCTAACATGTTCATAGAAAGCTTGAATCGTAACCTCCCGAATATAAGACAAGTCATGAAGCCGCCCAAGGCAGGGATACATTAAAAGCCCTTAACGGGTCGGCTACAGCCATGCAGTAAGAGCTAACTCTCACTGTTTTTGTATACTCGTCATGGAGGAAAAACTAAAACTTTGTCTTAAACAGGTCCAAAGCCTAAAGCTGTCGCTCCCACAGAAAAATTAACTTAAAACAAATTGCAGCCAAATATGTTTTCTTTCTAATAGTTAAAAAAAAAAATAGCGTGTGGAACAAATTTATGGAAATTATTGAACAAAATACAAGCTACTTTTATATGAAAAACTTCTGCAGTAAGACAAAGCAAAAAGACTGTGATGTTCGCCTGCTAATCGGCCCGGTACTTTACGCCTGAATCCACTTTGTAGAGTGTGCAAAAAATGATGCAATGCTAGACTAGTGCCAAAGAAAAGTTTACAAGGTAAAATAATCTCGACGGACTTCGATAAAACTAAATTTAAGCAATTAGCAGAACAATGAATGAAACGTGCGTTAGGCTAAACTTCCATTACATTAACTTGTGTTTAATTAGATATACTTAGGAAAAAGTGAAAATAATATCACTTATTGAACATAAAAGTGAATAAGCAATTAATTACACAAATTAAATATTTTACAGTCAATTAAATAAGATCACGAAAGAAAAAAAGGGAAAACAAAAAGACAAAATACAATATCCACCGTTGATGGTCCCGACTTGAAAGTTTCTCGACTAGTGCCATATCATTGCACACCTTCTTCATTCTTGCAGGGTCATTTTGAATGCTCAGCAAAATTGAATAGTGAATTTCACCTGATCAACAATAATGAATCGATAATTTTGATTCATTTTGCTTGAATAAATGAGGCCGAGCAATGCACTTTACTAGATTGCTGCTACTGCTGATTTCGCCCGTCTTTAAATTTATTGACGTTTTTTCTTCAGTTGTGCGCCTTGAAAAAGGAATTTTTAATAAGCTCGTAATAACACACTGAGCGAATTTCAATATCTATAAATTCTCCACAAATTCATCACAAGAATTTCTCTTCAATATGCAATCTAAATACTTCTCATCGTTACCTACAAGAAACAAGCCGCTCGACAATAGTTGCTCATGGCCTTTCTTCTTTTATCTTTAATACTTTCAGCTTAATTAGTTAGTGGCAATTTTATCAAAGTGAAGGCAAATTTACAATGCATCATAACGAAGTGTAAAAAAGTGGTAGTAGTAATCTTCCTTCAATTTATATTTCATATGGGAATGGATTATCTTAAAAAAATCGAAAACTTCCAGTGAAGGTTCATATCACTTAACCTCAAGTTTCTTAATAACATTTGTTATGGTCGTAGCTATTGCATATAGCAATATGCTACATGAAAAATGCTGATGCATGTACGCTAGCCTTAAGGTAAACCGCATACGGAACGTACCCCAACGAGAGTAATGCTTCCTCGAGCTCGTGAGCCATGGCGACATGTTGAAGGAAAGAAAAGAAGAAGACACTTTTCTGTCTCGACACGTCTTCCGCAGAATATATCTCGCGAAACGAATTTATCGCATTTCCAAGGACATCTACGAGGAATCTGACCCTGTAAGTAATTTCAAAAGAATTTTCATCTATAGATATCTCCTATTTGCAATCGGTAAGAATATTTTTCATATCCTCAGGAAAAAGAAACCAAACCAAAAAAAAAAGGAAATTTATCGAGAAGAAAAATCTATAAGTTGAGAAAATCAACCACCTGCCCAAGATCCAAGATCGAAAAACGGAAGCAGGTGCGGCTGCGATCACCTGGACCTAAAGTAAGAGAGCATCTGAGTGCTAACAGGTACCATTATTACTATTAGTGACTCCAAAAAGAGTAAAGCCAAAAATAGAATTAAAAAGCGAACCACAAACTCGCGATCGCAACAAATAGCTAGCCATAAGTTTCGTCAATGCATATTGACAGAAATTGATGTAGAGGGAAAAACTGAGAACAAGGTAACGCGACGATTACAGGGAAGCAGTGCTGGACAGGTTCTTGCGTTGAATCCGTCAATAGATCCTTTGGTATCCCGTACTAAATACGCTCCTGTATCAGAAATTCCATCAAGATCAGATGATGACGAAAGAAGAAATCTTATGCCCGATATAACGACGCTTAAGTAGTGCGAGGAATCAGATCGTACGTTGGATCCTGATCCGAGAATTGTTTTACGTCCAACTGGATCCGCAGAAGGTGTCCAAACAAAACGAATCAATATCTTCTCCGCTGAAAAGTTATGGCATCTGTAAAAGAAATCCTATACAAAGGTGATTGATGCTGTGTAATGGACACATCTGCATGGAACATCTTTCCTTCGTTTTATGTACTTTGCAAACTAGTAAGTTACCATCTATTCAGTTTGACATTGAAGGTGAACCCATGATAAATTTAAGCAGTTTTTTTCTGTACTTAAGTTGTGTTAAGTTAGTATGTTAGAATGAGTTAGCTTTCCTTTGTTTCAATAATTGGATTGATTTCCTAGAAAAAATCTTCCATATATATATAGAGATTTTATACAAAGTGTTAGGATTATCTTGTAATATTGTTTCTTTTATTAATTAATACCTATATATATATATATTCTAAATAGTTTCACAGAATCGTGCACGAACGGAAAGTGCCCGCTACTGATATGAGAAGTAAACTAAGCGAGTAACAATTATGCCAAAAGCTATCCAACTGGGCAGACATACATATTCGTGGTAAACGTGCTTAAAATAAATCGCTCCCTTAACGATTTTACCACCATCTTCACATATTTAGACTCCAGAGCGTTGAATTTCACTGAAGACCTCCTTATCATAATTGCTAAAATTAAGTTATTTCGGTTGCTTATCATCAGTACACAGCGCGTGGTAAAAGTGAGACATTTCTTTCTTCAAATTCCAAAACTTTCGCGATGGTTTGCATTTATTGAGCGATGGCATGTTGTAACAGTGGCTGAGTGTGTGAATTACCTCAATGACTAGAGTATATCTCTTTGTTTACCTACATAGTTCCATGTAATCAAAGTATTTGAAATAGTTCCATTCCAGTACTTACCTGGATAGTTAGTTTCTCGTTTCATAATATTATCATTACTGCTAAAATCAGGATGAAAATTCATTAATACCTTCAGGGCTACATAAATTACAACATCGAGGTGGATCTAAAATTAGATTTTACTTCCTCATAGCGTCCATTTTTGATATATAATCTAAGGATGGAATGCATATTCAGTAAACTAACAAAATATTAGACTCAGAAATAACAAGAAAAACAGAGACTAGCACCAGTAAAATAGAAGAAACCTAATTTGTGACTATAGTCTTGTGAGGAATGTTAAATATTGTTTATTTAATTCAATTTAATTAGAAAAAAAAAACGTTTCTTCACGGAACTTCATAAGATTTTATTAATTTCTTTATCGGTTTCAAAATTTTATCATTTCAAATTTCTCTGATTAGTTTTTCTAAGACATTTTAATCACTTCTTCCAGTGCTAACCCACGAGTAAAACTAGGTTTAACTTTAAAATTGATATATATACATAGAGTTTTTTTTGCTTTCACTAAGTCGTATAAATTGTTGCGACACTGAGTTTTTATAAATCTTTGAAGACCCACACTCACATTGTAAAGAATGCGTATCATGAGACGCAGGTGGATGTTATGGGGGAAATCCTTGATCTAGATTGAATTCGCGTTACATTTTTTTGAATTTCAGGTATGCTAGCACGCTCCAGAAGGCCTTCATGGAGAAATCGATGCACGTAAGTCGGTACGTAAAATATTGTATTTCCTCATTTTATTTGTCCACCGGAGGTTCATTTGACTCATTATAGAATATCAAATAAAGGTATGTGTTTATTGATGTGAATCTTGAATATACTCGGGTTAAAGTATTATTAAGAATTATCATATTTAACACTAATAATATATGGAATATATATATATTCTGATATAAACAGGTATGATTACGTAGAAAAAGGGGGCAGAAAATTTTTCTTTTGCATTCTATATTTTGATTAAGTATTCAGGCCCGTCGGTCCGTCTGTCGTAGATAATTTCTTTTTGTAAGCAAGATGCAGTAGGTATCATGTATCACCCCTAGGCACATAGTGAATTACCCCAGAAGTACGTGCTTAGCTTGATAAGTAGAGTTTAATTAGACATAGGTATAGGTATATAGGTATACATATATTGGCCAGACCAAGCGATTTGTGTATCCAGTTGAAATTCTGAAATAAAATTTGATTTATAACGTTTTGAAGATGCTCCGAGTTTAGCTTCTATTTTCCCTTCACATCCTGGAGCCCTCTCATCCGAAGGTCGTATAGGTCCGCTTTAATCTCTTCCACAGGTCAACACAAGGGACTTTGGACGATTGTGCTACCCAAAGTCAATGGGAGGATGGGGCCTGGCAAAGAAGGCAGACCATCTGCGCCTTCACTGGAATGCAGGTAAGTGACGTAAGGGTCCCTTCAGGACCGAGTGTGTGCTGGCTTGTTGGTTGTAGGCACGAAAATCTTTTTGATTATGGTTGATGACAAGCGGCAGGTTACTTCGGGAACTCCCCCCACACTCTCCGCCACCTTTAGCCGAGGTGCTAGCGTGCCGCCCTGTACGAACGCTGTCATCGAGTGATCTGTCAGCTCATGCTGGCAGTTTGGACTTCACGTCCTGACCAATCACTCATCAAAATACATCCATAACACATTGAAAAAATGGAATTACATATATGAATCTATTCCCTTTACACAATTAATATGAAAGAATTGAAGATGCATCCGATATATCTACGTACACTTTCAGCACAATCGTAAGATTTAAGTAATATAAAATGTTTATCCGCCATGGATTAGGTGGAAAGGTTAGATGATTTACCAATTTGTTTTTTGTTTGAGAAAGTATCATTTTCAACATCTTATTTCAATCTAGAAATAATGCGAGTATTCCATATAATCCAATCAACTGTGAAAATCAAAGGAAGTCCATTATTATTTTGCACTTTTTAAACAATAAAACTTTCAGGCAGATTGTTTTAATACCGACCTGATTTTCCCTAAATGAGATTTAAGCTGACAAATTAAATTTACCTTTATGTTAAGAACGTAAAATTGTACTTAATTTAACATTTTAAATGGATCCAGTAGAATAAATTTACAAACAAATTGAAGCTTCATTTTTTTCTTATAGGGATTCGATACGCATGACGCCATACACAGAAAATAGCAAATCTATGGTACGTTACAGTCCTTATTTGTTTGTCTGTATACAGTGGTAATACTGTTAGCAATGCAAAGGAATGAGGGCTGCAGAACTTAAGGCGGAATTACAATGGACGCAACGGAACGCAACTGAACGGAGAGAAATGTCAAACCGGTTTTCTTTACATGCTTTTCAAATGGAGTTGCGCACAGTGGACGGACGAAAACGCAGTCGTACGCAGCAAGTTTAATAAAATCTGAAATTAACGCAACTGAACGGATAACCATAACTTCAAATTAGCTTTGGGATTGTTTATCTTGTTCCGTCAAGTGAAACTGTGCTGCGGTAAATGTGTAATAAGCAGAGTGGAAATGGAATGAAAAGAGTTTTTTGATTGTATCCATATTTGTTTATAAATTTTGGGTCAAACGTCACTATCACTTTCAATTAATCATGCTTCCATTGTAAGCAGCTAGCCTCGACGTTCGTTTTACTGCGTAAATTTGACATTTCTCTCCGTTCCGTTGCGTTCCGTTGCGTCCATTGTAATTCCGCCTTTAAGGCTAATTTGAGGTTATGTTTATCCGTTCAATTGCGTTAATTTCAGATTTTATTAAACTTGCTGCGTACGACTGCTTTTTCGTCCGCCCACTGTGCGCAACTCCATTTGAAAAGCATACAAAGAAAAGCGGTTTGACATTTCTCTCCGTTCAGTTGCGATCCTTTGCGTCCATTGTAATTCCGACTTTAGAAGTTAGTCAAAATAAAGATTCTCGCAAATTTGTATTCTCCTTATGGCCGGTTTCACAGTCAGGGCTTAATAAATATTTCAGTTTCATAGTCAAGGCTTAAGTGAAATCACTGGCTTAAAGCAAGCTTAACTTAAGCCCGTCATCTCGAAGGCTTAAGCCTCAGATTTTGCTGTGAAACACATAAGAAATTATTTCTAAATATATATTTTGCCTAAATATTATAATTTTTGTTATAAAATGAACGTGCATATATCAAAAGTTATATTTTAAAACTAAATTGAAATTTTCCAAGCGAAAAATAGTTATCTAATTAGCAGTTTTGAGTACTGTCTGGTAGCTAGTGTCAGCATTCCATTTGACGTTTTAAGAAGAAACCAAACAGTTTAGGACAAAAATGAGTTATTTATCTGCTGCAGAGGATATAAGAGAGCAAGAAATGTATAATACATAATAATATTGCAAGGTGTGACCCGTGAAAAAATTATAAAAAGGCGCCCGCAACATTTCGAGAAAGTGATTTTTATGCTCGGTTCCGGCTGTAGAAACATTCGGATTTGATGGTTTACGTTGTCGAAACATTCTGCAACAATGATTTTGGATTCGATGTCCTTCCAGATAAAACCACAACAAAGTGGTAAATAAAAAGTTCTTCTTCATTTCGCTTAGTTTTTAATCCACAATGGCAATTTTCCTTAAAAAAAAAAAATACAATTACCGCAGTGTTGACAACTTAAAAATTTTCATCCGCGGCTTAACTAAGCCTCAGTTTACTGAGTACTGTGAAACCAAGTAGGCTTAAGTTCTGGGCTTAAGCCACACCCGTGGCTTAACTAAGCTCTGGCTTAAGCCTGGACTGTGAAACCGGCCATTAGTGTTCAGATAGATTAGTGCACACCCGCCATAAGCAATGCAAAGGCATTAGGGCTGGAGAACTTACGAATTTGGTCAGAAAGAATATTTCTGTTCCGTGCGTTTTGGCATATTTATATTCCCCATAACGTTCAGATCTTAATGTGAACCGCCGTCATAAGCAACGTAAAGGCACAAAGGCTGCGGAATTACGAGTAAGTCAAAATGAATTTTTCTGTTCCCTGCATTCTCGCATATTTTTATAGGAATTTAAAGGCATAATATGAGGGCTGGGGAACCAGAAAAAATTTCGACAGCATGAATTTTAATTTGTTTTTTTTCAATTTTATGTGGAGAAAATATACTCTTACAGGTTCGGTCTTGGGTGTTCAGTGAACACCTTGAACCCTTTGACGCCTCGCCACTGGATAAGAAAGAAAATGGCGGTAAGTCATCGTCTCTGATACACATAGCCAAAAATCTCTTGACTATGGTAGTCATTAATGAAGCCGCATCAGTTGTAATCGATACAATTTTATAAATTGGAATTTTTTTCTCCTCTATGTATTTTTTGAAGGCGCAGTAAGTGAACATCTTCACCTCGTGTTCTCTTTTTTAGAGGTAATATTGTTAATATTTTTTCTTTTACACTCATATCCTTAAAAACTATTATTATAAAAATGCAAAGTTGAGAAATATCAATCACGTCCATAGATTCGTCAAACTGCAAGGAAAAGCAAATGCAGTTATTCATATCTTCCTTCAGCTAATCAGTCAGATCAGAATTCATAATTTCTAGAAGGCGCGTCACAGTTCTACGCGAAAGTTGTACATCTTTAATGCGGAAATAATTTCATTTTTGTTCTTGAATGAATCAAATAATGAAACACTGGCTTTCAGGAACTCATTGTTTTTATAATTTCTTCATCTGCAAAAAGTTTCTTATGTTTTGCTAACACATTACTCACACGAAAAGATGCAACTGTTGCAGCCTTAGATATAGTACTGGGTTTAATAAAATATGATTGTAGTCCAAGTAATTGCGATTTAAATTCTTTTAACTTTTGTTTACGCAATTCGCTTTTTAACGGAAAATCTATATCAAAACTTCCATATAACGCTTCCTTTTTTTTGGAAGTGCTACACTTGCATGACATATATAGCACACACATTTTGCATTCACCATTGCTAAGAAAAAGTGTTGCTTCCATTCTGTATTAAAATTGTATATTTTATTTTTCTTAACATTTGTTTTCGACATTGTACTCCTCTTTTAAAATATGACAGATTACAATTTTTACTACAAAAACAAGTAACAAAAAAATTGTCAAGTTGAATATTTGAACAACTATAAGTGACTGCTGGACGTATTCAAGGCAGCGAGCAGCGAACATACGTTAACCGATGAATGTGTAACCGACGTATGTATTTAAGCGTCCTCCTTCTAATGAATGTACATGTGTTGTCTAAACATTCATCGAATCATTTTTCCAAGAAGAAATTAATGCTTATTGCTCTTATACATATATGCGTTAGTGGCCCAAGCACCCGTTGTTGGCCTCTAACAAAACCCTCGAGAATACTTCACAAGCCATGAAACAACTCCCTCCCTACCACATGCGAGGCTCAACGGAGTCCTTACATTCTAAAATATTTGCCGTGTTCTTATGTAAAACTGACAAAAGTTTGATTTGAATAGCTCCTCTGCCTTAAACTACCATTCATACAGAAAAATGGTGTTGTGATAATTTTAAGCTTGCATTCTTATCTTCCGAACTGTAATAAAATTTTCATACCTTTCCTAACAGAATTATTTAAAAAAAATTATTTTAGCCAAATGACTACGATTTCTCAAACAAAAATTCTCAGCTGAGTAATCATTGTAATGTTGCTGTGCCGTCATGGCATGCCGCGGGCTGATGATTTCGAATGTAGCTGCCTACAGATTCGGACTCCGGCTGCGCATACACACATGCAATTATCACTCAGCTGAGAGGAATTGAACGTTAAATGGTAAGGTTACTTTGTAATCAAAATTATTTTATTATTTTGTTAAGTAAGGTATATAGGAAGTGTAGCCCTTGGGAAGATAAGGAATCAAGCTGTAAATTACTAGAAGACTATTTTCCTATATGGATAGTAGTTTAGGCTCTGTGGCATACATAAAGCCAATGTTTAGCACTTTTCCATAAGTATCAATATAGAACACTTTAGAAAACGGACTCCGAACGCACACATATAGATTTCTGTTTCATGGCTTGGGAAGTATTCTCGAGGGTTTTGCCTCTAATGATGCATACAAATTTTAACAAAAAATTTCCAGTAAATTTCTTAGAAAAACTTGTGGCCTTCCCTACATCAGCTCGAAGCATCGTTGATTTCATATTTGAGCGAAGCATTGCTGTCGGTCTGCATACAAATTCTAAAGAAAAAATACATCAGGTCCAGGCATCGTTGATTTTTTATTGGAGCAATACAATTTTTTCAAAAGTATTTAAATAAAAAGTACCTACATAATGTTAAATTTGGTACAGTGATACGGAAGCGTTCTTGTGTGAGTCTGACTCGCACTTGGCCGTTTTTGTTTAGTTTGAGCGTCTTACGTCTTAGTAAAGGCGGTCACCCAAAAATGTCCTGGCGGTCCA
Source organism: Dioctria rufipes (assembly GCA_963924295.1). Taxonomy (NCBI): domain Eukaryota; kingdom Metazoa; phylum Arthropoda; class Insecta; order Diptera; family Asilidae; genus Dioctria; species Dioctria rufipes. The sequence continues at coordinate 259,538,925 of OZ002741.1, forward strand.
CCGATCGATCGTGATCGATTTAATGCCCACCCCTGATCTAGGGTATCATAAAAATTAGTCTTAGACCAATTTTAGCTTTCTTACTTGTTTCTATAATGATAGTAAAAATGTTATAACCAATTTCATTGGATTTTACATTCAGAAGAACTTTTCAGTACAATAAAAACGTCTAGGACTTATCATTTTCACAGTATACATAAAATGCCCAAATCTGCGTATGTCAACAACAAGAAGGTGTTGCCCAGTTTAGTTCGTATTTGAACTTGCATTTACAATTTTTATAAAAACGCTTGTGTAAGAATTCAGCTCTCTACGAGCGTTTTCGGGAAGCTTCTAAGTAGGTATATAGTAAATAATATAAATTTTTAATATGCCAACCAGGGCCGGACTTGTGGCTCCGGTTGATCTGGTACTCGGGTGGTTATCTGGGACAGTGGTATCTGGTTTAATCGTGATATCCCGTATTTATCACACACCCTGGTTGCGCGCTGCGGTTGCAACGGGAGGACATATATGAGTTATAAAAAGTTAGAAATGTCTCAAACAAAACCTTTAAAGACTGACATGACGCGCAGCTAAGGCAGTATTATAGAATACGGGAATTCTTTTCTGACATTCTTTAGGCTTCAAGATCATTACTGGCATTATTTCTACCATCACATCATTTCTGCATGGACACATGCTTTTCTTTTATCAACAGTATTCAACATGGGTTTCCAAGCGACATAAGTAGAGGTCATATGTGTGCTTTGTAGGCCTGTAATAATTTCTTATTATGCTATTAGTTTTATGGACATATACTCTTTTTAATATTTTGCGTTACCGTGATTTATTTTTTATCTTTTTAAAATAAATTAGAAATTGAAAAACAAATATACAAAAAATTGTTTTAAATTTTATTTTATTTGCTAATTAAAAAAAAAAAATCAAATAATTTTATTTGATGTAATCAATTGTGAAGTAGAGTATAAATGATCATTAAGAAAAATTATTACAGTCGGCCTTTACTTATGATAAATTTCCAATGTTACTAATACAATTCGATATTACTCTCAGTATCTGTCTGATTGACAGAAATCAAAATACTTTTGACTTAAAACAAACAGACTGCAGGAAATGTATGACAAGTCTCTAGTTGCGTTAGAATTTGTTGTCGCTGTAGTGAGAGTTCAGTATAGGCGTGTAGTAGAATCAACATAGAGAGCAGGGCAACATGATATATGGTTGAAAATATTGCGGTTGTTCCCACCGAAAATGCTCTTAGTCGTGCTCTTAGTTGCTGTCACTGCCCCATGATCTTCAGGGAGTTTCTCAGCTGTTTCAAATGTAGGCAGCTGAATATGCAGTTCTCCAATTTCCCCTACTCAAAGACCCCAAAGAAAAGCCTCATGTACACGAATTTTATAGGTATCAACACTTCCTTTTCGCTCTATATTCTAAGACTTTTGATTTGTTCATTAAAATTGACACTGTTGTCCGTCAGTACTGTTAATAATAAAGTCTAAAATACAATGTGAGTAACACGACAAATAATGCTTTAAAAAACGTGGACAAAACGTCCGTGAAAATACAATGGGAACGACATGAGCGCGACAAGAATTGTCAATCCGCAATTAAATTTATTCTGTCATTTGTATTCTGAATTAAAATTAGAAAAAATTTCAACGTATAAATTAGAAAAGGTTATTAAAGTAGTTTGTGCGCCGTTTTTGGTTTATGAAGAGCTTAAAAAACACAGCTAACATAGATGGCGGGTCCAAGAGTTATGTAAAATTCGGCTGGAGTTGGGTTTCAATGCGGATGCGTTTTATCATATGAAATATGGTTTTACCGCCTCAATTAACTTTTCTGCCATTTTGTATTTAACTAACTTTGATATTTTCCATGGCATTGTTTATTTGCTAATATTTGTAATCTATCAATTCAATTATTGATTTCGATAAACGTTAAGCAATACCTATGAACGCAGCTCATAATCTTAATTCTGTTAAAAGCAACCTCTACGCGCGACAGATTTCAAATTTCACTTAAATCGACGACAATGCCGCACGGTTTTGTCAACATTATGTTTTTTTTATACCATACACCCACGTTTAATTAGAATCAAATGAGCAGTTCACTCAGACACTGTTTTCATAGTGAAACCCTGTTTTTATATCCTAGATAAAATCTTAAGGTATACTAAGCTTGTCATTTCGCTTGTAACACATAGAAATAATTATGTTAGAGTAAAATGGATTGGAGACCCACGCATAATATTAAAAGTTAATTTGATTTCTGCATATCCATTTGTCCGTCCGTCCGTTCTTCCGTCCGCACGATAACTCCAGAGGGTGTGTACTTAGAGAGGTGAAGTTTTGCACACGAACTTTAAAGAAAAAAGTAAATTTAAGTTCGAAAATGGGATAAATCCGGTAACTCCTTCGTAGGGTTGCCATACAAAAATTTCGTTTTTCACTATATATTTGAACACTGTCTGAGAGCGCGTCTACGTATAGAAATTTTGTACACGGTGTTTTGATAGCAATAGTAAATAAAATTTCAAAAATGGACTAAATCGGGCAATTCCTTCTTGGTATTGCCATATAAAAATGTTGTTTTTTTATATATCTTGTAGAAATGATAAGTCCTAAACATTTTTACTATACTAGAAAGTTGTTCAGAATATGAAATCCTATGAAATTGGTTATATCCATTTTTACTGCCCAATAAATCGTTCTAGAAATAAATGGGAAAAACCACTTCAAAAATCAAATTTGCAGAGATGGGTGAATATACGAAATTAGATACGGGAATTCAGACTATCACAAGAATTAGTCTTAGATCAATTCTAGCTTTTTCACTTGTAAAGTTTTAATTTATAGGGTGTAAATGCCAACCCCTCTTTTTGTGCATACTTGTTTCCTGTATAAATCTCCTATTCTTTATTAAACCTTGGAAATTCTAAAAAAAGGCAGTTTTATCCGTTATTTATTATGTATGGTTTGGTAATAAAATTTAGCATTATTCGTATGTCAGACGACTTTTCTTCGATTAGCAAACATTTTAAATTTGTTTTGCTCGGTTGAGTGAAAGAAGTTCAGTTTGGGCCACACGTTCAAAAAGGATTTGCAAACAGAAAACCTTGCCTTTCTTTGCTTGTGCTCGGCTTAGTGATAAATCTACTTAAAATTTGGGTTGTTTGCCTTAGAAAAAATCCATTTTAGAAAACCCAAAGGGGCGATTTTTGGGGTCATTTGCCCGGGCCGATTCGAGACTTAGTTCGGCCCTGATGGCAGCCGTACGAAAGAGTTACCCGATTTTTCCCATTTTCTAACTTCAATCAGTAATTTTTTTAAAAAAGCCGTTTACAAAATTGCACCGTTCTAAGTGGACGCATTCTTGAGTTATCGTGCAGACAGACAGACAGGCAGACAGACAAACAAACTGACGGACAGACAGATAGACAGACGGACAGACAGATAGATGGACGGACAGACGGACATGCAAAAATCAAAATAACTTTTAATATTATGCGTGGATTGCAATGGATGATTGGAAATGGATTGCACACCATTTTGCTTTACTAGCATTATTTTTATGCGTTACAAACGGAAAATATTGCATAAGAGCTAATAGTGCATTTTTGCAACACCCAAGATTTTGTAACTGACCGCTGAATTTTGAACGGTGTATATATGTTATTTTTGCGGGCTTTTTCAAATCATTTTAAATACTATGTTTCAAGTAACGTCAAATTTGGGAACAGTTCGTCACGTTGCCCAGGTTTGTACTAAAACTTTTTACTTCGACACCAAAAATATATTTCCGAGAGATAAAATCTATTTGACCCAAAATATTTTTCTTAAGTTGGTAGTGAAAAAATCCACCAATGACAAAAAATGGGTTAAAGCAATGTGCATTTTTTTTACCTATATGATCTATATGACAACAAGTTCAGCAGGAATTGTGTGTTCTTATCAAATTATCTTTTCTAATTAATCATTACTGCAACACTTCTCTAGCAGCGTATTTCACAGATATATCTCATTGGGTCATTCAGTGGTCTTAACTAAGCTTAGAACAAGTGCTAAAATATGCTCCTTAGTAATAACACTTTGTAATCGTGATCAGAGACTAATCGCATATGTTAATTAAGGTAATAAATGAGATATTCAAATGAGACATAGCCTAGTGAGCCTTTACAAGAAATACCGTTCATTTGAATCTTCGAAAAAGCTTAAGTCAGTAAGTATAGATATTTATGGCTTTAAGCTCGGTTCTAATTTCAATGTGCCTATTAGCAATTGTAGTTTCTATGTTTCTATAGTGATTGTGGAAGGTTGTAAAATGATGTAATCCAACAAAGAAATTAAAATATTTATAAATTATAATGGAATGGATCGAAGCATGATTGTAAATCTCCACAGAGCTTTTTAAATTGATCTTGAGATTTATATGTACATTGTAATGGAAAGGTGTTATTACTCAACATGTACTTTATGGAGATTAATTGATTACTTGAGCGATAGCGCCGTGTATCGATAAATTCGAATTTCTCTCGGCAGCTACGTATAATTTCGCCAATTATAACTACAAAGTATTTGTGGTAACCTTGTGCGTACCGCTCGATAAGACGCAAGTGAAGGTAATTTCCATTCAATTTTTTATGAGCTTTTTGCTTTTTTTTTTTGTATGTACAAATTCAGTGGATAATTAAAGTAAGACATTTTCTGACTATATGGCTTTGGATTTTCTAAATTCAAACATCAAGGTTAGTTTCACTACGGAAGAGGTAAAACCAGAGTATCGCTTATGTTATACGAAATTAATGTAATCAAATGGCGTTTAAATATTGTTCCGGATGAAGTATTTTAAAAGCTGTGAAAAATAAAACTACCGTTGTGCGTATCTTCTAGAGTTTAGAAATAAAATATATCGTAAGCTTTATGTTCAATGGACCATGAATAGGTAAAGGTAGTATGAATACATTTGTGTAAGATGAAATTAATAAATTCCTGATTAGATTTATTGAGTCGATTTCAATGATTAATTATGTCGGTAATTAGACGGCAACGAAAAAGTGTTACGAATAAAAGTTCGTCCAAAGTTAAGGCGATGTGCGGTGACCGAAAAATCAAAGAAAACGTACATATCATAGAAAAACGTCTGCAATGCAAAGTAATTTGTTTTTTAGATAATCATTTGTGACAAAGAACATACCTTCAATCCTGAGGGATCATTCTGCTTACCTTATAATATACAGTGACGGAAATTCCATTATCACGTTACTTCAATTTTTTCTTAAAAGTCTTTAGTTTTATGAAAATCTAATGAGTTTTCGTGGAAACATACTTCGTATGTTCTTTTCAAAGACGAATTTATAATTTGTACATTATTGTGACCAGTGTTTACAAGCGGAAATTCCATTAGCACAGTGAATTATTTTTCGGGAGAACACATCAAATTTTCCCTTGAAATATATTAAAAGCTAAAAATTAGTTACTTTAGAATAAATGAAATAGATTTTAATAGAAAAATGTGTCAACGTTATTATCATGGGACGAGAAAAAAACCTGATGAGACATTTCGACACATATCAGAGCCAGTTTAAACCTGCCAGGTTTTGTAAGGTGTGTTAGACAGATTTTACACGAAGATAGTAATTTGAAATACAGAAAGGGACAAAAGAAACCTCCTCTTACTAAAGTTCATAAGCTGGTAAGGCTAAGTTTTGCGAAGAACCATATGAGCTGGTCCAAAGAATGGGAAAACGTCGTTTTTAACGATGAAAATAAAAATCAATTTGAACGGGCCCGACGGTTTCCAATATTATTGATATGATTTGAGGAACTCAGAGGAAGTAAGAATCACCCGAAACTTTGGAAGGAGAAGTGTAATGATTTGGGCCGGCTTCGCTGTACATGGGAAATCGCAAATTGCTTGCGTACCTTCTCGAATGAATGCAGTAAAATATACAAAATTTCTGGAGGATCTTCTAATTAACATGGCTGAAGACTTCTTACCAGAAAATTTTGTGTTCCAGCACGATAATGCAGCGGTACATACAGCTTCCGTTATAAAAACTTGGTTCCGGGAGAAAAATATAGAAATTCTGCCGTCCTGAGAGAAGTCCAGACCGAAATCCTATTGAAAATTTGTGGGGCATCATTTCTAGGCGAGTTCATTCTAATGACCGTACAAGAGCTGAAGGCGGCGATCAGAGACTCCTGGCGATCCATTACACCAGTGGAGCGATCCATTACACCAGTGGGCTAATCGAATTATTATTATTATTTCCTGACAGTATGTGTTTTAGTATAAGTTTTCTTATTATATGTAATATTTAGTCATATTAATTATTTATCTAAGATGTTTAAAATAAAATAATAATAGAATTTCAATACAAGCCTTGCTTATTACTTCTTAATTTTGAAAAATATGTAATGGGATAATAGAATTTATCCCATTGTAGTATAATGGATATGTTCTAACTGCGTTATTCCTCTGGCCAAGATCTTTATTCCTGATACCTGAAAGGAGTAATAGTTGCAAAACAGCTTCGAATTTCATCAAAAGATTTTATCGACTTGAGGGTAAGTAAAACATTTTCAGCGAATGAGTTATCTGCAAATAAATTAACAATTAAGAATTGCTTAGATTTAAGGAAAAAATACTGAGATTGTCGAGATGATATAAGAGGTCAGGTAATTACATGAATGTTGAGCTCTTCACTAAATTATCTATGATAAAAGAATGCAGTACTTATACGAGGCAAAATTAATGATTAATTAATTGAAAATAATATTTACTTGGTTCAGTCTTCTTCTCAATTTCCTATTATTCTTCATTTTCCCGGAGAACAAAATGAAATGAATTGGATTGTCTGTAACACACAGCACACCTACATTAAAAAAGTATTTAACTCCGCAAGAAAAACAAACAAGAAAATCGCAATAATTTCAAACTCCTGTCAAAACGGAAAATAAAATACAAAATTTTCTTACTATTTTTTTTTTGATAAACCCAAATGAAAATATAAATTATGCGCAATATTTTGAAAAAATAAATAAGAAAATATTTAAATTTTTGAACCGATCGGAAACAGTTGTATCCAATTGGGAGATCTGTTGGATATAGGGGCCGCAAATTCTAAATACGAGTCATTTTCTTATAAATGAAAGCGGTCATATTAAATAGCCTGCAAGAGTTCCAGATTTAATTAATCCTTTTTTTTCTGGTCAGTTATGAAAAGTGAAATTTTCTCAAGGATAGTGAATAAAATGGAGGAGTTATTGTCGCGGCAATGTTGACAAATCTCAAAAACGAATTAAGAGAGAAAACAGTGGATAAGTAATTTATATAGGCCATATTGAACATCTTTAACATTCATAATTAATTTAATACAAAGTAATAAAGTTTCTGTTGTTTGCAACTGTTTTGAATTTTGAACAAGGCTCAATAAATGGTATGCCTTTAAAAAGCGGAGAGTAGGGGCTATTTCGAAATACATAAAAATTCATATGGTAATAACTCTGTATTCCACGTAAAATGGCGCGAAATTTGAATTTTAAGAAGAAAAAAAAAATCAAGTCTTTCATACTTTAATGTGAGAATAAACTGAATAATTTAGTGCCTAAGATTGAACCCTGGGGGACACCTGTGCGGATTTTAATTTGTCTAGATAATCTATTGTTATAGATGTCGATCTGATCTTCAGGAAACTAATTAGTATTCTACACATTCCGCTTAGACAGTTCATGTTTAGCAGTTTGAAGTTTCAATTCGTTATGCCAGATTCCATTAAATGAGTTTTGTATCTATCTATTACTATTTTTATTATTATTATTTATTATTTATGTATTTGATTTGGTGCAACAAGAATTACATCTTTCAGATTTGTACCATATGTCTAGAGCTACTGTACAAAATTTTGTGACTTAAGTTATAGGCGATTCTGTTCATAAGACAGAGTAGCGCTTCGGGAAGGATATTGTGTTCAATGCAAAAGTTATCCAAGATTTCGGCTATCGGCTTTTCTAAATATTGCCCTATGTTGCATAACAACGAAATTGGCCTAAAGTCTTTTATATGATTGGAATTCTTTTTCTTTATTATTGGTATTAATTTGGCTATTTTCTAAGCGTATTTGTACAATGTTTAAATGGAAACACTTGCGCATTATACAGGCTGTTTCACACTTGGTGCACATAACTCAAGGATATGATAGTTGGGGTGGTGATATAGTGAAAGGGGGGGGGGGGGGGGGTAAGACACGTAATTTTGGCGGTAGGGAGGTGTAAGATTTTCAGTACTTCTTTCACTTTACACCTTCTAACTTTCTTGATATAGACCCCACCACCATGTAAGCGTTTTTCAGATAAATTCGTTTTTAGATGAATAGTTTCATTATTTTTCTTGGTTTTCGTGGAATTGCATAAAATTAGGCGCGAATTCTACCGTCAGGAGGGAAATTAATGAAATAATGAATTATAGAAACGGGAATATCTCAAAAACGGTTGCATTTAGGTGGTATATATGTATACACAAAATACACAAATTAAAGGTAATATTTCGGCGTTTCTAAATCTTGTACAAAAACTGTATAGTTATCATGCATTTTGACCGAAAAATCGTTAAGATTTGAAAAAATTAGGAATTTTTACCCAATTGTTTTGCTTTGACGTCCCTACAACCTCCGACGGAAGGTGACGGGTGACCTAACGCGCCCTCCCCCCTTCACCATATAATTTTTTGATTGTCTCCATCTCAGCTATCAAGCCCTTGAGTTATGTGCACCAATTATGATACACCGTGTATATGTAGTTGGCAACTTTTTTCCAGACTTGGAGATTTTTTATTATTATTTTTTTTGTTATTTAATAGACAACCTTCACCTTGCTCTGTAAATTCGGACAGATATCTGAGTAGTGGGGCAATATATAATATAATAATAAAAATAATAACTGACAGAATAAACAAAAATACCTGAATTGGGAAAAGCTAGAGTGGCACCTCTGGCGGAAAAACAAAAGTGCTGCTACTCCTTAGAATAACAGAGTTCAAAATGATTACAGAGCTCTTATCAGGCCATTTACGCTTAAAATATCTCTGAGACTTCATCCTGCCGCTTCTGTCAGGATGCTCCTGAAACCTCGGAGCACCTGCTCTGCAACTGTGAAGTATTGGCCACGAGGAGATTACTCCACATCTAACGTGCTTTTCCTTCACCAAAATACGTGTGGAACCTCAATCTCAGAATTGTTCTAGATTTTATTATTGGTTTGAACCTAGAAAGGGAGTAAATTTAAATTTAACGGGGACTCACAATGGCTCTTTCAGGTCGCATTGATTAGGCTAACTTCTACACACCCCTTTACAAATCTAATCTAATCTAATCTTATCTTCATATCCAGTAATTTGGAGTTTTACTCGGTTGTTTTGAGTGCCCGATTTTCATGTAATTAGACAATGTTGGAGATACACATATCTATGTACATATGTTCCATAGATTTTCTTTCATCTTCTTATCTGATCGATCTATTTGAAGGCTTCAAACGATAGTCTAATTTATTGGGTTTTGTATAGTTTAATTCTTACACTCTACTTGACTATTTTATTAAGGCATTTTGATCTAGTACGTATCTGTATAATATAACTCAACGTTTTTCGACTCAGCTGTTCATTTCAGCGAAGATGGATCTCCAGTCTCTGTATTATTAATTTTATCTCTCTGAAGAATTGCAATAGAATTAAGCCTAAAATTAAATTCCGTCCTGAACGTCTGTTTCAGCAAAGTTTACATAGGATTTTGGAACAAGAGGGGAATGTAGTAAAATAGTCCAGTACGATATTGGCCATCACTCCAAAGTGGTTGCACAGCGAAGTAATGGCAGAGAACGTTATGCACTCAGTGTCAGTTATTTACTTCAATAATTAGTCTCACTTGGAGATGAAAACGCGTCTAAAATATTGTTATCTGTATATCGTGTATAAGCGTACCTATACTTGTCCCTTTTACCTTATTGACCCTTTCCACGTTACCGGGTTTTATCAAAAAGAGATAAAGATGAATTGAAGGTTTATTATTAAAACATGGTAATACGAAATTTTCTGATATTTAATTCTTTACCTGGTACATTTTGATGCTTCATTAATTAAACAAAATGCAATAAATGATAAAGGTATGCGGATGCTGTCACTTGTGAGTTAAAAAAAGAATTCCTTTCTATGCTTTTGCTAATTAAATCTTGCGTCGAAGTAAGACGAAAGACTTGGTGGCAAGATTCGCTTTGAAGAGTAAAAAATTCTTAACATCGCACATTAATTATATAATTATCAAACAATCCATTTTTTTTACGATTAACTCATACATAATCTATGCACATCGATAATCAAGGCATTTAACAGGTGTTGCAGATCAAATCGTGGCATGGAATTGAATTGCTGACATTCATCAAATGTCTGACTCATTTCAGTTTTTTATTAGTTTAAATAACGACCAGACGACTGAACAATTACCGCCGCTTGGTTTAAGTGCTGCTGCTGTTTTGTAATTAGTTAATTTCCTCATTTACTTAATTAATTTCCGGTAAATATAGGGGGTGTGCAGTGTAGTTTATGATATTTTAGTTAATACAATTGAAATTTGTAGTTTAAATTGAATTAATAATGATGTATTGAAAATATTTGTGAAACTAATGGAGAATTTTTTGGAGATAAGTAACGGTTGATGGGATTAAATCTAAATAATCTAAATTAAAGGTGAACTTAAAATTCTCTACTATCTTTCTACATTTACTTTATTAAGTTATGGCAAACTTTTTTCTAATTTCCATTAATAATGCGTTTGAACGCATTAGTAGCTATAAATATGTGTTTTGTTTTTCTTAATTTGCCAATTACTGATATAAAAATTGTTTTTTATTGCAATTATTATGAATAGGTCAAGTTCACTTTATTTTATCTACAGTATTTTGTTACGCTCTGTCTGTACGTGATATACCTGGCCACAATGGAGAAAGGAGTAGGTCAAATTAAATATTATTATTTTTTAATTATTTTTTATGTAATTTTGCAGTCAACGATATTTGATTCTTATGCTGATGAAACAAGGAAAACTTGAATGTTCACAATACTTCACACAACATAAATTCTAATTTTATCCGAAAATTCTGTAATTTCTTCAATTAATTAATTCAATGAAAGCAATTTACTTTGACAGCATGGGAGAGATCTAATTGTTTTTGTAATATTATTTTACTATCAAAATACTACTGAGGATTACTTATCCTTCCCTTTTTATTACGAGTTCAACCCTCTAAACTAGCATTCCTCCGATACTTTTTCTGGTCCTTAACTTTAATAATTTTCTTTTTTTAATTGCTTGAAACCGCGGATGTTCCCTCTCTATCTAACTTTCATCACATTTTTTCCTGGTCTATCTCTTTCCACTAAGGTATTTTTGTTTAACTCCAATTAATTTATTTTACTCCAATTATACAAATTTTTTATTCTTCTTATCACTTTCAAGAGTGACTGTTTTACATACCAAAGAATCTAATTTTCATATTTTGAAATTTTCGAAATTTTGAATAAAGTTGCAATGACTTTCCCAATCGGGGCTTACCGATTTATTAAAAATTCTTTTTCATTATAGATTTTTCCCGACCACATAGATGGATAAATTATTAAACTTTGTCACAGCTGTTAGATCTTATCAAAGAAAAATCTTTTGGCATTTGAATTCTCGAGTCATAGATCTTGGCCCAAAAACAGTGTCAAGTCAGTCAACATTATTTTCTGTTTACGGAAGATAAAGTTGCAAATAAAATTTTTAGAGGATTGTCGTTATAGTTAGGCAACGCCGTCCGATATATTGCTTTGGTGAGCTCCATTGTATTTGAAGAAAAGATTGATTTAAGTGAAATATTTCAATAATGGTTGGAAATAAAATAGCTTGCGCTCATAAGTAAATATGCTTTTCGGTGTTAGCACTGTATAAGATAAAATATTGCAGACCTCCGAGGTTGTGTCCATCAGTGCTTTAAATTGTATCTTTCGGGAATTTCCCAGGCTGTGCAAAAAAGTACGTAATCAACTAGGTGATATAAAACGACTGCATAATATTAGAGTTACGCAAGGCTCAATCCTTAGTTCACGTCTCTTCCTAGCTTGTATAAACTCCTCATGTTCTTACCCTCTAAATTTTAAACCTGTTACTTTTGCTGATGACATGGCGTTTATTATTCAAAGCTCGATTTCATATGACCTTAAGATATTGCGTTCATGGACAGATGCTCATGATATGTTAAGTTAAGTAATAGTGTCAAAATAATGCTTTTTGTTTTATCTGCCAGAAGATATTTGTATCAGCAGTTAATCTCTAATCATTCTTCCTGTATCATACCGTAGCTTTCCTGATTGTCTAAAATTAGAATTCGTGTAGTGATTTAAGATGGAAACCACAATGAAACTAAAAGAGGAGCTTCTTATTTCTGTAAGAAAATTATATTTGCTGAGCCATCTGGTGCCACTTTCAGTTTTGAAGGCAGTATACTATGCAGTTATCAGTACTTGTTTGGGATTTTGACACTACATTTATAGTAATATTAAGCGCCTCGATATTATGCTATAAATATAAAGTATTTAACTTCATTTGGAGCATATGGATTAGTAATGGGTCGGTTGCAACGATTCGGTCATTTTGACCGGGTCAGTGTACTGAATCAAAAGACCTGAGCCACCGTTTCAAAATCATATCAGTCAATCGGTCACTTAGACTCGAGGAGAAAAGAAACTGATTTTCTTGACTTATTTGTTACAGCCATATTTTCAGACGATCTTAAACTTTGTATTTACAGGGCTATGTATGCAGCTATCGGGTGATTCATTTAGAGGTACTTTTTTCAAAAATTGAAAAAAAAGAAAAAGAAATAAATTATCGGGTAATCTTTATTATCACACAAAAGAAGCACTCTTTACATTTATTTCTGAAAGACTATTTCTCTCAAATGTTGGCCATAATTGCGGCTAATATGGTCCACAGCCCGAAAGGAAAAAGTCTACAGGTGTGATATCCCATGATCTAGGTACCCAAATCACTGGTCGGAAGCGTGAAATTCACTCTTCACCGAATTGTTTTTGCAATAAAGCCTTGGTTTCATGAACTGTGTGCCAACTAGTGCGCCATATTGTTAGAACCAAATGTCGTCGAAATTCCGAACTTCAATTCCAGGTAGCAAATAGTCCGATATCATGCTGCGATAACGGGCGCCATTCACTCTTACGTTCCGGCCGGCCTCTTTCTTGAAGAAATATGAACCGGATTCCACCATTCCGTAAACCACAACAAACCGTTATGTTGTCTAGGCTATTTGGTCGCGTATTATTCTGTAATAAAAATTGAGTTTAAATTTTTTCGTTAGTATAGCGAATTGTTCGTTCGGTAGGCTGATCATATGGATCATAAGTTGCTCTAATCGAGCGAAACACTTTTTTCGTGGAACGCTAATTTTCGTAAGACAGCCGAATAATTTGTAGACGCTGTGCCAGGATAAATCTTTTCATCATGTAATGTCAAACAGTACTGAACAAAAATATCATGACAGATTGAAACGACTCACGTGGTCTGTCATAAAATCCCTATTGAAAAAAGTTCCTCTAAATGAATCACCCATTAGATCTTTACCTAATATTTTTTCACATTGAAATAAAACTTTTGCATCTAGTTCATATTGTATATATTACACCCACAACTCTGATTCGGGAGTGTAAGAAACAACAAAAAGTTGCTACTAGGCATCCAGGAGGGTGATTCTGATCTCTTGTCGTACTTATGTGTCAGAACCATTGAATAAATAACTAATAAGGAAATGGCATATCGGGTGAAAACCTAAGCCACTCATCGAAATGTATTAGTGTACTGTGTTTGTATTCGTTTCGTCATGGCAGTATTGAAATCATGATATTTTGAAGGGGGGTTATTTCTTATGATTCAAAAACTGAAAATAATATTATGAAAGAATTTAAGACTTGCCGTATAAAGATTCTCATCAGTGACGGGACTTTGAAGAGGTATAGTAATGTCAGATAATCCTGCCCCAATGTTGTCATAGTCAGTGTTCTTTGTTTTAAGCAATGTTGGTAGGTAGTTGTGAGAAATATTGATAATATTATACTTACTATAGACTTTGAACAGCAATTCTCACATTCAGCAAAGTTATGAAATGGTATTGCAAAAGTTTTTAGGGTTTTGCGCATTTTGTTTTTGTTAACGTCATTTTCATTGAAATGATCCTCACATACGGTGCTGTCTACTGAAGGTATAAAACTCATCCGCCCAATAGCTTTAAGCCATTCTTTACACCAGTCATTATCTTGAGGAAACCTAATTTCCCCAATTTGGAAAAATAAAAGTAAACTTGAAAAAATGTAGCTGCGAATACAGGAAATTTAATAGAAGAAATTACATTGCAACGGTTTTAATTAATTTTTAATTTTTTTATAACTTTTTAAATTGTTAAAAATTTTCATAGCGCTCAATTTATTTTTAAATAAAATTCCTTGGCGTTGCCTGTGACCACTGATAATTTAATTGTAACCAAACAAACCGACATTGGGAAATGTTGAATTCTTTGAATTGGAAGTTTATTTTTATAAATATTTCACTTTTATATTACTTAAAACATTATAATTAATTAGTAAAACTGTTGTTTCTGCAGCACAGCACAGCGCACTTCAACACTATAATTAAAAGATTCCGGAGTCTCGATTATATAAAATCCCGTTCACAAAGAAATATATCAATTTGATACTTCACTGCTATTAAGTTAAAAACACCTTTAATTAATTATTTATCTCAAAATCTCTAAATTAACACCGAACTTTCTTTTAATGAAATCTGAATTGTCAAATAAGTGACCAGCCCTCTTGTTATTTCTCCCTCCGCTCCAATGGTTTGACTGTCATTGAATTGCCTACACAAGTACAGTGTATTCGCTCGAAACCCCGCTTCCTTATTAGTTATTTATTCAATGGTCAGAATATACGCCTAAGGAATGAATTGCTTTTCTTCTTCCTTTTTATTGCAACTTAACTCATTCAGGTTGTGGTGGACTAGAAAAGAACTGAAAGTGACTTTGACAGTCAAGTGAAGTTTTGTTGTCTTACAGGAAAATAATTAACGAAATATGTATTAAATTATAACAATTTGTAAAACAAATTTAAATTTAGATAGATAATATCGTAGCTTCTGGATACCTCTGTTGTTGTCGCTGATAGAACAAGGTAAGTTATACACAGTACCTATAGGCAAAATAATGTGAATGTGAATTTAATTAACGGCCAGATCATTACATGTTGTATATGCTCGTTTGCAATGCAATTAAAGGGGTTGAGATAATGCACGGAAATCGTAGTTACTTTCATTCTGATAAACAGCCAGCATTCAGTGCGGTTTATAATACCTTGGAATAATATCGACTTGGCAAGAATCCCTATAGGAATTTTTTACTTCCACTCGAATCAACTTTGGTTGACGAATCCATTATCAACTCTGACTGCAGAAAAGTTGCTCATCAAATTCTCACGAGAGCGCAACAGAAAGTGGTTACTATTATAGATAGTACTAGTAAAGTAGTTTTATCATATCGTTTCTTAGTTAGTAACAAGCAATCTTCCATGATATGACGTGATATGTACTTTTATTCAAAGTGAAAAATAAAATCTAATTACAAAGTATTTTTGCAATTTGTAAATGAAATATTTAAAATGTTTAAAAAGCCGACTAACGATGTACCTAACGTAGTTACGTAGCGTAAGCGAGGTTCCTTAATAAATTCAAAATATTATTTCGAATTTAAGCACTTAGTACATTCCTTTGTCACAGAACAAAATCTTTGTCACAACCTCTGGGAGTGACTAATTTGTCGTTTATTTAGTCGTGTTTTTTGACGTTTGTTCACCGATAATTCATTATAGTTCATTTTGTGGTAGATAATAATGAAGACACAAAATGAACTGTGTTAAAAGAAAAAGTACGACAAAATATGTCAAAATTCACGCCTAAATAATACGACAAAAGATCAGAATCACCCTCCTAAATGGTATCCTTTCTGAATTAATTTTTATTGCTACTAGTCCCTCAACTGCCAACTCTGTCTCCCTGTCATACAACCCTTCTATACATGCACAAGGGTGCAAAGGGGTGCCAAGCCAATGCTAGTATTTAAGAAACATGATGGATAATCTTTATAGCTGACAATATTATTATATATTTTCTTAATCTACCTGCAACGATCGACTTGGGACTTTAAGCTCCGTCATGCACGCATACAAACTTAATTTTCATTTCCTTCGAAGGGTTTTTCTTAAGGAAAAGTTATTTATATGGTTAAAGAATGAAATAAGTTGAAATAATTACAAAGTTCTGCAGCACAAAAGACTGTTTTAATCATTCAGAGAATGCAGCTAAATGCTTGCTTTGAGACTAATCGGGTTGCCTTGCCATGCCACATTTCAGTCAGCAATTCAAAGGCACAATATTGATTGTAATTGTGGGGCTCAAAAATAGAGGGATACAAGTAACATTTTGTTAAAAATTTAAGTAAGTGCATAAATGCAAACTAGATATACCCAAAATGTTTGTGGCAAAGGGATATCACTAAATTCCGATCCTGTATTGTTTTATAACCGCCGTTATTTTAACGACTTTCAAGCAAGCGTTTTTTATTTAGAGACAAAATGGTACAAGTGGACTTGTACCCCTTTACTGTTCACCTTAAGACTTAAACACAGTTGCGATGGCCGACAACTATTGCAGTAATAGGATCAAATTTTTGAAGTGGCCGTCTGCCGTTGACCACTCTATTGCATTAATACAGTTGCGACGACAAACGAAATAATAATTCAATAAGAAAAAGGCAACTTCTGAAAATATTAAAAAAGATCTCGCTACATTAAAGGAGGTACACTTTAGGAAAACCGATGTTGCAAGAGCAACTAAGAAAAACACTACAGAGCTAGCGGGCAAGTCTTTAGATCATATAGCATTTTGCTTTGATTTGCAAAGGACACTACGAATCCTTTATTTTTTTATTTTTTGGTAAAGTCTATTACCTGAGACAATTGTGGACATATAATTTCGGAATCCACAGCCTAGTGTCCGGATCAGGAATCGTGTTCATGTGGCCGGAAAATGAAACGTTAAGAGGCTCTCGGGAAATTATGTCATGTCTCCTGCGGTTTTTCATTAACCTTCCATCCATAATTATCCACATTGATGCCTTTAGCGATAAAGCTGCCAGACAAAACAAAAATAAGATTATGTAGTCAAAAACACCACTATTAAATCCGTTGATCATAGATTTTTAGTATCTGGCCACTTTTTCATGGAGTGCGGCCAACATTTTGCCATTATAGAAAAGGAGAAAAAGAAATGTTTTTGTTCCTGACAAACATTGAATCGAAATCCAGCAGGAAATTTACGGTAGTTAGGTTAAAGCAAGGGGACTTTACATCTAATACATATAGTATAAGGCATACGGCAAGTGCAGTGGCTCAAAATGCTCTAGAAAACTTCCCAAGCCATGAAACAGAAATATATATGTGTGCGTTGGGAGTCCGTTCTCTAAAATGTTCTATATTGATACTTATGGAAAAGTACCAAACTTTGATTTATGTATACTATATAGAGCCTAAACTACTATCCTATAGTAGAAAATACTTTTCTACAAAGTAATCTTACCATTTTAAGCTCACTAACTTGCAGCTAAGTGATAATTACATGTGGGTATGTGAAGCCGGAGTTCGAATCTGTAGGCAGCTACATTCGATATCATCAGCCCACGGCCAGCAAAAAATTTCATCGTGTACCACATAATATACAAAAAAGTACCAAATGAGCCAAAAAAAGTACCACATCAATTAAAATTAAAAGAGCTACACTAGACAGTGTATGAAATAGATAGTTATGAATATATAGGTAGAAGAACAAAGTTTAATAAAAATTATCAGGTAGACGTATCATCTTTATTATTACAACAATAATTCAACATAAATCATATATTAATTCATTCGATGGAAAGAAATTACATCATCATAATTTCTTTATAGGCCCATTAAAGCATTTATTGCTTTGTAAGATAAACGATTTATTTTTATTGTCAGTCTTAATATTATTTAAGGTAAAAAACACTCTCTCTGCAGAAGCAGTACTATGAGGAAGGCTTAAAAGATGCAGAAAACATTGTGCAATATATGATTATACTGGCTGATTTATTATGTTTTTAAAAATTTTTCCATTAGCCCAAAATTTTGTAGAGTCTTTATCATAAAATTGCACTTCAAAATTAAATTCCATAACCTCACGAAGCTCGGAGAAAAGTAGCTCACTATCGCAATCGTATTGATTAGAAAATAGTTCAATTAAAACTTTTAAATATGATAGAGCTTCGGTTAAAGATTTATTTAATCTGAAAAAATTAGGATCAGTAATTTGCATTGCATTCAAAATTCGATCATTAAATTCAAATTTTCTTTTAATTTGACACCAAATTTCTATATAGAAATTCTGCACATTCGTTAAAAATTTACCTTTCTCATCTATTGACTTTCAAACAAAAATAAAATACGTTTAATGGCTTCAAATTTCAGGTAAAAATGTAATTTTACTTAAATCGGTTTCCTGTTCAACACACTCTTCCTTTACGAAATTTTTTAAAATCACTTTGTAAGAGCTACTTATATGTGAAAGAAGTGTATTGATTCTGGGAGAATCTGATAGAAAATATAAATTTAGCTTTTATATAATATACAAAATATAATCTAGAAAGTGAAAATACAATTTTATCCCAGGATCACCTAACTTATTAAGGAGTTTTCTAGCATTACTAGATTTATCTTCATAAGTTGCAACTAAAAAATAATATTTCAGTACAGTCCAATTCTTCAAAAGACATGGACAATTGGAATCATTTTTTTAATTTTATTTTGTGCAATATTAAAATTTTTTAATTCATTTCGCCTTTTGGAGCTATTTTTCAAAAATAATATACTCCCTTTACTACATAGCTCCTATTACATTGGGAAGCTTTTCACAACCGAATTTGCATACCACTCCTATTCCTTGCATAACGCTTGCTCCATCTGAGCCAAAACCGATTAGATTATATAAGGATATATTCAGGTTTTCTAAATAATTGACGATAGAATTCGTTATACCTTCTGCAGAGGAAGCAAATATCGGGTTTTCCAATAAGAGGTGTTATTTTAATTAGCCCGCTATTTCGGTAGATGTCACTTTTTGAGCTGTAATTTTTTGACATTTGACAAGTAGAAACTACGCCATTAATAAAAATGGAACGATACACGATTCAACAACGCACTGAAATTATTAAAATTCACTATAAAAATGGTGAAAATGTGGCACAGACGGTTCGTAAAACTAGAACATTTTTGGGTCGTCGTGAAGCACCTTGTCGGACCGCAATACAGAAATTGGTAGAAAAATTCAAGCAGTCGGGACAAGTTAGTGATGTGAAGAATAAAACCCGTGCACGTCGCTCAAGCCGGCCGATCATCAAGAACGTCGAGTCTTTGCTGATTGGGTCCTTGAAAAGCATGAAAATGATCCGGAATTCCCTCGAAAACTCATCTTGAGTGATGAGTCCCATTTCCACCTCGATGGCTTCGTCAACAAGCAAAATTGTCGCATCTGGGGCTCGGAAAACCCAAGAGCTATTGTTGAAAAGCCTCTCTATCCTCAACGTGTGACTGTTTGGTGCGGTTTATGGTCCCGCGGGGTCATTGGACCTTACTTTTCGAAAATGAGGCTGGAGCAACAGTTACGGTGAATGGATTGCGCTATCGACAGATGATTAATGATTTTTTATGGCAGGAATTGGATGTTATTGATCTGGACAACGTTTACTTTCAACAAGAGGGCGCTACGTGCCATACAAGCAACGAAACCATTGATCTTTTACGGGAAAAGTTTCCGGACCGTGTTATCTCTCGAAGAGGTGATCACAGTTGGCCACCGAGATCTTGTGACTTAACACCTTGCGACTTCTTCCTTTGGGGTCACGTGAAAGAGAAGGTCTACGCCAACAGCCCAGCGTCGATTCAAGACCTCAAAGATGGAATTCGTGAGGCTATCGAGGAGAGCAGCCACTTTGCGATTTGGTTATGGAAAATATCATGAAAAGGATATAGTCCTGTAGGCGTGGTCGTGGTGGTCATTTGGCTAATGTTATTTTGCATTATTAACGACATACTTTCCTCTTTATAATGAAATAAAGATCCGATCATTTATCGCAAAAAATGGCATTTTTCTTTGAATATCAAAATAACACCTCTTATTGGAAAACCCTTTATTTCTAAGATCTTTAAAAATTTATCTAGCAACATTATTTCTTTCATTATCATAAAATCTTGCTAAGATAATTTAACATTTTATAAAAGATACATAGATTTAGATTTAGATTTAGGCGAGACAAGTGGCCTTTGCACTGCAGTCATATTTAGCTTATTGTGCAACGCTCATATTACAGTTCTTCTAACAAACCCGCTCTTCCTAGGAAGAGCAGTATGTTTTTTTTGGAAGTGATTCCATGGAAGTCGGCAGGCTTTAAGAAGTGTGAGCCAAAGGCCTGGAATCTGCATTATGCAATGGCCACGCATTCACACAGTACATGCTCCGATGTTTCATCCTCTTCCAAACATAGCCTACATACAACAGTGGGTGAAATTCCCATCCGATGCACGTGTTTGTTAAGTTTACAGTATCCGGTTAGGACTCCTGTAATAATTCTGAGTTGATTTCTAGATAGCCCTAACAGATCCAGGTTCTTCTCTTAAAAGACACATAAGTGGGACTCATCCACTGTTAAAGAAAATTTATAAGACTGTAATTTTTTCGCTATACTTTTCGTTGAATATGGTTCTATTTTATTCATTAATACTTCAGTAGCTTTCGTTCTTCCACATTGCAGTCTTGCTGCAAATTTTGAATCCAGGCATATTTTCTTTAGAAATCATTGTAAGTGGTTCTTAATGGAAATAGACAAATTATGCTCCATGACAAATGCTAGGCACTTTAAAAACGTATAGTGTTTTTTTTTATTGGCAGAGTTCACAAAAACTTGGATTACATCGACAGTGCCTTTAATGGCTAGAAAACTTTTGAGATGTGTTTTCGAGTTTTCATGCCTTTTTAAGTGAGCTCTATTTTTTTACTTCGGCCTTGTCACATACAATGCAAATTGGGTTATTATTGGCGAATTTGAGCCAGGGAAATTCTTCCAGCTAATTTGGTTTTAAACTCTGACATACGATATTTTTTCTTAAAAAAAAAATAATTACATTCTTTACCTCGGTTTCTTGTAAGGAACATCTGTAACTGATGTGTTGCTATTGCATGAGTCGAGGTCAGAATTAGAATACTCTGATGATGAATTAATCGGCGATCTCGATATCGTA
Organism: Dioctria rufipes; assembly: GCA_963924295.1. NCBI lineage: Eukaryota > Metazoa > Arthropoda > Insecta > Diptera > Asilidae > Dioctria > Dioctria rufipes. Next base: position 259,560,384 of record OZ002741.1, read on the forward strand.
GTCGAAACAATATCTTTTGTAGAACTTTAACTAAAAATTTAAAGAAACAGAACTTAATTCCTGCTTACATATTAATGAAAAGCGCCAATACTTATTTTTCCATAGCGGCAAAATATAAAGCGGGAAACTGTTTCTATTAACACAAGCAGGAAGAGCAGAAGGCAAACGCACGTGGAAATTGCATACTTGCGCGCGGCACTTTGAAACTGGAATCGTTAAATAATTAAATCTTCTTCTTATTGTGAATTTCTGTATTCTGTATTTCGTTAATGTTAATGGCGCCTTTATATTAAGTAAAAGAGGAAATGCATCGTATCAAAATTATTAAAATGTACCAAAATGGAATGTAGGTATGTACCATAACGGCAACGGTGCCCACGGCATGCCAAGACAGTACAACGGCATATACAATGATTATTCAGCTGAGAATTTTTGTTTAGGAATCGTAGTCATTTGATTCAGATAAATTCTTTTAAATATTATTTTTAGGAAAGGTATAAAAATTTTATTTCGGTTCGGAAGATAGAAAACCAAGCTTAAGCTTATCAGAACACTATTTTTCTGTATGAATAGTAGTTTAGGGCGGAGGAGCTATTCAAATCAAACTGTTGTCAGTTTCACATAAGAACACAGCAAATATTTTAGAATATTAGGACTCCGTTGGGGGTCTCATGTGGTAGTGAGGGAGTCTGTTTCATGGCTTGTGAAGAATTCTCGAGGGTTTTAAGTGACTGGATTTTGAAGTCTATACCTTTCTCATTATTCAATAAAGAAACTGTCAATGCAGATATGCTAGTTGAACGGATTGACATGAAAAAAACACCTGGAAGAGCAGCCCATGTTGAACTGACTCCAATGTAAGGGTTATACAAATTAAATTAGCTAAGTATAAGAATCTAATGGATTTCCTTCCATTTATACCTCCAATTCACCACCAATTCTTCAAGTCCCTTCCCATGACTAGGGCGGTAAGAAGAGAAAACAGCGCAATCTAATAGAGAACCCATCAGGACATAGTAACGAACCAGAAGTAGAAATGGAAGGGGGACTCGGTAAGTGAAGCTGATAATATTTTAGAGTCTGACTAGAATGGTTAACACTCTTGATAATAAGAAAACCAGAAGATAAAAATTTTACACACTCAATATTGAATTAATTCTCTTTTTCTGAATTTAAAAATAACTTAAAAGCTTGGACTATATTTTCCTTAGGTTTTTTTTTCCTTTTGTACTTTTTTAAATAACTAATTTGTTAAAATACTAAATATTCGTTTTTATATTTGATTAAAACCTGCTAAGGCATAGGGATACAAGTACACCTTTTACAGGAAAAGGGGTATAAGTGCTTGCAAGGGATTAAATTATTACCTTTTTACTAAACCAAAAACAATCCAGCATTATGTTAACCACAACAAAAAGTTATTAAGATATCCGGCATATTTTTAGTATAATTACATAAAATTAAGACTTTACACATAATTTAGGATATCCGACCAATTTTAAAGTGCTACATCTCAAAGGTGTGAAAAGTGTACTTGTACCTACTCCTCTGGTTTTGATAAACTAAACTCACTTTTAGCTTTGAGTGTTGCCCTGACATCGGTGAGGTAGGTAATTTTAGGATATTCGATGACTCAAATGACCCAAATGACCGAATCTTTTACATGAGTCAGACAAGTATGACCTGAGTCACCAAAATGACTGATTTTCGCCATCACTAATATGGATCATAAAAATCGGTTCCTCCATCCTCGAAATATTTTTATTTTTGAAAATGACGTTTCATCGTAAACTCAAGAAATTATTAAACATCCTAGTGACGGAGTGGAGCGTTTTTCGTGGAAACAAAAAAAATTTGGGTGAGCTGTGTTCGTATTTCATACAAACTCTGAAAGTTTCAAATCGGAGATGATCGGGTTGAAAGGTTATCGGTTTCGTGTGGAATGGTAAAAGTACGCTCATTTTCCACAACGAATAACACCAGAATATACCGTCCATAGTGTCATGTAACTTTTACTATTTTCCGGCCACACAGATCGATTTTCTCTGGAGTTGCTCCGTACCGAGATTGTTTTATTTTTTAATTAATACAACATATTCAAAGGGTGAATTCATCCTTTGTTTTATGAGGATTGACCGTTCCACGTAGATTTTTTTTATGCGGATAATAAAGTCTGCTTGTACGAAAAATTAAAAAACAGGGAAAGAAAAACAGGTATAAGATATGAAAACATTTATTTCGTATAATTGAATAAAAATGTGCAATACGTAATATTTCAGAAAATCAAAATATCTTTTAATCGGTCACAGAATTTATACTGTAATTCAAAGCAATCAACCTCTTCTCCATTGGCTCAAAGTCACTATCGTCATTTGCAATATTTGCAAGTCTTACTGTATTTGCATTATTACTTTTTATATTTCGCGATGATTTTGTCAATAACTTAACTTTTGCTATGTTGTCGTAAATTACCTGATATTTGCTGTAAAAGCAAGCAGCACTTGCAATTTTGTGGCTAGTTGAGGAACTTTATTAATATTTGCTGTATTGAGTGAAACTGGTTCCTCATATTCACTGCACCTTTCAGCACCAGTATGGGCTTCAGATATCAATTTATACAATTTAAAATAGTGTAACTTTTCCAAACTTCTGCTATCCTGATTGATTCATCGTTTTCAAGCGCGGAGAGTCCGTTTAATATAATTAATAATAAGAAGCGTTTGAGTTTTTCTTTTTGAATTACTTTAAAGCTGACATTTATGCATTGATCTGCTGAACCTGGTGTTCAATTTCAATAATAATTACTTAATTCAAGCTAATTATGTTTTTAATAACGAGTCAACTGAATCTACATATATGTATGTATAATTTATAATGATGGAAAAAAAACTTGTTAAGACGAGAAAATAAATTCTCGTCGCTTGAATTACAAGCAATAGACTTGCTACTGCATAGGTATATTTCTCACGCAAGGAATATGATTGATAATAAATTAGAACTAGTTAAATACGGTTAAATTTGTTTAACAAATTAAGTTAAATTTTTTTTTCAACCTTTTCTTTGTAGATTATTTTACAAGTTTTACTTCATTTTAAATATTTATTGACTAAATAAAAAACGAAAACATTACCAACGACAAAATTTTTTCGATAAATGTAAAAGAAAATGCTTTTATTATGATTCCATGTGTTTTCAGAATTTCCAAATTACAATAATGATTTTGATTTCCAAATTTTAATACCTGTTTTTTTTTTAAATACAATGTAAAAAGGCACAAATTGTTGCCATAAAGTTTAGGGAAAAAATCCCTATAAATCTATGGAATATTCCCTACATTTAATGGCATATTCCCTATATTTTATGGCATATTCCCTATATTTTAGGCAATATTCCCTACATTTCTACGGATTTTTTCCTTAAACTTTGTGGCAACAATTTGTGCCATTTTGCAGTGTATAAATATGAACCGAGCAAAGTAGATTATTTGACCTCTCGACCACCGATTTCAGGTTGATCTCTCTTTTCTTTGCGGGTTCAAGCTAAGGGCTTCGGGCTGAATACTTGCTTCTAAAATTACCATATTTGGAAATGTAAACAATAACATTTTAATTTTCATAAAAATTTATCATTTAAGATAACGGTTGAAATGTTTCCACTCAAATCTTTCCATGTATATTTTACATGCTATCCCTTTCTCATAATTACTTCGGTCAAACTTATCGATATATATTGATATCAGA